>OY755243.1:24711457-25406864 GCA_963576725.1 Azorinus chamasolen | reverse complement strand
TAATAATGTTGAATCGATCAGTCTATTTGGAACTGAGAATAAAGAATTAGACTGTCGTCATATGAACTGGGAAATCGTTGTATGTTCAACAGTTTATCAGTTTTACCCACACAGGTCTGGACCCAGCTGGACCGATGTTTACAAAGACAGATCCGACGGTGCGGCTCGATGCCACGGACGCCGTGTTTGTTGACGTCATTCACTCGGATGGCGCCCCAATTCAAGATGCCGGTATATAGATCTATACAAAAACAGTCACGATTTGACTGCTGAATGTGGAATGGCCCAAACATGTTTGAATGTGGAATGGCCCAAACATGTTTGAATGTGGAAAGACCCAAACATGTTTAACCTTTAGCCTGATGTGGGCGGATGAGTGAATACCTATGCAAACAGTTTGGATCCAGATGAGACGCCGAGTAACTCTGATATCCTGATTGCATTTTGGTACACACATTGATTATAGCTTGAATTTTGAAAATGTAGTAAGTGAAACATTCTGTGAAAATAATTTGCTCAGCAGGCTAAAGGTTAATGAGATTAAACCCATTCAGTATGTAAGGGTATAATTTGCTATCTAGAGGATCTTGAATGACATACAGTGTAGAGCTTTATCAGAGGGCTTAAAGCTAGAGTCCCAGCCAATATGAAAAGCTTAAATTTGTTAAGAGGCTTTTGAATTATAAACAGCGCACATCATGAAAGAGAAGCCTTCTTATCTGGGTCTACACTGTTTGCAAATACAAAAACACTAGTTTTCCGGATTCAAGGGGTTAACCCTTTCCCTCATATAAACGTGTTTTCACGCATTTGCAAACAGAGTAAACCCAGATCAGACGGCTCCTGGAGGAGCCGTCTGATCTGGGTCTGCTCTGTTTGCTAATAGAATTTGATACAACTGTTTCTTCACTTTCTAAAATGGCTAAAATGACCACCTTCTATATCTCATTATAACTATTTTGTCCATGAATATTCAGTAGGTATTGAAATTTGTAATAAACATAGAACTGGGAAAGGGTTAACTGTCTATGAGGCTCAAACCACTGCAAACAACATTGGAGATTCAGCATTCTGTCTCCAACATTAGCACTGGTATGCATTTATCACTTCTCCCGCTCAATATTTAGGCAAGAAATAATGAAGTCATGAATATTTATTAGCTGAATTTGTATAGTGTATTTTTTTAAGGGATTGTTTTTTTTGTTTCGATAAAACCAGTAGAATCAGATTTATATGATGTCATGAGCAAACACAGCAGACCCTGATCAGACGGTTCCCACAGGAGCCGTCTGATCTGGGTCTTCTCTGTTGGGAAATACGTGAAAATGTGTTTTTATATGCAGGCAAGGGCTATTCTAGTTATAAAGTCAAGCACTCTTCTATCTTGTTATTCGTTACGTCTGTTACCCTTACCCCCTCTGTAAAACTAATGACTGTTGAATTTCTAACCTGGTTCAATTGATGCCTACTTCAGGGTTACAGATAAGGTTTTGATGCAATTGGGTATTTACTCCTTGATTTTTTACAGAATTGGGTATTTGCAATTTTTATTGGGTATTGGCAATTTTCGTAATTGGGTATTATTCATATTCTCATTAGGTGTTATAATTTATTCTTTTTTTTTTTTTTTGCTTTTTGCTATATTTATTTGCTTTGTGTTACTCATTGTTTTGAAAAAAAAATGCTTTTTCTACAATTTTAATTGGGTAAATACCCCAATACTCCCCTGATCTGTAACCCTGCTACTTCCGACTCGATCAAGATGCATGCTGTTTGCAAATACGAGTCAGGTTGTGATTAATCATTCTCTTGCTGAATTTTAAAATACATTTCTCCTTCTTTACCCATGTCCTGTGGTATAATTACATATATCTTCACTGTGTACAAGTATTTCGCTGTGCAATCACTGCTGTGGAGTGCACTGGTTGCACAATCAACTTGAAAATAGTGCAGACCCTGATGAGACAGCTCCTGCAGGAGCTGTCTCATCTGGGTCTTCACTATTTACAGGTAGGTATATTGACGTGAATAGCAAGCTAAAGGTTTAATATTGCCTCTCAAACAAGCAGAACGAATCATTTGTAACCCTTGAATGATGAATTTTCAAAATGGAACGGTAAGTCGTCGTCTATTAACGACGTAGTCCGCACTTAGTGTAAATTGATACAATCAACGTGGGGGTAAGGTGGGGGTGAAAGAACAATGAATACCCTAATAGGACTCCTGTAATCTGGGTCTACATTATTTGAAATACCAGTGCACGCGTTTTCAGCATTCAAAGCATTTCAACACTAAACCCCAGTACCCCTTCGTCAGCAAAACTTTCAAAACTTTCTGCTACATTTCTCAAAATATTTTTCTTCCTTTCTTTTCAAAGTCAACTCTCTTGGAGTCAAACAGTTTGAGTCTTGATGAAACGCAGAGCAAACCGCTTAGAAGTACATGTACAGTAAAACCTCTCTAAACCGAGTCTTAAATTTAGTATAGATATCGATCTTGGAGACAGGAGGCAGCTTAATGCAGGGTGAAAGTAATGCAGAAAGCTCCTAGAGGACGTTCACCCTGCATAAGCAGCCATCTGCCCAAAAATATCTAAATTCTTCTCTACTAGAAGTCTGGTTTAGAGGCATTTACTGTATCATATTAGCTAAACAACAAAAACTCTGTAGAAGTGTTGCTTGACTATAGGCATTTTGCCTGAACATTAAACTTTGAATATTGAGTATTACTTAAAAAACAGTAGTTCACAGATATATCAACTAGTATTAATTAATATGGGAGAAAACTTAATGGTATTATTTCAGTTTCTATTTATTAATTTCAACGAATTTCTTTGTTTCAGGTTTCGGCACACTTCAAACAATGGGCCACCAAGATTTCTATCCTAATGGCGGCCGGATCCAGCCCGGCTGTCCACCGCCTATCAAAACCACATTAGAACAACTCTTGACATTCCGGTTCTCAGGTAACATAGCCTCCTAGTTATATAAGTGTGCAGTTCAAATATCAAAATCTGTAGTTAACACCTTTCCTCCAGGAAAACCCTTTCCTCCATGAATATTCATGTAAGAAATAATGTAAATGACGCCATGAATGTTAATGAAATTTAAAAAAAAATAAAGCCATGACAGAAAGGGTAGAATTATATTTATATTATATCAATAAGCAAACATAGTAGACCCAGATCAGACGGCTCTTATAGGAGCCGCCTAATCTTGGTCTACTCTGTTTGCAAATGCGTAGAAAGGCGTATTTTAAATACATATGGAGTAAAGGGTTAAGATGCATACTAATCCATCAAAATATCTTATAAATATCTAATCCAATCCCATTTTGCTGATACTCATTAGATTCGAATTAAAGAGGAGATTTTAATGAGTAGCAACAAGAGAATATCAAAAACATTTCACTCTAAAATTTCCTGAAAATCATATTAGGTAAAGTTTTGAATCTGAAACCCAAACCTTTACCGATATTAGACTAACGTGAATTCAGTTTTCTGTACAATGAAAGCATTTGAAATGTCTGAATGATAAATACAATGCAGGTTAAATTTACAGTACCATAATGTCGATAAACCTAGAGTTTTCTGTCTTTGTTTATGTAAGCATTTATAAAAAGAGATAACTAACTTCTGAAAAATGCGTTAATGCAGAGTAAAACTGTCACACACGTTGATGTTCTTTTAACCCATTACCTCATAGGTTATTTTTATATACAACCTCTTTGAATAAATCTACCGAAAAGGAGCATTAACTAGAGAAAAGGACAGTTTTAGAATTTTGTAGTTTGAAACCATTGTGATAAATAGAGCATTTGCTCCTATAGGAGAAAACTATTTTGTCTTGCGCATGTTCACTAGACAAGTGAACTCGTCGCCGTAAAGAGACCGATTGCTATATGGCTCCGAAAGCCATAAAAATGACATTTATGCAAATTGTTCTCCATGAACAATTAACCAGTTACAGGAATTATTCCCCAATTGAAAACAAATCCTGAGATTATATACACGTACCATTATAAAACTTCAGTTAATAAATATCCATGAAGTCATTATTTGTTATAAGAATAGTCACGAGGTAAAGGGTTTTAAAGTATTATAAAGGTAACCCGGAGAAGCTGAACGTAGCAACCAATACATAAAGGCGACCCGAAAGAAGCTGAACGTAGCAAGCAATGCAGTATAAGAAACTGGTAGATACTGTTGCCCTGCTCATTCACTCGGGCATCTTTTTGGCAATACAAGATCACGTGATACTAGTACAGTAAAACCCCCTTTAAACCTTACGTTAAATTAAGTATAAATATCAGTCTTGGAGACAGATGGCAGCTTAATACAGGATGAAAGTCATACAGAAAGCTCTTCTAGGAGCTTTCTGCATGACTTACATCCTGCATTAAGCAGCCACCTACCTAAAGGTATCTAAATTCTTCTCTACTTGAATTCCGGTTTAGATTGATTTTACTGTATATAAATTGCCTCCGATATACAAAAATCTTCCTAATAATGTCTATCATAAACTGCGTCTTTTTTGTCAGACTTTTGACTAGGAATGAATCTGCTCCACTTACTTCATTCGACCAAGTGACATTTCTATAATTCAACCTTCACCTAATGAATGTTCATGTGAGAAATAAGGAATATTACTAAGCTATACATTTAAAATGACGTCACAAACAAGGGGATGTCTGACGAAAGCAGACCCATTAGAATCATACTTATATTCAAAAGCAAACAGAGCAGACCCTGATCAGATGGCTCCTTCCAAAGCCGCCTGATCTTGGTCTGCAAAGCGTCAACGCCTTTTCTGTGCTGTTTCTAGAGGCATTCGGCAGTGTTTCCTGTGCCCATGACCGTGCTATCTGGTACTTTATCGAATCCGTTACTAATGACAACTGTCAATTTGTGGCACATCCATGCCAGAGTTGGGACGCATTTAACAACGGAACATGCGCATCCTGTGGCCAGAATCCATGTCCAATCATGGGTATCAACTCCATCCAATCACCAGAAAGAGGCTCGTTTTATTTGACAACTGGGTCTGAAAGTCCGTTCTGTAGTGAGTATTGATCGACATGCTTATAGTTACGTAACCATTGAATATCACATGCAGGCTCAAATCGCACTTGCAAACAGTTTGGACCAAGATAGACGCCGAGTTACTTGGCGTTTCATCAGGGTTCAAGCTGTTTGACACTCGACCAATCTGTTTGACACTCGGGCAATGTTTGACACTCAATCAAGCTATTTGACACTATGTCGAGCTGTTTGACACTCGACCAATGTTTGACACTCGGTCAATGGTTTTCTTCATCGAATCGCAAGTAATCAAAATTGCGCCAGATTCTAATTTGAACGGACATTTGTCTTTCACTGCGAGGCTAGGATTAATTGTACGAGGTGATCTTTTGTGGATAGGTAGTTTATAAAAATATGTGAAGTGTATAAACCATTGCTGTCGGTTAGAAAAAAAAGATCATATCAAGTACCTTGATCATGATTGTTGTGAGCAGTTAGAAAGTATACATGTACAACAAAAATGAAAAAAAACTATTTTGCTCTGTAAGTACGCAAAAACTAAATAAGGTATGGTTTCACTGAAAAAACATATTGCTATTGTCGTATAGAAAATTGTCAATAAAACTAATATTGGTAATGTGATATGTAAAATGCAAGGGTATGATTAATAATTATGATATGTAATATGTACGGGTATTACCCTATCAAATATACAATGGTATTATCATATCTAATGTACAATGGTGTTATCATATCTAATGTACAATGTTATTATCATATCTAAAATACAATGGTATTATCATATCTAATATACAATGGTATTACCCTATCTAAATTACAATGGTATTACCATATCTAATGTACAATGGTATTGTTATATCTAATGTACATTGTATACAATGGTATTATCATATCTAATATACAATGGTAATATTATATATAATATGCAACAGTCATATAATATCTAATATGCAAGGGTAATATAATATCTAATACACAAGGGTAATATAATATTTAATATACAATGGTAATATTATATTTAATATACAAGGGTAATATTATATTTAATATGAAAGGGTAATATTATATCTAATATACAAGAGTAATATTATATCTAATATACACGGGTAATATTATATTTTAAATGCAAGGGTAATATTATATTTAATATACAAGGGATATGTTAAATTCAATATACAAGGGTAATATTATATCTAATATACAAGGGTTATATTATATCTAATATACAAGGGTAATATTATATTTAATATGAAAGGGTAATATTATATCTAATATACAAGAGTAATATTATATCTAATATACACGGGTAATATTATATTTAAAATGCAAGGGTAATATTATATTTAATATACAAGGGATATGTTAAATTCAATATACAAGGGTTATATTATATCTAATATCTAATATACAAGGGTTATATTATGTCTAATATGCAAGGGCAATATTATATCTAATATGTAAGGGAAATATTATATCTAATATACAAGGGTAATATCATATTTAATATGTAAGGGAATATTATATCTAATACACAAGGGCAATATTATATTTAATATGCAAGGGTACTATTATATCTAATATGCAAGGTTAATATTATATCTAATATACAAGGGTAATATTATATTTAATATGCAAGGGTAATATTATAGCTAAAATGCAAATATAATATGGTATCTGTGTATGCAAGGGTATCAGCAAACCCATAAAAACAAGTTTAACAGTATGCATTATGCATTTTCTTTCGAAGTGCTGGGCCCAAGGTTCAACACTTGACCGGGTAGTTATAAAGATGATGCTTGTTCATCACTTAACACTCGATATATTTTTTTCATTTTCATTCATGTATTTTACTCTTGGTACATACAAACCACTACAGTAAAACCTCTCTATAACGACCACTAAATTACATCAAGTATTTTGTGTTAAAGGCAGGTGGCTGCTTAAAGCAAGGTGTAAGTAAAAGAGAACGCTCCAATAGGAGCGTTCTGTTTTACTTTCACCTTGCTTTAAGCAACCACCTGCCCTAAATACCAATTAATTAAAACAATTTAGTGGTCGTTATAAAGAGGTTTTACTGTACCGTTTTAAATTGATCCCTTCGCTATTTGCAATTCTGTGATCATCCAAATGACATGTACTACGGCATTGTCATTTACACGTGTGCTTATGACAAAATGTTCTTTTTCATTTTATTTTGCTCAAATTTACAGCCTTCAGTAAGCAATCCCATATTTACCTCTCTTTGTCAATGCATCGGAATCAAAAACCGTAATAGAAATTAGGGGTCATTTCCCTTTCTCGTGGCATCCTTAATATGAATGTATTTTGACATTGTCTAGACATGTTTGTCTGGTTTTTTGTATGTTCTTATGTTTCACATGTATCATTTGAAATGTACAGTTCAGTGACTTGATATATCTAATGCTGAATGGTCAGCTGTTTAAACAGGTACTACTGCTTTAACCCTTTCCCTCATATAAACGTGTTTTCACGCATTTGCAAACAGAGTAGACCCAGATCAGACGGCTCCTATAGGAGCCGTCTGATCAGGGTCTGCTCTGTTTGCTAAAGGAATTTGAAATATCTGTTTCTTTACTTTCGAAAACGGCTACAATGTTCCACTTTCCATATTCATTATAACTATTTTGTCCATAAATATTCAGTAGGTATTGAAATTTGGAAGAAACACGGAACACGGAAAGGGCTAAAAGGGCGTATCCATGGAGTAAAGGGTTAACTGTTCCATTGTTGTTTTTAGGAAACTAACAAGGGCTGTGAGATCAACCATACAAGAAACACCACAGCACAACTCGCACTGCTTGCCTTTTCAATCAAACTCAGATTTGTGAACTAAATCAACCTGAACCAGGAAGCCAGTCGTATAGGTGTATTGAATACTATATCAATGATTCTGTTATAAGATGTACTGCATCAACTGCTATTATATTGAATAAAACTGAATTAAGAAATTCAAAATCATTATTTTGATGGCTCATTAAATGTTTGGTTATCTACATGTATTCCATTTAGTAGTATATAACAACTGAAAGCATGTATATATAATACACTATAATACTCCATTTTCATACATTCATCGGGTACCTATTATACAAAGTAGAACCTGTCTTAAGCGGTCATCAAAAAGTGGTCTTATTATGGACCTGTAAGGCAGGTGGTTGCTTAATGCAGGTCAAACGTAATGCAGAAATCTCTTATAGTACCTTTCTGCATTACTTTTGACTTGCATTAAGCGACCACCTGCTCTTTATGACTCCTGTGTTCTCAAAACATGAACGGCATTTTAGGACAGGTTCTACTGTATACCAAACATGAATCAGATACGGTATAACCTGGCATAACCGACCCTGGCTTAGCTGACAATCTGCCTTACCCGACATTGTCCGTCGGTCCCAACCTTTTCCCTATACTTCTTTATGGTTTTACATGGTTTTATGCTCACCATTCACCGTGATTGACTGGGAGTCTAATCACCCAGACAACGTCCAGCCACTTGGGAAAATCCGCAATTATAGGTATTTATCATTATTAATTTATTACGATTCAAAATATCGCAAGTGACAACATTTTTGGACATTGTTGACATAAACACTGTTTAGCTTGCACATTTATCGCATGACATTTGAAAAAAAAAATCTTCACTACACGTTTGTCTGTGAAAATAAAATTCAGTTAAAAAAATCCGCTGTTTCATTCATGCCTTATATTCACTTTCCAGTTTGTGACTTGTTTTTACTCTGACAGAGCGACACAGTGCGATTTTCAACATAAACACAAATCAGCGTAGACCAAGATCATATCTTGTACATGTATTGGAAAGATGGCATCAAACCACATTCTACATGTAGTTTATTCGGAATTACAGAAAACGACACTCTAAAGTGTGAGAAAAAGTGTGATCAGACGCCTTGTTGGAGATCACTGGTAAGGTCTTACTGTTAGAAATCGTTCATCGGCGCTCGCATGTCGGCCCTACACGAGACCTGATTTAACCAACACACTGCTGTATCCGACATATCGAGGTGGAACCAGTGGATGTCGGTTAAACCAGGTTGTACTGTATCAATACCCGCTACAGAGTACAGACATGCGTTAATCCTTCGCCTGATAGAGACACTTTCCGACTATTTGCAAACAGAGTAAACCCAGATCAGACAAGTCCTGTAGGATCAGGGTATACTCTGTTTGATTATGGAACAATATAGATCTGATTCCATTTTTAGCAAAGGCCAACATATTATGTGTTCAAATTCAGCTTTTATTTAGATATTCACGAAATCATTATTTCTTACATGAATATTCATCTGGTAAAGTGTTAAATCATTACAGGGGCTGAATATCAACCGCTGTAATACTCGTATCAACCACTGAGGCACTGTACAAATATCAACCACTGTAGATCTAATGTAATATCAACCACTGTAATATCATCCACTGTAATATCGACCACTGTGATGTAATATCAACCACTGTAATACTCGTATCAACCACTGAGGCACTGTACAAATATCAACCACTGTAATATTAAGCACTGTAATATCAACCACTGTAATATCAACCACTGTAATATTAACCACTGTAATATCAACCACTGTAATATCAACCACTGTAATATTAACCACTGTAATGTAATATCAACCACTGTAATATCAACCACTGTAATATCAACCACTGTAATATCAACCACTGTAATATCAACCACTGTAATATCAACCACTGTAATGTAATATCAACCACTGTAATATCAACCACTGTAATATTAACCACTGTAATATCAACCACTGTAATATCAACCACTGTAATATCAACCACTGTAATATCAACCACTGTAATATCAACCACTGTAATATCAACCACTGTATCAACCACTGTAATATCAACCACTGTAATATCAACCACTGTAATATCAACCACTGTAATATCAACCACTGTAATGTAATATCAACCACTGTAATATCAACCACTGTAATATCAACCACTGTAATATCAACCACTGTAATGTAATATCAACCACTGTAATATCAACCACTGTAATATCAACCACTGTAATATCAACCACTGTAATATCAACCACTGTAATGTAATATCAACCACTGTAATATCAACCACTGTAATATCAACCACTGTAATATCAACAAATGTAATATCAACAAATGTAATATCAACCACTGTAAATCAACCACTGTAAATCAACCACTGTAATATCAACCACTGTAATGTAATATCAACCACTGTAATATCAACCACTGTAATATTAACCACTGTAATATCAACCACTGTAAATCAACCACTGTAATATCAACCACTGTAAATCAACCACTGTAACATCGACCACTGTGATGTAATATCAACCACTGTAATATCAACCACTGTAATATCAACCACTGTAATGTAATATCAACCACTGTAATATCAACCACTGTAATATTAACCACTGTAATATCAACCACTGTAACTCAACCACTGTAACATCGACCACTGTAATATCAACCACTGTAATATCAACCACTGTAATATCAACCACTGTAAATCAACCACTGTAATATCGACCACTGTGATGTAATATCAACCACTGTAATACTCGTATCAATCACAGGCGCTGTACAAATATCAACCACTGTAATGTAATATCAACCACTGTAATATCAACCACTGTAATATCAACCACTGTAAATCAACCACTGTAACATCGACAACTGTGATGTAATATCAACCACTGTAATGTAATATCAGCCACTGTAAAACAACCACTGTAATATCAACCACTATTTCTATCGGTGCCGATAGAAAATATTCCACTTCCGACTGATTCGGGCATAGATCTATACAGTAAAACCTCTCTATAACGACCACTAAATTGTGTTAATTAGTTGGTATTTTGGGCAGGTGGTTGCTTAAAGCAAGGTGAAAATAAAACAGAACGCTCCTATAGGAGCGTTCTGTTTTACTTTCACCTTGCTTTAAGCATCCACCTGCATTTAACACAAGATACTTGATGTAATTTAGTGGTCGCTATAGAGAGGTTTTACTGTATTTGCAATGTAACATTCCTCGTAAATAAATGAGTCCAGCTATACGGAAACCAACATTAGGCTTTGAAAACAGTGTAAAACCAGATCAAATGCTGCGTTAACCCTTTCCCTGTTCAATATTCATATAAGAAATGATGACATGGTGAATATTTAGTGCTATCCATTTCAATTTACTTTGTCACTGAATTTGAATCCAGTTTTTATTTTCATTTCGAGTCAGACTGACCTTAAATCTACTTCATTTGATCTCATCGTTTTTCAGGAAATCCCATGCTATATACTCTATCCCTCAATATCATGCAGTAACAAGGAAATGCATTTTCTACATAATAATTCGATCAGTTGTTTCTTTGCAAATGGCCGCCATATGTATGGATAGTGGAGTGTATCGTTTTTCAACAGGGATGAAGTGTATACTGATATGGAATAAATGACGTAATTTCGTGTATGACGTCGACTTTTAAGAGCTATAATTACTCTCAGTAAAATTCGAACGTTCCACTCGACGCCAATCTTCCGCCATTTGGATTTTGAAATGCACGTGTTTACAATAGAAAAAACGTTGTTTTTATGCATAAAATCTTTAAAGACGGATTCAAAGGAAACTCGGACACAGGGTTCCTGAAAAACGATGACACAAGTGGTTCAAATTTGATCTCAATCCGGTAAGAAATGAAATAAATCTCGATTCAAATTCAGTGACAAAGTAAATTGAAATGGACAGTCCTTAGCTGATTTTAAATAATGAAAGCTTGTTCAAGGGATCTGTTTGCTTCGGCATGAGATCTATATAATGTCAGAGCTACAGATAACGGTGCGTACTCAAATACTAAAACCGTCATTTCTCCACCAAACCCTGTCTTGTGACCACTCTTTAGAATCGTCTCGGAGAGACGATTCTAAGGAGTGGTCACAAGATAGAGTTTGGTGGAGAAATAAAGAAATCATTCTTAAAAATATTTTTATTTACGCATCTTATCTGGAGCTCTGAATGTCAAAGGCAAACACCCTGATCGGACGGCTCCTATGGAAGCCGTCTGATCCGTGTAAACTCGGTTTGCAAAAGAGTGAAAATGTGTTCATATGAGGGAAAGGGCTGAGTAGAAATTGCGATTCAGGACAATCGCCGATTCTCCTAGGACAGATTGAGATCGCAGTCTCTCCTAGGAAAAACTCCAATCTTCTTTTTAAATCATTCACAATCATGTTTTGTTTGTCATGTTTTGAATATGGACTTGTGATCTTAAAATAATACCGGTATATTCTTCCAGTAGAATTGTAGATTTTCTTTGTAGAGTTAAAGTGTCATATAAAACACTACAAATAAATTCTTACGGTAGAATTGTACATTTTCCTAGAAGTATTAAAGTGTCATATATAAAACTAATAATAAATTCTTCAAGTAGCATTGTGAATTTGCATGATAGAATTACAGTTTGTCCTTGGACAGACTGTGATCGGAATCTGTACTATTAGAACCATCGATTGCCCTTAGGATGTATTAGTATCGGAGTCTGTCCTAGGAGAGATTGCGATCGCAATCTGTCCTAGGAGAATCGACGATTGTCCTGAATCGCAGTTTCTACTGTGACATATATACATGTATAGTCGTGGCTCATAAGTCTTTCCAGCAAATGGCCACCTTATTGTTCTCTTATCTAAGCACATTCAAACTTTAAACGTTCTCTTATCTAAGAACATGCAAACTTTAAACGTTCTCTTATCTAAGAACATGCAAACTTTAACCTTTAGCCTGCTGTGGGCAGATGAGTGATTACCTATGTAAACAGTTTGGATCCAGATGAGACGCCGAGTAACACGGCGTCTCATCAGGATCCAAACTGTTTGACACATTGATTGAATTTTGGTAGACAAATTGATTATAGCTTGAATTTTGAAAGTGTAGTAGGTGAAACATTCTGTGAAAATAATTTGCTCAGCAGGCTAAAGGTTAAACATCGACCAACTCAAAACAATAAGTCTCACTTACCCCGAACTTTCAGTACTTCGTTATAGATCCATCCATTTGCTCTTAATGTATGACGTATTCTAGTTGGAATGCTGTTATAAAAGTTAACATATGTAGGCCTGGTTGTAACATTCCCAAATGTCAAGAACATTTCTGATAAGGTATTCCTTAGTTTCGATTTGCATTCACGTTTACACAGGTTTATTGACATGTTCAAGTCAGGGCTTTAGGTCGGCTACATCATTATTGAAATCCACCTCCATCATTGGTCACACAGCCCTGGAATATGGCGGATGCTTTCAAAGTTTGGCAGCTGGGTAGCCACTTGTCACCATCCTTTCTCCAGATGCGGATTTTGTGATTTTTACCAATACCTATTTGTGTTTCATCACTAAATATATATATTTTGTTCAGTTCTCAACTGTCCAATGTAATTTTGATCTACAAATTGATCTCCTTTCAGCTCTATTTTTTGGTATAGATCTACCCACGTTTCGGTAAATGGCCAGTTCGGTAAATTGAATCGACATTTCGGTAAAACGGGAGTTATATAGCAATTATGTAATTATCGAAGTGTTTTGTAGGAGGTTTGGAACACTGAGAAGCTGGTGTGTCTTCGTTAAATGTATTTGTATTTTGTAAGGTCGATCAGAATTCTTGATCTCCTTATGCATTTGGAAATGATAGATCATTCGATGTTTACCAACCGTGATCTGTTAAGAACGTTGACCTGCTGCGTGCATGTATGTATATGTCTTTGTTTAGAATTATGCTTTTAGAATTGCTCTTGTGTCAACTCATTCCGTTTCATGTTCATTGTTTACATGTTGAAGCAGACGATAAAACAAAACAAACTTTATTTGTTTTCAAATAAAGAAGAGTTTTTTTCGGTGAACAATGAAATCTTCTTTGTTAAAATTTCAGGTACCATGGTGAACAAATCACGGCGCTATAAAATATTTTCAGTGCGGTCATTTGCGGTATCAGTAAGCCTGTACATAGCCATTTTGTGGAAATACTTATGAGCCACGGCTGTAGAAAGTAACATGCTGAATATTTAATTTGACTCCTCCTTTTATGGATATTAATGAGATGAGTCAAACAAAAATGCGCAGTTTGCAACACTGATTTTGACGGAAAGTCCCGGGGCCGAAACGTACCGTAATGCATGAGTTGCACGCTTTTCTAACCATGTGTTTATAGTGATGGATTATTACGGTGATTCTATATTCAAAGTGGGACTAAATGATTTGTGAAACTGGATATAAAACATATAAAAGACCTGATTTAACCGTTATGAACTGTAGGTATACAAAAAGCGTGTAAATATTTCCGTTTGTTTTCGGGTGTTTTGTTTCAAGCACAGGTGTTCGGCGCGTGCTACCAACCCCCCTACCCCCCTAACCCCCCCCCCCCCACCCCAATCCGTCTCTACAACCCAAAAATATGAATAAAAGACACTACGACATGCATACATATGGTCTGATCATCATAATATAGCATAGCAACCAGTTTCTGACAAACGCCTCTCGTTGTCAAAATATATCATAGGAAGGTAGACACGAAAACCCAGTGGAAATCACCACCGTACTTGCTCTAGAGACTGTAATTTGGCTAAATCTTGACCAATCTTAACAATTTATGGCTCTTTTTTCGTTGAAAAGATGCCTCTATTGAAATAATAACCAATAATAATTTTCTTAACGTATAAGATGCACCCACCTTACTCTCTAACGAAAGGAAACATAGAAGAGTTATTAAGGAACATGTATTATACCTTTGCGTCAAGTCATATATATTAAGGAGACAACATTGTATTTATGTACACAGTATCCACATGTTTACATACACATTTCTTTTAAATAAAACAAGTCACAAAAATAGCATTTTACTATTTCACTTGGTAATGTAAAATTAGCATAATAGTAATATTTAATAAATTATAGTAATAATAACAATATTAATGATAATAGTAATAATAGTAATAATGTGATTATGATGTATTTCTATCCCATGTTATATTATATATACAGGATTAATTATCTGCGTTTACGCTTGTGATAATTACACTTAGAAATTTACTTAAGGTGGTCAGTTCTTTAATATTTTGACTGTTGAACAATTTTCCAAATTTTATGGTATTGCGGGTTGTATAGTAGTATTTTTTAAAGAATTTCTTCCTGTCATCTTTAAAATATGAGTACTTTAGGACATAATGATATTCATCTCCAAGGTCATCCTGATTACATATTTGGCACTTTCTTTCATGTTTTGGTATACCTCTCCACCTGCCGATTTCTATTGGCATTTTATTTTTTCTTGTTCTAAAAGCTGTGATTATTTTGCAGTGGTGGTTCGATAAAATATGAAAATATTTATTCAGTTCAAAATCACTTTTAAACAGTTTATAGTTTAGGCTACCAGACGATTTCTCTATTGTACTGTTCCAAGATTGCAAATATTGGTCTCTAAGTTTCTGTTTAAATGCCAGTGGGAACCATTTCCTATTGGAGTATTGTTGATTTTCCCATATATTTCTAAAACCATTTTGTGATATTGTGTTTTCTATATAAGTTAGCCACTTTGAACTCATTTCCCCCTCCTCTTGCAGGGAATTTACGATTGAATATATGTTATTAGATAATTTTCTACTTTCTGGTTCACTAATTTTGCACCAAAAATATATTATTCTTGTCTGAATTTCAATTTCTAGAGGCATTATTCCGACTTCTCCATAAACCATATGTGACGGGGTTGACTTTTTTAGGTTTAATATTAATTTTATGAATTTTAGTTGTACTCTCTCAAGCATATCTGGTATTCCCACTCCCCATGTTTCACTTCAAAAGAGTAGTATTGGTTTTATTGTTTTATTAAAGAGAGATAATTGAAGTTCAATTGGTAAATTTAATAGTCTTGTTTTCTTTAATAGTGAAAACATGGCTTTATTGGGTTGTTCGGCAATGTGTGTTTCTGTTTTTATATAACCTCCAGACCTAGTTAAAACTATTGCTAACGATTTATAATCGTTTACCGTTTCCAAGGTTTTGTTTTCATATTGAAACTTATTCCCATATGTTTTACATCTACTGCCAAATATGACAACCTTTGTTTTATCAATATTTACCATTAGTTTCCAAATTTTGCAGTAATCATGAAATATATCTAGGCTTCTTTGAAAGTCTTTTGCATTAGTACTTAAGATAACAGTATCATCTGCATATAGAATGATAAAAAGTTGAAGGTATATATATATAATTTTATTCCATTTTCACCATTATTTATTAAATAGTGTTCCAAATCATTTAGAAATGGCGAGAATAGTATAGGCGATACATTCTCAACCTGTCTAACACCCTTTGTAGAAGGGAAAAATAAGGATGACCCTTCATGTGTTTTATCCTTGATTTTATATCATTGTACATATTCTCTATAAGAGTATGACATTTTCCATTTATATTATGTTTTAATAATTTTGTCCATAGCCCCTGTCACCACACTGTATGAAACGCTTGTTTAAAATCGACAAATGCGCAGAATAACTTTTTCTTTTGAGATCTCAGTAGTTCTATTAAGCTTTGGAGGACAAACAGGTTGTCAATTGGCAGTTTTGAACAATATCATTATCTTCAGTAAATTTATTTACTCTATTGCTGATTATCGCTGTAAATAATTTTCCAAGGCAGATAAGCAACGTGATAGGTCTATAATTTTCTGGTAATTTTGTACTTTCTTTGTTTTTGTATATTGGTAATATATTACCTTCTGTCCATTTTTGACCTAGAATGGATCTTCACTGTTTGCAAATGTCATCACACTCGTGCCCCTCATTGAAATGCTTGATTTGTGTTCGAAATGAGTGAATGAATGAGTGAGTGAATGATGAATGAACGAATGAATGAATGCATGCATGAGTGAATGTATGAATGAATAATATTATGAATTTTATTATAGCCTGTGTCCCTGAATATTTCCATGAAGTTTCATTCTGATTTCATAAGTGGTTGCTTAGGTATGAACTGCTCTCTTAAAAAAGGAGCTCTTATTACATTGCTGCTAGTGTAGATCAATATCAGACATCATATAAGAGATCTGACCCAGTATAACCTGCATGAAAAACGTACTCTTATGATTGATGCTTGTCGGAGTCGCTGTGGCTGGTCTGGATATACACGTTTTCCAATGCAATGAGACCCTTTTCGATAAAAATGACTCATGTGTGTATCATAGTAGCTTATAGGCAAACCCTATTTGAAAATATTTCCGTGTTGAATATTCATGTAAGAAATAATGAAATCATTATCTTTTTATAATGGCATATGTACATATATGTTATGGTATTGGTAGGCAATGTAGAGCCAAATACATGAATATTCTTATTCCATAAGCAAACAAAGCAGACCATGACCAGCCGTATGGTCTGGGTCTACTCTGCCTGCAAATATGTCAATGGTCGTCTAAATGAAGGAAAGGGTTAAATATGTGATTGATGACAAATATGTGGAATGCGCATAACATAAATATAAAATGGTGGAGTTTGACTATCTAAGCTCATAAATGTGAAAAATAGTGTTTTCTGTCCAAGTTTGAGCGAATTCGACATAGATGAACGATGCTAAACTTATACTTCGTGGATGGAGTGCTATGGGACTTTCCATACATAACTACATTTTGTACACCCTTTTATCAGGTGGGATTTCACATACGTTGTTTTAACTCTCGCCGGAAAGTGACCCACAGAGCTTGATGCAATAGGCGAAACTGTATCTACCTTTGCAAACAGTTTGGATCTAAATGAGACATCGAGTAACTGGGATCCCATCCGGATCCAAACTGTTTGACACGCCACTTATTTTATAGAAGAAATTAACCCTTTCCCAGTTCTGTGTTTATTACAAATTTCAATACCTACTGAATATTCATGGACAAAAAGGTTATAATGAAATATGGAAGGTGGAACATTGTAGCCATTTTAGAAAGTAAAGACACAAACCTTTGAAATTATATTAGCAAACAGAGTAGTCCCTGATCAGACAGCTCCTCTAGGAGCCGTCTGATCTGGGTCTACCCTGTTTGCAGATGCGTGAAAACACGTTTATATGAGGGAAAAGGTTAAACGAAAGTCCACCCTGAAAATTAAAACAGGCCACATTGTTTGCAGACGTAATTTAGCCTGGCGCCAAAAGAGTTAAATATTGTGAAAATGAAAAAAGGGGTTGCCCTCTGCAAGCACTGTCACTTATATGCAATATTTATGGCACATGTATCCATCACTTTTATCTCTCCACATAATACTGTTGTCAGTAAATATAGGAATAGTTTAAGCGAGTCACATCTCATTAGAGGGGTTAAAAGTTTACAATTAACCCTTCGCTTGCTGAATTTTAAAATACATGTCTCCTTCTTTACCCATGCCCTGTCGTCTAATTACATATATCTTCACTGTGTACAAGTATTTCGTGTGCAATCACTGCTGTGGAGTGCACTGGTTGCACAATCAATTTGTAAATAGTGCAGACCCTGATGAGACAGCTCCTGCAGGAGCTGTCTCATCTGGGTCTTCACTATTTACAGGTAGGTATATTGACGTGAACAGCAAGAGAAGGGTTAAGTCAAGTATGTAGACACATGATAATCATGAACTGAACGTGCCTTGTAATTAGGACAAGTTAGTTGTCATCCATCGACAGTAGGATATTATATTAAATTTAACCCTTCACAAATAATCTGCTGAATAATAAAATGGATCCTACTTTTCTGAACATTAATCAAACAACAAGAGGGTCAATGATGTCCCTATATCGCTCACCTTCCAATTTAATATAGTACTAGATAGAGATGAACTTTTCACAACCGTTTCGGGAAAATGAAGATAAGAGGGTCATAGTAGTTTTTATATTTTCAACTGAAGATTATCCAGTTTGTCACATTATGCATGGTAGTCATATATATAATTCTCAATATGGTCACCAGAGGACTATTCCTCCCAAATACCATTCAAATTGGACCACCAGTTTTTAAAGTTTTCGCTGTAGTCATATAAGGAAATTAGCCCCACACCTGAATGCCATGTTTTTCAGATTCAACATAGCTCTAGCAGTTTTGGTTAAGAGTCACCAGTGGACCATTCCTACCAAATGTCATTTAAATTGGAGAAGAAGATTTTTAAAGTTGTTCATATAGACATACATGGAAATTTAGCCTTGTCCCTGATGGCCATATTTTCTTGCATATGATTATCAGCATGTTTTAGCAATTCGGGTGGAGACTCACAAGAGGACTACTCTTACCAGACACCATTTAATTTGGACAATTAGTTTTGGAGAAGATCTTTTTTTCCTATAGTTTTATAGGGAATTTTAGCTCCACCCATGGTGGCCATGCTTTTTCAGATATCAGCATAGTTCTAGCGATTTTAATAAAGGGTCACTAGGCAACTATTCCTAGCAAATTCCGTTCAACTTGCACCACCGTTTTTGGAGAAGAATTTTAATGGTTTTCCTTATAGCCCACCCTTTTAGCAATTTTGATACAGGGCCACCAGACGACTATTCATACCAATGCCATTCAAATTGGACCGCCGGTTTTGGAGAAGGTATTTAAAGGTTTTCTATAAACATGTAGTTATATAAGAAATTCTAGCCCCGCCCTTGGTGACCATGTTTTGTTTTAGATATAAGCATGAATTTAGCAACTTTGGGTTACAAGAATGATTCATTTCTGACCACTGGCTTTTGAGAAGATGTTTAAAGATTTTCTTTTAGTTGTTATGGCAACAATAGTTTTACATAGATCCAGATTCTTTTTTTAGCAATTTTGACAGACCATGATACAAAGATCATTGCATTCTGTTTTTGTGGTTCAGAGCAGATGCCATTTAAAGCAATTGCTAACGGAAGGACGGACGGACCGACGGACGGTGGGTGATCACAAAAGCTCACCTGAGCATAAGTTGTATTAAGCATTATACCCGTACAATCAGTCTGGGGTTGAATGCAAACTTCTGTACCTACAATTTATAGGGTGAAGCAGTGATAAACTTTGCAAACAGTTTGGGTCGAGTAACTCGGCGTCTCATCAGGATGAAAATCGTTTGGCACTCTCTAATCTTGATTTTGGAAAGAAATGAAAGACACGTTGTTTTCATAATAAAAAGAAGGACTACATTTATATCTATATTTATTAAGTAATGTAGTTACAATATGTTTCCACTAAATCTTCAAAATAAAAATATATATGTACAGACACCCAGATAAGAAGCGTAAATTAAAATATAGTCAAGAATAATTCCTTTATTTCTCCACCAAACCCTATGTGGTTACCACTCTTTAGTATCATGTCTTCCAGACGAATCTAAAGAGTGGTCACAACAGAGTTTGGTGGAGAAATAACGATTTTGGAATTTGAACACACTTTATCTATAATTCTACATATATATAATATACAACATACAAACAAGTATCAACAATGGAGTATGGCAAACGAAAAGAACCGGCTGAAAATATTAATGTAATTGATCTTTTATCTTATATACACGCCTTTCACGCATTCGCAAACAGAGTAGATCAGATAAAACGGCCCCTAAAGGTCTGCTATGTTTGCTTTGGACAGAATATAGATATGATTATACATTTTTTGTCAAAGCAAAATATTTCGTTGAAAAGTTTTCATGATAAAAAAACGAACTAATAAAAATTCATTACGTCATTTCTCCATGAATATTGAACAAAGAAAGGGTTAAGCTGCAATTCAAACAAAAGAGAAAATCATCAGTTACTCAACAGACCCCCTTCAGTCTACTAGTATGGCAAATGCAATAAAAGACAGCATTGCGACACTAAATGAATGACAAGGTTGGTCTTTGAACACAGGTGATTGCTTAATGTGGTACATCCTGCAGTAATCTACCACCTGCCTTTAGAACCCAGAATTAGGTCTGTAGTTGGTGGTCGCTTAAATGAGGTTTTACTGTATTGTATTGGCTGCCAAATACTCATTTGTAGAGATCACGTGATATGGTTAATCAACGGGCAAAGCGAAAAGGCATCGGCAAATATAGCAAAATTTCGGTCCTTCCAAAATTTACCATTTGTACCACTACGCATATCTAGAAGCACATGTGATAGCTTAATGCAGGTCGAAAGTAATGCTGGAGGCTCATGTAGGAGCTCATGTTTGACCCCTGAGCTGTAACCTTTCAGACGAGTATACCCGTATAACACAAAGGCACTGACTACATGTAGTGTACATATGTATATTTAACAGGATTAACCAGACACTCCATACAGACGCATTTTGACGACTTGCAAACAGAACAGACCCAGTTCGGACGCCTCATGTAGGAGCCGTCTGACCAGAGTCTGAATGGTTGAGGGCGGGCCGATTTCTAATGTTGGTAAAACTTGTGGTCCAACCCTTTTGTATTGTCATCTATATTACATACATAAAGTATTGTCTACATGATTTAACTGTATATTATGTTCATGAATGTTTGTATTTTGTTGACAATTTACAATAAAATATGATTAAACTCTGAATGGTTGCTTGTAGAATGTCTTATCTTATTTAACCAACGTATTTTCACGCATTTGCAAAAAAGTAAACACAGATCAGACGGCTCCTATAGGAGCCGTCTGATCGGCGTCTGCTCTGTTTGTTAATATAATTTGATAGATCTGTTTCTTTAGTTTCTAAAATGGCTACAATGTTCCACCTTCCATATTTTATTGTAACTATTGTCCATTATTATTCAATAGGTATTGGAATTTGGAATAGGCATAGAACACACAAACAACAGAGTAAAGGGTCAACACACAAACAACAGAGTAAAGGGTCAACACACAAACAATTGAGCATACATGTACAAATAAAGAAGGCATGTTGATATTCACATACGAATCGCTAAATGGCCCTTGTGAATCAGACATCTTTCCTTCTATAAGCTTTCACAGTGTCCTTTCTGAGAATTAAATCTGCCGCCTTTTCTGCTATCATAATTACAGGTGCATTAGTATTTCCAGATATAACGTTGGGCATAACGGATGCATCTACCACACGTAATGCCTTTATGCCCTTCACTCTTAATTCAGGGTCGACTACTGCAGACTTATCTGTTGCGTCACCCATTTTGCATGAGCCAGCCGGATGGTACGTTGTGTGAGCCAGATGGCGGATGAAACATTCCCAGTAAGCATCAGAACGGAATTTATGTTTATTACAAACAGATAGCTTAACGTGGTCAAAATTTGCGCCTAGTTTCTGCATTGTCGGGGATTCAATGTACTTCTCCCATATCTTTAAGCTTCTTATGTAGGTCTCTATATCACGCCTGTCTGACATATATTTGGGATCGATCAACGGGGAATCGAATGGGTCATTCGATTGAAGGCGGATTGTTCCAACACTCTTTGTATCCAACAGGCTCATATGAACAGCAAAGCCGGGGATGTCAGCTGACTTTGCTAGGTATTCCTTTGCAATATCATCTTTCATACCCACCACATTATCAGCCATACTCACGCTGTACATCATGAACTGGACGTCGGCGGCACAGCTATCGTTTTTATCCGGATACGTGCATATAAAACCAGACACATCAACACCAGAATACCCCAACACGCCCGTGCCAAACAAATAATACTCTAGGGTCGTCTTCCAATTATTCATCATACTTTTCGTTACAGTCACATCTTCTTTCAAACTGGTTAGTACATGCATTAACGGATGCTCTTGTAAATTATCGCCAACAGGCAAGTCCGCAGTTACTTCAATACCCATTTCTTTTAAATGTTCTTTCGGACCTATTCCGGACAACATCAGAATCTGCGGTGAATTCACAGCTCCTCCGCTCACAATGACTTCTTTCTTAGCAGCAATGAAGTACTTTCTACCGTTTCGGATGACATACACACCAGTGGCCCTGTTGTTGTCGATAGCTACTTTCGTAACAAGACTATGAATACCAATATGTAAGTTAGGACGGCCCTTGGCTCGGCCAAGAAATTCAACAGATGTGCTGGATCTTACACCGTTCCTTACCGTCAGTTGAATCGGACTGAACCCTTCTTGGGTTTCACCATTATAATCCACCACTTTGTAACCGATTTCTTCCCCAGCTTTCAGGTACAGATCCGCTATCGGGGCCACCTTGGCCGTGCTGACTGCTAGTGGGCCCCCGCTACTGTGATACTTTGATGTCTTCAAGGAGTCTATCATTATGTCTTCAGATTTTAAAAAGTAGGGGAGCACGTCTTTGTAGCCCCAACCCTTGCATCCCATTAGTTCCCACTCATCGTAATCATGACGGCTTCCACGTGTATACTGCATTGCGTTAAAAATGCTTGATCCTCCTAGTACTTTACCACGGGGCCAGTAGCACCGCTGACCCTTCAGTCCGAACATCGCTTGCGTTTGTGGCACGGTATGGTAATTCCAGTCTGCTTCTGATCTTTGCAATTCGTACCATCTAAACGGAACATGATAAGCATCTTTCTCTGTTATATCTCCACCGGCTTCCAAAACAAGAACACTGACACCCGACTCTTCTGATAACCGTGAGGCTAACACTGCACCTGCGGAACCAGCTCCGACAACGATATAATCATAACTGTTGTTCAGCTCTTTCGTAGCCAGTGCCGGAAATTGCGACGGTCGATTCCAAATGTAGACAGCAACCGCTAGAGCTACCATCAATACTGCTACCGATGATACATCTGCCATTCTGAAATACGAAAACGCAGTATTCGTTGAGACCTGAAGCCTTTACTTTATCTAATACCTTTTCACGCTTTGCAAACAGAGTAGATTCAGATCAGACTGCTCTTATAGGGGCGTCTGATCAGGGTCTGTACTGTTTGCTTATAGAATGCTTAGATCTGATTCTATATGATTTAGTATAGCTAAGTATTCACTTGTTTTATACAGTAAAACCCCTCTTAACCGGCAGTTAAATTTAGTATGAATATCGGTCTTGGAGACAGGTGGCAGCTTAATGCAGGGTGAAAGTCATGCAGAAAGCTCCTAGAGGAGCTTTCTGCATGACTTTCACCCTGCATTAAGCAGCCACCTGCCTAAAAGTATCTAAATTCTTATCTACTAGAATTCCGGTTAAGAGAGGTTATACTGTATAATAAGATGAAATAAATAATTAATATTCATAATGGGTGATGTCTGTCATGAACATTCACAGAGTTAATGGTTAACATTTGGATAACATTTCGCGACCCACTCTTTCTGTCACGCCACTATTATCAAGGACCACGATGGAAATAAGGAAAACGTTTGTTTTTCATCTTTCTTGTCTGTTGACAAGGAAAACGTTTGTGTTTCATAGTTCGTGTCTGTGGACATTTCATTGCGTTTTATTTGATGCTGCTTGGTGTTATTGTCATGTGATGTACACTTTTTACCGAAATAAATCAATCTAGCTGTATATCTATCCTAACAGTAGTCCAATCACAGACACCCCCACCCCCCCCCCCCCACCCCAACCCACCCCCCCACCCCAAATAAAATGAACAGTTTCGTTATATGAAATCAACTTCCATAAAATCTGAAAACGAAGTCTAAATATGAACATGTATTTCTAGAATCCGATGTTACCCAAGTCTGGGCGTTCGGAATTAAAGTGAACCTTTGTTTCATAATATTTGCTTATTTTTATAACACCTTTTTGGTGTATACTATTTATCTGCTGAAGAGTTTTTCTTTTGTATCTATGATGTCAAATCAGAATTACTGCCCATTAACATTGCACTTTACTGGTGGGTCAAACACAAAAAAGGTTGAAAACTTACAGGAAAGAGCTCTTCGCTTCATTTATGATGATCAAGAAAGTCCTTATGAAACTCTTGTCTACCATCCCTTAAGGCCAGGCGAATGAGAAGTATTGCACTAGAAACTTTTAAAAATTTAAATAAAAATGGACCTAGCTATCAACATGATCTGGTTGTATATAAAAACTGTAAATATTATTTTAGGTACACAAACTGTGTGATGACTCCGCAGCCAAGGCCATAAAGGTACGGCAGAAACTCGTTTAGGTTCGCAGCAGCTTGGACATGGAACTCGATGCTCGACACATTCAGACAGTTTAACAATTCAGAGCTACAGATAAAGGTGCGTACACAAATAATAAAATCGTCATTTCTTCATCAAACCCTATATTGTGACCACTCTTTAGAATCGTCTGGAAGAGACGATTCTAAAGAGTGGTCACTGTATAGGGTTTAGTGGAGAAATAAATGAGCTATTGTTGAAAATGTTCAAATTTACGCATCTTATCTCGAGCTCTGGACTGTTCATCATATAGCCAGTTTGAATCCCTTAGCAAAAGCTGGAATGGCCCAGAATGACGCTGTCCTGCATGTGTCGGGTGGGAGGGCACAGCAACTATAATTTTTAGGTACTGAATTATTATTTAAATTACCAATTTATTAATTTTAAAAATATTAATGCATATGATATTTATTGTTTCCATCACAATCGGTGCAGAACCTGATCAGAGTGTCCCTTAAGGAGCTACCTGATCTGGGTATACACCGTCTGCAATACTGTTTCAGCTACTCATAGCACCTAAAGAGCTAATACTAAACGAGAGTCTGCTTGATATTCTTGTTCCAGCATCTGCATAATGTTATATTGTGTTATTTATTTAATTCTGATGCATGACTCTTTTTTATGTTACTACTAGCAACAAGGAGTTGGAGATGAACATATCTCTGTTTGATCTTATGTTACTGTATTTGCATAAGTTATTATTTATTTGCTTATTGCCAGTGCATGAATCCTCTTTTGTTTTGATTGTGATGTTCCTATTCTGTATCCGTTTCTATATGTGCCATGACTATTTCTTTCCGTGGAAAGTTTATTAATATAAAGTGTTATTTAGTAAAAGTGGTCATATAACTGTTCTGCAAGCTGATTTTAAATTCTGATTAACCCTTTCGCTGCCAATGCCGGATATGTGATTACCTATGCAAACAGTTTGGATCCAGATGAGACGCCGAGTAACTCGGCGTCTCACCAGGATCCAAACTGTTTGTTACTGTTACTATGTTTTTGAAACAAAAATGAAGAAAATCAGAAGAATGAAAATGTGTAGCAGACGACAAAGTTAGCAGACGACAGAGTTTGGCAGCGAAAGGGTTAAGATGCCTGACTGAATATATATAGATACGAGATCTATATATCTACATATGTGATATCAAAATAGTTGTGATCTTAACATTAGTTTGAAAACTACCTAGGTCTTTCATATGATAAAGTGGGATTTTTAATGTCAAGTGTGATATCTTATAAGATCATAACATAATTTATATAATTTAGTTTTTAAGGTATGTACCTCTTAAGTATTAAATCTAGCAGATGTGATATGCTTATACTATTCTTAACTTTAGCAGCTGTGATATGCTTTTAAATTCTTAACCTTGTTTTTACTATGTCAATCCTCCTCATGCTGAATCTTTAATCTAACCTCGTCCCCTCATGGACAATAAAGCATACTACTTTCAAAACTGTAACAATATCTTGACGTACTCGGCCATGCAATCTGGGCAAACTGTGCTGACCATAACCAGACAGCTCCTCTAAAACTTCCTGGTCTTGGGTCTACATTGTTTGCATTAAATAGCAACATATGGCACCAACATGAGGAGGATTAACTCTAGATACTGTATTAACCCTTCGCTTGCTATTCACGTCAATATACCTACCTGTAAATAGTGGATACCCAGATGAGACAGCTCCTGCATGAGCTGTCTCACCAGGGTCTGCACTATTAACAAGTTGATTGTGCAACCAGTGCACTCCACAGCAGTGATTGCACAGCGAAATACTTGTACACAGTAAAAATATATGTAATTATACAACAGGGCATGGGTAAAGAAGGAGAAATTGAAAATTCAGCAAGCGAATGGTTAATGTAAATTAGTCTTATGTACTTTAGTGTTTTATGTAAAACTACTATGAATATTATTAAGAACAATAATACATATTGTCAAAATCAATTAGTGTCAAATAAATATTGGTATATAACAAGTATGCATACTGTACAATCTAACACTCACAACAACAAGGCATGTTGATAAGATACATACTTATCCATAAAATCTGTTATTTCTCGACCAAACTCTATCTTGCTGCAACTCATGAGAATTGTCTCGGAGTAGCGATTGTAATGAGCTGCTGTAAGATAGGGTTTGAAGGAGAAATATTAAAAAACATTTTCTAAATAAAATTCTTATATGATGCAGTCCGATAATGATCCGATTTACCTGTATATGCCAATTCTATGCACACCCAGCTAATCCAAGAAGTTTGAACCAACTATAGTTATCTACGAAAGTGCGGCTAAGCCAATGTTTACACACTGACCCTGTGGTCATGATAAAGTACACCTGACCGCTGTGCAACATATCTGACATATGTGTGCATTACACATACAATAAAGCCATTCTACGATAATCGATAAATGAATAAACGTTGCAGGTGCGGATCCAGAATTTCAAATTTGGGGGGGGGGGGGTGTTAAGGGTTTGATGACATCACTAGTGTCTTTGTTAATTATAAAGACACTAGTGATGTCATCCAACCCTTAAAAATCCAACTGCGACCAGGGAAATAAATCAAAATCAAATTAAATCATTGTTTTATTGATTTTTATTAGATCTAGATCAAAAAGTTTGTTTGGGTAACTGTAAGGGGATGCGTACGCCAGCTCAACCCTCTAAATCCGCGCCTGCAATGGTGTCTTTAACTCTTTACTCCATAAATTACTGTAGAGGGACTGTAGAGAGAAGTTACAATAGATAGACGTTGCTGTAGAGAGAAGTTACTGTAGTGAGACGTTACTGTAGAGAGAAGTTACTGTAGAGAGGAGAAGTTACTGTAGAGAGAAGTTACTGTAGTGAGACGTTACTGTAGAGAGAAGTTACTGTAGAGAGAGAGAAGTTACTGTAGAGAGAAGTTACTGTAGTGAGACGTTACTGGAGAGAAGTTACTGTAGAGAGAAGTTACTGAAGTTACTGTAGAGAGAAGTTACTGTAGTGAGAAGTTAGGTCTAGAGAGAAGTTACTGTAGAGAGACGTTACTGTAGAGAGACGTTACTGAAGTTACTGTAGAGAGAAGTTACTGTAGAGAGACGTTACTGTAGAGAGAAGTTACTGTAGAGAAGTTACTGTAGTGAGACGTTAATGTAGAGAGAAGTTACTGTAGAGAGGGGTTACTATAGAGAGACGCTACTGTAGAAAGAAGTTACTGTAGTGAGAAGTTATTGTAGAGAGAAGTTACTGTAGTGAGACGTTAATGTAGAGAGAAGTTACTGTAGTGAGAAGTTATTGTAGAGAGGAGTTACTGTAGTGAGACGTTAATGTAGAGAGAAGTTACTGTAGTGAGAAGTTATTGTAGAGAGAAGTTACTGTAGAGAGAAGTTATTGTAGAGAGGAGTTACTGTAGTGAGACGTTAATGTAGAGAGAAGTTACTGCAGAGAGAAGTTATTGTAGAGAGAAGTTACTGTAGTGAGACGTTAATGTAGAGAGAAGTTACTGTAGAGAGAAGTTATTGTAGAGAGAAGTTACTGTAGTGAGAAGTTATTGTAGAGAGGAGTTACTGTAGTGAGACGTTAATGTAGGGAGAAGTTACTGTAGTGAGAAGTTATTGTAGAGAGAAGTTACTGTAGTGAGACGTTAATGTAGAGAGAAGTTACTGTAGAGATAAGTTATTGTAGAGAGGAGTTACTGTAGTGAGACGTTAATGTAGAGAGAAGTTACTGTAGTGAGAAGTTATTGTAGAGAGAAGTTACTGTAGTGAGACGTTAATGTAGAGAGAAGTTACTGTAGAGATAATTTATTGTAGAGAGGAGTTACTGTAGTGAGACGTTAATGTAGAGAGAAGTTACTGTAGTGAGAAGTTATTGTAGAGAGAAGTTACTGTAGTGAGACGTTAATGTAGAGAGAAGTTACTGTAGAGAGAAGTTATTGTAGAGAGGAGTTACTGTAGAGAGAGAGAGAAGTTACTGTAGTGAGAAGTTAATGTAGAGAGAAGTTACTGTAGAGAGAAGTTACTATGGAGAGAAGTTAATACAGAGAGAATTTACTGTAGTGAGAAGTTACTTTAGTGAGAAGTTACTATGGAGAGAAATTACTACAGAGAGAATTTACTGTAGAGATAAGTTACTGTAGTGAGACGTTACTGAATGGAGAAGTTACTATAGAGAGAAATCATTGTAGAGAGAAGTTACTGTAGTGAGAAGTTACTGTAAAGAGAAGTTACTGTAAAGAGAATTTGCCATAAAGAGAAGTTACTATAGAGAGACGTTACTGTAGTGAAAAGTTACTGTAAAGAGAAGTTACTGTAAAGAGAATTTGCCATAAAGAGAAGTTACTATAGAGACACATTACTGTAGAGAGAAGTTACTGAATAGAGAAGTTACTATAGAGGGATGTTACTGTAAAGAGAAGTTACTGAATAGAAAATTTACTGAAGATAGAAGTTACTGTAAAGAGAAATTACTGTAGAGTGAAGTTATCTGTTTTACTTTCACCTTGCTTTAAGCAGCCACCTGCCTTTAACAAAAATACTTGATGTAATTTAGTGGTTCGTTATAGAGAGGTTTTACTGTATTTTTTAGAAATTGATTTTACATGGGAGATTGGGCTAATTAATGGCATTCAGTAGAACGGGTGTAAATCGACCACTTAATGACTATATATCGATGTCATTAACAGCAAGTGATTGCTAAATGCAGAGCTAAAGTAATGCAGAAAGCTCCTGAATGGGCATTCTGAATCTCTTCTTTCACCTTGCGTAACCCTTTCCCTCATATAAACGTGTTTTCACGCATTTTCAAACAGAGTAGACCCAGATCAGACGGCTCCTAGAGGAGCCGTCTGATCAGGGTCTGCTCTGTTTGCTCATATAATTTGATAGATCTGTTTCTTTACATTCTAAAATGTCTACAATGTTCCACCTTCCATGTTTCTTTATAACTATTTTGTTAATGAATATTCAGTAGGTATTGAAATTTGACCTACATATAGAACAGGGAAAGGGTTAAGAACCATACTGATCTCTCTGTAAGGTTGTCGCCCTTGAATGGTTTTACTGCACGTGCACGTTCAAAATGAAATGCACATCAAAAGTTGATCATTACGAATGAGTAAGCCAAAAGTGTGGAAGTTCCGAACAGATTATTGTACGACAAAGTTGGGTGAACTACAATGATTGAGACAACTTAAGCAGTCAACATTTTAGTAGACAGTACTCGACATGGTTGAGAAGATAAAGAAATAGTTAATGCAATATCACACAGTAAACTGCTTACCTTGTTACCTCGTACTTGGAAAGGTCGTCAGCTTTCTGTGCAGACGCCCGGTACTTAACGAAATAGACAATCTCAACGTACTTATTTACTAGTTTACAAGTTCATAAGTTTATTAAGATAAGTCAAGGCTATCACGTGACCCAGTGTCCTGCGTTCACTAGCCGCGACCATTTGTATGCTGAGAGTGTCCTGTGTTCAGTAGCCGCGACCATTTGTAAGCGTACGCATACAGAGACTTGTCACTAGTCGCTATATGTTGTATATGCTTGTACATAGCTAGCCTAAAACATTTGTATACCAATTTCGCTTCTGAACGCATGGCAGTTTCTGTACGTGCGTTCAGTAGCGAACTACATACAATAAAAAAAAACCTCTAAAGCGACCACCAAAATGAGATATGGTACTGGGCAGTACAGGCAGGTGGTAGCTTAATGCAAGCCGAAAGTTAGTCAAAAGCTCACACATCAATTGCACTTATATCCAACTTGACTGATGTCACTTTAACCCATCACATCATAAGCTATTTTTAGATCCAACCTCTTTGAATAAATCTACCGAAAAGGAGCATTAACTAGAGAAAAGGAAATTTTAGAATTTGTAGTTTGAAACTATTGTGATAAATAGAGCATTTGCTCCTGTAGGAGTAGATGCTCTATTTATCAATGTTTTCACAAAGTCGTCAAAAGTCGTCAACATCAGGGAACGGGTTAATATTGAGATAACTCTTTGCTCGCTAAGAAATGTTTCGTCTACAACAAGTGTCGTCTGCTTCAATTCTTAAAATGAAATTTCTCTCATTTTTTTCCACAAAAATATGTGGTCAAAGTATCATACAACTTGGATCCTGGTGACATGCCACATTTTGCAGCCTCTCATCTGGATTCAAACTATTTACAAAGGTAATCACGGTTTCGCCGCTAGCGTGCAAAGAGTTAATTATATGCAAAACGGTTTGCTGACTGCATATAATCTACTTCTTGAAATTCATCACCACCGTACATTGCAAAACTTCATCTTAAACCTTTACTGCATATAAACCCATTTTCACGTCTTTGCAAACAGAGTAGACCCGGATCAGACGGTTCCTACATGATCTGCTCTGTTTGCTTATGGAATGATAGACAGTTGAACTTCTATATCTCGAACTCGAAAAACTCGAACTCGGGATAACACGAAATAAATGTTTGTCCTTCCAAAATTTACAATACAGAATTGTTCTAAAATGTATCACTATGCATATCTAGAAGCACACGTGGCAGCTGAATGCAGGTCGAAAGTAATGCTGCACGTTCTTACAGAAGCCCCAGCATTACTTTAGACCTGCATTAAGCTGTGAACTTGAGAAAGTATTCAGATAAGCAATTGGATGACTCGAACTTTGTTATCTCGAAGTAATTGTATGGTTCTTTGAAGTAGGAGCTTTCACCATTACTTTAGACCTGCATGTGTGTTTTAGATATGCGTTGTGATACATATTAGAACAATTCTGTATTGTAAATTTTGGAAGGACTGAACATTTTTCGGTTTATCCCGAAGTTTGAGTTATCCGAGTTCGATATATCGATGTTCAATTGTATTTTTTTCTAAAAATGTATCACTACGCATATCTAGAAACACATGTAGCAGCTTAATGTAATATTCTACAGGAGCTTTCATCATTACTTTAGACCTGCATTAAGCTGTGAACTTGAGAAAGTGTTCAGATAAGCAACCGGATGACTCGAACTTTGTTATCTCGAAGTAATTGTAAGGTCCCTTGAAGTTCGAGATATCGAAGTTCAACTGTACACAAGTTTGGTCTCGGCCTTTAATATCTGGTGGGAGATGACCTAGTTTCTCGAAAGATTTTCCTGTCCTTGAACTTTTGCTCCAGACAAATATTGACAAATATAGATAATTGTGAAGTGTTACCGTAACCCTTTCGCTGCCAATGCTGGATCTGTGATTACCTATGCAAACAGTTTGGATCCAGATGAGACGCCGAGTAACTCGGCGTCTCGTCAGGATCCAAACTGTTTGTTACTGTTACTATGTTTTTGAAACAAAAATGTAGAAAATAAAGAAAATGAAAATTTGTAGCAGACGACAAAGTTAGCAGACGACAGAATTTGGTAGCGAAAGGGTTAATGTGATAATGGTAATGCTACGCTTCATGAGCCCTTGCAACATTAACCTCCGTTGTCTGCCTTTAACTCGTTCCGTCATAGACTGTTAGAAAAAAAACCTCTTTGAATAAATCTCCTGAAAAGAAGCATTAACCCATTACTCTACATCTTTGCAAACAGAGTAGACCCAGATCAGACGGCTCCTACAGGAGCCTTCAGATCAGGGTCTGCTCTTTATGCTCATGACCCAATATAGATATGATTCTACAATTCTGCCACGTCTGCAAATAACTGAAATATTGTTGGTCGGACGTAAAACCCAACTCACTCACTCACTCACTCACTACAATTCTGCCATGGCCAAACATTCCTATGTTCATGTACAATAATAAAAAATCTCATTAATATTCATGATGTCATTATTTCTTACATTAGTTAATATTCATGAAGTAAAGGTTTAACTAGAAAAAGGAATTTTCGGAAGTGTATACATTTGAAAGCAGTGTGATAAACGGAGCATTGGCTCTTATGGAGCAAATGCTCTATTTGTGACAATGGTTTCAAACAATGACTTTTGCAGAGGCATTAGCTGGAGGGAATGGGCTGACCCATTTGCTCCCACGATCCCATATATTGGACATAGGCAAACAGTGTAGACTCTGATCAGACACCGCATCATGCGGCGTCTGGTCAGAGTCTACAATGTTTGCTGATAGGAAATTCAATATAAAACAAAACAAATATGAAAATTTAGACCAGACATCCCATAGATAAAAGATAGACTAATCCAGTATAAGCATGAACGAATCCACTGGGGACAAATGGGTTAAGGCAGTTGTCAGCGTGGTGCAGTTAGCATTTCGCTGACGTATGTGAATCGGAATCATTTTTACAATTACAGTTGACTTCCGATATCTCGAACTCGGATAACTCGAAATCGGGATAACTCGAACTAAAAGTTCGATCCTTCCAAAACCGACAATACAGAATTGCTCTTAAATGTATCACTACGGATATCTAGAAACACATGTGACAGTTTAATGCAGATGTAAAGTAATGCCGAAAGCTCCTGCAGGAGCTTTCAGCATTACTTTACACATGCATTAAACTGTCAACTCGAGAATTTGTCCAGATTAGAAATCCGATAACTCGAACTGCTGTTATCTCGAACAAATTTGTTTAGTCCCTTGGAGTTCGAGATATCGAAATTCAACTGTACCTGAAATCTCAACTGGATGCAAACGGTCTGCAAGTGTGTTATCGGACTCGCACACGAAAGCTATACACATGACATTAACTGGGTCTTTAAATGCAGAAAGAAATTATGCTTCTACCCGTATAAACTATGTTGGTGATTCGAGTTAATCTTTGGTCTCTTTTTACAAAAAAGATGAGACGACGAATGACCCGGCATCGCATCAGGATTCAAATTGTTTGCCTTTAACCCTTCGCTTGCTGAATTTTAAAATACATTTCTCCTTCTTTACCCATGCCCTGTTGTATAATTACATATATCTTCACTGTGTACAAGTATTTTGCTGTGCAATCACTGCTGTGGAGTGCACTGGTTGCACAATCAACTTGTAAATAGTGCAGACCCTGATGCAGGAGCTGTCTCATCTGGGTCTTCACTATATACAGGTAGGTATATTGACGTGAATAGCAAGCGAAGGGTTAATTCAATGATTTCTCAAAAGCTTTAATGAATCTGAAGGAAGTACAAATCGCAACATACTGGACTCGCAACTACTGGAATCGCAACTAATGGAATCGCAAAATACTAGAATCGCAAAATACTGGAATTACATTAACTGGAATTTTATCTGACTTCATTTCATCAATATTCAATTGAGTGGTCGCTTTGGAGAGGTCTACTGTAATCATCAACGAATCACCACCGGAGTCTCCTTAACTCTTTTGGCGCCAAATTTAAAAGTGTCGTCTGCAATAATAATTTCATATTAAATATAATTTTAAACTAAATAATAAAGGTATATTAGTAAAACATTTGTTTTTAAAAACCTGTATGCTTGGGCCAAAATAAAACAGTGCCAACATGCGCCATTGGCGCCGAAAGAGTTAACCCATGTATACCCATATTATTTGTGGTTAACCCGTCCAGATCTTATTTTGGGACCTATCCATTTTTCATTTAGAGGGGGCAAAGCAAATAAAAATATTTGCTGGTATAAATTTTCCATTGGCATTGATGGTTTCAACAAAAGGCGCAGACCCTGATTAGAGGGGTCCTTCAAGAGTCCTCTGATCTGGGTCTACACTGTTTGCCTGTGTTGGACACTGGGCATAAACGGGTTAAACCGTTAAGCTGACGTGTATTCATGTAAGACGTAATGATTTATGGATAGTAATTAGCTTAACATTAGTATTGGCATATTTACAATTGGAAGCTTATCCGAGACAGAAAGTGTAGAATCAGATCAAGTCAACAGAACATACCCTGATCGAACAGCTTCTATAGCGACTGTCTGATCTAGGTCTACTCCGTTTGCAAATGCGTAAACACGCTTCGATTTTAAAGTGACCACTGTTAAGTACTACATTTCTGATTCTCAGATATGTTCAGCGTCACCGTTTGATATGCAGAACTTCGTATGCATGTACACAGTTTGATATGCAGAACTTCGTATGCATGTAAACACTGTTTGATACGCAAAACTTCGGATACATGTACACACTGTTTGATATGCAAAACTTCGTATGCATGTACATACTGTTTGATATGCAGAACTTCGTATGCATGTACATACTGTTTGATATGCAGAACTTCGTATGCATGTACATACTGTTTGATATGCAGAACTTCGTATGCATGTAAACAACACTGTTTGATATGCAAAACTTCGGATACATGTACACACTATTTGATATGCAAAACTTCGTATGCATGTACATACTGTTTGATATGCAGAACTTCGTATGCATGTTGATACAAAATAGAGTAGAATCTCGGTTATACGAACACTCAACTATATATCATTATCGATCTTTATGACAGGTGGCAGCTTGATGAAGGATGAAAGCAATGTGGAAAGTGTCCCGCTAAGAGCTTTCTGCATGACTTCCATCCTGCGTTAACTCTATCACTTATGTAAGCGCATTTTTACGCATCTGCAAACAGAGTAGACCCAGATCAGGCGGCTCCTGTAGGAGCCGTCTGATCAGGGTCTGCTCTGTTTGCTTATGATGTAATATAGATCTGATTCTACAGCTTCTGTCTGAGCCAAAATGGCTTGTGTTCATATGCAATTATAAAAAATAATCTAACTAATGTTCATGACGTCATTATTTCTTACATGAATATACAACATGGAAAGTGTTAAGCAGCCACCTGCCTCAAGGTCTAAATGCTTCTGTACTACAAGTTTGAATTATCGGGGTTGTATTATACATTAATATGTTGTCTGTCAACAAGAACGGGTGTTATAAATTCAATTTTAGTTGAAACATATTTTATTTCATAATACCCGGTAACCAGAAATGGGATTGGGCAACACGTTCTTCCAACTTAGATAAAGCCCTTTCCTTACAGTGAATGGAATAATAAAGTACATAGTAAAATGACAGTCACACAAATATACGCATATAAATTCAAAGGATCAGAGTGAGAGAGAGTGAGTGAGTGAGGGAAAGATTGAAAACTTGAGAAAAATTGAGAAAGAGGGAGAGAGAAAGTGGGAGAGAGAGAGAGAGAGAGAGAGAGAGAGAGAGAGAGAGAGAGAGAGGGGGGAGGGGGTGCTCAGCCTGCAGGGTAAACCAATGGAAAATAGGAAAATGTAGGGGCCTCTTCATACAAACGGTAAAGTTTTACAGGGTCGTCAATTCAGTTGAAAGGTACATTACCACAGTGCCTAAATTTTATACTTATTAAATTTCGGCAACATATTAGGTGAAAGTTGGTAGTATTTGATTATATTGGTGTATTCCGATTAAGGTCTACATTGGTTGTCGTTCGTTATCAACACAGCTTTCCAATACCTGTGCTAAAAATGCAGACATTGATCAAAAGAGTATTATCCCGTGACACAATCATTAAAACAGAGTTGTCTTTTTAAATAATGTGGAGCTAAATGCATGGCAAATGTAATACAGACCCGCTCTTTCAAACCCTACCCCCAAGGAAATGCCATTCTTTTGCCATACCTTAAGCAATTACATGGCCTTTAAGACTCCTGAATGAACAGTAGATGGTCATTTAACTGCCCAACCTCGGTCATCACCGTGTTCAAAGTTTGATGTCGCGACATGTAAATCGATGCAGAACTACAACTCCCACAAAGCGTAGAACAAACCAATCACCAAACACTTAATCCAATATCTGATAGAGACACTGTTGGACGCGTTTGAACACAGAGTAGACCAAGATTAAACGGTCCCTGTTGGAGCCGTCTGCTCTGTTTACTTACGGAATTATATAGATCTGATTCTAGCCTTGGCTTAAAACGCATACATTTGTTCATAAACACAATACATATTCATGACGTCAGTAGTTTACATGAAAATTCAACAGGTTAGCTCATTTGTACCTCTATGTTTATACATTGGATTAGTCCATTTTTTATCTAAGGGGTGCCTGATCTAAATTTTCATTTTCGTTTTGTTTTATGTTGAAATTCATATCAGGAAACAGTGTAGACTCTGATCAGACGCTGCATTATGCGGCGTCTGATCAGAGTCTACGCTGTTTTCCTGCATCCCATATATGGGATCGTGGGAACATATGGGTTAAGCCATCACAGCATCTTACCACGGATCATGTGGGCACCTTTTTCTGCGATCATTATCACAGGTGCATTAGTGTTTCCAGATATTATATTTGGTATGATTGAAGCATCGACTACACGAAGACCTTCAATACCTTTAACCTTGAGTTCAGGATCCACCACAGCCGATGCATCATCCTTTCTCCCCATTTTACACGTGCCAGTTGGATGGTAACCGGTGCACGCAATATGTCGTATGTAACACTCCCAATACCCATCTGACCTGAACGCATGCTGTGAACAGGCTCTTAGCTTCACGCCGTCAAAGTTGGCTCCTATACCTTGAAGCGTTGGGGTCAATATAAATTTCTCCCATTCACGAATCCCTCTTATGAATGCTTCGATGTCACGTTGATCCGTCAAATATTTTGGATCTATTAATGGGTAGTCGTATGGATCTGTTGACTTTAATTTTAGTGTTCCTACACTCTTAGGGTGCAGATGAGCTATTACTGATGTGAATCCAAGTGAACCTGGTTTTGCAAGAATCTCGTTGGCGATATCATCCTCGAGGTTTATCACATTGCCGCCGAGATAAAGACTACTAAGACTCATCAAAATATCAGGGGCGCATTGTTTTCCTTTGTTGAGATAGGAGCAAATAAACATTATTCCCTCTATACTATTTCCTGCAAACGGACCAGTTCTGAACAAATCATACGCCAGCTTAGTTTTCCAGCTCGCAAGAGATTCATCCGATATGGCGATATCTTCTGTCAGACTGGAGAGTAGAAGTATCTGGGCGTGGTCTTGCAAATTTTGACCGACTGGAAGATCAGCTTTTACATCAATACCGTGATCTTCGAGATGCTTCTTTGGACCTATTCCAGACAGCATCAGTAGCTGAGGTGAATTAATTGCACCAGCACTTACTATGACTTCTTTCCTGGCTCTAACAAAATGCTTCTTTCCCCCTTTAATCATATTTACACCAATTGCCTTCTTGTTTTTAATGGCTATTTTTGTAACAAAGCTTTCAGTACTGATATACAGATTGTTCCGCGTTATTCCTCCGAGATATTCGACAGCCGTACTCGCCCTACGCCCATTCCTAATCGTCGTCTGGATTGAGCTGAAACCCTCTTGAGTTGCCCCATTGTAATCGGTAAAACCATAACCTAATGTCTCTATGGCCGTCTGAAATATATTTGTCAGTCTACTTTGTTCTTGAACGGTTATTCCAAGTGGCCCGCCAGTATTATGATATTCAGACATTTTCAAAGCGTTTGACAACATATCCTCTGACTTTAAGAAAAAAGGAAGCACATGTTCGTATCCCCAGTCCGTGCAGCCGTTGGCTTCCCAGCTGTCATAATCCTGTTTGTTGCCCCTCACATACATCATTGCATTGAAAATCCCAGAACCACCCAAGACTTTTCCACGAGGCCAGTAGCTTCTGTGTTTCTTCATACCTTTAGAGGAATGTGTCTGCGGCACTGTGTAGTACTGCCAGTCTGCAGATGTATTCTGAAGTTCAAGAAACTTCAACGGAACGTGATACGCCTCGTTTTCTGTATATCCTCTCCCAGCTTCTAACAGGAGAACTTTAGCATCAGGGTCTTCCGTGAGTCGAGAGGCAAGCACAGACCCGGCGCTTCCAGCACCAATGATGATATAGTCATAGCTTGAATCTATGTGCTCTGAAATAGTGGGCTGGTTCTCTGTCCTGATAAAAAATAGGTTGATTACGACATGTGCTCCAATTATGAGTAATGCCAGTACTTGTAAGGACTGCATTTTACCTGAAAGGGAAAATTTGGTTCTGAAGGTTTTCAATGTTATCGTTATATCATATGTGCTAGAAATGAAATTGTAAGATGTGAACCTGCAACAAACGTCCGGAGTTTACCTATATGATTGACTTCCCCAGTTATATATATATATATATATATATATATATATATATATATATATATATATATATATATATATATATATATATATGTGTGTGTGTGTGTGTGTGTGTGTGTGTGTGTGTGTGTGTGTGTGTGTGTGTGTGTGTGTGTGTGTGTGTGTGTGTGTGTGTGTGTGTGTGTGTGTGTGTGTGTGTGTGTGTGTGTGTGTGTGTGTGTGTGTGTGTGTGTGTGTGTGTGTGTGTGTGTGTGTGTGTGTGTGTGTGTGTGTGTGTGTGTGTGTGTGTGTGTGTGTGTGTGTGTGTGTGTGTGTGTGTGTGTGTGTGTGTGTGTGTGTGTGTGTGTGTGTGTGTGTGTGTGTGTGTGTGTGTGTGTGTGTGTGTGTGTGTGTGTGTGTGTGTGTGTGTGTGTGTGTGTGTGTGTGTGTGTGTGTGTGTGTGTGTGTGTGTGTGTGTGTGTGTGTGTGTGTGTGTGTGTGTGTGTGTGTGTGTGTGTGTGTGTGTGTGTGTGTGTGTGTGTGTGTGTGTGTGTGTGTGTGTGTGTGTGTGTGTGTGTGTGTGTGTGTGTGTGTGTGTGTGTGTGTGTGTGTGTGTGTGTGTGTGTGTGTGTGGTGTGTGTGTGTGTGTGTGTGTGTGTGTGTGTGTGTGTGTGTGTGTGTGTGTGTGTGTGTGTGTGTGTGTGTGTGTGTGTGTGTGTGTGTGTGTGTGTGTGTGTGTGTGTGTGTGTGTGTGTGTGTGTGTGTGTGTCTACATGTATTAAATTTACACAAATCCAGAATGCACGGACATCGCCTGGTCAGCTATGTTGACAAAAGACATAATACGAATCACTCATACACACAAATGGGTGTTTCAGGCAGCCATACGTCAACGGCCGAATGCAGGGGCCATTTCTAAGGTTTTTATTTACTTTACTATATTTGTTTTGTTCGTGCCCATTACACTGTTGCTTAAAGACCCTTTACTTAAGTCTAAGGTGACTGGCCAAAACAAAACCTTAGAATGGAAAGTATGGGGTCGTTGTATACAATGATGATCAGTTGTATTGCATGTACAATATCACAGTACACTCAAACTGCTCTGCTGATCTTGAAGCGTGTGAGTATTGTATGAGGTCTCTATGGATCAACATAGTGAAAGCAGTACATGTATCCGTTTTGATTCAAGGACCTTCAAATAAGAAATATAAGTTTACTTTTATCCACTTACGGAGATTTTTGCATCCGATAACCTGAGTGAAAACGACACGTTCTGACCTCTGAATGCAAACGACACGTTCTGGCCTTGAAAAAACATACATGACAGATAACGTGGGTGCAAACGACACGTTCTGACCTAAAAAAAAACCCATATACATTACAGGGGTGTGATCACTTACATATTCAGCGAGTATCCTATTTACCCTGAGTAATTATTGCATATTCAACAGTTATCCTATTTTACCCTAAATATCCGGACACGTGATCACCCCTCTCGTCATGTTTTTACAGCTGAGTAACTTTGGAAACCTTCAATCAGACATAATAGCAACTAGTGCAGACACTTACGACTCCTATGTTTGATCTGTATCTGCACTATTTGCCTCAGTTTGTCTGTCCGAATACTTAAGGTATGACGGATATCTTGAATGGCGGTAACATCACGAAGAATGCGATACATGAAAGCAGTGATTACCTCCAGGGTCACAAAAAGTCGTGTACAAAGTACTCCAAGTACTCCCTCAGTTGTAGTGATGTACAAAGTACTCCCTCAGTTGTAGTGATGTACAAAGTACTCCCCCAGGATCACAAAAAGTCATGTACAAAGTACACCTCAGTTATACACCGACATAGAACGTGACTACCGAGAGGTGAGCATCCTACACATCACAATGAACAAGCACATGTAAAATATTCTCAACTCGGTGATAACACTACTTCATAGATAACATACATAATAAAACCTCATGAAAGTGCAAGATTAGTAAAGAAACGTTGGATCGGTTTAGGCAGGTGGTTGCTTAATGCTAGATGAAAGTCATACAGAAATCTCCTTTCTATGCGCAGATTAAGAGTGTGGCAGAGCCGGCGTACGCCCCCCCCCCCCCCCCTAACATTGCCAAAACAATTTTTTAGTAATATTTTAGATCTATATATAGTATAACCTCTCTATAACGACCAATAAATTGTGTTAATTAGATGGTATTTAGAGCAGATGGCTGCTTAAAGCAAGGTGAAAGTAAAACAGAACGCTCCCATAGGTGCGTTCTGTTTTACTTTCACCTTGCTTTAAGCAGCCACCTGCCTTTAACACATCTCTTTTTCAACAGTAGTTACAAACACACTATTTATTTATGTCATCAAACATTAATATATACGTCCCCCTCCCCCCCGCCAAAAACACTTCTACACCCCCCCCCCCCCCCATCTGAAATCCTGGATCCGCACCTGCTTTCGGAGCTTTCTGTTTTGAGCTGTATTAAGCTGCCAACTGTCTTAAAGAACGGCATAAATACAAACTGGAAATTCCGTCTCAGAGAGGGTTTATTGTACATGTGCATGGTGAAACTCACTGCAGTTCTTGTTTGTGTTAAATGTATATCATTTTATATACTGAAACTAATTGCTAAACTTACACTTTTTATTTTGAAATATTTCTGCTTTAAAAGTTACAGCCGTACCATTTTCGATACTTATCACTAATCGACTGTTGGCAAATCCCTTGGGAATTAATGTAAAACATTGACTGATTCATCGATCTGAAGAGGACTAGATAATTTACATGAATACTTAGTGGCATTTTAGAAAAATAGAAAAATTATATATAGTATTTACGAAGTTAGTTAAATATTTACACTATTAAGAGAGTCATAGGTTTCTTCGCTGAACTTTTACCAAATTTCTAATCAATCATTACTGTTATCTAAGACTGTCTTCATTTTCATTTTAATAATAATAATAATAATAATCAGTAGCAGCAACATGTTATGCATACTTTCGGCATTGTCGTCACAATTTGTAGGCCTACTGTCGAATGTTTTACTCAGGGAGATATTAAATTCTTTTAGGCTATGTGTATTTTAACCGTTTCCATGGCAATCCCCAGTTTTCGTAATGATGACCCATACCTGCAAATCCGCACATATTACAGACAGTGTTTGTCCTAAACCTATAAAACTGGTACCAAACTGTCAGAAGATAAGACAATGAAAACATTAAAATAGTAAAAAAAAGTACCGACATAACGTAAACCTTTCACTTTTTTTTATCCTACACATATCAGAAAACAACTTCAAATGCAGTTTAACATGATGACAAAAAACACAAAACAAAATATCCAATTTGAGGACCAAAACAAGAACTTTGAGTAACGTTTAAGGTAAAACAATATGGTTATTGAAATCATGCAAATCACTTTGTTCAGCTTGCGCAGAAGCCGAAATCACCTGACTGCATCGTAATCGATTTAATATACCCAAACAAGGAGGCTCGTGCTGATTTAAGTCCTAATAACAACAGAAATCTCAAAGCAGACGACTTTTTTTTTATCTTAACCGGGGTAAAAGCTATCAGATTTAGTTTCTCCCACAGCGCCAGACGAAGGGTGACGAAACACAAAAAAAAATTAAAACATTTACCACTTAAAAACCAAAGTAGTACATGTTGTGAAAGCAGGAATATTGCATTGGAACGGGCAGTATAAAAAATGACTCGTAGTGTTCAATAAACCGTAAGACTGAAACATGTGACGTTACAAGTTTAGGGTGTTATAAAGGGAAATAACCGTAGGATTCTTAAGATATAACTGTTTATATTGGAAAGAAAACAGGGCACCGATAACACAAATATTCTTACACTTATAATGTCACAGAACACATCTAGTATAAATATATTTACCACGAAATATAATACAACTATGTTAGTTGCGGTAAATAAACGATGATATAACCAATGCCGTCAGAATGTTTGCAAATACAGGATGTTGCTGTTCTGTCGGGGGCTGCCGCCCTGAACCCTGCTTTATTTTCTTTTTTCGATACACAAAATCAAACCATTTATAGAAATGATATGACGAAGCGTTGTCCCCGCTTGAAATCCGTTTATTCAGCAATTTATGACCGCTAGTTATTGTACAATAGTCGCTGCAATGACCCGAGGTAAATACAAATCAATGAAACAAAATGGCATCTCGTTTCCCGTCATCAGCAACATCATTGATTCAATAACGCACGCGTTGTGCTTTGTTATGATTCGTGAATTCCAGGTTCCGCTTTAGATTTCCAGGTTCCGCTATGCTAAATTCTTCCCAGTGTGGCTACTACAGTGCTCCCTCCCTACAACGGCCCTCTCAATAACGATTCCCTCCTTACAACAACGCATGTCACTGTTTCCGAAACAACAAGGCTCCAGAAACAACTTTTTTCCATCGTATTTTCTTTATGCCTCCATCAAACCCTATGTTGTGACCACTCTTTAGAATCGTCACAAAGTGAAGATTCTAAAGAGTGGTCACAACATTGGGTTTGATTGAGGCATAACGGTTTTAGTTCTCGAAATACACCTTATCTGGGGATCTGCAAACAAGCTAATTATGTTTGATTTTCTCTCCCTATAACAACTCCTCTGAACAACATATACATTCTCGGTATCCCAAAGGGTGTCGTTATAGAGAGGGATCACTGTAGTGCTAAATAAAAGGAATTTTGACAAACACTGCATGAATTGATTATAGAACGCCTGAAGGAACTTTTTGATCGAGGTCTCCTTGAAATTGTTAACCCTTTACTCCATGAATAATTATGTAAGAAATAATGACATCACGAATTAAATAGATGAATTGTTATGATAGCACATGGACACAGGAATATTTGACCCTGGCAGAAACTGTAGAATCATCTCTATATTATATCGTAAGCAAACAGAGCAGACCCTGATCAGACGGCTCATATATACAAGAGCTGCATGATATTGGTCTACTATACTCCTCTGTTTGCAAAGGTGCGGACTGTCCTCTATGTGATGGAAATGTTCATATTCCTTAATTAGATTATTAAATTAGACGCAGTTTTCCCCAGGTAAGAATCAACCAACTATCAAGAATATGCTGTAGAAACCTGCAGACAACTTATTATTTACACAAGTTTTAAATGATGTACATGTATATAGTGATATTACACGAAGTGACGATATGTAGGGTTGTATCACATGAGTGCGGTAAAATGTACCACGGACAAACAACCACGAATGTGACACAATCCTGCATATCGTCACTTCGTATAGTATACCCTTTATTATATACATATTCTAATAAAAGAACACAACAGAACATCAATATTCTAACTCCTTTTATTTAGAAGCAGACAAATAGACGCGTCTCCGGTGTGTTACGGAAATTTACGGTCATTGCCGAGCGAAAGTAGTCCCACTTATCGACGTGAAAATACGGATCTTATATTGCACGCTCATGCAATACGGAAAATTTATCTGAGAGGTTGTATTGCATGATTGAATACAATCGTATTGTACTGCAGAAACTGACAGGTATATAATAAATAGTGATATTCAATATAAGTCTGCATTATATCATGAAATTGTTTGTGTTTGTATACGAAAGTATTTCACGGTGTCTTTCCCACGAATTAAATCCGCTGCCTTTTCTGCAATCATTGTGACCGCTGCGTTCGTATTTCCCGATATGACATTCGGCATTATCGATGCATCTACCACTCGTAAACCAGAGACACCGTGAACTCTAAGTTCAGGATCAACAACTGCAGTTTTATCGCCAACTTTTCCCATTTTGCAGGTACCGACTGGGTGATAACACGTGACAGCAAAGTGACGGATATAACATTCCCAATACTCGTCTGATCTAAAGTCATGTTCAGAGCATACAGATATATTAACCCTGTCAAAGTTTGCACCAAGTCTCTGCATAGTCGGTGTCATTATGAATTTTTCCCATAGTCTCATTGCACGTATGTAACCATCAACATCGCGTTTATCTGTAAGGTAGGCAGGATCTATCAGCGGGTGAACAAACGGATCATTAGATTGCAGCTTGATTGTTCCGACACTCTTTGGGTTTAGATAACTTATAGCTACAGTAAAGCCGGGAGGGACATACTGCGAACGAACCTCTTCAAACATATCGTTTTCAAAACCAAATAAGTTTTTATGTTTCTTAAAATATTTACTAGATATCATAAACTGTACGTCAGCGGCACAGCCTCTAGTTGCGCCAGGCACAGAGCACATAAATGACGTTACCTCGTTGGTACTGCTAGACAATACACCTGTCCCAAATATACTGTATCGAAGTTTCGTTATCAAGGAGTCTCTCTTAGCATTTGTTATCCCTAAATACCTGTTCAAACCAGAGTGAGCCACAAGAATCATATGATCTTGAAGGTTTTTACCTACAGGAAGATCGGCGTGTACCTGGATACCGATGTCTGTTAAATGTTCTTTAGGTCCGATTCCAGATAACATAAGAATCTGTGGGGAATTTATAGCTCCTGCGCTTAGAATGACCTCCTTGTGAGCTTTTATGAAATGTTTCTTGTTGTTTCTAATAAAAAATACACCTTTCGCAATATTACGTTCTATAGCAACTCTGGTTACAAAACTATTAATACCAATATGTAAATTTCGTCTGACTTTAGTTCCTCCCAGAAATTCCAAAGCAGAACTAGATCGAGTTCCATCGCGCACTGTTATTGGTGTTTCACTGAATCCTTCTTGATTTTCGCCATTGGTATCTTCATCACGATAGCCCATTTCTCTACCGGCCTGCATGAAAACGTCGGCCATTTCGGTCACGGCAGCAGAACTTACTGCAATGGGACCACCGGTGTTATGGTATATGGAGGATTTAAGTTTTTCTATTTTCATGTCCTCTGATTTTAGAAAGTATGGCAAAACATCTTTGTAGCCCCAACCCTTACATCCCATTATTTCCCATTCATCATAGTCATGTCGACTACCTCGGGAGTATTGCAAGGCGTTGAAAATGTTCGATCCGCCTAATACGCGCCCTTTGGGCCAAAAACTTATGTGATCCTTTAATCCTAGCGATGAATGAGTCTGTGGTACTGTATAGTATTGCCAGTCTGCATATGTTTTCTGATAGTCTGTGTAATATAGAGGGACATGGAAGAGTCTATTTTCAGTATAGTCTCCCCCGGCCTCCAAAAGAAGAACACGAACATCTGGATCTTCAGCGAGTCGGGAAGCAACCACGGGTCCAGCTGTGCCACCACCAACGATTATGTAATCGTACTCAGTCTCTATATTCCTTTTCACAATTGGCGCAAAATACTCGTACGGGTATCTTTGGACTGCATGGTAGCAAACAGCTGCCAAACTCACTACTGCAACCGAAATAAGCTTTCCTCTGTCCATTTAAATCTGAAAAAAGAAATTGATGCTTCATGTGCAACTGATGGAATCATAGGTCCATGCCAAGGTATTGAGATATAATATTTAAATGAGGGTCAATATATACAACCGCAAACAAAAACGCACCGGTGATTAAATTATTATATATGACCAATGTCTACTTACAATGTATACTGTATTTCGGGGCACAAAGGGGACTTTAGGACTTTCATTTGCTATCATCAAGTAGGGTACTGTTTGGAACAAACCAATGGCTATCTTGAAAAGTTACAATCGTACTTATGTAAATCAGAGTAAACTAGAATTATTATTAAGTGTATAACCGATTACTGTGTCAAGTCGGCAAATGGCAGTAAATTGCTGACATCTAGATTTCTTCAAATCCATAGCATAACGCACTTATAAATGTCTCTTTAAAGTGTTTCCAACATTGTTCAAGTATGTCTGTTGTCTTGTTGATAATGCTATGCATCTCAAACTCCCCATCCCCAAATTAACATTTATAGAACGAGTTTTGTATGATTATTTTTTCATGTAAGAATAGCATAAATACACGTTTGTTCCAGATACAAACACCTGTAGAATCTCTCGGGAACACCAATGTTATTGACCTCTGGCCTCGGGTCAACAACCATCCTGCGGGATTCTGCAGATTTTAAGGTCCGACATTCACCTTATTTCCAACACTATATAACCTTTATGAAAAAGTAGTAAAAGTCAAGTTGGAAAAGCCACACACAAGACGCAACCATCACCAAAACATCGATAGAAAACAAGTAATACACAAGCACGCACGCACACACGCACGCACTCACGCACGCTCGCACGCACGCACGCACGCACGCACGCACACACACACACACACACACACACACACACAAACAAACAAACACACACACACGCGAGATGGAATTTTAAACATGACGAACACGAATGTAAGGGTAAACACATACATACACACACGCTCCCAAACGAGATGAAAGTTTATGTTGTCGAAGTGTAACTGAAAACGGCTTATATCGGCTAGTTTTGCATACTGTTCATCTCCATTTTATTTCTGATATTGCTTTTTACTTTTGGACGTTTCTTTGTATGTTGAATGGTTTCAAAGTTTTAACCCTTAGTATGCTGAATAATTAAAAGTGGCTACTCTATTTTTGAATATTAATTTAACAAAATGTTGCATCAAAATGTATCACTGAAGAAAATGATTTTCATAACAAGCAGTGTTCAGATCCTGGTTAAAGGTATCCTACAAGAGCTCTTTGTTCTTGGTCTACACTGTTTTCAACGTTTTATATATTAGGTCCCCGTACATCAACGGCTAATGATGAAATCTTAAAAGTGTAATTGATCGTCATCATTTCAACCAATAGTGTTCATTCAGTATTGCTGCAGATCACTGAATACCATGATGTGGCTTATAGAGGAGCTCGCTAGGGTCTACAACGCCAACTTCAGACACTGGCGGAAGCAATGGTAAGTTATGAAATCTTCCGTTATTGATATTCTGATTACGCTTTTGTAAAGACATTCAAGAAACTCATTTTAAAAGGAAAGAATCGATAATCTAAACACACGAAATGTACTTGACATATATGGGTTAAAAGATAAGGAAGGAATCGTACTTTTAAGTTTGAAGTGAAGGCGATTCAGCATAGTTTCCAAGATAAGAGTATATAACTCAACTTACCTGCAGTGTTGTTTATGTGCCGACACGTCTGTTGTCTTGCTTTGTATGCAAAGCGCTTAGATATACTATATACTTACCTCCAAGGTTAGTTAACCCTTCCGATGCTCAATGTCTGATTTGCTGAACTTTTCACTGACTTCGACTCGTTCAATCATTTGAAAAGCTATTGGGTGAGCGTGAAACAGCTTTGATCCTGATCAGACACCGGGTTACACTGCGTCTCATCTAGATCCAACCTGTTTAGAAATGCAAGTCAAGACCGACTTAGCATGAGAAGGGTTAAACTATCATTAATCATGATGTAAGAGCTCATGTATAGATGTTCCACGACCTCTGAGTACTGACCTTTGGATCATTCCATTTCCATAGTTTGATGCGGAACGCGTGACACTTTTCTTTGGAACTTATTGTTTAAATTTATAATTTTATCATCAATATGTATATAATGTTTAGTGGCGCAGTGGGTAGCGCGGAGGACTAATAATCAAAGCGGATCGCTAATCTTTACACATTTTTTAAATGATAAATGTAAATGTAAATACCGCCACGCCTCAATGTTTTTGTTTATCTATAGTGTTTATATGACCGAAAACATCAGCAGCTCATGTAGTGTTTATCTTTGAGTGGTTGTACAATTTTCATCATCTTTTAATGCATTAAAATGCGCCAGCTTGTACAAAAACTCGGTTTCCATTTTGTGGCAGATTTCATCTCACACTTTTACCTCTAAAACTGCTCTTGCTGAATTTTAAAATACATTTCCCCTTCTTTACCTTTTTCCTGTTGAATAATTACATTGATCTATACCTTTACTGTCTTCGTAATTTTCTCTGTGCAATCACTGCTGTTGGGGGAGGGGGGTACTGGTTGCACAATCAATTTGTAAATATTGCAGACTCTAATGAGACAGCTCCTTCAGGGTCTTCACTATTTAGGTAAGTATATTGAGGTGAGCAACAAGAGAATGGTTAATAATTCTTACATTATAAGTGCGAAGGTTATGTTTTGACCCTTTCACCCCAGACACATGCGCATTGTCTTTTGCGAACAGGCTATACCCAGATCAAGGGACTCATCTGATCAGGGTCTGCACCATTTGTCATTCAACATCATCTGGGAAGTTTAAGCCTCCTATACTGAGTAGATTCTATAGTTAAATGATGAGGTATTCCACTCTGATTCAGGGTTGAAAGAGGTAAGCATGTGGGTAAAACATGAGTTATGTCTCCCCCCCCCCCCCCCTTTAGGGGAGGGAGACATATTGATGTTGTGCGTTCTGTCTGTCCGTCCGTCCGTCCGTCCGTCCGTCTGTCTGTCTGTTAAAATTCTTGTGCAGCTAACTCCTACACTTTTAGAAGGATTTCCTTCAAACTTTTACATATGAACCAGCGATATGTGAGGATGGTCATGTGGTTTGGAATTTTGGCTGCAACAATTTTGACAGAAGTTATGGCCCTTTGTAGTTTTTCCTTATATAGAATATATAGCGAAAAAATCTTGTGCAGCTAACTCTTCCTACACTATTTGAGGGATTTACTTCAAACTTTTACATATGAACCAGCTATATGTGAGGATGGTCATGTGGTTTGGAATTTTGGCTGCAACCATTTTGACAGAAGATTTGGCCCTTTGTAGTTTTTCCTTATAGCGAAAAAATCTTGTGCAGCTAACTCCTCCAACACTATTTTCCTTATATAGAATATATAGCGAAACAATCGTGTGCTCCAACACTATTTTCCTTGTATAGAATATACTTGTGCAACTAATTCCTCCTACACTATTTGAGGAATTTACTTCAAACTTTAACATATGAACCAGCTATATGTGAGGAAGCTGGTGCAGCTAACTCCTCCTACACTATTTGAGGGATTTACTTCAATTTTTTACATATGAACCAGCTATATGTGAGGATAGTCATGTGGTTTGGAATTTTGGCTGCAACAGTTTGACAGAAGTTATGACTCTTTGGAGTTTTTCCTTATATAGACTAATAGCGAAAACGTCTTGTGCAGCTAACTCCTCCTATACTATGTAACAGTTTTCATTCAAACTTTTACATATGAACCAGCTATATGTGAGGATGGTCATGTGGATTGGAATATGGGCTGCAACAATTTTGACAGAAGTTTGGATTTTTTCCAAATATGAAATTTATAGGGAAAACTAGTGTTTATAGACGTCTACAAAAGTTTACAGATAACCAATCTATATGTGATGCACAGCCAATCTATATGTATCTATAAGTGACGCACAACCAATCTATATCTATATGTGAAATCTATATGTGAAGGTGGTCATGTGATTTTGAATTAAGCTTGATTATCATAATAGTTGTTAACACGCAACTCTTGTTACAACGTTCATTCCTCTTATGGGTGCGGGGGCGGGGTACCGGGGGGGGGGGGCATGTGTTTTTCTCAAAAACAAACTCTAGTTGAATTTGTTTTTATAAGTAGAAAAACACGTAAATGTTAAAGGGGTTCGCTTACTGCTTCATTAACTTTTTAACGTTACTAATGCTATTTATTAAGACATGGAGGAAAGTTATGTATAAAACTGTACGCCGACAAGAAAGGTTTAGTACCTCTTAAATCCGGAATCAGGACGCCAGATCTTTGAACTCTTTTTGTCGTACCCTTTAATACCTGTATAGTTATTCTGTTTGCAGCTCAATCGTTGAGTACACTAGCGATAGGTGGATACAGTTTGTTTCACTTAAATATGTTTTCGCTTTACATGCAATTTACCACTGTATTTACCATCGCGTTTAAACCCCAGTGATAGTTGTCACTGACCGTTCCAAGGCGGTACGTCAATCTTTCCCAATCATGACTCACACATGAACTTTCATATATGAGCTTTCTGCATTACTTTTCCACTGCATTAAGCAGTCACTTTCTTTTAAAGACACAGATGTACATCAATTAAGTGCTTTCTACAGACAGGTTATACTGTCTATGTATTGTGGTAAATATCGGCTTACTTTAAATCAGCAAGGACGTTTAAAGATGCTTAAATATGATTAGAAATTAGGTATGTGCCCTGTTTTTCCATATAACTGTTTATATTGGAGAAAATATGAATTTATATTATATATTTCATGAAAGAAACTAACACGAAAATAATGACCAGTGACAAAATAAGGTACATTGTTTATGTTCAGAACAAACGTCGACTTAAAACACCAATGGTGATTTTGTGAACAGACTATTCCCTTCAGATTGGTTTTAGGTAGTTCATTATTAGAGACCAGTTTTAGCCTTATGCCGTATTTTGATTTCCTTGGGAAAATGTATTAACTCTACAACAGGGTAACCCTTTGATAATTTTCAAATACAGACATGCCTGGATGTTTCTTCCTAAAAACGTAAAGTACCTAGCTATAGTCTACTTTCAGGGCGATTGACCGCTCAGCCGACTGTATATCCTGCTACTCGGCCTCAAGCCATAAATATAAATTTCCAGACCATTACACTTTTTTGTGTTGGGTGCTATTGTCAGTATAAATCCTTTTGCAATGACTTGAAACCCGCAGCTATATGTACAGTGTAAGCTTTGATTCGGAACCAAAATAACTGATGTTTTTACCTGATTACATTGAGATATTATCTAAATTTAGGCATATTCAGTCTCTGCAGCCGTGCAGCGTCTGAATGCCCAAAATAAGTAGATATACTGACAGATATTGCTCGAACAATTTGACCTGGACCCTGGCCCATATGCAGAATACATAATAAGAGAGATGACGCTGTATAGATAAAACTCCGCCGGTAAATCGTGAAGTAAATTCTTGCTAATAACGGGAAGGCGATAACCCGTGCATATGTAAACCATACAATCACGAGTGTGTCCATGCATAGTTGCTTACCGGGACATGTGCCGAGGATAAACCCGTGCAATGCCGATAATAGAAATACAAATGCTACGAATTTTGATTTATGCAAATTAAGTAGGTCAGGGTCAAGGTCAAATTTTTCGAGCTATAACGGTGTTGAACAAGACTACTTTAAATATGGCGACTTAATTAAGTGAGTTGTCCGCGCTATCAAAAACAAAATGTACATGGGTGAAATTAAAAACTCATATTCTCAAATATACGTTCTAACTGTATTAAAGACTCTAAAGAGACACAAATGAATTCCGAAGGTGGGAGATTCTTCGAAAGCAAAATATGTCTATATTGGTACGGATAGTCGTTCAAAACCTTCAAAATTGTTGATAATGATGTGTGAAAGGAGGCGTGCAGACGATCGAATCGGTGTGAGAGTGAAAATGATGGTATATGTGTTAGTTTACATTATAATCACAATTCTGAAAGTAACAGATCCTCTTCCAAACCATACCATTTGACTTCTAACGAGTTATGAAAGCTTTAGCTATTTTGTATCACCAATTATATTACTTCGTGTAACAGCTCTGCTATATCGTACCATCAGTTGTATTATTTTGTATCACAGTTGTGCCATTTTTCACCATCAATTATAATAATTTGTACCACAGGTTTTTCCTTTCGTATCATCGGTTGTATTCTTTCGTACCACTTATTTGCCATTTCGTCCAATCAGTTATATTATTTCGTACCACCAATAATATTATTCGTACCAGTATTCCCATTTGATACCATCAATTGTATCATTCTGTACGAGATATTTTGCCACAGCGTCAATATAAATTATTTTATCATGTCCTGAAATCATGAAATTGTTTGTGTTTGTATACGAAGGTGATTGACCGTGTCTTTCCCGCGAATTAAATCCGCTGCCTTTTCTGCAATCATTGTGACCGCTGCGTTCGTATTTCCCGATATGACATTCGGCATTATTGATGCATCTACCACTCTTAAACCAGAAACACCGTGAACTCTAAGTTCAGGATCAACAACTGCAGTTTTATCGCCAACTTTTCCCATTTTGCAGGTACCGACTGGGTGATAACACGTGACAGCAAAGTGACGGACAAAACATTCCCAATACTCGTCTGATCTAAAGTCATGTTCAGAGCATAACGATGAATTAACTCTGTCAAAGTTTGCACCTAGCTTCTGCATAGTCGGTGTCATTATGAATTTTTCCCATAGTCTCGTTGCACGTATGTAACCATCAACATCGCGTTTATCTGAAAGGTAGGCAGGATCTATCAGCGGGTGAACAAACGGATCATTAGATTGCAGCTTGATTGTTCCGATACTCTTTGGGTCAAGGTAGCTTATAGCTACGAGAAAACCCGGTGAGCCAGACTTGGTACGGTAATCTTCAAAAATATCGTTTCTAAAACCAAAAATGTTTGTAGCTTCCTTAAAGTATTTACTAGATATCATAAATTGTACATCTGCGGCACAGTCTCTAGTTGCGCCAGGCACAGAACACATAAATGCCGTTACCTCGTTGGTACTGCTAGACAATACACCTGTCCCAAATATACTGTATTGAAGTTGGGTTATCCAAGATTCTCTCTTCGCATCTGATATTCCTAGTTCTGTATCCAAACTAGAATGGACTATTAGAATCATATGATCTTGAAGGTTTTTACCTACAGGGAGATCGGCGTATACCTGGATACCGATGTCTGCTAAATGTTCTTTAGGTCCGATTCCAGATAACATAAGAATATGTGGGGAATTTATAGCTCCTGCGCTTAGAATGACCTCCTTGTGAGCTTTTATGAAATGTTTCTTGTTGTTTCTTATAACAAATACACCTTTCGCAATATTACGTTCTATAGCAACTCTGGTTACAAAACTATTAATACCAATATGTAAATTTCGTCTGGATTTAGTTCCACCCAGAAATTCCAACGCAGAACTAGATCGAGTACCATCGCGCACTGCTATTGGTGTTTCACTGAATCCTTCTTGAATTTCGCCAGTAGTGTCTTCATCACGATAGCCCATTTCTCTACCTGCCTGCATAAAAACGTCGGCCATTTCGGTCACGGCAGCAGAACTTACTGCAATGGGACCACCGGTGTTATGGTATATGGAGGATTTAAGATTTTCTATTTTCATGTCCTCTGATTTAAGAAAGTATGGCAAAACATCTTTGTAGCCCCAACCCTTACATCCCATTACTTCCCATTCATCATAGTCATGGCGACTACCTCGAGAGTATTGCAAGGCGTTGAAAATGTTCGACCCGCCTAATACGCGCCCTTTGGGCCAAAAACTTCTGTGATCCTTTAATCCTAGCGATGAATGAGTCTGTGGTACAGTATAGTATTGCCAGTCTGCATATGTTTTCTGATAGTCTGTGTAATATAGAGGGACATGGAAGAGTCTATTTTCAGTATAGTCTCCCCCGGCCTCCAAAAGAAGAACACGAACATCTGGATCTTCAGCTAGTCGGGAAGCAACCACAGGTCCAGCAGTGCCACCACCAACAATGATGTAATCGTACGCAGTGTCTATATGTTCTTCCACAATTGGTGCATTGTACGAAGGCCCATGTATTGCATAGAAGACAGCTGCTAAACACAGTACAAAGACTGCCGTAAATGTTAATCCGTCCATTAAACCTGAAAATTAAAAATAGGTAGTTTATGTGCAACTGACAAAACATGTGTTGTTACTGAATAATTCAATGTAAAGGCTTCATATAAACTGCATCAATTCTACTGGTCAAAATCTTGCGTTTGTTTCTCAGTGAACAACAAACGTTTGTGCAACAACGTTATGTAGCAATTTGGCAACGAGTGAAAAACAATATGAATAACTTTCCTTAACCCTTTCACCGCCGATGTCGCATAAATGCACCACGACAAATAGTGCAGTTCCAGATCAGACGCCGCCTTCTCAAGGCGGCGTCTGATCAGGGATTTCACTATTTGTCTCAAACTCTATTTCTGTATCTGTGATTTATTCATTTGAAGTTTGCATTTATTTATCTTGTTCCCTTATTTTACCGAATGATTTAACAAAATTGGACTGCAGACGACAATTAGAAATTTGGCGCCGAAATGGTTAAATCATTTGTCAATACCTATTGCATATAGGACTTATGAGTGGTTGTTTCAAGTGTTTCCCTGTTCTAACATAGTCCGAGGATATACACGTTTTACTTATGTCTTAGTTAGTTCCCAATTATGTGATTGATCACTAAGTCTGACCTATCAGCTACTTTAAAACGAACTTGAAGTTAAAAAGTTTTGACAACCTCTGATCCTGTCCCGTCTACTTTCAAGAACAATACCCACCGAATCCTCAGAAATGAAGTTTATTTTTGTACATATACAGTAAAGTTTCGGTAATACAGCCACTCAAAAGAAGTCTAATTCCAGATTTTATAAACACCATAGATAATGTGGTCGCAATAGCGATAATAATATTATTATTTGAAGTTGTTTGTTTCCTGTAAGAAATGACTTGACACACTTCAGACTTAACACACTTCGTTTCTAGAATAGCGTCCTTAATCATGTAATGGTATTTAGTGAAAGTAAATGGTATAATGTATAAATACAACAGTGAAGTCCTGAATATATAAAGTTAAACGTACTTTGCAAATTGAAACAGGTATTTATTATTATATGAATATGTGTATATGTCCGACTTTACTTACATGTATTGTGGCTTCCGTGTCGTATAAGTTCCTGTGTTGTATGAGGGCGGGTCAATAAGTAATCAATCCTTCTTATGCAGAAGGAAAATGTTCTCATTATCTGATTTGTTGAATGTTTCACTGACTTGGGGATTTGTTCAATCCTTTACGAAACTACTGACCATGTGCCAAATAACTTGGATCCTGGTGTAATACTTAGTTACCAAGATATGCTTTGCGTTTAGTATGGGTAATTATGTTCAAGCATAATACATTTTGCCTAACGGTACACTGCTGTCCTCATGCCGGAGTCAATCCATTTTCCAACCACTGTCTTGAAGTCTACGCCGGGTAGAAATGACGGCTATCTTAACCCATTCACCCATATTGACGCCTTTGTGATAGTAGAGCATTTGCTCTATAGGGGCAAATGCTCTATTTATCACAATGGTTTCAAATCTACACAATTCTTAAATTTCATTTTCTCTAGTAAATGCTCTTTTCGGTAGATATATTCAAAGAGGTTGTGTCTAAAATAGCCAATGAGGAAATGGGCGAACAAAAAGTAATCACTATGGACGCGTTGTGGTATAATTTTATGTAGTTGTACATTACAGTTGTAGTTTCTGTATTGTCTTGCTGAAGATGAAATGGTTTAAGACCTTCTCTGTCATGAAGACTGGCCTGTGATATCGTATGCATACAGATGGGATCCAGATGAGACGCCGAGTAACTCGGCATCTGATAAGGATCCAAACTTTTCGTCACTCTGATTATCTTTTTATGATGAAACTGAAGAAACATCCACCCTAAAACTTAAATAAGACGAAAATGCGTCCAGCAGAAGACAATACTTGCATTGAAGGGTTAAACAATTTTCACGTTGTTTTAACGGATTGAAACTATAAACTCCTATGGGAGCCGTCTGACCTGGGCCTACTGTTGATAAGGCGTCAAATGACGTCACTATCAGCAAATCGGTCAATCAACAAAGCGAAAGCTAAAATATTTGATTAATTGGCGTATTGAAAAGGCACAACACAGCCTTGTCAATCAGAAATTGGTTCAGCTTGTAACTTATTAACTAGCCCTCGTATACAAGACGTTTAACTTTTAGCACTCCACTTGCCACTGTGTGATAACCTTTGCAAACAGTTTTGATCCAGATGAGACGCTGAGTAACTTGGCGTCTCATCAGGATCCAGACTGCTTGTCACTCTGAAAGTTTTCGAAAATATATTGAAGGAATTATGTACTTTTAGAATGGAAGCAGGCGCACTATTTGCAGACTACAATTGCCTAGAGAGCAGAAGGTTAAGAATCGCCAATCTACATGCTACAATTCCTAACCACCAACTTTTAGTCCGCTAACTATCACCCGTACCGCATTTAGAAACTGTGTAGACCAGATGACGAGTAGAGTAATTCAACGTCTCATCATGTTTCCCTCTGCATTTTTATTCGACAAATAAATTAAAACAGAACAACAGCATTTTAAAAAAAGAAGCAAGAAACAAGGGGTTTAGCAGACGACATTTCATGGTGACATATGGTTAAACTGATAAGTTTGTCTGTCATGATCCTAGGGCAAAGTTTCACATTTCTAATGCTTAAATCCCTGATCTTAGACTTTTCTATGTTGAGTGTACATATATTTGATCTTAGACTTTTCTATGTAGAGTGTATATTAAATCCTCTTATTGGGAGCTTTCTGCCTTATTTTCTTCCTGCATTAACCCTTTCCTCCATAATCACGCCTTTCTACGCCTCTGCAAAAGTCACATGTTCAAACCATAGTGATAAATAAAGCATTTGCTACTATAACAATGGTTTCAATCTATAAAATTCTAAAAGTTTCCTTTTTCTCTAGTTAATGCTCCTTTTCGGTAAATTTATTCGAAGTGGTTGGATCTAAAATTAGCCTGTGAGGAAATGGGTTAAGCAACCACGCACGTTATTAACTAAGTTAAGTGGTCACTTAAGAGAGGCTCTACTTATTATATGGCTTAACATCATAAATATCTATTAGCTGTTGTTTACGATATAACGACGTACAAACACATGACATATTGGTATTAGTAGAGAATGTAGAATCAGATCTATATAATTTCATAAGCAAACAGAACAGACCTTTCTCAGACTTCTATATAAGCCACACGACCTTGATCTACCCAGTTTGCAAAGACATGAAAATGCGTTTTAAATCAGTAATGGGTTAAATACGATCAGGGTCTACACTATTTAACACTGAGCTACATTTTACAAATTGTCATAACCCTAATAAATTGTAAAAATACAAAAATGAGTCATGCAGGAAACACCACATACAGAACAAACAGTCGCCCGAACAGCAACACAAGGAAACAGCAAATGTACATAACTATAAAAACATCAAGAGACGCACAAAGACCAAACAAACATACAATAGGGGGAACGCCTTGGAACGATCAGTGACAAAAGTCACTGGGGGGGGGGGGGTTAAACCGGTTTATGGGCGCCCAACCTCACACTTATTCCATCCTCATCCTAAAAGACAAACAGTGTAAATAAATGTATCCCCTCTCCGACTAATCTACAACAACCGCGACGGCAAATACAGTGGTAAAGTGCATGTATAACGAAAACATTTAAGTGAACAAACTGTATCCACCTATCGCTAGTGTACTCAATAATTGAGCTGCAAACAGAGTAACTGTAGAAAAGTAATAAAGGGTACGACAAAAACGAAATAGTACAGATATCCGACGTTCTCCTTCCATTTCTGGATTTAAGAGGTCGCCTTCATAGAGTACTAAACCTTTCTTGTCGGCGTACATGCAAAGAGGCCAGCGTGATTGTCAACTGTAAAAGGGTTCACAACCAAACATGCAGTATGTTGTAGTACTACAGGATCATATCCCTTTTTAATTAATTTTTAACATATTTGATGAACAAAGTGAGAAAATGGGTATGTTCAATAATTTTACGAAGTTTGTAAATCACATCACCATAAAAATGTGAAATACCGTGTCGCAGAAGCGCCTTGAGATTACATTGGTAACTGCCAATAAGCGAGAGATTTCGATAGTAAAATTTAGAGACAGTTTTTCATAGTTTATGGTATCTATATCCTAGCTGTTTTTCAGTTAAAATGCGATTTCGACTGTTAAAATCGTCAATAGATGAACAAGCTCTAGCAAAACGAATAAGTTGAGATATATAAACCCCGTAAGATGGAGCACGGGGAACATCCCCGTTCAGGTGAGGAAAATTTACAATATTAAAATCAAAATTGTAAAGCTTATAAACTGTACAGAACCCTGCATATATCTTTGTCTCTTACATGTTGATAATGTAGCATGTTATCGCAATTGTGCATACTTGAAACGCAATGTAATACGAGTAGAGTAAACCCCATTTAATCCGGAATTATAGGCGTTACAGTAAAACCCCTTTAATCCGGAATTATAGGCGTTACAGTAAATCCGGAATTATAGGCGTTACAGTAAAACCCCTTTAACCCGGAATTCTAGGCGTTACAGTAAAGCTCCCCGGAATTCTAGGCGTTACAGTAAAACCCCTTTAATCCGGAATTATAGGCCTTACAGTAAATCCGGAATTATAGGCGTTACAGTAAAACTCCTTTAACCCGGAATTATAGGCGTTACAGTAAAACTCCTTTAACCCGGAATTCTAGGCGTGTTTTAACTAAGCTAGGCCAGATTAACCCGGCATTCCAGGCATGTTTAACCTAAGTCCGTTAACCGGAAATTCTATGCGTGTTTTAACTAATACCTTTAAACCGGAATTCTAGGCATGTTCGGATACATTATATACGTCAGACACTACACTGTATCACACTCATTGATTGGATACAGTAAATACGTCTGACACTACACTGTATTAAAAGAATTGTCAGATACACTAAATACATCAGACACTACACTGCATCACACTCATTGGCCGGATACGTTAAATACGTCAGACACCACACTGTATCACACTCATTGGTCGGATTTATTAAATACGTCAGCTCATGGTCTCACTGATTGTAAAGCACATATTCATAACGCGATCACAAAAAGAAAAAACAAAAACATTAGTTTAAGGTAAGAAATTTGTATAGATGAAAAACGTCTGGTGCTACAATGACGAAGGCTAACGTACCACAAACACCCCCTCCTACCCATCCAATGACTCTCGAGGAGGTTCGTTTGTCTACGGCCGATGTGAGTTTTCGCATGTATTTTGCCGTTTCCTTCACTGGTACAGAGAGGTTTTTAGCAATACTATCGCCGATGATTTTTGCATCCGTATTGCTTCTGTTAAACTGTTCGAAGCAGACAGTGAATGTATTGTTAGATTGTTCTGTGGTGCTGTGAGGAGTTACTGTCTGTGTAACAGAAGGCTCGTTTAATGTTGTTGTCTGTAAGCTATTCTGTGAAGTTGTCGACAAAGGTTCTTGTAACGTGGTTGTTGACAAAGATTCTTGTAACGTAGTTGTTGACAAAGCTTCTTGTAACGTAGTTGTTGACAAAGCTTCTTGTGACATAATTGTTGACACAAATTCTTGTAACGTAGTTGTTGACAAAGGTTCTTCTAACGTGGTTGTTGACAAAGGTTCTTGTAACGTAGTTGTTGACAAGGGTTCTTGTAACGTAGTTGTTGACAAGGGTTCTTGTAACGTAGTTGTTGACAAAGGTTCTTGTAACGTGGTTGTTGACAAAGGTTCTTGTAACGTGGTTGTTGACAAAGGTTCTTGTAACGTAGTTGTTGACAACGGTTCTTGTAACGTGGTTGTTGACAACGGTTCTTGTAACGTGGTTGTTGACAAAGGTTCTTGTAACGTAGTTGTTGACAAAGGTTCTTGTAATGTGGTTGTTGACAAAGGTTCTTGTAACGTGGTTGTTGACAAAGGTTCTTGTAACGTGGTTGTTGACAACGGTTCTTGTAACGTGGTTGTTGACAACGGTTCTTGTAACGTGGTTGTTGACAACGGTTCTTGTAACGTGGTTGTTGACAAAGGTTCTTGTAACGTGGTTGTTGACAAAGGTTCTTGTGACGTGAATGTAGGGTCGTTTCGGGTTGTTGTCGATAAATGGTCCTTAGCAATTGTCGATGAAAGTTCTTGCGGAAATTCCGATGCTTGTTCTTCGCCAATAGCTGGATATTCCAAATGGTCTTGAACTGTTTTGGAGAATTATTTAGTTATTACACTGTACACATCATAAATGTCGCATTTAGTGTTTGTTCATCATTTAACCCGTTACACAATGAATGTTAATGTAAAAATAATGACATTATAAATATAAATTAGTTTGGTTTTTTTTATAATGATACATGAACACTGAAAGTCTAACCTATGTCAGATACAGTAGAATCATATCTATATCATGTCATAAGCAAACAAAGCAGACCCTGATCAGACCGCTCCTATAGGAGCCGTCTGATCTGGGTCTACTATGTTTGGAAAGGCGTATTTATTGAGTAAAGGGTTAAAATATAAGACTTAAAGTAACAGATGTAAAAGGAATGCGGCTTTAGTGATTATAAAAAACAAAAATTGATTTTTAACCCTTTAACTCATGAATATTCATGTAAAAAAGACATCAAGAAAAAAATTAAATCAAATTCTATCATAGCACATTAATTAAATCAATTTCTATATTAGCACATGAACATATGAAAAGATGGTCATGGCAGAAACTAAAGAAGGAGATTTATGTTATTCCATAAGCAAATAGAGCAGACCTTGATTAGACAGTTCCTAATCTGGTTTCGGCCTACTCTGTTTTCAAGGACGTGAATAGGTGTTTCTATCAAGGCAAGAGTTAACTCTTTTGGCGCCAAATTCAAAAGTGTCGTCTGCAATAATAATTTCATATTAAATATAATTCTCAACTAAATAAAGATATATTAGTAAAACATTTGTTTTTAAAAACCTGTATGCTTGGGCTAATATATACAGAAAACAGTGAAGTCCCAGGTCAGATGCCGCTTTGAAAAGGCCGCATCTGACCCGGGACTGCACTGTTTTCAATGGTGCCAACCGGCGACATTGGCGCCGAAAGAGTTAAATAAATAAAACTATCTGTATCGGTATACATAAAACAATAATTCGATAAAAATGTGAACATTAGTGAAAATGCCGTAGGAATTGATTTTCCATACCTACCTTTCCAAACCTTTATCACAGCCGTTGCTTGTCTTATTTCAATGATGTTGTTCGTCCTACCCATATTTGGACCTATTCTTATCATTGAACCTTCGTTAAGCGCTGGATACCAGATTCTGATGTCACCAGTGTTACTGTATGCGTACACAAGACCAGTATCATCAGACACCACCGCGCCTGTACCAGAAAACAGCATTCCTGTAAAGCGATGTTGGTTCACCCTTGCCTGTAGAGCAAAGCAGGACAACATAAAAGTGCATGTATGAGTCATGCAAGAAACATCGCATACAAAACACACAACCACCCGAACAACACCACGACGAAAAAAAGTAAATGTACATGTATATGAAAGACACAAAGAGATGCAACAAGACATAACAATAACAAACAAACATAACAAACAATAGGGACAGATGGAAGTAACACCTCGGAACGGCCAGGGGAATAACTCAAAAATTATTGATGCTAGAGTTATGCACGATAGTGTACTCATTGATTGAGCAGCAGAGTAACTGTAGAAAAGTAATACAGGGTACGACAAAATATCCGACGTCCTCCTTCCGTTTCCGGATTTACATGTAAAAGGTCGCCTTCATTGAGTACTAAACCTTTCTTGTCGGCGTACATACAAAGAGGGCAGCGTGATTGCCATCTGTATAAGGGTTGACAACCATAGGATCATATCCCATGTTAATGATTTTAACGTACTTGGTAAAGGGTGTCCATAAAATTCAGGATGTGAAATACGGTGTCGCAGGAGCGCCTTAAGATTACATCTGTACTTGGCAATAAGTGAGAGATTTCGATAATAAGATTTAGAGAAAAAATTTTTAGTTCCTGATATAAATATCCTTGCTTAAGCTGTTTTTCAGTTAAAATGAGATTTCGACTCTAAAATCGTCAGCAGAAGAACAAGCTCTAGCGAAACGAATAAGTTGAGATATATAAACCCCATAAGATGGGGCACGGGGAACATCGTCTCTTTTGTCATATTTTTAGAAGAAATAATTCCATTGTCAAATCACGCAGAGACCAGTCTCCTTTCAATGGACAACATTTGGCATTGTACCAGAAACTATGTCAAAATTTGCGAATACAGTATAAAATTACCACTTTGGGACTAAACACAGGTTTCCTTAACCTTTTCCCTCATATAAACGTGTTTTCACGCATCAGCAAACAGAGTAGACCCAGATCAGACAGCTCCTGTAGGAGCCGTCTGATCTGGGTCTACCCTGTTTGCTAATAGAATTTGATAGAGCTGTTTCTTTAATTTCTAAAATGCCTACAATGTCCCACCTTCAATATTTCATTATAACTATTTTGTCCATGAATATTCAGTAGGTATTGAAATTTGGAACAAATATAGAACAGGAAAAGGGTTAAAAACAGGTGGTTGCAGAAAAGAAAGCTTTTACAGGAGGTTTCTGCATACATTTCGTCCTGCATTAAGCTACCACGTGCCTTTAATACCAGAACTAGACCTCATTTTGATAGTCGCAGTGAAGGGGTTTAACTGTAATTATCAAAGTTATACCTGGTGAATATTCTTAGAGGAAATAGTGACCCTGTGAATATCAATTAGCGCTATTTTTATAACATGGGAGTTCTACCATGGCAGAAGTTTCAGATTCAGATCTGCATTATTTCATAAGCAACAGAGACCGTAGTCAGACGGTCTCTACGGGAGCTGCCTGATATACATCAACACTGTTCCCAAACGCAACTCAATCATGGTGAGTGTTAGTTGTATTTGTCATGGTCTCAATCATGGTGAGTGTTAGCTGTATGTGTCATGGTCTCAATCATGGTGAGTGTTAGCTGTATTTGTCATGGTCTCAATCATGGTCAGTTTTAGCTGTACATATTTTACATGGTATATATAAGGGTAGTAAAAGAAAAGAAATGATAGATATAGATATACTAAATCGATAAGGGGATATGTACAAGAAACGTCTTGCATTAAACCAATTGCCTGTTCGGCTTTATTAGACCCATACTCTTTGAACAAATCTACCGAAAAAGAGGATTTACTAGAAAAAAGGAAAAGTTTAGAATTACAATGTATGAAGTCTTGAAACCATTCTGATATTTGTGGTGCGCAGTGGTCTAGTGGTAACGCGCTTGACTACCAATCCGGAGGGACGGGGTTTAAATCCCGGTCCCTCCCGGAAATTTCAGAGACGCTTTTCAGTGACTCCCATCCGCACCTCCTCTCCACCCAGGAGTTAAAATGGGTACCTGTGAGGGTCACTAGCCGGTACTGCGGCTGCATGATTGCGCCATATGTTGCTCAATATTGCAGACGAATGGCTCAATGACCAGGGGAGTAAATGCACATTCGGCTGAGCGGTCCTTCGGACTGAAAGTAGACTATAACTAGGTACTTTACTTTTAAGCGTTTTTGAATGCACATATCATGTGTGAAAAGAGCGCTATATAAATGTGATATAATGAATTATAATATCTATCACGATGGTTTCAAAGAGTGACTTTTACAGAGGTGTCAATGTGGGAGAATGGGATAATTGTGTCAGAACTTACCTGCACAGACAGTAAATCAGTGTTTACATCGAAAGGCACTGGTGACTCACAGTAATCGTCCTGGCCATCAATATCTATCTGGCAATGTGCTACGGCCGATGTCTCCAAAGATTGCCAGACCGTTATCTGTAAGTCTGCCTCGTCATAGCTACAGTCGGTTGATTCGGTTTCTCCCCAACCACCACAAATACTGAACAGAGAACCTGTGACCAAACACAGAAAATCTCTCAAGAGCAACCTTTCAAACGAAGCCTACAGTGCTCCCTCCCTACAACGGCCCTCTCAATAACGATTCCCTCCTTACAACAACGCCTGTCACTGTTTCCGAAACAACAAGGCTTCAGACACAACTTTTTTCATCGTATTTTCTTTATGCCTCCATCAAACCCTATGTTGTGACCACTCTTTAGAATCGTCACTTTGTGACGATTCTAAAGAGTGGTCACAACATAGGGTTTGATGGAGGCATAACGGTTTTAGTTCTCGAAATACACCTTATCTGGGGATCTGCAAACAAGCTAATTATGTTTGATTTTCCCTCCCTATAACAGCTCCCTCTGAACAACACATACAATCTTCGTATCCCAAAGGGTGTCGTTGTAGAGAGGGAGTACTGTATTTGTTTTTACTTAACCCATTACCTGGTGAATATTTATATAAGAAATAATTACATCTTGATTATAAGAGTATTGTTTCAAAAAAAACTTTTACAGAGGCGTTGAAAGTTGACAATATGAGGGAATGGGTTAATGTTAAAGATTTATTCTCTAGTATCGCTTTACTTTTGAATGTTTTGATCAGATGTTCTTCTTATTGGTATGCTCATGAACACCGTGACTGTTTATTCACTGGGGGTCAACTACGCATTAGCATCAAAAGACAATTTTATATGGGTATTTTAGACCGATTGTTTTCCTACGAAGCCAGTGTATATATTAGGAAATGTTTTCCTACGAAAACAAAGTTGCCTTCGTAGAAAAACAAATCTATTATAATACCTATATACATTCTCGTAGCAAAACATTTGATAATAATACGTAGTTGGCCCCCAGTGTTATTGTGACTACAGCATAGTCAATGTTTCCATGGCGTTTAACCGTTAACCCTTCTCTTGCTGATTTTTAAAATACATTTCTCCTTCTTTACCCATGCCCTGTTGTATAATTACACATATCTTCACCGTGTACAAGTATTTCGCTGTGCAATCACTGCAGTGGAGTGCACTGGTTGCACAATCAACATGTAAATAGTGCAGACCCTGATGAGACAGCTCCTGCAGGAGCTGTCTCATCTGGGTCTTCACTATTTACAGGTACGTATATTAACATGAATAGCAAGCGAATGGTTAAAGTGAGGGGACCGAGTATATATACCTTTGCAAACAGTGTAAACCCAATATCAATGGGCTCCTGAAGGAATCCTTTGATCAGGGTCTGCACTGTTTGTCATGATAATATATCAAGACTGATAAATGTTGATATTTTTTGTTTGACTAATATTCAGGAAAAGGAGGAGTCCGTTTGTTTGTTTGACCATTCAGCAGATTAAAGTTTAAAGAAAAGAACATAAAACATCAAACTCCAGCTTACAAATTCTGCTTTCCCCACAAATAAAACAGAAACATCCGTAAGTCAATCCATTCCCTCCTACTGGAACCTTTTGCCGTCCCTGCAAAATCTTGTTTTTGAAACCATTGTGAGCAAATGCTCATTTTTTTTATCACAATGGTATAAAAACTACACAATTCTAAAAGTTTTCTTTTCTCTAGTAAATGCTCCTTTTCGGTAGATTTATTCAGAGGTTGGGTCTAAAAATAATCTAGGGAATATTTTAATAAGTATCGTAAGTGCAAAGTAACTTTTTTACCTTCAATGATCAATAGATTCTCAAAAGGTTGTACGAATCTCAAGAAAATAAACATTGGATTTATAGCAAGGTAACACTTAATTAGTTTTACCTTCGCCATTCACAGGTGCCCAGATGCTTACGTTCCTGTTGTTAATCCCGTAAACGACAGCTCCCCACAAAGCATGTGTGGCCCACGTAATCTGCATGTTTGAACCTTTAACACCAGCAAATAATATATACTAACACGATAAAGAATCTGTACATTTGGTTTGAGGGATTTTTGTTAAACTATAGACACATTTGGTATCAAAATGTACAAAACTATATTGGCTACACGATGGTGTATTTGTAATTGTGATATAATAATTTGCAGATCATAATTTTGTGTGTGAATGACGATGGTGTGAAGAGTAAAAGTTGCAGACTTGTAATGTTTTGTAATTGTCGTTTTGCCATCGACTATGACTGTGTCAAGTTCAGTGTCAAATTATCAGTATCTGTTGTGGCCTCCTCGTCTACGGCTCATCACGATAAAGAAACTGTATATTGTTATATTTGGAAAAACGTTTTTGTAACAAATGTTAGAATTACGAATTTATCAACATTGATGAAGAAATTCGATGGCCAAACGACAAAAGCAAGTATCTGAGAAACAAATAGTCTGTGAAGCGATATCTATACTACTTAAAATGGAATCGATTTTGTATCGAGCTTGCCGTCAAAATCAGACAAGGTACAAATAAAAAAAAACTTATCGTTAACCCTTTCACCGCCGCAGTCGCATAAATGCACCACGACAAATAGTGCAGTCCCAGATCAGACGCCGCCTTTTCAAGGCGGCGTCTGATCAGGGACTTCACTATTTGTCTCAATCTCTATTTCTATATATGTGCTTTATTCCTTTGGAATTTGCATTTATTTATCTCATTTCCATATTTAACAGAATGAGTTAATAAACTTGGATTGCAGACGACAATTAGAAATTTGGCGCCGAAAGGGTTAAGGTATATAAGATATGTACAGTAGTAATTTCGCACTTCAACTGTAATAAAAGAAATTCCTGCACAACAAAGCGTAGCAGAGATACTTCCTGTACAACAAATTGTAACAAGGATACGTCCTGTACAACAAAGCGTAACAGAGATACATTCTGTACAACAAATCGTGACAGAGATACATCCTGTACAACAAAGCGTGGCAGAGATACTTCCTGTACAACAAAGCGTAGCAGAGATACATCCTGTGCAACAAAGCGTGGCAGAGATACTTCCTGTACAACAAAGCGTAGCAGAGATACATCCTGCACAACAAATCGTGACAGAGATACATCCTGTACAACAAAACGTGGCGGCGATACTTCCTGTACAACAAATCGTGGCAGAGATACTTCCTGTACAACAAAGCGTGACAGAGATACTTCCTGTACGACAAAGTATGACAGAGGTACATCCTGTACAACAAAGCGTGGCAGACATACTTCCTGTACAACAAAGCGTGGCAGACATTCTTCCTGTACAACATAACTTGACAGAGATACTTCCTGTATAACAAACCATGGCAGAGATACTTCCTAAAATGTGTGTCCGTGTTCGATGATGAAATTAAACTGAACAAATTTAATTTAATTTCTGCACCATTGTATCAAATATTTTACACTACAATAAGGTATCTGCTGTGTTTAGTGATATTGAATATGTGTTTTTATGGGTACTGGGATACACTTTAAGAAAAAAATAACATTGGGCTGTCTGTTTGTCCGTCAGCACTTACATTTCTGCTTTATTCATTTGTCTGTCAGTTAGTCTGTCACCATATAGAGACAACACTATTGGTGTGAAATATCAGTTTAATTATTTAAGAGAAGTATTGCATTTGTCCGACAGTGTGTTTCTTCGCTTATTTGTCCGTCAATTTATCTGTCTATCCCATTATTTATCACTTGGGTGAGTTATTGGCACACAGTCGACTTTATTGGAGGGTTTTATACAGTTTTGGCCTGATGATATTTTGGTTTACACTATGCAACGAGCATTTTGATAGACAATCGTCTGTGTCATGGGTGCATATTCACTGTTTGTACTTTATGTTAAAAGTGATTTGCAGTGATTGTTCACATATATAGCATGACTATAGTGCAGTGATTGTGAACAATGGTACCGTGTTTGATAATTCATATCCTTGTGATACACCAGCTTTGGTGTATTTCCAGTCAGAGAAAATAACAGGTAAAATTACATGTTGCTTTCTTTCAGTAAAATAGCTGGAAAACCAATCCAACAGACCCCGCGAATGTTTGTGTTTATGTTGTGTTTGTTTGTGTGTGTTGCGTGTGTAACTGTGTATGTGTGAGCGTATATACGTGCGTGCGTATGTGATTAAATAAATGTGAATTATGAATGTGTAAGGATGTGAATAATTCTGTATGTATGAAAAGATGGTTAAGTGAATTAGCGTGTTAGTGATTGATTTACTGAATGAGTAAACGTGACTGAGTGAATTAATGATTAAGAATGAGAGAGCGATTTAGTAAATGTGTGGTGAGTGTGCATGAACGAGTCAGTGATATGGTGAGTCTGAATGAGTGAGTGATGGATTGAGTGAGTGAGCAGATAAGTGTAAGTGAATGATGGAGTGGGTGAATGTGAATGATTGAGTGAACCAGTGAGTCAGTGATGCGTTTTAGTGACTGATTGAGTGATTAAGTGAGTGTGGATAAATAGCTGAGTGAGTTGGTGAATGTGACCTAACGTTTGATTGAGTGTAGTGTAAGAGGGACTGTTTGAGGCAGTTTAGTTTAACGTCAAAATGGATATATACATATAGGTCTACATGAAGGGAATTTACCGACAGCTTCAAAAATCCAGCGGTCACGTGCTTTGCCTCTCACTGTAACGAATTCGGGAACCTGTGACCCGCCATGGGAAATATTCCACATGTTTCCTACAAAATAGAAAATAATTGAAACAAATAATTGCAAAATTAATGATTAAATTCATATTACTGAATAGGTTCACATTGACAAAGGAACAATTAAGATATAACAATGCCAAATAGTTAGAACAGGTTCAATATTTGAACATACAGTAAAACCCCTCTAATGCGACCACCAAAAAGGGGCATAATTCTGTCTGGGTGAGGCAGGCGGTAGCTTAATGCAGGACGAAAGTAATGCAGAAAGCTCCTATTACTTTCGTCCTGCATTAAGCAACCATGGGCTTATAAAGACAGCTGTTGTTATTCTTTAAGTTATTGCATTAGAGGGGTTCCACGGTACCTTAATTGCACTATTCAATGAGCTTTGTTGCGGTTCTTTTGAAACCATGTACACCGTTTATACGTATCAATTGTTGTACTGCATTGATGGACAACTCTTTCAATAGTGATTACGTATATGTAATAACCATTTTGAAAAGATTGGTCAACACGTCGTTTCAAGTAGCTTGGGGTAATTCTGGATCCTCGTTTTTATACGCCTATTTGAAAAAGCGGGACGTATTATGGAATGGCGATGTCTGTCTGTCTGTCTGTCTGTATGTCTGTCTGTAACATCTCTAAATCAAATTATGCTTGGCGGATCCTTCTCAAATTTCACCACAATGTTCATCTGGACATGCTACAGTAACGTGGGTGTGTCTCGGTACGTATGTCCAAGGTCAAGGTCGCACAATTGGACTTAGAATTTGCGTTTAGCAAATAATTATGTTAAACTCAGTTTATGTTGAACAAAGCCGCAATGGGCGTATATTGTGTCCACTGGCACTCCTGATATAAGAAGCGGAATAAAAATCTGCTTCCATTCGTTTTTGCCGTTACATGTTTTCGTATGCAAAATATGTCGTCTGCAACAATTTTCATGTTTCGATGTTTCGTTTCTAAAACATAATTACACTACCAAACAGAGTGGATCCTGATGAGACGCCTAATTCCTCGGCGTTGCTTGCAAATGTGGTCACATATTCGTCCATGCCAGTGAAAAGCGAATGAATCTTTTGCAGATGACACTTACTTAACCCATTCCTCCATAGGCTATTTTTAGACCCAACCTCTATGAATGAATCTACCCAAAAGGAGCATTTACTAAAGAAAAGTAAAATTTTAGATTTTTGTTGTTTGAAACCATTGTGATAAATAGAGCATTTGCTCATATAGGAGCAAATGCTCTATTTATCACAATGGTTTCAAGAAGTGGTTATTACAGAGGCGTAGAAAGGCGTGTTTATGGAGGAAAGGGTTAATGTTCAATGTAATTACAAATATTGAGGCTTAGAATATACTCATCCTATAGCAACAGCATATTGAATAAATATGTTTGATTTTTAACCCATTCTCTCATATTGACGCCTTTTGATGCCACTGCAAAAGTCACCCGCCGAAACCATTGTGATAAATAGAGCATTTGCTCCTATAGGAGCAAATGCTCTATTTAATGCAATGGTTTCAAACTACAAAATTCTAAAATTTCCTTTTCTCTAGTAAATGCTCCTTTTCGGTAGATTTATTCAAAGAGGTTGGGTCTAAAAATAGCTTATGAGGTAATGGGTTAATAACAGGTGGCTGATTGATGCAGAACGAAATAATATAGAAAGCGACATGTTGGAACTTTCTGTATAACTTTTGCCCTGCATTAACCATTTATATGATAGAAACGAAAACGAAGTTGCAAACAGAGTAGACCCAGATCAGACAGATCCTATATCATTTTTCATATGCATATTCATTAAGTATTAAACTAAAGCCTACTTAGACACTCATAACTGGTCTTCCAAAGCAACTGAATACATGACCGTTGTCCTACAGTAAGCAGACATGCGTTTTGTAAGATACCTATATATACATGTATATTGGTGTGCGATTGTCTAGTGGTAACGCGCTTGACTACCAGTCCGTAGGTCCGGGGTTCAAATCCCGGTCCCTCCCGGAAATTTCAGAGACGCTTTTCAGTGTCTCCCACCCGCACCTCCTCTCCACCCAGGGGTTAAAATGGGTACCTGTGGTGGTCACTAGCCGGTACTGCGTGATTGCGCCATATGTTAGCAGTGCTCAGTATTGTCGGCGAATGACTCAGTGACCAGGGGAGTAAATGTACAGTCGGCTGAACGGTCATTCGGGCTAAAAGTAGACTATAACTAGGTACTTTTATATATAACAACTCCCTGGTCGCTTAAGACATGTTTCATTGCAGTGGTTAAACATACATCTATTTACATGATTTCAGAAATCCTGACAATTCGAACACTTTGCCCATTCCCTCATATTGACGACTTTTGACAACTCTGTAAAAGTCACTTTGTGACACCATTGTGATAAATAGAGCAAATGCTCTATTTATCACAATGGTTTCAAACTTCAAAATTCTAAAAAAAATCCTTTTCTCTACTTCATGCTCCTTTTCGGTAGATATCATTATTGGTCTTTAAGACGTGTGGCATCTTAGGTCAGGGTGAAAGCTCCTCCAGAAAGCTCCTCTGGGAGCTTTCTGTATGACTCCCAGTCTGCATTAAGCAGCCACCAGTCTAAGATTGTTCATTACTTAAATTTCGAACTATAGCGTTTTTACTGTACATGTAAATTATTTCAAAGGAACTGTTTTAACTAGGTTTAAAAAAAAGTTTCGATACGTATTAGATAGTTGCTTGGACACCACCTGTTTGCCATTGTTGTTTCAAGCATACCCTTATCTAGTACAGTGGAACTTGCTGTAACCCTTAAATACACATTTTAACACCTTTGCAAACAGAGTAGACCCAGATCAGACCGTTCCTGTGAGAGTCGTTTGATCAGGGTCTGTTCTGTTCTCTTATGAAGTAATATAAATTTTATTCTACTGTTTCTGCCATAGCCAAACATCCCTGTGTTTAGTTTGCCATTATAAAAATTAACAAGTTTATAGATATGCATGACGTCACTGTATGTCTTACATGAATAGTCATGGTGTAAATTATTTAGCTACCATTTACTGATTTAACCCATTACCCCATAGGCTATTTTTAGATACAACCTCTTTGAATAAATCTACCGAAAAGGAGCATTAACTAGAGAAAAGGAAAATATTAGAATTTTGTAGTTTGAAACCATTGTGATAAATAGAGCATTTGCTCCTATAGGAGCAAATGCTCTATTTATCACAATGGTTTCACAAAGTGACTTTTACAGTGCCGTCAAAAGTCGTCAATATGAGGGAAAGGGTTAACATGGCATTCTTTAAAAGCAGATGGTTGCTTAATGCATGGCAAACGAAATGCAAAATAAAACTATTATAGGAGCTTTCTGTATTACACTACCACCTTCCTAAACGACTTCTCAGTGTTATTATATTTTCTGGTCCTTCGGGATCATTAGTTTCGATGCTATTAGTTTTTGATTAGTAATGTACGTAATACCGCTTAAGCCGATGCTAGGGGGCATGAGTAGTGTTGCACTTTTAATAACTGCTCATTAAAAGACAGCAATTTTCTCTTTTCATATTGCTGTTTTTGCTGTCGAAGGATCTCTCACTTTCAAAACTTACTTACTTCAATTTAACGATCATTTAATCCTGTACTCCATATATACACCTTTTGACACCTTTTGCGAACAGAGTATATCCAGATCGGACGGCTCTTATAGAAGCCGTATGATCAGAGTCTGCTCTGTTTGCTATTATAATAGATCTGTCATTACAGTTTTTTTCCTATGCCAAATAGTTCGTGTGTCCATATGAAATTATAAAAAATCAGTTTATTAATACAGTTGAACTTCGATAACTCGAACTTCAAGGGACCATACAAATTAGTTCGAGATAACAGAAGTTCGAGTCATCCGATTTCTAATCTGAACAATTTCTCAAGACCACAACTTAATACAGGTTTAAAGTAATGCTGAAAGCTCCTGTAGGAGCTTTCACCATTACTTTAGACCTGTATTAAGTTGCCACATGTGTTTCTAGATATCTGTAGAGATACATTATTGGAGCAATTCTATATTGTAAGTTTTGGAAGGACTGAACTTTTTGTTCGAGTTATCCAGAATTTCGAGTTATCCGAGTTCGAGATATCGAAGTTCAACTGTATATATGATGCCATTACTTCTTACATGCATATTCAACAAGGAAACGCAGACAGTAAATCCTTGATTTGATGACCTGTTGCAAGCTCTTACCGTGTGTCGGAGTTGTCGTTATGTAAAAAGAATGTGAAAGGGTTGGGAGCGGGAAGTCATACGGATGCCACAGTCTCACCCTAACAAAAGCTTCAGTTGCAGTTTCTATGTTCGTGGTCTGAGTCTGCCCACCTGTAAGTACAATACAGTCAAGTTTAGCTAATACAACCATTCTGTACAAACAAACAAACTGCCACTCAGTACAAACAAACGGCCACTCAGCACAAAAAAACGACCACACCGAACAAACAAACAAACGACCACTCTTTACAAACAAACGACCACTCAGTACAAAGAAACGGTCACTCAAAAGATGTATAAATCTGGAAAAAAAAATTCAAACAGATGGTAGCTTAATGCAGAGCAAAAGTTGTACAGAAAGCTCAAGTAGAAGCTTTCTGCATTAGTTTGCTCGGCATTAAGCAACCGCATTCTTTTACAATTAACTGCGTTACCAAAGTACAGTAAAACATCGATTATTCGAATTTTCGGTATAGAAGAATTTAGACCCTTTTAGGCAGGTGGCTGCTTAATGCATGGTGAAAGTCATGCAGAAAGCTCCTAGAGGAGCTTTCTGCATGACTTTCACCATGCATTAAGTTGCCACCTGTCTTAAAGATCGATAATAATACGTATTTTAGTGTTCGAATAATCGAAGTGTTACTAAAGTATGTGGCCGTGTAGACAGACTTTACTAAACAAGCTTATATTTTACCTACAAGTCCTCCTATTTGAGACTTAACCCTTTGCTCCATCAATATTCACGTTAGATGTAACGGCATCATAGATATCAATTAGCTGAAGGCCTATAATGCCCTGTAAACACTCGACAGTTTGGCCATAGCAGAAACAGTAGAATGAGACCTGTATTATTTCATAAGCAAATAAGGCAGGCTCATACAGGGTCGTCTGATCTGAGTCTACTTGGTTTGCAAAAATTCAAAAGGCGTCAATATGGAGTAAAGAGTAAAGCTCGTCTTAGTTCTTCACTCCATGAACATTCGTGTAAGAAATAATGATATCATAACTTATCAATAAGATTTTTATAACGGAATAAAACACAGAATTTTTTGCCCATCATTGGAAAAACTGATGAGTCGGGAAATATCTTAATTTATAAGCAAACAGGGCAGATCATGATCAGACGGTTCTTACATGAACGTACAGGTCTGGCCAGTGTATATTCTGTTTGCAAAGGTGTGAAAAGGCATCTACATGGAGTAAAGGGATGAGTGACAATTAAAAAGAAGTCTAATTCATGTTCTTAAAGACAGAAGATAGCTTAATGCAGGACAACAGTCCCAAATGAACTGTCTTCATGTTCTTTGTCCTACATTAAGCAAACACCTGATTTGTAAGACTCCTATATTTAACCCTTTCACCGCTAATGTCGCATAAATGCACCACGACAAAATTAATAGTGCAGCCCCAGATCAGACGCCGCCTTTCAAAGGTGGCGTCTGATCTGGAACTGCACTATTTGTCATAAGCAAACAGAGCAGACCCTGGTCAAATGGTTCCTAAAGAAGCCGTCTGATCTGGGGGCATACTCCGCGCATAACGGCTTGCTAAATGCGTATGTATCTATGATGTAAAGGGTTAAAACATGTTTTACGTTTGCATGAGCTTGCATGGGTCACAGTTTTTGTCATTATGGTGCAAGATGAAAACATGTAATTCGGCGTCTCATCAGGATCCAGACTGTTTGCTAATGCCATTAGAAATTGATTTTCATATTCAGTGACAAGTTTCATGTTAATAAAGCTAACTGATACTAACATGTTCTTATACAGCAGCACTCCCATTGGGAGTCTGAGAACTAAAAATTGACTCGTTTTCTTTGTCTCGTTTCTTAAATTATTTTCAGGCAAACATGCCTTTATTAACCCATTCCCTCATATTGACGACTTTTGGCGACTCTGTAAAAGCCACTTTGTGAAACCATTGTGATAAATAGAGCATTTGCTCCTATTTGGAGCAAATGCTCTATTTATCACAATGGTTTCAAACTACAAAGTTCTAAAATTTTCCTTTTCTCTAGTTAATGCTCCTTTTCGGTAGATTTATAGGGGTTGTATCTAAAAATAGCCTATGAGATAATGGGTTATAGACCCAAGTATATCATGTAATACAGCATGGGAATGTGTGAGCCTCAACTGCGATTTAACACTTTTAACCCTGTTGAATATTCATCAAAGAAATAATGACGTCATGAATATTATTGAGCCAAACTATTTCAAAGCATTATTAACAAAGGATTTTTTACTGTGGCAGACAGTGTAGAATCAGTTTTATATAGTTCCATAAGCAATCAGAGCAGACCCTGATCAGACGGTTGCTATATGAGCCATCTGATCTGGGTCTACTATTTTTGTAAATGCGCGAAAAGGCATGTATATGAAGGAAAGATTTAAACTCCTTATATAGAGACGGGCGCTATACCGCTTAGGCCCGAAAACTAATCAGGTGAGTAAGACAGTCTGTCTAAAATGGGTTTGTGCGAAATTACTCTTCTGACAACATTGAGAAAGTGCACATATAGAGGCCAGTTTATGGAATGGTACTCGTAATCTCGAGACCAACAATGCACACTAACACCATTGTATCATGAACTATGAAATGCAAAATATCTACATTAATTAATTTATATAACATTCAAACTATCCGATTAATGCGCAGAGATAGCTTATTTAAAAAGAATTTTGACTCATTTCGAAACATTTTTTAAGTTTTAAATTAACACAGTCTGTCAAGACACGGTGGTATTTGCGCTCACCTGGGTATATCATGTAGGCCGGTAAATGCATGCCGTTAGGTGCATAAAGTATGACCGAGAGGGCATCATACTTGCACACCACCCCCGCCCTCACCCCGTAGATATTGTCTGCTTGGGCTGTATTCACCCCGGGGTAGATAAGGCCGCTGAATGTGGACATCACCTGCGTGTAAAAAAACGCAAAGCCGTCACACTAGGATCTGCACTGCTTGCATGCCAATCCATTTACTCTGGTAGAGTCAACTTTTGACTCATTCGCAAACATAGTAGACCCGGATCCTGCAAGACCCGCTCTGTTTGCTTATGTAGTAGACCCAGATCCTGCAAGGCCCGCTCTGTTTGCTTATGTACTAGACCCAGATCCTGCAAGGCCCGCTCTGTTTGCTTATGTAGTAGACCCAGATCCTGCAAGGCCCACTCTGTTTGCTTATTTAATGTAGTAGACCCGGATCCTGCAAGGCCCGCTCTGTTTGCTTATTTAATGTAGTAGACCAAGATCCTGCAAGGCCGGCTCTGTTTGCTTATTTAATGTAGTAGACCCGGATCCTGCAAGGCCCGCTCTGTTTGCTTATTTAATGTAGTAGACCAAGATCCTGCAAGGCCCGCTCTGTTTGCTTATTTAATGTAGTAGACCCGGATCCTGCAAGGCCCGCTCTGTTTGCTTATTTAATGTAGTAGACCCAGATCCTGCAAGGCCCGCTCTGTTTGCTTATTTAATGTAGTAAACCCGGATCCTGCAAGGCCCGCTCTGTTTGCTTATTTAATATAGTAGACCAAGATCCTGCAAGGCCCGCTCTGTTTGCTTATTTAATGTAGTAGACCCAGATCCTGCAAGGCCCGCTCTGTTTGCTTATTTAATGTAGTAGACCCGGACCCTGCAAGGCCCGCTCTGTTTGCTTATTTAATGTAGTAGACCCAGATCCTGCAAGGCCCGCTCTGTTTGCTTATTTAATGTAGTAGACCCGGATCCTGCAAGGCCCGCTCTGTTTGCTTATTTAATGTAGTAGACCCGGATCCTGCAAGGCCCGCTCTGTTTGCTTATGGAATAATACTCATGTACATCTGATTCTATAGTTCCAGTTGTGACCTAAGAGTCTTGTTTTCATATATCATTATGAAAATTTCAGCAAATGAAAAATCATGATGGCGTTATTTTGAATAAGTTTATGTAGACAGTTGGCAAAGTTAACACATTACTTCATAGGCTATTTTAAGACCCGATCTCTTTTAATAAATCTACTGAAAAGGAGCATCTACTAGAAACGTTTAAAACTGTGCAGTTTTTTGGAAACATCGTGATAAATAGAGCGTTTGCTCCTATTGAGCAAATGCTCTGTTTATCACAATAATTTCAAAAGAGGCTTTTACAGAGGAGTCAACAGACATGAATATGAGGGAATGAGTTAAAAGGCAGAACTACTCCAAATCGACCGTTCAATACATACACATGTTGGTCGTTGTTAACCCATTCCTTCATATTGACGACTTTTGACGACTCTGTAAAAGTCACTTTGTGAAACTATTGTGACAAATAGAGCATTTGCTCCTATAGGAGCAAATACTCTATTTATCACAATGGTTTCAAACTACAAAATTCTAAAATTTTCCTTTTCTCTAATTAATGCTCCTTTTCGGTAAATTAATTCAAAGAGGTTGTATCTAAAAATAGCCTATGAGGTAATGGGTTAAGGGGTTTGCAGCTATACTTAACCCCGCCTAAGAGACAGAAATAAATATCAGAATCGGCCTTTATTGTAGAATGTCAGATATGTGATTAGGCAACGCGTTTATTTCCAAAACAAAACAGCAAAATACACATAAACCCCATACAACTGCAGTCATTCTGACTGAGGATTATCCTTAAACACATAAAAACCGTATAACTGCAGTCAATCTGACTGAGAATTAAACGTATACATGTACACACACACATCGTATAACTGCAGTCAATCTGACTGAGAAATAAACGTATACGCACGCACCCCGTACAACTGCAGTCAATCTGACTGAGAATTAAACGTATACGCACATACCCCGTATAACTGCAGTCAATCTGACTGAGAATTAAACGTACATACATGTACACACAATCCCCGTATAACTGCAGTCAATCTGACTGAGAATTAAACTTTTCAAGATGTGTAACCCTTTGAATGTGTATAATTGTTAATTGCAAATAGTGTAGACCCAGAACAGGGGATGCCCAGATGAACCCTCTGACCAGGGATTTGGGTTACCTTAGGTGGAATCGCATCGCTTGCTTGGTGCTTTCGCGGTGGATAAAGCACTTATTGCCTTTTCAAGGTCACCCATACTAAGCCCAGCGTCGAGGTCATGCAAAGGTGGAACTTCGGGAATGCTTTAACCCTTTCGCTGCCAATATCGCATCTGTGATGACCTATGCAAACAGTTTGGATCCAGATGAGACACCAAGTAACTCGGCGTCTCAACAGGATCCAAACTGTTTGTTACTGTAACTGTTTCTTAAAACACACATGAAGTAAAATAAAAATGGAAACGTCAAATGTTGCAGACGACAAAATTTGGCAGCGAAAGGGTTAAAGGGCTTCCTCAGATACTGTGTTCTTGGTGGAATACTGTTCCAGGTAATGTTCCGTCCATCTTTCCACCTGTTTGCTGCAATCAGATATGATGTACCCTTCTTTGGATTTGAGGGGAGCTGTGTTTTCTTCATGACAGGACCTGTTGCTTTCTTGAAATCTTCGTACATGGCTGATGTGTGTACCGGTCCAGGGTTCTTGTTCAATATCGGTGCATAGTTCCAGCCAATAAGTGATTGCACATTGTTGGCCATCTGCTGGCATTCTACTCTGGCTTTGCAAAGAAGGTGGGTGTTTTCCTGACTTTGTTTCTATCTTTATCAGGGCTTGTCTCTTGGCATTGATGAGAGGCTTCAGTGCTTGAAGATTTAATTTATACCAATCTTTGTTGTTGATTTCCCTTTTACCATAAGCTTCAATGGCACATGAGTGTATGTTTTCCCTAAGAAAGGGCCATCTAGCTTCTACAGAGAAGTCATCATTGGCACTGGGAATTGCTGGTCCTTTCTGCGTCCTTTGTGCGGACAGTGTGTATTTTTGGCAACTCTTTCATTTTTGCGTGATGGTGTCTGTGTGGTCTCAACGCAATTCCGCTGATGACAACGAGGTGGTCTCTGGCACAGCCAGGACTATGATAACTTCTTGTGTTATGTACATTTTGTATGTCGGCCCTTTTGGTGATGATGAGATCAAGTTGCTGCCAATAGTGTGAGCAAGGGTGTGTCCATGCGACTGTGCTTGTGTTTATTGATGAAGTAGGTGTATGTGAAACACAGTTGTCTGGTACAGCAGAATTCTCGTACATCTTCCCTACTCCGTGATAGCCGATACAAGTGGGCCAGTTGTGTGATGTGAGGTGCCGACTCGGGCGATGAAGTTGTCAAGTAGGTAAAGGTCCTCTGTGGGTGACAACTGTCCGATCAGAGGATCAAACTCTCTGTAAAATGTATCTTTCGCATCAGGGATGGGTGTGGGCTTAGGGGAGTAACCGTAACTGGTTGGCAATGATTGTAATACATAAATTATTTTTGTAAGGAAATTCAAGAAAAGGCCATTCTGAAACCCGAAACAGACGACAATGTTAGCACATGGACTTGTATGTGCCAAAAGCGTTAAGAAGTACACAAAGGGTTTGTGTCAAACAATTAAGCGTTAAGAAGTACACAAAAGGTTTGTCAAAACAATTAAGCGTTAAGAAGTATACAAAGGGTTTGTCAAAACAATTAAGCGTTAAGAAGTACACAAAGGGTTTGTCAAAACAATTAAGCGTTAAGAAGTATACAAAAGGTTTGTGTCAAAACAATTAAGCGTTAAGAAGTATACAAAGGGTTTGTCAAAACAATTAAGCGTTAAGAAGTATACAAAGGGTTTGTCAAAACAATTAAGCGTTAAGAAGTACACAAAGGGTTTGTCAAAACAATTAAGCGTTAAGAAGTATACAAAGGGTTTGTCAAAACAATTAAGCGTTAAGAAGTACACAAAGGGTTTGTCAAAACAATTAAGCGTTAAGAAGTATACAAAGGGTTTGTGTCAAAACAATTAAGAGGTTGGTGGGTTGTTGAGTTACTCGGTGTCTCATCTAAATTCGAACCATAAATTTGCCGCAAGGGTGCAAAAGAGTGAATAAATTCTGAAAGTAGGTGATCTTTCGAAAGCAAAAGAAGCAATGAAAAGGAGAAAATTGCAGACTCGGTTTTATTGAGTCTGTTCATGAGCAGTAATTAAAAGTACAACACTACTCATGCCCCTAGCACCAGCTTAAGCGTTATTCAATTTTCAAAACAAATAACATCGAAACTAATGATCCCGAAGGACCAGAAAGTATAACAACACTGAGAATGAAGTACGGGGCGACACTTTACACGCGCGCTGCATAATTAATAGAATATTGTGGACACTTCTTTGTTTATGGCTTATTTATGGCCTGAAAATGACATATCCTGCTTACCTGCACGTCTGCTTTCACTGGATAAACCGTAAAGTAGTGGTTGAAAGTCTGAGTCAGGGTTAGGGGGTCGTATATGTTCATTATCACCCACGGACTGACATAGGAAGGTGGTCGTAAACACAAAACGCCTGATTTTGAAAGGGAAAACAGATATAATGCCATGGTGAACCAAGGGATTTGTACCATGCCACAAACTGTAGAAATAGATATACATGTATAATATTTCATAAACAAACAGAAGATACCCTGATTAGAAGGATCCTCCAGGACCGATTGATCTGGGACTACTCTGTTTGCAAAGGTGCCTAAAGGAGTAAAAGTTTAAGTAGTAGTAGTAGACGACTGCACTGTCATTTGCAAACAGTGTAGACCCAGATCTCTATTGTTAGTCATTCCAAAATCTCAAGCTAATTAAGCCTTCCATAATACTACAAAATTGACCTATTCTGTTAACCCATTGTCCTATATGTGTAAGGCAATATCTTATGTATAGTGTTGTATGTCATACTTAAACCCGATCCAGATGTTTCTGGGTCGTAACTGTATGATGTACTGACACTGTACATATAATGTTTCATTTGAGTTTTGGTGACATAAGTGGGCGGACACAATATACCGGTAGTCACGGTGTGCGTCTGTTTCCCTTGAATTGCGGACATAAAATGTACAGAAAAGGATGATTTGTTTTTATCTATAATTCTTAAATTAATTCAATTTTTGATAGTTTTATTGATATCTCTATCTTAAATTTCATTTGTTTTAAATATTCTATACGCAATATATATATATATATTCAATTCTGTACATGCAATTTAATAATGTGAAGCGCTTTTGAACGCATACATCCTGTGTGAAAAGAGGGCTATATAAATGTGGTATAATAATAATAATACACTCTGAAAATTCATCGTTGAAAGGGTTAAGAAACTTACCTTTTACATAGAATATGCAAATCAATACAGTGACACATTTAGCGACAGACATATTCTCCATCGTTTTAGAATTTGTTAAAAAATTTAAAACAAATTTAAAGAATTTAAACGAGGATATATGAAGACAATAAGCTCGACAAACAACACTTAACGGTTATTTTGCTAAATGTTTGGGTTTTTATAAAGGCCGAGTTTTTAATTACCAGAAGTACAGTAAAACCTCTGTAAATGTGGACATGTAATACAAATGTATTTGTGTTTGTATTAGCGTGAATTTAATTGTTCCTATGGAGCAAATGCTGTATCTATCACAATGATTTTCAGAAAGTGACTTTTACAGAGGCGTCAAAATGCGTCAATATTGGGAATGGGCTAAGACAACACAAATGTAGTGTATAAAGTTCTCATAGCTCCATTATCTAGAGTGCGTTCTGTATTACCTTCATGAATACTGCATGAAACTACCACCTGTTTGAAAACCTCAGTATTACAATAGAGTCTGTCATAAGCGGTCATCAAAATATGTCTAAGTATGGGTATGTAAGGCAGCTTGTAGCTTAATTCAGGTCAAAAGTAAATGCAGAAAGTTCCTGTAGTCGGTTTCTGCATTAACCCTTCTCTTGCTGAATTTTAAAATACATTTCTCCTTCTTTACCCATGCCCTGTTGTATAATTACATATATCTTCACTGTGTACACGTATTTCGCTGTGAAATCACTGCTGTGGAGTGCACTGTTTGCACAATCAACTTGTAAATAGTGCAGACGCTGATGAGACAGCTCCTGCAGGAGCTGTCTCATCTGGGTCTTCACTATTTACAGGTACGTATATTGACGTGAATAGCAATCGAAGGGTTAACTTTGTCCTGGATTAGGGAGCCACCTGCTTTTTAAGACCCCTATGTTCAATAAATGAATGATCGCTTAAGACGGGTTCTACTGTATACAATTTTACATGGTCGTCATAGAGAGATGTAACTATAATTGTCTTTAAGAACATATTTGTTCTATGTAATTGAAGAGGAAAATGCGACAGGTGATTACAGGTAATGGCAGTAATTTTGTTATAAATAATCAGCTGTTCTTGATCTGTATAAATGATAAAATATTGGAAGTAAACACGTTCTTTGTCAACCTGTCTCCATTGTGAAATATTTTAAATTCGTTGTCAGATGAATTTGTTCAAAGCAACTATTTACAGTCAAACCTCTTCATCATAACCCTAAAGATAATTCTGGGTTTGTAATGCAAGTAATAGCTTAATGCAGGACGAATGTTATTACTATAGGAGTACTAGGACATTACTTTCAACCCTGGTAATATTTGCAAATAGTATAGACCCCAGATCAGATGGCTCCTAGAGGAACACTCTGATCAGGGTCTGTACTGTTTGTTATTCAAAGTCTTCTAGCAATGTTAAACCTTTCACACTGAGTGAACTCTATAGTTGTACACTGATGGGCTATTCCACTCTGAGCCTTCAGGGTTCAATGGATTAACCCATTACCTCATAGGCTATTTTTAGATACAACCTCTTTGAATAAATCTACCGAAAAGGAGCATTAACTAGAGAAAAGGAAAATTTTAGAATTTTGTAGTTTGAAACCATTGTGATAAATAGAGCATTTGCTCCTATAGGAGCAAATGCTCTATTTATCACAATGGTTTCACAAAGTGACTTTTGCAGAGTCGTCAAAAGTCGTCAATATGAGGGAAAGGGTTAAGCAAGCATTGGTTTTTACAGAAAAGTATATTATCTATTGGTCGCTAGAGAGAGGTTCTTCTGTAACATAAACTACCCTGAATTATTCTCCCTGATAGAATGTGCATAGATATCTATAGATATTCAGCATAATGTTTGCTAATACATAATAATTACACAATATTAAATAACCATATTTGTTTTGAATATAACAAATATTTACAGTATCAAATTTAATTTAAAATTCCAATATGGTAAGAGGTAAATCGTTTACTTTCTTTTTTATGTTTATATTCCTGTGTTTAAGGTTTTTACAGGCAAAATAAATTTCGTCTGCTAACATTATATCGTCTGTTCAGGTTTCTTCGTTTTATTTTGAAAACTCAAAGTATCAAATAGGCTGGATCTAATGATAAACTGAGTTACAGTGCTGTCTAATCTGGATCCAAACTGTTTTCAGACGTTATACTGTTTATACATATATCAATATAGTTTGTACATAATATATCAGATGAGTTTGTACATACATCAGTAGAGTGTGTACATACATCAGTAAAGTTTGTACACATATCAGTAGAGTGTGTACATACATCAGAAGAGTTTGTACATACATCAGTAGAGTTTGTACACAAATCAGTAGAGTTTGTACATACATCAGAAGAGTTTGTACATACATCAGTAGAGTTTGTACACAAATCAGTAGAGTTTGTACATACATCAGAAGAGTTTGTACATACACCAGTAGGGTTCGTATATGCGTCAGAAGAGTTTCACATAACATCCGAAGAGTGTGTACATATATCAGAAGAGTGTGTGTGCATGCATCAGTAGAGTTTGTGATATATCTGTAGAGTGTGTACATATATCAGTACAGTTTGTACATATATCAGGAGAGTTTGTGCATGCGTCAGTGGGGTTTGTGTATGCAACAGGAGAGTTTGTGCATACATCAGTAGAGTCTATAACATATATACATCCTTTGGGTTTGGCATACATCAGTAGAGATTCCAGACATATATCAGTAGAGTTTGTGCATGCACCAGAAGAGTTTGTGCATGCATCAGGAGAGTTTGTGCATGCATCAGGAGAGTTTGTGCATGCATCAGGAGAGTTTGTGTATACACCAGGAGAGTTTGTGCATGCATCAGGAGAGTTTGTGCATGCATCAGGAGAGCTTGTGCATGCATCAGGAGAGTTTTGTATACACCAGGAGAGTTTGTGCATGCATCAGGAGAGTTTGTGCATGCATCAGGAGAGCTTGTGCATGCATCAGGAGAGTTTGTGTATACACCAGGAGAGTTTGTGTATACACCAGTAGATTTTCCAGACATATATCAGTCGAGTGTGTACATATATCATTTGAGTTTGTACATATATCAGGATAGTTTTTGCATACATCAGTAGAGTTTGTGCATATATCAGTAGAGTTTGTGCATACATCAGCAGAGTTTGTGCATAGATTATATCAGCAGAGTTTGGGCATGCATAAGTAGAGTTTGTGCATATATCAGCAGAGCTTGGGCATGCATAAGTAGAGTTTGTGCATATATCAGTAGAGTTTGTGCATATATCAGCAGAGTTTGTGCATAAATTATATCAGCAGAGTTTGGGCATGCATAAGTAGAGTTTGTGCATATATCAGCAGAGCTTGGGCATGCATAAGTAGAGTTTGTGCATACATCAGTAAAGTTTGGGCATGCATCAGGAGAGTTTGGGCATACATGAGTAGAGTTTGATTATGCATCAACAGAATTTTTGCATGCATCAATAGAGTTTTACATCAATAGCATCAATATATTTTTATGGATGCTTCAACAAAATGTTTGCATTCATCAATAGAGTATGTGAATACGTTAACTCATTCTCCCCATGGCTATTTTAGGCCCAACCTCTTTGAATCTATCTACCGAAAAGGAGCATTAGCTATAGAAAGGAAAATTTTAGAATTGTGTAGTTTGAAACCATTGCTCCTATAGGAGCAAATGCTCTATCTATCACAATGGTTTCATAAAGTGATTTTTATAGATGCGCAAAAATGCGTCACTAGGAGGGAATTGGTTAATTGAGTTTGAGCATGTACCAATGGAGTGTGTGCATACATCAATAGTGTAAATGTGTATCTTTTCACCGATACATTTGTACGTGTATCAATAGAGTTTGTGCGTTTACTATTGAAGTTTATGCATGCATAACTACAATTTGAGAATGTAGCAATAGATTTTAAGCATGCACCAGTAGAGTTTGTGCATGCACCATTGTGGTGTGCATGCATCAGTAGAGTTTATGTATCAATTTATTCATTGTTCACGCACCAATAAAGTTTGTGTATGTATCAATAGAGTTTGTGCAAGCATCAGTGTGTTTTGGCTCAACACCAATCTCAAATCTCTTAACCCATTCCCTCATATTGACGACTTTTGACGACTCTGTAAAAGTCACTTTGTAAAACCATTGTGATAAATAGAGCAGTTGCTCCTATAGGAGCAACTGCTCTATTCATCACAATGGTTTCAAACTACAAAATTCTGAAATATTCCTTTTCTCTAGTTAATGCTCCTTTTCGGTAGACTTATTCAAAGATATTGTATCTAAAAATAGCCTATGAGGTAATGGATTAAACCTCTGCAAACTACAAATCTTTTCCAAGGGTTGTCCCTTCATAATATCACCATAGGTGTCCGAGGCAAGATGCTTCAAAACACATTCTTTTATTTTATTTCCATCATTAGTCATATGATTGTATCAGTTCCTTTAATCCTTTCCTGTTGAATATTCAAATAACGACATGATGAATATTTATATGCTGAATAACCGGTAGGGAATAAAAATGTAAATCTTCACAAGTGGTGTCAATTTATCTTTTCAATATAATTTTCTTGTTCTGGACTTTCTTTTTACCTATATATACAGATTGCGCCTGATGATCTGATGAAACGCGTCGCGCATTTTTAAGTTATTAATTAAAGATTTTAAAGCCATATAACATTTAGCCTTTTTTAATATATATATATAGCCTTTCCGGTTGTATTCTATTGCCAGTTATATAATATATATATATATATATATATATATATATATATATATATATAAAATAAAATCAGATCTATTATCATTTCATAAGCAAACAGAGTCGACCCTGATCATTCGACTCATATAGGAGCCATCTTATCTGGGTCTACTCTGTTTGCAAATATGTGAAAAGGGTGTTTATATACCTCTTTTAGGTGGTCGCATTAGAGGGGGTTTACTGTACATCAACATTTGATATTAGTATAAAATGCATTACACAATGTAGGAAGGTAGTGTATATCAGTTTTAGCCAAGCAAGCACATCACATCCGGTTAACGTTAGTCCCACGTCCAACCGACGTTTCAGCGTGGGTTGGACGTCGGGCCAACATCAACCCTTTGCCATATGCTTGTTGCGAGGCCAGATCAGACGCAGAGTCAGACGGCATACAAAATGTAACATTAGCTGGTAGAAGTATTATACCATGCGTGCAAATCAGGTCTGATTAAGATCAGGGCTTTTATTCAAAACTTTGCACCTTTCTACGCCCAATTGTAGATAACATGGTCCCAAATGAATATACCAAAAGCGTCTTGATCAAAAGCCCCCACCCCAACCCTGACTCCAAAATGACCAGGTGATCAAAAGCCCCCAGATGGAAAAGGAAATGCGATCAAAAGCAGGATGATAGAAAATGCAGGATGATCAAAATCTCCTTAATAGAAAAATACCCTTCGTATTAAAGCAAAACAGAAGTATATATATGAAGGAAATGGTTAAGTGAAACAGATAATTTTCTTCTTAGAGGTAGGCAAGTCAGGTGAAAAGACTGGGCCTCATAAACAACAAAAGAGTACATGAATGAACAAAACATCTCAAAAACTTTATTTAGACACATAAAATAAAACTCTACAATGTACAGACACTAACATAAACAATACCATGTGCGTAAGTATATAACAACCTGGTTGTTAAGGACAAAAAAACATACAACACAGGGTGTCAAGCTAAAGGAAAACCAGTATGAATCACATCTATAAAACCCAATAAAGGTTGGGTGTGTTTACAGTAAACAATCTCTGAACCGGAATTTTATTAAAGAAGAATTTTGATCTCTTCAGACAGTTGCATGGTTGCTTAATGCAGGTTGAAAGTCATCTGGGAGTTTTCTGCATGACTTTCATCCTGATAAAGCTACCACCTGTCTTAAAGATCAGCATTGACACAAATTCGAAAGGCTGATTAAGAGGGGTTTTACTGTATATCCAAATATTGCATTACAAATTTTAATGCTTCTCTTGAAATTTGAAGAGATGGCGGTACTGCTGTTTCAAATTTGACCAAAGTCAATGTTTTTATATAATGCCTACTAGGACAACACCAAAGTTATTGCCATACTTTGGGGACATTTTTGTTAAAGTATTGACGACCATGAAATGAGAGGAGTTTTACAATGATTCTACACTGAACTCTCAAACACAAGTACAACAGAACTCCTCTAAAACGACCACTAAATAAATAACTGTAGAGGTATTTAAAAGCATATGGCTTCTAAATACAGGTCGAAAGTAGTGCAGAAAGTTCCTGTAAGAGCTTTCTGCATAACTTTCATCCTGCCTTAAGCTACCACCAGTCTTTAACACATTATCCCCTAGTGACGCATTTTTGTGCATCTATAAAAGTCGCTTTATGAAACCATTGTGATAAATAGAGCATTTGCTCCTATAGGAGCATATGCTCTATTTATCACAATGGTTTCAAACTACAAAATTCTAAATTGTTCCTTCCCTCTAGTTAATGCTCCTTTTCGGTAGATACATTCAAAGAGGTTGGATCTAAAAATAGCCTAGGAGAGGTCGCATTATAGGAGATTTACTGTATTAGATGGTGGAGCTAGGGTAGATCTACAATGTAACCAATGTGTCTTCAGTGTCATTAAAAATCGAGGGCTTGGTGCAAAACTATTCTAACTCCTTCACAAAGTGAAGGAGTTAGAATAGTTTTGCACCAAGCCCTCGAAATACTCTATTACATAACCAGGCTAACCCTTTACTCCGTGAATATTCATGTAAAAAATAATGACTGTATGAATATCAACAAGCTGGCTTTTTTAAAAAGGAAATTTACACCATGGTAAAAGCTATAACTCGATCTTAATTAGTTCATAAGCTGACAAAAACTGTAGGTCTTTATTATTTCATAAGCAACACAGCATATCCTAATCAGATGGCTCCTACAGGACTCATCTGATTTGAGTCTACCCATGTTTGTAAAGGTGCCAAAAGATGTCTCTATGGAGTAAAGGATTAAACTGTTGTTCAGTTAGTATAAACAAACAAGAATTATACCTGAAAAGAAAAATCAGTGTAACCCTTTTCTCCATAAATACACCTTTCTATATCTTTGCAAACAGAGTAGACCCAGATCAGACAGCTCCTATAAGATCAGGGTATGCTGTTTGCTTATAGTATAATATAGATATGATTCTACCGTTTCTACTATGGCCAAAAATTCCTGTGCCATGATAAAACTTATTCTAATTAATAATCATTATGTCATTATTTCTTACACGAATATTCATGGAGTAAAGGGTTAAATGTAAAGTAAATAAATACATGACTACATGTAGGTGATTGGAATGATTGTTTCTATCAATACTTGTGTGAACTCTATTAGAACAGATCCAGGTTTGGAAAAGAAGTCATACTTGATATTGACAGATTGATATTAAAAAAACTTAACAACATCTCTGGAAAACTAAACATTGCTTCAAAGAAAAACAACAACAAGGACATATCCAAATAAGTTATGAATCTTGAGTATATATCCATCTCCAACTTTGATGTATGTACAAAAACACTGTAACATTTAATGAATGAATAACACTATCAAATAAATAGTGTGCTGTATAAGTCTCAATGGAAATGTTATAGTTTCAGATCTGCAGTTCAAATGATTTGTATAGAAGAGTCTCGCTAAAGCGACCACATAATTCATTAACGTAGAAGGCTTTAAACAGTAGGTGGTTGTTTGCACAGCAAAAGTTATTCGCTCCTATAGAACACAGCTCCAGATAAGATGCGTAAATTAAAACATTTTCAAGAATAACTGCTTTATGTCTCCACCAAACCGTATACTGTAACCACTCTTTAGAATCGTCTCTTCGAGACGATTCTAAAGAGTGGTGACAGTATATTGTTTGGTGGAGAAATGACGATTTTAGTATTTGGGTGTGCACCCTTATCTCTAACTCTGTATAGAAGCTTTCGGCGTAACTTTTGTCCAGCATTAAGCTACCACCTGTTTCTAAAATCAGGAATTAGACAACTTTTGAGTGGTCGTATTCAAAAAGAGACTTTACTGTTTATGTAATAGAACAAAATTCACAGGTCAATAAAACAGATCTTCTTAAACTAGTAAAAGATTCTTCTGAAACACAAACTCATGATACATATATATTTATTATCATATTGTTGTCATGAAAAGTAATTTGTTCAACTGCTATGGATGTGTGGTACTTGGTTTTACTGCCATTAAGCACAAAATCATGATACATATATATTTATATATAAGTAATTTGCTCAACTGGAATAGAAGTGTGTGGTATTTGGTTTTACTGCCATTAAAACATATTTTGTCACCTTAATATCAAACATACAGATTTTTAACCACTGAGGTGACTAATTTAGAACTAAGACATGAAGGACCAAAGTCCCTGTGAAATACCAACAGTTCAATGTGGTACTAGCACGTGCTGGCCTGTGTCAGGAAAAAGTGATAGTGTATATATGTGAGTGTATGTGCTCAACAATCTCTCAAACGTTCCTACAGATTGACAACCTGCAGACTGTGTTTCAATAGAAATCTTTGTAACAATTGCAAATTACTTTCACAACAAACAAAATGTGATTATTTAGTGCAATTCAATGTAAGTGAAACATTTCAGCAACATGTGCGTGCCTTTGCAATCTAAACATGCAGCATCAATTTATTAACCCTTTCCTTCATATAAACGTGTTTTCACGCATTGGCAAACAGAGTAGACCCAGATCAGACGACTCCTTTAGGAGCCATCTAATCAGGGTCTGCTCTGTTTGCTAATGGAATTTGAAAGATCTGTTTTTTTATTCTTTGAAATGGCTACAATGTTCCACCTTCCATATTTCATTATAACTATTTTGTCCATGAATATTCAGTAGGTATTGAAATTTGGAATAAACATAGAACAGGGAAAGGGTTAACTCTTTAGATGCAAGAAATGAGTTTACTGGCATTTGCAAACAGTGTAGACCAAGAGGGTATATATTGTTTGTCAGTCAAAACTTCTCGCAAAGTACACCCACTCAAACTGAATTGATATATTGATTAAGCATTGTGGCCATTCCTCTGAAAATGCTTCATTCAAAGGAAGTTGGAAAAGTGTAGCCATTTAAGAAAGTAAAGAAACAGACCTTTCAAATTCTATTAGCAAACAGATAGGAGCCATCTGATCTGGGTCTGCTCTGTTTGCAAATGCGTTATAACGCATTTATATGAAGGAAAGGTTTACTGTGTTTCACATATATCTGTGTACGTTTTGTAATACAGTCTATCAGTACGGTAATAAACAAATAGACTACAAACTGTTAGACAGTCCCATTTGTGCTACAGGATCAACTAATCTGAAGCAGCAATTTGTTCTCTATAAATAAAAGAAATGAAATAATTAATAAGTAAAGCAACAATCAACAAGATGTGTTTGTGAAACACTATGCTCCCAATTATCGCCAATATAAATTTGACCTGTAATTTGACCTTTAATTTTGATATATGACCTTGACCTTAATAAGTCACTCCTAAAAATGTTCGCCTCCATAAGTTGCACATGCATGCCAAGTTTGAAGTTTGTATGTGCAATGGCTACAAAATTATCGCCAACGTTAAAGTTGGGGACAAACCAACAGACAGACCAAAAACAATATCCCTCCTTTGATTTGATGCAAGAATATGAATGACAAAAAATAAGGATAATGTTTTCCAATTCAATGGTCAAAAAATGTCTATGATAATGCAAAGGTTTATAAGTTATAACATATCAAAAAAGATCTAAGAAAGCAGAAACTAAATGTGCTGGAATAAAAAAGAAATACATGTGTATCAACAAAAACAAAACTGCAATCACTTGCCTAATTCTACAAAAGAAATATGAAAAGTGTGATGGAAAAAAGTTTAAAGGAAAAACATTATGAGAATTCCTGTGCCAGTTTCAGTTTATTTAAGTGTTTACTAAAGCATACTTATTGAAGTTTTGTAAAGTTCCCTTTACTTAAACCTTTATGTAAAAATGCATGGATGTTCATACAAGCTGTCGAAAATGTGTCATCCGAAACATATGAAATAAGATTAGTGAAATTTAGCCATAAACTCTCTTAAGTTTCTTTGGTTTTCTAAAATGTATTTTAGCTGACCACAACTTTTATTCAGCTGACCAGTACATTCATTCAGCTGACTAGTACTTTCATTCAGCTGACCATTACATTCATTCAGCTGACCATGCAGTATATTCACAACCTTAAATCTCTTATATTTTACTAACATTAATCATGGAAGCAATAGAATATTCAAGATATAAGAACTATTGATCTATTGCACAAACCAGGAGAGAGTATTTATAGCCAATTACAGCTAAAACACACAGTCATATGATCAAGTAATTAACCTTTTCACTTTAGGAATTGAACCCTAAGAAAATGTTAAAGTAACAAGATTTATATTTAAAAGATGTACAAAGCTAAGCCAAAATATAGCAGTTCATGCTTTAAAAATGCATCTAGTCTAAACTAATATTTAACCATTTACTCCATGAATATTCATGTTCAAAAAATTATAACATTATGAATATTAATTAGATGATTTTTATAACAGCACATGACAGAAACTGTAGAATCAGATTTATATTATTCTATGATCAAATAGAGCAGACCCTCAAGTAGAAGCCATCTGATCAGGGTCTTCTCTGGTTGCTTATAGAATTTTATATACAGTAAAACTTCGATTATTTGAACACTAAAATATGTATTATTATCAATCTTTAAGACAGGTGGCAGCTTAATGCATGGTGAAAGTCATGCAGAAAGCTCCTCTAGGAGCTTTCTGCATGACTTTCACCATGCATTAAGCAGCCACCTGCCTAAAAGGGTCTAAATTCTTCTATACCGAAAATTCGAATAATCGAAGTTTTACTGTAGATCTAATTCTACAATTGCTACAATGGCCAAAAGTTCTAGTTTTCATATGCCATGCCATTATAAAATTTCAGCTAATATGTATTCATGATGTCATAATTTTTTACACGAATATTCATGAAGTAAAGGGTTATTCAGAGTTTTGTTTGCGCATGTTTCATACCAAATAGTAAAATATGCTCCTAGTTCCGGGCATGCATTGTGATCAATATGATAAATACATTACAACACAGTACAATGCATGTATTGTGAACAATGTACTAAATACACTCAACACAGTACAATCCAACCATTACACTTGCATGCTTCAAATTGTAAGGCATTTTATGTATTAACGAAATGCATGTATAGAAACTGGTCAGTTCAAGACAACCTTTTCAACTAACAAGTAAAAAAAAGTAAAAACAATTCTAAATGTGGAGAAAACAGCTCCTACCCTTATCCTTTCTACTATTTGTTAACAAATTCAAGATCTCTTTTAAATAAGTATTTACATTCAAGCATACTCTATTTAGCCCTTCCCCTGTTGCATATTCGTGTAAGAAATAATGACATCATGAATATTTATTTGGCGAACTTTTAATAATGGCATATGTAAACAGGATGTTTTGGTATTAGAAAGTTCTACAAACTTAGCCAGATTTACTATAATTTCATAAGCAAATACAGCAGATCCTGATCAGATGACTCCTTGAGGGGCCATATGATCTGGTTCTACTGTGTCCCAAAGGCATGAAATAACATTTGCATGAGGGAAAGGGTTATAGGACTACAGTTGAACTTCTATATCTTGAACTTCAAGGGACTATATAAATTAGTTTGAGATAACAGAAGTTCGAGTTATCCGATTTGCAATCTGGACAATTTCTCAAGTTCACAGCTTAATACAGGCCTACAGTAATGCTGAAAGCTCCTGCAGGAGCTTTCAGCATTACTGTAGAACTGCATTAAGTTGTGAAATGTGTTTCTAGATATGCATAGTGATACATTTTAGAGCAATTCTGTATTGTAAGATTTTGGAAGGGCCGAATTTTTAGTTCGAGTTATCCTGAAGTTTGAGTTATCTGAGTTCGAGATATCGAAGTTCAACTGTATATTTCATGTTACTCTGAAATACAGTAGAACCTGTTCTAAGTGGCCATCAGGAAGAGGTCTATTTATGGGTCTGTAAATCAGGTGGTAGCTTAATTCAGTTCAAAAGTAATGCAATAAGCTCCTCTAGGAGCTTTTTGCATTACTTTTGCCCTCCATTAAGCAACCACCTGATTTTTAAGACTCCTATGTCCGATAAATGAACACTTTTTTTGACTCCTTTGTTCAATAAATGAATGGCCACTTAGGACAGATTCTACGATATACAAATCCCATTCATAACATGAATTTCCTAATCAAGGCACACAAATACATATATATATAATATATTATGAAAAAGACGAATTACATACAGCAACATGTATTTTACACCAATGAGTATTTATCTGTACTATTGCTGAGACATCAACAACATCAACTCAAATATGTAGCTTAACTCTTAACTTGATGAATATTCGTAAAACAATTTGCCCATAATGAGTATGAATTAAATTAATTATTGTATTAACCCTATACTCCATAAATACGCCTTTCTACGCCTTTACAAACAGAGTAGACCCAGATCAGACAGCTCCTATAGAAGCTGTCTGATCAGGGTCTGCTCGGTTTGCTTATAATACAATATAGATCTGATTCTACAGTTTCTGTCATAGCCAAAATATCCTGCGTTCAAAATTATGCCACTATAAAAATGAATCTAATTAATATTCATGATGTCATTATTTATCGCATAAATATTCATGGAGTATGAGGTTAACAATATAAAATTAGTGCATTGCTAGGGCAAATAGCAGAGAATTAGACTGTAACATTTAAACAAAGAGAACAGATTCTGGTCACAAAGTTCCTACAAAAGCAACATTATCTGGATAAAGGCTTAACCCTTTCCCTGTTCAATATTCACGAAAGAAATATTGACATTATGAATACTAATTAGATTATTTTTTATGATGGCAAATGTACATACAGTAAAACCTCTCTATAATGGCCACTAAATTACATCAAGTATTTTGTGTTAAAGGCAGGTGGCTGCTTAAAACAAGGTGAAAGTAAAACAGAACGCTCCTATAGGAGCATTCTGTTTTACTTTCACCTTGCTTTAAGCAGCTACCTGTCCTAAGTACCAACTAATTAACACAATTTAGTGGTCGTTATAGAGAGGTTTTACTGTAGGAATTTTTGGTATTGGTAGAAACTGTAGATCTATCATAATTGTGCAAGCAATCAGAGCATACCCTGATCACAAACAGCTCCTATAGGAGCTGTCTGATCTGAGTCTACTCTGTTGCAAATATGTGAATATGAGGGAAAGGGTTAAAAGTTGGATTTATCAAGTAAAGTGTTAAGCTACGTTGAAACAAATCACTAATACCATACTTTTGCAATATATAGACCTGGTTAAAAATGATCTATTTCGCTACCTAAATAAAATGGTGAAAATTAACCACACCATGTTGACTCTAGCAATATATTTGCTAACACAAACAGATTATTGACCTTACAGTCCCGAGTGGACAACGCTGTCAACATGCTGACAGTTGATATTACGAATTTAACCAGATAAATATAATAATTTTCACTGTCAAAATGCTGACAGTTTATATTACGAATTGAACCAGATAAATATAAATATATTCACTGTCAACATGCTGACAGTTGATATTACGAATTGAACCAGATACATATAATAATGACAAATATTAGACTGGTCCAAATAATACAGTAGTCATTTGAGACCATTCAGTGAATATATTGCAAAGTGTGGTATTAACCCTTTACTCCATATAATCACCTGTTAACACTTGTGCAAACAGAGCTGACCAAGATCAGATGGCTCCTGTAGGAACTATCTAATCAGGGTCAGCTGTCTGCTTATGAAATTATATATATCTGATTCTGCAGTTTCTACCATGGCCAAAATATCTACAGTAACACATCTCTAAACTGGACATTCATAAATATCAGTCTTGGAGACAGGTGGCTGCTAAATGCAGGGCGAAAGTCATGCAGAAAGCTCCTCTAGGAGCTTTCTGTATGACTTTCACCCTGCATTAAGCAGCCACCTGCCTAAAAGTATTTAAATTCTCTTCTCTACTGGAATCTGGTTTAGAGAGATTTTACTGTATTAATATACCATTAGTAAAATTCTAACAGCTAAAAATATTCGTAATGTCATTATTTCCTACATGAATATTCATGAGGTAAAGGGATACTGGAATAGCAAAATACCCTGTAGTGTGAATATCCCATGTATAAAAGTGTCCTGTTTTTGTATTTGTTATTCTATTCAACAAAAATATTCTTGATAAAAAAAAAGTAAATAAAGAAAAAAAATAACCCTGTCTTACTCTTTTATAAATATTATAGATAAATATGTCCGTTATAGTGCAAATACTAATTCTGCTCTTTAAATACCTCTGAAAAAATGTGTTTTTATTATTTTATTAATCTCTCATATTAAAGTATCACGTGTGGCATCAGCTGTTTAATGACTGGTTGTATCACAGTAAGTGATATAAATAAAAAAAAAATCACTGAACAACTATCATTTTCAACTACTTTCATACAGTAAAACTCTGATAGTTTGAACATTAAATAAGGTATCAATGCCAGTTTGTAAGCCAGCAAGGTGACAGTTCAATGCTAGGTGAAAGTCATGCAGAAAGCTCCTCTAGGACTTTCACCCAGCTGAGCATTAACTCTTTGCACGCTAAGTAATTTTTCGTCTGCAACAATTGTCGTCTGCTTCAATTCTTAAAATAAACTTTCTCTCATTTCTTTGCAAGAATATGGTCAAGATGACAAACAGTTTGGATCCTGATGAGATGCCGCATTATGTGGCGTCTCATCTGGATCCAAACTGTTTGCATGGGTAATCACAGTTTCGCCGCTAGCGTGCAAAGAGTTAGGCAGTCACCTGCCTAAAAAGTTCTCCATTCTTCATCATTAAAATTTCCAACTACCAAACTTGTTACTGTATTTAGCAAGCTGAGCAATTTTCAAGAATAAGTCTTCTAAATCCGATTTTGAGGCATAACACTTCCATTTCGTTCCCAAGATGTGATCAGAACAGTTTGGATCCAGATGAGACACTGAGTTACCTAGCTTCTCATCTAGATCAGGTTATAAAGCTTTTTGCTTGAGTCTGAGATCATACTCAAGCATCTGATTGGTCAGATTCTGAGCTTTATAATCAGAAGTTTTATAACCTTGGACCCTGAACAGTTTGAAACGGTAATTACGGATTTGCCTGTAGCATGCTAAAGGATGAATGATCAATATCAGTGAGTATGGACAATGACTTTTGCAAACTACTATTAAAGCTGTTTATAATTAAGCATTAAGCATAATCTGTACAATCTACAGGAATTAACCATTTACTCCATGTATATTCATGTAAGAAATAATGACATCATGAATATCAATTAGATTAATTTTTGTTGTAAAAATGAGCATGGACACAGGAATAATTGGCTATAGTAGCAGCTATAGAATCATATCTATATTATTTCATAAGCAAACAGGGCAGAAACTGATCAGATAACTACTATAGAAGCTGTCTAATCTGCGTTATACTCTAGTTTGCAAAGGCGTAGAACAGTGTATATATGGAGTAAATGGTTAAGAGATATGTCATTAACAAATACTGTTTTGAAACTCATGAGACAGTGAGTGTCTTCTAAGACAAATTGTAAACACTATCTGCTCCAGTTTATGACAAAGGTGTGACTGAGTAAATTATAGGATAAAACATCAATTATCCTAAAAGACAAAGGTCATGATAAGATGTGTAAATTAAAACGTTTTCAAGAATACCTCTTTTATTTCTCTACCAACCCCTATGTTGTGACCACTCTTTAGAATCGTCTCTTCGAGACGATTCTAAAGAGTGGTCACAACACAGAGTTTGGTGGGGAGAAATGGCGATTTTAGTATCTTAGTATGTACCTTTATCTGTAGCTCTGTAAAGGGTTCAGATTTTTTCAGGGTTTAGAATTTTTTTATGTAAAAGTACATAGTAATATTTTTCATTTCAAGTTTACAGAATTGTAAACTACTACCGTAAACATAATTTGTTTCAATAAAATAAATACTGTCATAATTGTAGAAATACTACCATTGAACAAAGTAATTTATACCGAATATATATTTTAACAATGATGTCAAAATGTACATAGAAACCATCATTTAAATAAAATCTGTTTACAATATATCCAATTACACATCTTTGGACAGTACAATATATCCAATTACACATCTTTGGACAGTACAATATATCCAATTACACATCTTTGGACAGTACAATAGTTACTATTCATGCATAACAATGCTAAACTAGCCAAAATTGTAAACTAAGCATATTTAACCCTTTCCCTGTTGAATATACATGTAAGAAATAACAATATCATGAATATTAAATTTTATTTATAGCTGAATTTTAATAACGGTACATGAACACAGGATTTCTTCACCTTGGGAGAAACTCTACAATCTGATCTTTATAATTCCATAAGCAAACACAGCAGACCCTGATCAGACAGTTTCTACAGGAGCCATTTGATCTGGATCTACTCTGTTTGCAAAGGCGTGAAAAGGCGTTTATATAAGGGAAAGGGTTAAAATGATATGAGATGTGCAAAACACTTTGTGAGTAATATTACTTAACAAGTATCACCATTCGATATCACAGTTACAGAGTGAGACGTTTTTTTCAGCCAACTGACATTCCATATACAGTAAAACATCTCTATAACGGCCACTAAATTGTGTTAATTAGTTGGTATTTAGGGCAGGTGGCTGCTTAAAGCAAGGTGAAAGTGAAACATAACGCTCCTATAGGAGCGTTATGTTTCACTTTCACCTTGCTTTAAGCAGCCACCTGCTTTTAATACAAAATATATAGAGAGAGGTTTTACAGTAACTAATCTCCTTGCACATAAGCAGTGAATTTGTGATTAATTATTGCATGGTGTAACTCTGTCTCTAATCAAGATTAAAACTGTTTTTCCCAGTGTTTTGGAAAAGAGAAACATAAAAGAAAATACTTTCAGAAGTGCAGCAGACAACATTTTTGTAAATGATCATTACTTCATGTGCAAAGAGTTACTATATGAGTTTGAGACAAGTTATCAGCTGTATCGCTTCAAAACATGTCTTCTCTACAAACCCTTTTTTATCAACTTTCATGTAGTGAGAAGTTATGCACCCTACAGTTTCACATCATTATATTTTTAAAATGGTTTAACCCATTTATTCCCACATTATTTCAGGAAAACCCGTCCAGATCGTATTTTTGAAGCCCATCCATTTTTCATGTTGAGGGGTCTTGGCAAATAAAGTATTTACTGGTATAAACCATGGACATAAATGGCTTCAGCAATCAGTGCAGACCCTGAACAGTGGGCTCCTTCAGGAAACTTCTGATCTGGGTCTACACTGTTTGCCTATGTCCTTTTTAAGGGACACTGGACAAAAACAGGTTAGTACAATAAAGTTGTTCACATTTCTACTGGTAAAACTGTAAGAGTGTCGAAAATAACATTGTATGGTGTATTGTTCAAATGTTGCCATGGTGATGGGAAAGCAAACCAACATCAATATCCAAAGAACGATTCTGTCGGTGTCCTTGACTTGAAATCAGCGTAATGATCTGTACACAAATATAGTCAGCACGATCTCCACAATCTGTGAAAAAGAAAAAAGAAAGTACTACCATTATAACACTATCTAGAGTATATTGTATTACCATTATAAAACTATCTACAGTATATCGTATTACCATTATAACACTAGAGTATATTGTATTACCATTATAAGACAATCTAGAGTATATTGCATTACCATTATATAACACTATCTAGAGTATATTGTATTACCATTATAAGACTATCTAGAGTATATTGCATTACCATTATACAACACTATCTAGAGTATATTGCATTACCATTATATAACACTATCTAGAGTATATTGTATTACCATTTTATACAACACTGTATTACCATTATATAACACTATCTAGAGTATATTGTATTACCATTATAAGACTATCTAGAATATATTGCATTACCATTATATAACACTATCTAGAGTATATTGTATTACCATTATAAGACTATCTAGAATATATTGCATTACCATTATATAACACTATCTAGAGTATATTGCATTACCATTATATAACACTATCTAGAGTATATTGCATTACCATTATATAACACTATCTAGAGTATATTGCATTACCATTATATAACACTATCTAGAGTATATTGCATTACCATTATATAACACTATCTAGAGTATATTGCATTACCATTATATAACACTATCTAGAGTATATTGTATTACCATTATATAACACTATCTAGAGTATATTGTATTACCATTATACAACACTGTATTAACATTATATAACACTATCTAGAGTATATTGTATTACCATTATATAACACTATCTAGAGTATATTGTATTACCATTATAAGACTATCTAGAGTATATTGCATTACCATTATATAACACTATCTAGAGTATATTGCATTACCATTATAACACTATCTAGAGTATATTGTATTACCATTATATAACACTATCTAGAGTATATTGTATTACCATTATACAACACTGTATTAACATTATATAACACTATCTAGAGTATATTGTATTACCATTATATAACACTATCTAGAGTATATTGTATTACCATTATAAGACTATCTAGAGTATATTGCATTACCATTATATAACACTATCTAGAGTATATTGCATTACCATTATAACACTATCTAGAGTATATTGTATTACCATTATATAACACTATTTAGAATATCAAAATTGAAAATCTATATTATTTTACAGCTTCTGTCATAGCCAAGAATTCCTGTGTACATGGGCTACTATAACAATGTATCTAACTAATATTCATGACATTCTCAGGAAGCCCTTTGATCAGAGTCGGTACTGTCTGTCATAAAATCCCTGTTATTTTTTTCAGTGACAAAAATTTGACATTTTTTTTATTTAATCAATGTTCAGAAAGGGGAGAACAAGTTTTGATTATTAAGTTAGGGGTAAAGTTAGTTTGGTCAATTAATTATTAAGTTAGGGGGTTAAGTTTGTTTGGTCAATTATTAAGTTAGGGGTTAAGTTTGTTTGGTCAATTATTAAGTTAGGTGTTACGTTTGTTTGGTCAATTATTAAGTTAGGGGTTAAGTTTGTTTGGTCAATTATTAAGTTAGGGGTTAAGTTTGTTTGGTCAATTATTAAGTCAGGGGTTAAGTTTGTTTGGTCAATTATTAAGTTAGGGGTTAAGTTTGTTTGGTCAATTATTAAGTTAGGGGTTACGTTTGTTTGGTCAATTATTAAGTTAGGGGTTACGTTTGTTTGGTCAATTATTAAGTTAGGGGTTACGTTTGTTTGGTCAATTATTAAGTTAGGGGTTACGTTTGTTTGGTCAATTATTAAGTTAGGGGTTACGTTTGTTTGGTCAATTATTAAGTTAGGGGTTAAGTTTGTTTGGTCAATTATTAAGTCAGGGGTTAAGTTTGTTTGGTCAATTATTAAGTTAGGGGTTAAGTTTGTTTGGTCAATTATTAAGTTATGGGTTAAGTTTGTTTGGTCAATTATTAAGTCAGGGGTTAAGTTTGTTTGGTCAATTATTAAGTCAGGGGTTAAGTTTGTTTGGTCAATTATTAAGTCAGGGGTTAAGTTTGTTTGGTCAATTATTAAGTTAGGGGTTAAGTTTGTTTGGTCAATTATTAAGTTATGGGTTAAGTTTGTTTGGTCAATTATTAAGTCAGGGGTTAAGTTTGTTTGGTCAATTATTAAGTCAGGGGTTAAGTTTGTTTGGTCAATTATTAAGTCAGGGGTTAAGTTTGTTTGGTCAATTATTAAGTTAGGGGTTAAGTTTGTTTGGTCAATTATTAAGTTAGGGGTTAAGTTTGTTTGGTCAATTATTAAGTCAGGGGTTAAGTTTGTTTGGTCAATTATTAAGTCAGGGGTTAAGTTTGTTTGGTCAATTATTAAGTCAGGGGTTAAGTTTGTTTGGTCAATTATTAAGTCAGGGGTTAAGTTTGTTTGGTCAATTATTAAGTTAGGGGTTAAGTTTGTTTGGTCAATTATTAAGTCAGGGGTTAAGTTTGTTTGGTCAATTATTAAGTTAGGAGTTAAGTTTGTTTGGTCAATTATTAAGTCAGGGGTTAAGTTTGTTTGGTCAATTATTAAGTCAGGGGTTAAGTTTGTTTGGTCAATTATTAAGTTAGGGGTTACGTTTGTTTGGTCAATTATTAAGTCAGGGGTTAAGTTTGTTTGGTCAATTATTAAGTCAGGGGTTAAGTTTGTTTGGTCAATTATTAAGTTAGGGGTTACGTTTGTTTGGTCAATTATTAAGTTAGGGGTTACGTTTGTTTGGTCAATTATTAAGTTAGGGGTTACGTTTGTTTGGTCAATTATTAAGTTAGGGGTTACGTTTGTTTGGTCAATTATTAAGTCAGGGGTTAAGTTTGTTTGGTCAATTATTAAGTTAGGGGTTAAGTTTGTTTGGTCAATTATTAAGTTAGGGGTTACGTTTGTTTGGTCAATTATTAAGTTAGGGGTTAAGTTTGTTTGGTCAATTATTAAGTTAGGGGTTAAGTTTGTTTGGTCAATTATTAAGTTAGGGGTTAAGTTTGTTTGGTCAATTATTAAGTCAGGGGTTAAGTTTGTTTGGTCAATTATTAAGTCAGGGGTTAAGTTTGTTTGGTCAATTATTAAGTTAGGGGTTAAGTTTGTTTGGTCAATTATTAAGTTAGGGGTTAAGTTTGTTTGGTCAATTATTAAGTCAGGGGTTAAGTTTGTTTGGTCAATTATTAAGTCAGGGGTTAAGTTTGTTTGGTCAATTATTAAGTCAGGGGTTAAGTTTGTTTGGTCAATTATTAAGTTAGGGGTTACGTTTGTTTGGTCAATTATTAAGTCAGGGGTTAAGTTTGTTTGGTCAATTATTAAGTCAGGGGTTAAGTTTGTTTGGTCAATTATTAAGTTAGGGGTTACGTTTGTTTGGTCAATTATTAAGTTAGGGGTTACGTTTGTTTGGTCAATTATTAAGTTAGGGGTTACGTTTGTTTGGTCAATTATTAAGTTAGGGGTTACGTTTGTTTGGTCAATTATTAAGTTAGGGGTTACGTTTGTTTGGTCAATTATTAAGTTAGGGGTTACGTTTGTTTGGTCAATTATTAAGTTAGGGGTTACGTTTGTTTGGTCAATTATTAAGTTAGGGGTTACGTTTGTTTGGTCAATTATTAAGTTAGGGGTTACGTTTGTTTGGTCAATTATTAAGCTAGGGGTTAAGTTTGTTTGGTCAATTATTAAGCTGGGGGTTAAGTTTGTTTGGTCAATTATTAAGCTAGGGGTTAAGTTTGTTTGGTCAATTATTAAGCTAGGGGTTAAGTTTGTTTGGTCAATTATTAAGCTAGGGGTTAAGTTTGTTTGGTCAATTATTAAGTTAGGGGTTACGTTTGTTTGGTCAATTATTAAGCTAGGGGTTAAGTTTGTTTGGTCAATTATTAAGCTAGGGGTTACGTTTGTTTGGTCAATTATTAAGTTAGGGGTTAAGTTTGTTTGGTCAATTATTAAGTTAGGGGTTAAGTTTGTTTGGTCAATTATTAAGTTAGGGGTTGAGTTTGTTTGGTCAATTATTAAGTTAGGGGTTGAGTTTGTTTGGTCAATTATTAAGTTAGGGGTTAAGTTTGTTTGGTCAATTATTAAGTTAGGGGTTGAGTTTGTTTGGTCAATTATTAAGTTAGGGGTTGAGTTTGTTTGGTCAATTATTAAGTTAGGGGTTGAGTTTGTTTGGTCAATTATTAAGTTAGGGGTTAAGTTTGTTTGGTCAATTATTAAGTTAGGGGTTAAGTTTGTTTGGTCAATTATTAAGTTAGGGGTTAAGTTTGTTTGGTCAATTATTAAGTTAGGGGTTAAGTTTGTTTGGTCAATTATTAAGTTAGGGGTTAAGTTTGTTTGGTCAATTATTAAGTTAGGGGTTAAGTTTGTTTGGTCAATTATTAAGTTAGGGGTTAAGTTTGTTTGGTCAATTATTAATTTAGGGGTTACGTTTGTTTGGTCAATTATTAAGTTAGGGGTTAAGTTTGTTTGGTCAATTATTAAGCTAGGGGTTAAGTTTGTTTGGTCAATTATTAAGTTAGGGGTTAAGTTTGTTTGGTCAATTATTAAGCTAGGGGTTAAGTTTGTTTGGTCAATTATTAAGTTAGGGGTTAAGTTTGTTTGGTCAATTATTAATTTAGGGGTTACGTTTGTTTGGTCAATTATTTAACATATCAACTTTGTACAGTAGAACCTGTCCTACGTGGCCATTCAATTATTGAACATAGGAGTCTTAACAAAGCAGGCGGTCCCTTTGAAGAGGCTTTCCTCCATGAATACGCCTTTCTACGCCTCTGTAAATATTACCTGTTGAAACCATTGTGATAAATAGAGCATTATCACAATGGTTTCATACAAAAAAAAATCTAAAAGTTTCCTTTTCTCTAGTTAATGCTCCTTTTCTGTAGATTTATTCAAAGAGGTTGTATCTAAAAATAGCGTATTAGGGAATGGGTTAATACAATCAGGTGAAAAAGGATAATACCTGAAGTTGCATGACACATGCAGACAAGAAAGGTACATGTATCTCCTTTAACATCAAACTTACCATAAACACGCCAACTACAACTGCTGTGGTTCCTATCATGATTCCATTTTGCTCCAGGTAATCAACAAGTTTGTCATAACAGCCCTGAAAATATATTTAGCAGATGCATTAACCCTTTCATTGGTAGATTATTCTACTGAAAGATAGTAGGTAAAGGGTTTTAAAATTAGGTTTTACCCGGTATTTCTTTTTCAGATTTTGATTACTGAACTCTTAGCACACAAGTGATGAAAATCTGATGACATTTACTTAGTGTACAAAAGAGTTATATCTATTGGTTTGGTTGGTAGGATACTTACAGTGGTATACAGGTTGTATGTGGTAGGGTTGGAGATGATGGGTGGAGGTTGGTGTGGAGGCCAAGGGTCTGAGACATTTTTCCGCCCTGTACACTGCTCAATGTTAATTTCATTAGCACAACAACTGTCAGGCACTAAGCTATTGTCTGAAAAATAAAGAAATTATGAAACTAACCATAAATCACAAATCTGAGGACTTAACAAAAAATACTCTTCTATATTGGAAAGATTACCAATAACAAGTTCAAACTCTTTGGACTGAGTAACATTTTGAGTGGTTAACCCTTCGCTTGCTATTCACGTCAATATACCTGCCTGTAAACAGTGAAGACCCAGATGAGACAGCTCCTGCAGGAGCTGTCTCATCTGGGTCTTCACTATTTACAGGTAGGTATATTGACGCGAATAGCAAGCGAAGAGTTAAACAAATTTTGTCTCCTTAGAGTACCATATGCTTTAGGATTCAAAGTGGGTTTTTTTCAATTACTTTTCAAAAAATTAATCAAGAGTGTCAAACAGTTTGGATTCTGATAAAATGCAGAGTAACTCAGTGTTTCGCCTAGATCAAAACTTTTAACAAAGGTTATCACAGATTCACCCTTGGAGGAGAAAGGGTTAATGAAAAAGCTAAAAGAAATGTAAGAATAGCTCTGTATAAACACAAAAATACAACACATTATGTTATACAATGTTGACACAGTCAGTTTGTCACTCAGAGACATAACATGTAAATACCATAATTGTATTTCTTTGGCTTTAAGGCAGGTGCTAACTTAATGCTGGACAAATATAATGCAGAAAGCTCCAAGTGGGGCTGTCTACATTAATTTTGCCCTGCCTTAGGCAAATAAATATAGCAAAACCTGTCTACAATCACCACCTAAAATGAGTCTTAATTCAGGATTCATAAGATAGGTGGTAGCTTTGCATATTCATGTATGAAATAATGATACCATAAATATCAATTTGATTATTTTTTATAATGGTATACATGTACCATAAACACAGGGCATTTTGGCTCTTGACAGGCAGAAACTGTAGAATCAGATCTAAATTATACCATAAGGAAACAGAGCATACCCAGATTAGGCATGTTTATATGAAGGGTTAATGCAGGATTCATTAAATGGTTGCTGTAGACAGATTCTATGGTATATCTCTGCTGTAAACCCTTTACTCCATGAATATTCATGCAAGAAATAATGAAATGATGAATATAATGAGTTGAATTCTTATAATGCCATTATAAACAGACACTTTTAGCCATTGCAGAAACTTCAGGATCTATATCACATCATAAGCTTCAACAGGAGCCGTTTGATCTGGGCCCACTCTGTTTGCAAAGGTGTAGAAAGGTGTATTTATGGAGTAAAGGGTTAATGTTATGTAGCGGTAATCAACTAAAATACTGATGCAGAAAATTTATGAAAATCTATGCTAACAGTTTGTTTCCTTATGAGGTGTCAAATTGGCATCTCATCAGAATCAATATTGTTTGAAATGTTGGCTCTAATATTTGAGAAGGATAATGAGGGATAACTAATAGGCTATTTTTAGATCCTACCTCTTTATATAAATCTACCAAAAAGGAGCATTAACTAGAAAAAAGGAAAATTTTAGAATTGTGAAGTTTAAAACCATTGTGATAAATAGAGCATTTGCTCCTATAGGAGCAAATGCTCTATTTATCACAATGGTTTCACAAAGTAACTTTTACAGAGTCATCAATATGTGGGAATGGGTTAAACAACAGCCGCATGTGGCACCAACACTCATCTGATTTGGTGCTTGTCCAGCTAAGTTAAAGCTTTTGGAAATTAATAAACTCCAAAATTTTGAAATCAAGAGTTATGGTTCTTATTTAGGGGCCTTCTCCTCAATGAGATCTATCCACCTATGAAGTTGCATGGTGATACCTCCTACACTTTTTGAGTAATGAGCTACATTAAAGTTTTTGCGTCACGGCGCCGCCTACAACTAGGACAAAGCCTACAACTATGACCCAGTGATCACAATAGCTCTACGTTTCTTCGAAACAGACAAGATAAAAATGTAGACAATAATTTTCACACACAACAAAGTGTGCAATGATTTAATGATTGAGGGTAAAATATATGCACATAATGGCTTAACTTTTTATTCCAAAGAGTCGCCTTTTGAGACCTTTGCAAACAGAGTAGACCCTGATCAGACGGGTCCTGAAGGAGAAGTCTGATCAGGGTCTGCAGATTATGGAATGAAGGACGGAAGGCAAGATGGGCAGAGTGCAGACCTATAGTCCCCCTCTGGTGCCCGGTTTGGGACTAGAAACAATAAAGAAAATTTCAATTCATGTACTTGAAGCAGACAGCAATCACATAGCGTGCTACTTCCTGGTCATTACATACAGTCTTGTGACTGTAACACCACTTACTTGTATTGTGATTGTCAGTTACCCAGAAACTGTCATGGAAGAGATACCAGGAATTGGTGCCGTTTGGACCACCATACGCCCCACAACATTTGAACTGCAATACACATGGAAACTGGTAATGACAGTTGCTTCTCTCCACAGCACATCTGCTTTACACCATTATTATTATTATACCACATTTATATAGTGCTCTTTTCATGCAGGATATGTGCGTTCAAAAGCGCTTGCCATTACATAATTAACCCTTCGCTTGCTGAATTTTAAAATACATTTCTCCTTCTTTACCCATGCCCTGTTGTATAATTATATATATCGTCACTGTGTACAAGTATTTCGCTGTGCAATCACTGCTGCGGAGTGCACTGGTTGCACGATCAACTTGTAAATAGTGCAGACCCTGATGAGACAGCTCCTGCAGGAGCTGTCTCATCTGGGTCTTCACTATTTACAGGTAGGTATATTAACGTGAATAGCAAGCGAAGGGTTAACCCAGTCCTAGATGAATACCCGATGAATATTCATTTAACCATTTCCTCCACGAATATTCATATAAGAAATAATGACCTCATGAATATTAATTAGATCAATTTGTAATAATAGCACATGGACACAGGAATTTTCAGCCATAGCAGAAACTGTAGTATCATATCTATATTATATCATAAGCAAACAGCAGACCCTGATCAGGCAGCTCCTATAGGAACTTGTCTGATCTGGGTCTACTCTGTTTGCAAAGGTGTAGAGAAGCGTATTTATGGAATAAAGGGTTAAGAAATAATGGCATTATGAATATTAGCTGAATTTATATATACGGTAGGTATGATTGTGATAACAGGAACTTTTGCCCATGGCAGAAACTGTAGAATTCTATAAGCAAGCAGAGCAGACCTGATCAGATAACTCCTACAGGAGCCATCAGATCTGAGTCTACCCTGTTTACAAGGCACGAAAAGGCATCTCAACTAAGCTAAGGATTAACAAGTCCCAATACATTTTCTTTTCAAAAATTGCATCAATATGGTATATCTGTATATGTTTTTTTGCTTCTCATTTTGATTTCTAAGAAAAATCTAAATCATTTGTAAAACTTTCAACATTGACTCATTTTCTCCTAGGCTATTTTTAGATCCAACCTTTTTTAATTAATCTACCGAAAAGGAGCATTAACTAGAGAAAAGGAAGTTTTTAGAATTTTGTAGTTTGAAACCATTTATTTATCACAATGGTTTCACAATGTTGATTTTATAGAGGCGCAAAATTGCGTCACAAGGGGACAATGTGTTAACAATATTTTCAATATACATGTAACACAAAGTAGAACCTTATATCAAAGAACATCTAACCCCCTAAATGTGGAACACACATTCACTGCCATTTGCAAATAGTGCAGACCCAGATCAGAGGGCACTTAGAGGATAAGTCTATGATCTGGGTCTGCATTGTTTGTCATTCCAAAATCCTCTGGAGCGTTTAATCCTTTCATACTGAGTGGACTCTATAGTTAACCCATAATGACTCTATAGTTAACCCATTCCCTCATAATGACGACTTTTGACAACTCTGTAAAAGTCACTTTATGAAACCATTGTGATAAATAGAGCATTTGCTCCTATAGGAGCAAATGCTCTATTTATCACAATGGTTTCAAACTACAAAATTCTAAAGATTTCCTTTTCTCTAGTCAATGCTCCTTTTCGGTAGATTTATTCAAAGATATTGTATCTAAAAATAGCCTATGAGGTAATGGGTTAAACACTGATGGGATACTCAACTCTGAAAATTCAGTAGTGTAAGGGTTATAAAGAAAAGTGTTAAAAACAACAGTCAAAGCGAAAAACAAAGAATCTGGTACCCGTTGTTGTACTGAGTCCCAGGCGCTGGTGACCGAACTCTGATCTGGCAGCCCATACTTCTCTGTAACACTTTTCTTCAATGATCCTCTTACACTATCTTCAAGCTGAAAACAGGATCAAGGGACTAGTGTAAAAATACTTAAAATAGTGTAACTACAAGCTGAAAACAGGATCAAGGGACTAGTGTAAAATAGTGTAACTACAATCTACAGTAAAACCTTTCTGAACTAGAGGTTAAAACTTGTATCAATACCAGTCTTTCATACAGGTTGCAGCTTAATGCAGGTTGATAGTCATGCAGAAAGCTCCTTTGGGAGCTTTTTGCATGACTTTCACCCTGCATTAAGCAGCAGTCTGTCCAACATGACCTAAATTGTTCAATATTGATATTCCAAGTTAGAGGGGTTTTACTGTATTTGGCAAAGAGTTTGGATCCTGGTAACATGGTGCCTCTCATCAGGGTCCTGGTGAAACACTGAGTAGCATGGTGTCTCATCATGGTCCTGGTGAAACACTGAGTAGAATGAGGTCTCATCAGGGTCCTCGTGAAACGCCGAGTAACATGAGGTTACATCAGGGTCCTGGTAAAAAAAACTGAGTAACATGGTGTCTCATCAGTGTAGAGGTAAGATTGTATGTGTCAGTGTAGAGGGGAGATTGGGTGTCTCAGTGTAGAGGGGAGATTGGATATGTAGAGGGGAAATTGGATGTCTCAGTGTTTCAGGTAAACATGGTACATTGTGGTCAGAGACTACAATTGTGTAAATACAGTACATTGTGGTCAGAGACTACAATTGTGTAAATACGGTACTTTGTGGTCAGAGACTACAATTGTGTAAATGCGGTACATTGTGGTCAGAGACTACAATTGTGTAAATACGGTACATTGTGGTCAGATACTACAGATACAGTGACTTGTCATGGTCTACAATGTCAACAAAGAAATAATGTAGCTCTTTTCATGGCCTGTCAAAGATAAAAGTGCATCATACCTCTCCAACAAAGACATATCCCAAAATGCCTGCAGCAAACAGCCCAAAGGCTAAAAAGGTGATGACTGACAGGTGCTGAAAGACATAACATGATGGAAATTATAAACAATGCAGAATACACTGATCCTTATCTCACTTAGAGCAACCTGCTGGAGACATCTGGGTCCATGTTTATAAAACTTTTAGTTGAGTCTGAGTTCGTTCTCAAGTTTTTGATTGGTCAGATTTGAGCCAAAGGCTCAAATCTGACCAATCAAAAGCTTGAGAACTCAAATCTGACCAATCAAAAGCTTGAGAACGGGTCAACTCTGCTTGCAAAGCAAATGGCTAGATAAGATGCATAAATTAAAACATTTTCAAGAATAGCTCCTTTAATTCTCCACTAAACCTGATACTGTGACCACTCTTTATAATTCTTCTCTATAAGACGATGCATTCTAAAGGGTGGATGCAATAAAGGTTTTGATGGAGAATCGTCTCGAAGACAGGAGCCTAAAGAGTGGTCGTAACTAAGGGTTTGGTGGAGAATAAGCATCTTTATCTATTTTAGCTATTGCTCCATTTCAAAGCCATAAAAAGGTGTCTCTACTTGGTAACAGGTAAACGGTATAAGGTAATTCAGGTCAGTTTGACAATTATATCAACTAAATATCAATAAACTAAATTTCACAACTGACTGTGCTATTGTCAATCACATTGTATGTCATGTTTATAATGGTGGATGGACGTTTCGGCCAATGAATTGTTTTGGCCTGGACGTTTCGGCCTAGGACGTTTCGGCCAGCTATTTTTTCAAAGTAGGACGTTTCGGCCAAAATTTAAAATTTATATTAAAAACCAAAATTTGAATAATCAAAATCATTAAATAACCCTCTATAAATTAAATATTGATAATTGGTCCATTATTTTTTTTGGTTTATATAGATCATGGTCATCTAAATATTCTTCTATGACAGGTCATCTAAATATTCCTCTATGACAGGTCATCTAAATATTCCTCTATGACAGGTCATCTAATCTTAACTTTGATTAGATTTAGCAAACAAAATATAATAAAAAAGCCTTACAAGTAATTTCCTTTAACCCTTTCGGTGCCAGCATTGTCGTCTGCTGGTCACAGTTTCGTTTATTTTTAGTGTAGGTGTGTGCACTTCTTCCATTTTCTTTATAAAACAGTAAACAGAGTGTCAAACAGTTTGGATCCTGATGAGACGCCGAGTTACTCGGCATCTGGATCCAAACTGTTTGCATGTGATATCATAAACCCGTCATTGTGGCACGGAAGGGGTTAATACTACAGCCATGGCAGTCCATGTCAAACAGTTTGGATCCTGGTGAAATGCTATTTACTTGGCATCTCATCTAGAGCTAAACTGTTTGCATAGGTATGAAATCACTTGTATGGAGTTTGGAAGAAATCTAAGCAAGGAAAAGAAATGCTGACAATAGAAAAAACACTTTTCTTGGTATGAAATATTACTCTGACGTTTGGGTTAAAATCCAACCAGTAGTTTAGCAAAATATGCACAGACAAAATTGAGTTAACCGACAGACCAACCAGCCAACATTTGCAAAACACTACAACCCCTCAACTTCGAAGAGGGGCATAATTTAGGTACAATAGAACCTGTCCTAAGCGGCCAATCATTTAACCCATTCCCTCATAGGCTATTTTTAGATCCAACCACTTTGAATAAATCTACTGAAAAGGAGCATTAAGGAAAATTTTAGAATATTGTACATGTAGTTTGAAACCATCGTGATAAATAGAGCATTTGCTCCAATAGGAGCAAATGCTCTATTTATCACAATGGTTTCAACAGGTGATTTTTACAGAGGCGTAGAAAGGCGTATTTATGGAGGAAAGGGTTAATAAACATATGATTCTTAAAAGCAGTTTGTTGCTTAATGCAGGGCAAAGGTGATGCAGCAAGCTCCTATAGGGCGTTCAGCATTAAGCTACCACCTGCCTTACAGACCCATAATTAGACCCCTTTTTGATGGCCACCTAAGACGGGATCTACTTTACTACACAGCACTCCAGACATTGATATGGGCTGAGGTTTCTAGAACGGGTCCTGCTTACCAATCCTAGGAGGCATTTCTGTGGTAGTAGGAGTCCGAGGAGCCCTATGCCTATGACAATGATGGTTCCTGTACCACAGAATATCAATATGACAGAGTCCACTTGGTACAGCTGGACACCAACCAGACCTGCTAGCTGTTTACTGCCATATTCTACCTCATGGGTCCAGATGCCAATTCCCAGTATAGCAATGGCTCCCACCTGAAATATTGGTATGTTTGTATGAGTGTAATACAATAAAACCCCTCTATAATAAACAACACCAAGAGGATCAATTCTGGACCTTTTACTCTTTACACCATAGATTCACTTATTTATGCATTTGCAAACAGAGTAAACCCAGATCAGACCTATAGAAGCCGTCTCATCATGGTCTGCTCTGTGTGCTTATGATAGTAGTCACAAGACAAACACATGTGTACATGTCTGTGATGTCATCGACTAGATGACGTCACATTTCATTCTCTACTTGTTCACTCATCAAGAGAGGCCGCAAAAATTTTGTGGAATTATGGATGAAGATTTTTCCAAGTTTCAAGAAGAAATCAACACTAAACTGAACATTTTCGAAGGTCAATTAGACCGTGGATTAAGCAAGTAGGAAAGTGTTGTGCTAAATTCAAGTTTAAGTGCCACAAACACAGAAAATATTGCAAATAGTTGTGCCCCATGTGGTAGCCATGTGCTTCCCGGTAATGATCCAGGACTCGCTGTCAGGACTAGTACGGATATCCAAGGAGATTTTGCTGCTCCAAAGGACTCACTGGTGAGAATTAAGTTGCCTTCTGAACTGAAACTAAAAAATCTCGTCAGGAAATCAAACATGCTGACCAGCCTGTGTTGAATGTGCTCATGAAATGCAGTCGCTACAGTGAAACGACTGCCAAACTCTTGTCAACTATTGAACCTGGTCACTTTTTGTCTAAGTAAAAAATTACATTGAAAAGTTAGAATTATAAAATTCAGCTAATAAATATTCATGTCGCCATGATTTCTCTCATGAATACTGGGAAAGGGCTAATCTACCCAGGCATTATCAATACAACCCTTCAGGTATTGCCAGCAGTGTAGAACTACATCAGCTATCCAATTAATATACATGTGGTGAGGTTCTACTTTGCTTGTACCACAAGTTAATAAAACAGAATAGACTCTGATGTGTGAGAAGCAGTGTTGAATATGTACATTTTGTACTGCACAATGTAAGTTTGGTAACATACCAGGATTGCAATCATGAGACCAATCAGAATGAGTTTGATGATGCGCGAGCATTGCGCGCCTCTTTTGTTTTCACTCAGCATGCCTAGCTCGTCTATCTCCCGCGACCACATGATGTACAGTTACCCTGGCTGGTACCTAAAAACGAGAAAAGACATTGTAAAGGCTCCATTCAGTTTACAGTTATAGTGAATTTTAGTAAACTTTAACTATAGAATGTTGCTGGGTTTGATGCTAGACGCTGCAATAAAGTTACATCTTCACCCTTTACCTCATGAATATTCATGTAAGAAATAATGACTGTGTGAATATTAATTAGCTGAATTTTTATACTGGCATTTTGAACAAGGGAATTTGTTTTTGCATGAATCAGATCTATATTATTTCTTTAGCAAACAGAGTGTACCCTGATCAGACAGCTCCTACAAGGTCTACTCTGTTTGCAAAGGTGCCAAAAGACATCTTTCTGACGTAGAACGTTAACACTTAACCCATTTTATCTCATAGGCTATTTTTAGACACAACCTCTTTGAATAGATCTACCGAAAAGGAGCATTAACTAGAGAAAAGGAAAATTTTAGAAGTTTATAGTTTGAAACCATTGTGATAAATAGAGCATTTGCTCCTATAGGAGCAAATGCTCTATTTATCACAATGGTTTCACAAGGTGACTTTTACAGAGTCGTCAAAAGTCGTCAATATGAGGGAAAGGGTTATAATCGAAGAGACATTGTTATTATTATAGGCCAGGTTTTGGTCCTATTTATTCACTGAGACATCGGAGAAAATGCAATCAATCAGATTCAGCCATCAAAAAAAATATTTCATTTACTTAAGTTTTGTCTTGGTTTGACTCATCAGAACGCTACATTCTTGTTGTGTTCATATGCCATTGTAAAAAATAATAAAATACATGATGTAAATATTCATAAGGGAAAGAGTAAACCCTTAGCATAATGGCAATGAATTGAGACACACAATATCTTAACAAATAGTTTTGATCTAGAGTAGAAGTCACATAACTCAGCATCTCAAATCAGAATAAAAATATCTGACACTCTATTTCAGAAAAGGGAATTAAGGAGGAAAAACCATGAGAATATATATATAGCCAATGACAATTTTTGCACATGATAATTTCTATACTTAGCATTTAAGAATTAATTTGGGTTGCCATACTTCCTGGTTGGGTAAGCATACTTCCTGGTGAAGTATTGGTATTGCTGCTATTTCAGGAAAATGTCCATGGCATACCAAGAACTAAACAAATAGTGGTATGTGCTATAACCAATAACCTGATATATTTTGCATACAGAGTAGACACAAATAAGATAGACAGATATCCTGTAGGAACCATCTGATTCTCCTCTGTTTATATATAGATATCTAGGCTTATGCTGGAATTTAAAAGTAGTTATCAAACATAGTACAAAATACCTCATTTTCAAATGTTTTTCTGCAAATTGATTTTTTGGTAAAAAAAATCATACAGTTTAGTAGCAAATGGAATCATTAATTGTTTTGGCTACCAGTAACACCAACCTTGCTAGGATCTGATTCTACAGTTTTTGCCAAAGCATCCTGTGGTCATAGTAAAAAATCAGCCTATAGATACCGGGTACCCATGCTGTTGTTATTTCTTACATGAATATTCATGAAGTCAAGGGTTAAATGACTTGTCAAGGTTAGTTACAATTTCTAGACCAACGCATTATTCCACAAGTCATATGGTAGCATGGTAATTGCTTAATAGCCCTTTCCAGTCCATGAATACGCCTTTCTACACCACTGTAAAAGTCACTTTAAGAAACCGTTGTGATAAATAGAGCATTTGCTCCTATAGGAGCAATGCTCTATAATACTAGCTATTTATCACAATGGTTTCAAACTACAAAATTCTAAAATGTTCCTTTTCTCTAGTTAATGCTCCTTTTCAGTAGATTTATTCAAAGTGATTGGGTCTAAAAAGTAAAAATAGCCTATGGAGGAAAGGGTTAAAACAGACAATAGATGAACAAGCATAAACACATGACTTGTAGGAGCCAACTGATCAGGGTCTGCTCTGTTTACTTAGCAAATACAGTATATAGACATGATTCTAGTTAATTTGCCATAGCCCAACTTTCCTATGTTCAAATTCAATTATAAAAACTATTTAGTTAATAAATATTCATAAAGTCATTATTTTCTTCATGAATATTCATGAAGTGAAACTGTAACTACACTAGCAACATTATTGTAATATATTTGCTTGAACTTTATGTTACATATTACAGTTGATATTATAAATTAAAGGCTAAATTACCGAATCCGCAGTGTCTTGATTGAAATACATGTAAAGCGAAGGTATTCATTGAATCAAAAACAGGGCGAACCTGATAAAACTTTTAAATAAACAGATCTGACTCAAGGTATTTTTTTGCTTTGATGCAAACTGTAGAATCAGATCTATATTATGTCCTGAGTGATCATACAGGTCCTATAGAAGCCGTCTGATCTGGGTTTACTCTGTCTGCAAATGCGTGAAAACAGTGAAAAAACTCTTTTGTCTAAAATAAAAATGCTATTGTTTGCAAGAAATTCAAATTATGAAAACTCGTACCTATAAATAATACCTATAACGAGTGTGATTCATTCAATTAAACCATCACAATATAGTTCTAGTACCACGTGAAATCCAAAGACATTACTATTTCAGCAAAAAATTACCACCAATGTTCATGTGAGTACAAAATACCCAAATCTTAAGTACTGTACAATTAAAAATATTTACCGCACAGTCATAGAAGACAAATTATCATGTCAATTAGATTATTTTTACGACTGATTTCAAGTCCACTAGTTGGTTATACATACTACATAGGAACTGGAAGCAAAATCGTGTCACAATCTTCACAAAATCGATCCAAAAATATTATTGAATAATAAATATTTTTTCTACCTGGATATTTCTGTTGTTTACCTGTTGACGTCACCGGTGCACAGGTAAATTATTCCGTTGATAATATTTGACTTTCTGGCCCAGTGATAATTCGCCCCAATTTAATTAACTGATATATACCCATATAATGAACAACAAAATAAATGTATTTGACTGTTATCTGATTTGAACAGAGAAAGATTTGACACACATACAAGATACAAGACATTCTTTCCCTGTTCAATACTTCTGTAAGAAATAAAGTCATAATAAATATTAATCAGATTATTTTTATAATGGTTCATGGACACAGGTATTTTTTTACCATGGCAGAAACTGTGGAATCATATCTATATTACTTCATGAGCAAACAGAGCATATCCTGATCAGACGGCTCCTACAGGAGCCGTCTGATCTGGGTCTTCTCTGTTTGCACATACGTGATAAAGTGTTTTCACTATGAAGGAAATGAAGAGCTAGCGCAAAACTATCTACTATCTAGCTACAGTCAATAAGACAAAACAGTGAAACTATTGTAGTTACAGTCCATGGGGCAATCCAGTGATGATCTTTGCAAACAGTTTTGATACAGATGAGACACAGGATCATCAGGATCAAAATTGTTTGACACTCCAAACTGTTTAACACTTTAATCGTGAATTTGAAAGAGATGGAAGAAAACGTTGTTATTAAAGAAGAGGAAACTCTTTGCAAATGCTTACAGTAGAACCTGTCTTAAGCGACCATTCATTTACTGAGTCTTACTACAGGACAAAAGCAAAGCAGAAAGCTCCTCTATAGGAGCTTTCTGCATTACTTTTGACCAGACTTAAGCTACCACCTACCTTACATACTCATAATTAGACCTATTTTTTGGTGGCCGCTTCAGACAGGTTCTACTACAGTAAAACCTCTCTAACGGCCACTAAATTACATCAATTATTTTGTGTTAAAGGCAGGTGGCTGCTTAAAGAAAGTTGAAAGTAAAACAGAACGCTCCTATAGGAGCGTTCTGTTTTACTTTCACCTTGCTTTAAGCAGCCGCCTGTCCTAAATACCAACTAATTAACACAATTCAGTGGCCGTTATAGAGAGGTTTTACAATATACATTAAGAATGTAGTTACAACAATAGTTTTAAGCTTAGCCCTCGAAATGAAAGTGTTTTTCACACACACAAAAACCTGAAAACTGTCAATTCGGAAGGTAAAAACGAAGTAAAACTTGTATGTGCGTGTACATAATTTGTCAGTCGCGAAATTATCGATATTCCGGCCATTAACCCTATAGCTTGCTGAGTACTTTTCTTAAGCAGAATATGTCATCAATTCACTTTTCTATGTTTTTCATCTCTCCATCTGTATTACCCCCTTTGTTCTCTGTCTGTCTGTCTGTCTGTCTGTCTGTCTGTCTGTCTCTCTCTCTCTCTCTCTCTCTCTCTCTCTCTCTCTCTCTGTCTCTCTCTCTCTGTCTCTCTCTGTCTCTCTCTGTCTCTCTCTCTCTGTCTCTCTCTCTCTGTCTCTGTCTCTGTCTCTCTCTGTCTCTCTCTCTCTGTATCTCTCTCTCTCTGTCTCTCTCTCTCTGTCTCTCTCTCTCTCTGTCTCTGTCTCACTCTCTCTGTCTGTCTCTGTCTGTCTCTGTCTCTGTCTCTGTCTCAGTCTCTGTCTCTCTGTCTCTGTCGCTGTCTGTCTGTCTGTCTGTCTCTCTCTCTGGAGAAGGAGATGGAATGGAGATGGCAGAAGATCTACAGAATATAGAGCGCACAATCAGTCATTTATTTCTGTATGTCAGACCGTAACACCAATCAATGAATCATTATTTGTTTTATCTTCCGCGGCATATGAAGTTAAAAGTGATCTGTGCTATTACGGTTAATTACGGCAATCTGTTGATAAGAGAATAGCAAAGCTTTACACGTAATACAGCGAAAACCTTTAAACTATTTCAGCGAGTGTCGTAGTAACAGATGTTACAAACATCAAAGAACTCGACGATCAGAGAATTTGATATGCATATTCATGTACATATATACACTACTAGTGTGTGGTCCTCGTCAGCCAAACGAGAAGCGATAAGTTTATTTGTGTTAACCCTTTCCTTCATATAAACGCATTTTCACGCCTCTACAAACAGAGTAGACCCAGATCAGACGCCTCCTGTAGGATCCATCTGACCAGGGTCTGCTCTGTTTGCTACAGAATTATATAGTAGATTATTCGAGTACCAAATATTCTGTGTACATTATACTGTTATAAAAATCAGCTAATGAATATTCATGACGTCATTATTTCTTACATGAATATTCAACAGGGAAATGTCTAAGGGAACAACACCAAACTGTTAATGAATGAAACATGAGAATACAAAATTTACATATATCTACATGTACATACACATGTATACACTATTTCATTGTTTGATTCATGCTTTTCATATAGATACCAAATCTGACAACTTGTCGGAGATGAAAATGAAGAGGTAGTGATAGTGTGTTGTATATGAAAGTCAGACAGACTGAGAAATAGATCTGATAGTCAGACACCGGACATACAGAAGAATATACACTGAGAAAAGAATGAAAGTGGTGTGAAAAAGAAGAGGATAGAAATACCGGTTTACGTTTAACTGAAGCGCAATTCCCTCTTTTAAATGGGTCGACTCTTCAACATAATAGTTTTTGGATGTACGCTGAATAAATTATCAGCATAATCAAAAACACTTTATGTATAGAAGAAATGGAGTTGCGCCAATATATTTAGCCCTTCCTGTGCGAGAAACGAATTATCTGACATTTACCAACAGTGTAGACCCTGATCAGAGGGCTCATACAGGAGCCCTCTGATCAGGATCTGCACTGTTGATTGTGCAAATTCATTTCACAAATTAGACCATTTTAAACTGGGTGGATTTTGCCATTAAATAACGATAGATCATTAAAATTAAGCATGCAAAGGGTAAATATGTACTTAAACCACTGAAGTATGACGCTTGCTAATGGTGCTGCCAAACAGTAAACATGATCTTGAGTGATTGAGATACTGGAATAAATAAAACGTTCAATAACAAACTTTTTTTTCCGCATTGCAAACAGCGTAGACCCAATGTATGTCACTGACCGACTTTGTGTGTTTGTGTTTGTCTTTTTTCCCTTCCTCCCTCCCCTCCCTCTTTCGATCTCTGTTTCTGCGTTTCTGTCTCACTCTGTCTGACTCACTCTGTCTGTTTGTCTGTCTGTCTCTATCTGTCTATCTCTGTCACTATGTCACTCACTGTCAGTCTCTGTCTGTCTGTCTGTCTGTCTGTCTGTCTGTCTGTCTGTCTGTCTGTCTGTCTGTCTGTCTGTCTGTCTGTCTGTCTGTCTGTCTGTCTGTCTGTCTGTCTGTCTGTCTGTCTGTCTGTCTGTCTGTCTGTCTGTCTGTCTGTCTGTCTGTCTGTCTGTCTGTCTGTCTGTCTGTCTGTCTGTCTGTCTGTCTGTCTGTCTGTCTGTCTGTCTGTCTGTCTGTCTGTCTGTCTGTCTGTCTGTCTGTCTGTCTGTCTGTCTGTCTGTCTGTCTGTCTGTCTGTCTGTCTGTCTGTCTGTCTGTCTGTCTGTCTGTCTGTCTGTCTGTCTGTCTGTCTGTCTGTCTGTCTGTCTGTCTGTCTGTCTGTCTGTCTGTCTGTCTGTCTGTCTGTATGTCTGTCTGTATGTCTGTCTGTCTGTCTGTCTCTCTCTCTCTCTCTCTCTCTGTCTCTCTCTCTGTCTCTCTCTCTCTCTGTCTCTGTCTCACTCTCTCTGTCTGTCTCTGTCTGTCTGTCTCTGTCTGTCTCTGTCTGTCTCTGTCTCTCTCTCTCCCTCTGTCTCTCTGTCTCTGTCTGTTTGTGTATGTGTGTGTGTCTCTCTCTCTCTCTCTCTCTCTCTCTCTCTCTCTCTCTGTATCTCTCCCTGTCTCTATCTCTTCCTGTCTCTCTGTCTGTCTCTCTGTCTGTCTCTCTCTCTATGTGACTCTCTCTGTCTCTCTCTCTGTCACTCTCTGTCTGTCTGTATGTCTGTGTCTCTGTCTGTCTCTGTCTCTGCCTTTCTCTCTCTCTCTCTCTGTATCTCTCTCTCCGTCTGTCTCTCTCTCTGTATATATCCCTTTCTCTCCCTCCTTGTCTCTCTCTCTCTGTCTGTCTCTGTCTGTCTGTATGTCTGTCTCTGTGTGTGTCTCTCTCTCTCTGACACACTATATGTATCTCTCTCTCTCTCTCTCTCTTTCTATCTGTGTGTGTGTCTCTCTCTCTGTATCTGTTTCTGTCTTTGTCTCTGTCTCTCTCTCTCTCTCTGTCTCTCTGTATGTCTCATTCTGTCTCTCTGTGTGTGTCTCTCTCTCTCTCTCTCTTTCCCCCACCTCTCTCTCTTTCCCCCTCTCTCTCTCTCCAAACCTCTTTGATACATCCTGTGATTATGTTTTTGGAAGAATGGTGGAACATTTATACTAATTGCTTACAACAATGTTTGACCTCGAAAGAGAGCAGATGACTGTTTAATGCTATAGAAAAGTAGTGCATGTATTTCTTACGGGAACATACTAACTTTTGCTTATATTCACCTATCTTATCTTAACACTTCCCCATGATAGAAACGCCCTTTCTCTCATTTGCAAACAGATTAGACTCAGGTCAGATGGCTCCTATGGGAGTAATCTAATCAGGGTATGCTCTGTTTACTTAAGGAAGTACAAAAACGGATTCAACAGTTTCTTCCAAATGCTAAAACTCCCTGTTGACATATATAAATGTTCAGCTAATAAATATTCATTATGTCATTATTTCTTGAATATTCATAAACTAAAGGATTAAAACAACCAAATCAGACGTCTTTTGATTAGTCTTTGTAGATAGGATTTACTGTACACCTGATCACTTTCTTCATTGTTCAATTGCAACTCGGTGTCTCCTCGGGATCTAAGCTGTTTGACACTTGGTCAAAACTGTTTGACACTTGGTCAATATGTAGTTTCTCAAAAGCTTTAACGGAACGGAAGTAAAAAATGAAACAAATCTGCATTTAAGCCGGTGTCATTTTTTATAGCAAGGTCACTGGGGGCCAACTACGCATTATCATCAAAAGTTTTGCTCCGACAATTTAGATGGGTATTTTAGACCAATTGTTTTCCTACGAAGCCAGTGTATATATTAGGAAATGTTTTCCTACGAAAACGAAATTGCCTTCGTAGAAAAAACAAATCTATTATAATACCTATACAAATTATCGTAGCAGAACATTTGATAATAATACGTAGTTGGCCCCCAGTGAGGTAATGATTGAAGGAATTAACGTAACAGTTCAACCACTACAATGTACTAATGTCACTAATGTATTTTGCAAACAGTGTAGCCCCAGATGAGAGGGCTCCAAGAAGAGCCCTCTCATCAGGATGTGCACTGTTTGTCATGTTACACTTTTCTTTTAAAAATCCCTGAATATTCATGGTAAGCTTTTTCTGTTTTGATTTTGGAATAGTCCATTTGAAAATTCAGCATGGAACAATACATTCTTCAGACTCTGTATATCATCTCTTTATTTACCCTTTCCCTGTTCTATGTTTATTTCAATTTTTAATACTTACTGAATATTCATGGCAAAATAATAATTATAATGAAATTTGGAAGGTAGAACATTGTAGCCATTTTAGAAAGTAAAGAAACAGGTCTATCAAAGTCCATAAGCAAACAGAGCAGACCCTGATCAGACGGCTCCTCTAGGAGCCGTCTGATCTGGGTCTATTCTGTTTGCAAATGCGTGAAACCACGTTTCTATGAGGGAAAGGGTTAAAACGCATGTATCGTTTCTATCAAAACCTGTGACTGTAACCTATCATAAACTCAGCATTCGTCTGCAAAAACTCTCGTCTGCTTCAATTTTCAAAGTGCATCTATTCTTCCACTAATTTCTAAAATTGTTGTCACAGTATCTAAAACAATGGTTGAACCCTGAGACATCATGTTACTCGGCGTCTCATCGTGATCAACACCGTGTGCTAGATTCGCCTCGTGATCAACACCGTGTGCTAGATTCGCCTCGTGATCAACACCGTGTGATAGATTCGCCTCGTGATCAACACCGTGTGCTAGATTCGCCTCGTGATCAACACCGTGTGCTAGATTCGCCTCGTGATCAACACCGTGATTCGCCTCGTGATCAACACCGTGTGCTAGATTCGCCTCGTGATCAACACCGTGTGATAGATTCGCCTCGTGATCAACACCGTGTGCTAGATTCGCCTCGTGATCAACAACGTGATTCGCCTCGTGATCAACACCGTGTGCTAGATTCGCCTCGTGATCAACACCGTGTGCTAGATTCGCCTCGTGATCAACACCGTGTGCTAGATTCGCCTCGTGATCAACACCGTGTGCTAGATTCGTCTCGTGACCAACACCGTGTGCTAGATTCGCCTCGTGATCAACACCGTGTGCTAGATTCGCCTCGTGATCAACACCGTGTGCTAGATTCGCCTCGTGATCAACACCGTGTGATAGATTCGCCTCGTGATCAACACCGTGTGCTAGATTCGCCTCGTGATCAACACCGTGTGCTAGATTCGCCTCGTGATCAACACCGTGTGCTAGATTCGCCTCGTGATCAACACCGTGTGCTAGATTCGCCTCGTGATCAACACCGTGTGCTAGATTCGCCTCGTGATCAACACCGTGTGCTAGATTCGCCTCGTGATCAACACCGTGTGCTAGATTCGCCTCTGCTCAAATAACGCTTTACCAGACAGACATGCATTTTCATGTTTTTGCAAACATAGTAGACCCACATCAGACGGTCCTTGTAGGAGCCACCTGATCAGAACCTGCTCCGTTTGCTTATGAAATAGTATAGATCTGCGGCTACAATTTATGGCATGATAAAAATGTTCTTGTCAATAAGTGAATCTAATTAATAATATTCATGATGTCATTAAACCATTCACTAATGATCATTTATGCATCACGTATTGATTCACTTCATGAATATTCATTGACTTTAATTTTATAAGGTAAACTTTTAACGGGAATTTTTCACTAAAGTCAAAACGTGTATAATCAGATCATTATTGTCATACGTAAACAGAGTAAACCCAGATCAGACGGAGCCGTCTGGTCTGGGTCTGCTCTGTTTGCAAGACGTGAAAATTGCGTTTAAATATTAAGGGAAATGGTTTATTCTTACATGAATATTAATTATGTAAACGGTTACGGCTATGTTCACCTCTACATTTTCTGCCTCAGTATGCTAAATATGAAAATGAGGCTACAATAAAAATTAAAAATATTACACTCCCAGTGACTCACTGATACTTACTTGGTTTGTACATGTTGACGGGAATTCCTTTTATTCAAACTCTGTAACGTGTTGTTATATTCAGTACAATTGAGTGTATGTATTTCACTCATAAGTGAACCAAATATAGATATTCTATGCACTCCGTATATATCTAACTAGTTGTACCTTTCCACTTTTGTTACCGACCAAAGAATATACCACAAACAAGCGTTTCTAATAAAATAAAAACAACCTCTGCTTACAGTAATAAACAGCGTCTTATTTATTTGTCTAGCGAGATCCCAGTAACACTTTACTAATCCTATGTAATATATGCACCGTAAGCTGCGGATAATGTGTATATATTGACGTTTGTTATATATCTTTAGTCTGCATGTTTTAACTTGTTGATGTCTGGACTGGCATTTGGCTACTATTAAATACAATTGGAAATCAAAGACCTGTCAAGCTTTAAACTTATATGACCTTTTGTCAAAACCCCCAAGAAGAACAAAGTGTTTTCCTCTTCATGGTACTGGTAAAGCTAACAGCGAATCCAGCTTGGTGTACATTAAGCTACCCGGTAGAAATTAAGTCCTTTGGGTATACATTTATTGGATTTCTAAAACTAGGCGAATATTTCATAGCCTTACATGTTAAAGACACGTGGAGTGGATAGATTAAAATCGATACACTACACAATAGCATTTCTAATTAACTATTCAGTAAGTCAAATAGGTTATGACTTCCGGTGAAATAGTCGGTCATGTTAAATGCGGTTCATGATCTAGATATAAACATAGATTTACCTTAACTGTCCTAAGTATCGGACACCGAACGTCCCTTCTCTCTCTCTCTCTCTCTCTCTCTCTCTCTCTCTCTCTCTCTCTCTCTCTCTCTCTCTCTCTCTCTCTCTCTCTCTCTCTGAGAGAGAGGGGGGGGATTGACTGGTGGATCAAATGTTTAGAAAGATGTCTTTATTTTAAATTGACAGCTGGTTGTGATCTCTGTATTCTGTACATCTTCTGCTATCTCCATCACAAAGACACTTACGTAGTGTATGTCTTCAGTAGACAGACAGACAGACAGAGGGAGGGAGGATAAAGAGAACTTATTTTCAATAGATATATTTCTAATTCAAGTTAAAATTGCTTAGCAACTACTCGTCGGCATATTACCGTCAAAATTATTATAAGAATAACATTTTCCTTTACTTGTCGTATTCAGCTGCTCAGGGTGACTCTGCTTGAGTTATTTCGTGCGTATGGGGACAGCCAAAGACCTATGATAACAGGTCTTTGGGATAACTAAGATAATTTAAACAAGAAAGGTGTAACAAACGACAAAAATTGCAGACAACAACACATGGCAAGTCAAAACAAGTTAAATCAAGCAAATTATATTTACATAGTCGGGTGACATTACAAAAACATTAAAAATATGCTAAGAGTTTCAGTAACAAAAAACCCATTAAGGAGTGGTCTAGGGTACAGTTCTTTAGAACTTTGAATTGATTGGACGCAGAAATCTTAAAAAGCAGGTGATTGCTTAATGCCGGGCAAACGTAATGCAGAAATCTTCTATAGGAGCTTTCTGCTTTACTGTTGAACTGCATTAAGCTACCACCTGCTCTACAGACCCATAATTATACCTCTGTTTGATAGTCGCTTAACACTTCGCTTGCTATTCGCGTCAATATACCTACCTGTAAATAGTGAAGACCCAGATGAGACAGCTCCTGCAGGAGCTGTCTCATCAGGGTCTGTACTATTTACAAGTTGATTGTGCAATCAGTGCACTCCACAGCAGTGATTGCACAGCGAAATACTTGTAGACAGTGAATATATATGTAATTATACAACAGGGCATGGGTAAAGAAGGAGAAATGTGTTTTAAAATTCAGCAAGAGAAGGGTTAAGACAGGTTCTACTGTAATTGTTTAAAGTATATGTATGCAGTCTGGTAAAAAGCCTGCACTTTATTTAAACAAGGGCTACATGATCTACGTAGTGCTATCATAAATTTGAGAAAATATCTATGTACAGAAAAAGCATACATATTTCAGTCACAATATAAAAAGCATTGTGTTACAATACAGAAAAGATACAATGTATAATGAAGGTCAATGGGAGGCAACTCATGAAAAATCAAACACAGAAATACGTATGAGTTAACTCCCTTGACTAAGCTTTGTAAAAATTATATAAGATTTACTCATCGCACCCCTCCGAGAGCGGAGGACCCCCCCCCACACACACACACACACACACACACACACACCCCCCTTTCCACCCCAGCCACCACCCAGATGTTGGATGCTGCGAGCGAAGCAAAAATGGTCAGCAAAGTCCCATTCTATATAGATAGATCTAGAGACATAATTATATAGATCTACTCTGATCTAGATCTATTGTTCATATTTCACTACATCTAGATCTACCAGTATTTAAAGAGTTTCTCTACTGGTGTAAAAAATGATCTGTAGATCTATATTTTCTCTGCATAACTAACAGACCTAAAATATCGTGGGTACATCTTGGATATATCAGACATAGATCTACTGATCTACATCTGTCTATATAATGTATCTGGATTGATTATCCATAATCTGGATTGTTTGACACTCTCTTCTTCTTTTTCCAATAATGTTCATGGCACTATCTGAAACACTTATTAGTTTTCTAAGTAAAATCGGAGCATTTCTTATTTTTAAAGCAGACGACAGTTTTGTATGTCAAGGGAGCTAATCACTGCGAGACAGGAAGTTACCGAGTTCCTGGTTCCTGGCGTAATACGCGTGACCTCGACCTTACTTCAAAACAAAACTGTCAAACTTTCGAGATGACCACACGGGTCGTGGCTGCCACTGTCCGAACGGTGGCCAAGAATAAAAGTTTTATACCATCGAGAGCCGCCCTGACACTGGTAAGCAGTGAAATAAATCGGAAATCATTCTAACATGTGAAAAAGAACGTTCATTGCAAGACAAATAATCCTTGCGTAATAAAAGTCTCTTTACAGTTGAGTGGGTGGGGTAATTATATAAATTTTGACATTTAGAAACATGTCACTTCTTAATTCAGATGTTCATTTACAAGAAATTATTAATACACTTCTATGTTTAGGTTCCAATGCTGTTATAAGACTTACTAGCTATGTTGTGCTGTTCACTCACCTTTAAGGCTTTGTCACTTCTTCCACGATACGGCCTCCATCAAATAGTTGATTGTTCTGCCATTTCTTAGCGTGTGCGCATAAACATCTATGATTTAAAAGTTCAAAAACACTAACAAATGGTGCTATACATATTATTATATATATAAAAAATATTAAATCCAAAGTAAAGTCCGAATATTCTTAATTTCAAATACTACATATTTTTTGTACATGTAATTTAATATTTCTAGGACAAAAAAATGTATCAAATAGACTTGGCAGCCAAAATTTTTGAAAATGACTGCTTTAATCATGCCTGTTCAACCAATTCTTATTGAGAACACTGTGTAAATACATAGAATAAATCAAAATTATTATTCAAAACCCTGTTTTTATTTGCAGACATTGTGATTAATTAAATTGATTATGGTAAATGTATACTAATTAGTTAACCCTTTCCCAGTTTGATATTCTGGAAAGAAATTATGACGTCATGAATATTAACGAGCTTAACTATTTTAAAGGATTATCAACAAATTAATTTTTAACTGTAGTAGAAAGTGTAGAATCAGGGTCCATGCTTATAAAGCTTTTTAGTTGAGTCTGAGTTTGTTCTCAAGCTTTTGATTGGTCAGATTTGAGTTCTCAAGCTTTTGATTTGTCAGATTATCTGACCAATCAAAAACTTGAGAACGAACTCAGACTCAACTAAAAGTTATATAAGCATGGATACAGATCTACATAATTCCATAAGCAAACAGAATAGACCCTGATCAGATGACTCCTGTAGGAGCCGTCTGATCTGGGTCTTCTCTATTTGCAAATGCGTGAAAATGTGTTTATATGAGGGAAAGCGTTAAACTTAATTTATTGGCGTAACATTCGAAGTTTTAGATCTGAGCATACCAATTAAAGTTTGTAAGACAAGTGTTTGCTTATTATCTTCCTTAAAAATAAAATGAATCTAAGATGAATACTGCCAAAATGCTCGTACTGTATAAAAGATCGAGATATTCGACCAATCAACACAAATCATCACCATCATGTCTGAAGTGTATTGCCTTAGCTATTACATGATGTATGCATGCTGTATGCTACCACATTTTATCAAATATAGCGTGATCTTGATCTGGGTATGATTTGGCGGTTTGCGATATTTGCGAGACATGTGACATAGGTGTGAAAACTTAATCCTTATATAATAATAAGGTAGACGAAATGACTTTAGGTCTACTATATTAGATAAGGGCGACGAATGGGGAGGTCGACGAAACGACCATACATCAAATGAATAAGTACTTATATGAAAATTCTATAACACACATTTTTGTATAATACAGACTGTGCCAGCAGTTAACAAGATAAAGCAGCTGATGGTGGATAAGCCAGATACAGTAAGTACTTGTATTGTAAACTGAGTATATAAACTATAGTTGGACATTCAAGTTCATAATGTTTTTAGGACACATTAGTGGAGTTTAATTTCTGAGTCATTTGTGTTAATGTTAAAAGACGCCATATGATTGAAAGAGGTCAATTTTAATTTTGTCACAATTCTGCTTTTGGCAATGTGCAGTTTTGAGAGTTTAATATTGCTTGCAATTTTCCCTAAATTTTTAATGTTCTGTTGCAAATTAATATCTGTTGTGACTTTGCTAACTGTAGGAGTCATCTGTTTTGCTTATGAAATAATAATGATATTTCTCCACAGTCTCCGACATGGACAAAACTTCCGGTATTCTTATGCCATTATAAAAATGAATCTAATTATTATTCATGCAGTCATTATTTCTTGCATGAATATTCATGGAGTAAAGGGTTAAAATTCATTCATGTCATGATTTCTTACTTGAAAGGGTTCAAAATTTAACAATTTCAGATCGGTTTGAAAATTGGAGTGAAAACAAGAGGATGCAATGGCCTTACCTATACACTGGATTATTGTAAAGATAAAGGCAAATTTGATGAAGTAGTAGAACAGGATGGTAAGTGATAATTAGGATTGCAATATTAGTTTGTAACCACCATATAGGTACCATAACCCTTCAACTAATAGAGACCAGGGCCTTTTCTCTCTTAATTGGGAAGGGGCCTTGGCCTGCTGATTTTGGGAAGAATTATTGCTAAAATTGCTGATTTGGGAAACAAAAAAGCTGGTGTAAGTTTGGATTTTTGGGAAAACTGCATGGTTTTAAAGAAATTTTCAATTGGGAAGGGGCCTTTTACAGGCCTCTGTTATAGAAGGTGAAAAAACCCTGGAGACTCCTTAACACGTTCCCTCGTAGAAACACTCTTTGCAAACAGATTAGACCCAGCTGATCAGAGTCTGCCCTGTTTGCTTATGAAAATATAATATGTCTGACCCTACAAATTCTACTAATACCAAACTATCCTGTATACATAAGCTACTATACAAATTCAACTGATAAATGTTTACAAAGTTTTTATATCTTATATGAATATTCAAACAGGGAAATGTATTCAAACAGGGAAATGGTTAATAGAGTAGACCCAGACCAGATGCCTTCACATTGATTGTGTAGCTATAGGTGATACACCCAGAGGAATAGCTAAGATGTGTACATGTATATTTAAAAAAAATATTCCCCCATTGACGATAGTCAGGGGGCATTATGTTTTGCACCTGTCCATCCGTCCGTCTGAAAATTAACAAATTTCCGTTGAGGCTGCTGTCAGGTGGCAGCTTAATGCAGGGTGAATGACGTGCAGAAAGCTCCTCTAGGAGCTCTCTGCATGACATTCACCCTGCATTAAGCAGCCATCTGCCTAAAAGTATTTAAATTCTTCTTTACTAGAATTACAGTTTAAATGGGTTTTACTGTAACATATATTTTCTAAATTCTCAGAATCTCCTCTTATTTAGTGCTGTGTATATTGCCACTCACATATGTTTCTTGTCCTTTTTTTCAGGTGCCAAAGTGATAATAGATTCAAAAGCACAGCTGACTCTGTTAGGAACTGAAATGGACTATATTGAAAACAAACTGACTGCTGAATTTGTGTTTAATAATCCCAACATCAAGGGTACATGTGGTTGTGGTGAGAGCTTTAGTATATGACAGTAGCTCATGTTCGAGAGACTACTGGTAAACAGAGAATCAACACACAGCTCCAAGAATGTGTACCATTCACAGAGCTGTAGATGAGATATATAACAATCAATGAAAATCCCTTATTTCTCGGCCAACCCCTATCTTACTGCCACTTTGAATCGCCCCGGAGGGTGTTTCTAATAAAGTGGCAGTAAGAAATAAGGAGAAATAAGGGATTTTATCAGAGAAATATCAAAAATATTTCGCATAGATTGCCAAAATATGCATCTACAGCTCTGCATTCATAAAGTTGTATGTGAATCACTGGATAATTATAAGTATACGGCTTACCATTGACTGTATGAGTTCATTGAGTTGTCCAAGGGTGATGGAATCTTTATTGCTTTATCAACAGTACAGGCTGCATCTGATTTCTGACATGATCAGCACCAACACTGGCTGTCACTTGACAACGCTGTAGCATATACAGAGCTATTGATCAGAGGAGTACAGTAAAACCTCTCTATAATGGCCACTAAATTGTGTTATTAAATTAGGTGGTATTTAGGACAGGTGGCTGCTTAAAGCAAGGTAAAAGTAAAACAGAATGCTCCTATAGGAGCGTTCTGTTTTACTTTCACCTTGCTTTAAGCAACCACCTGCCTGTGGCCGTTGTAGAGAGTTTTTAGGAGTACTAATCTATCCAAATGTCCTTGCCAAGCCCTCTTATGTTGGTACTCTTTACAGAGCAACAGCTAAATGTGCATACTCGGATACTAAATCATCATTTCTCCACCAAACTTTATGTTGTGACCACTCTTTAGAATCGTCTCAAAGAGACGATTCTAAAGAGTGGTCACAACATAGGGTTTGGTGGACAAATAAAAGGGTTATTCTTGAAAATGTTTTAATTTACATATCTTATCTGGACCTCTGTCATTGCAGTCACATCTCCAAAGCAATTCTAAGGAGGACAAACAAGTTTGGTTCAGATACAGAGAAATGATGTTGCAATATACTTTAAAAGCTCCTTGTCTGTAAAGCTCTGAAGATATATGACATCATTGCACCCATTACCTGATGTCAGAATATGTATTTCTGAAATAATGACATCATGGTTGTTAACCCATTCCTCCATAGCTATTTTTAGATCCAACCTCCTTGAATGAATCTACCCAAAAGGAGCATTAACCCTTTCCCTGTTCTGTATTTAAGCCAAATTTCAATACCTACTGAATATTATATTCATTAACAAAATAGTTATAAAGAAATATGGAAGATGGAGCATTGTAGACATTTAGGAAGTAAAGAAACACATCTATCAAATTCTATTAGCAAACAGAGTAGACCCTGATCAGACGGCTCCTCTAGGAGCCGTCTGATCTGGGTCTACTCTGTTTGCAAATGCGTGAAAACATTTTTATATGAGGGAAAGGGTTAAATAGAGAAAAGGAAGATGTTAGAAGTATGTAGTATTGAAACCATTGTTCCTATGGAGCAAATTTTCTATTTATCAAAATGGTTTCAAGAAGTGACTACTACAGAGGCGTAGAAAGGCGTATTTATGGAGGAAAGGGTTAATTAGTGGAAATTTTGATAATTGCATTTGACCAAGTGAATTTTTGGTCGTTTCAGAAACTGTAGAAACATCTATAATATTCCATAAGCAAACAGAGTAGACCCGGATCAGGCAACTCCTACATGAGCTGTCTAACCCGCGTCTACTCTGTTTGCAAAGGCCTGAAAATACGTCTCTATCGAGCAAGGAGTTAAATGAAGCAGAAGCTCTGATTCTACAGTGTGTGTGTGTGTGTGTGTGCAAGATTGACAGGTGCTCTCTGTTGTGTCACTGCTCTTATGACACATACCATTGATGACTGTTATAAATACATCATGCTCATCAACTCATGGATTTAGCATCAGGTCTGTGATGTCATCAGGTCTGTGATGTCATCATCTCATCAACATTCAAGATGAACTTTTCAGTGTTTGTGTTTTTTCTATGGATTGATTGCCAATATTGTATATTCCACAATTTAAACATCACTTATAGTGAGTCATTTCAAAAGGTCTTCACTTCTATTAGTTCATGCAAGAAATAATGACATCATGAATAATCAGAGGTCCAGAAAAGATGTGTAAATTTAAAGATTTTGAAGAATACATGTACAGTGAAGCTCGTTTATAACGAACGTGGATATGACGAAATACTGCATATAACAAAATAAAATTTATTCCCCCTGTCTAATTACATATAGTAAAATGGACCTGATATAACGAAAGAAATCAGAGGGTCCCGAGGACTTCGTTATAAGTGAGCTTCACTGTATATCCTTCATTTCTCCTTCTCCAACAAACCCTATACTGTGACCACTCTTTAGAATCGTCTCTCCGAGACGATTCTGAAGAGTGGTCACAGTATAGGGTTTGGTGAAGAAATGACAATTTTAGTATTTGGGTATGAACCTTTATCTGTAGCTCTGATATTGAGTGGTTAAAGTTTTATAATGTAAAATTTTCAAGAAATAATTTTGGTTTGACAAAAAGTTAAAAACTGTAGAATCAGATCTATGTCCTATCATAGACAAACACAGCAGACCCTGATCAGACGGCTCCTACAGGAGTTGTCTGATCTGGGTCTTCTCTGTTTGCAAATGCATGAAAAGGCATTATGAAGGAAAGGGGCTAAACTGACATCAGTCTACATGTATAGCAATTCTAAAACAATTTTTTTCGTTGTTTCTTTAACTCTTTACTCCATATATATGCCTTTTATTGCCTTTGCAGACAAAGCTGACATAGATCAGATGGCTTCTATAGGAGCCGTCTGATCAGAGTCTACTCTGTGTTTGATCAATATCTGCTTTGTTTACTTGTGCAATGTAATAGATTTGATTCTACAGTTTCTGCCATGGCGAAACATTCCAGTGTCATAATAAGAATTCAGCTAATTACTAGTCATGGTGTCATTATATCTTACATGAATATTCATGGAGAAAAGGGTTTAACCCTTTCCCTCATAGGCTATTTTTAGATCCAACCTCTTTGAATATATCTACCGAAAAGGAGCATTAACTAGGGAAAGGGAAAATTTTAGAACTTTGTAGTTTGAAACCACTGTGATAAATAGAGCATTTGCTCCTATAGGAGCAAATGCTCTATTTATCACAATGGTTTCAACAGGTGACTTTTACAGTCGTAGAAAGGGGTATTTATGGAGGAAAGGGTTAAGTCCTGTAAACTTAGACTTAAAGAGTGGAAAATTGTAGTCTGCTTTATTAACTCAGATGATGTTCTAAAATTTCATTAGCAAACAGAGCAGACCCTGATCCGATAGGTCCTTTGTTTTCAAAGGTGTCAAAAATGTGCCTATATGAGGGAAAGGGTTAACCCTTAATTTGACATTCCCACCTTTTAACCCTTTCCTCCACACATGATCCTTTCTACACCTCTGTAAAAGTCACTTTATGAAACCATTATGATAAATGGAGCATTCCTAAAGGAGCAAATGCTCCATTTATCACAATGGTTTAAAAACTACACAATTCTAAACTTTTCATGCTCCTTTTCGGTACATTGATTCAAAGAGGTTGTGTCTATAATAGCCTATGGAAGAAAGGGTTAATGTCTTTACAAACCAAATAGGCTCAGGTCAGACAGCTCCTATCAGAACTGTCTGGTCAGGGTCGCTCTGTTTGCTAATATGTTGCACAAGTGACAACTGACTGTCTACTGTTTACAGTGTCAGTAAATCCATTGGTTTAGAGTTTTGTTACAAGAAGTAACTAATATTTATAATGGGTGGAGACTTGTATGAGTATTCAGCAAGTAAAGGATTGAGAGATTTATTGCCATTGATGCTGTTTTAGTCACTGTTTGTGTATTTAATCAGAAATGCTTTTAAAGCAAGTTTGCTAATCACCATTGTTAGGGCTAAGTTAGTAATTTGACATTATTTGCAAAATAATCTACATGTTGCATGGAGAAATAGTGATCAACGCTATATACAACGGTAATTCAAAAATTTGATTTATAACAGAACCAAGAATTTAATTAGCCAGTCATGTTTGAAATGTCTGATTATTATCCAGATTATTATACAATAGTCTTGCTAAAGCCACCTTATGATTTATTTGCATAGGGGAGTGTAAAGCAGGTGGTTGGTTAACCCTTTCCCTTTTCTACATTTATTCCAAAGTTCATTACTTACTGAATATTCATGGACAATACATGTATAGTTATAATGAAATATGGAAGATGGAAAATTGTAGCCATTTTAGGAAGTAACGACACAGATCTTTGAAATTCCATTAGCAAACAGAGTAGACCCCGATCAGACGGCTCCTCTAGGAGCCGTCTGATCGGGGTCTACTCTGTTTGCAAATGCGTGAAAACAGGTTTATATGAGGAAAAGGGTTAATGAAGAGCAGAAGTGGTACAGTAAGCTCCTATGTCACTGTATGTCACTGTTGTCCTTTATTAAGCTACAACCAGTTTTAACAATTCAGAAGTAGACTTTTGAGTGGCTGTATTAGATAGAATTTACTGTATTTTTTATTCGAGCTTTGAAGGAAACTTTTAGAATGTTTGCACAAATTGCAAAAAATGGAATATACTGAATGAATTTGAATGCCTGGTTCTAGACAGATATATTAGTAAACAGTATGAATGTCTGTCAAGCATGTGTGTTGCATTGTTCTTTTATGATTTTGTTTTTAATTTAAGAAATGAAACTTTTGAAGTAAAATATGTTAAACAGAACTTCAGTTTTATTTGTTTTTCAGTCTTGATAGTGATTTTAATAGTACCCAGCAAGTGTTATAAGAAATAAATTCCTAGTTAGTACCCGGCAAGTGTTATAAGAAATAAGCTCCTAGTTAGTACCCGGCAAGTGTTATAAGAAATAAACTCCTAGTTAGTACACAGTCAAGTTAGGCTCAGGACTCCTGCTTCTGAATATTATTATGTCATTATTCCTTACACGAGTATTAACTCTTTCCCTTTTCTATGTTTATTACAAATTTCAATACCTACTGAATATTCATGGACAAAATAGTTATAATGAAATATAGACAGTGAAATGTAGCCATTTAAGAAACTAAAGAAACAGATTACATTATCAAACAGAGCAGACCCTGATCTAGGAGCCGTCTGATCTGGGTCTCCTCTGTTTGGAAATGTGCGAAAACACGTTTATATGAGGGAAAGGGTTAACAGGGAAAGGCTTCAGTGTGACCTGACTAGCATTTGAATATGAGGACTCAGTTTCTATGACACCTGGACAGTATTTATATCAGGACACAGTCTCCATGACACTTGGACAGTATTTATATCAGGACCCAGTCTCCATGACATTTGCACAGTATTTATATCAGGACCCCCAGTCTCCATGATACCTGGGCAGTATTTATATCAGGACCCAGTCTCAATGACACTTGGGCAGTATTTATATCAGGACCCAGTATCCATGACACTTGGACAGTATTTATATCAGGACCCAGTCTCCATGACACTTGGACAGTATTTATATCAGGACCCCAGTCTCCATGACACTTGGACAGTATTTATATCAGGACCCAGTCTCCATGACACTTGGACAGTATTTATATCAGGACCCAGTCTCCATGACACTTGGACAGTATTTATATCAGGACCCAGTCTCCATGACACTTGGACAGTATTTATATCAGGACCCAGTCTCCATGACACTTGGACAGTATTTATATCAGGACCCAATATCAATGACACTTGGACAGTATTTATATCAGGACCCAGTATCCATGACACCTGGACAGTATTGATATCAGGACCCACTCTCAATGACACTTGGACAGTATTTATATCAGGACCCAGTCTCCATGACACTTGGACAGTATTTATATCAGGGCCAAGTCTCCATGACACCTGGACAGTATTTATATCAGGACCCAGTCTCCATGACGCCTGGACAGTATTTATATTTGTACCCAGTCTCCATGACACTTGGGCAGTATTTATATCAGGACCCAGTCTCCATGACACTTGGACAGTATTTATATCAGGACCCAGTCTCCATGACACTTGGACAGTATTTATATCAGGACCCAGTCTCAATGACACTGGGACAGTATCAAGACCCATTCTCCATGACACCTGGACAGTATTTATATCAAGACCCAGTTTCCATGTTACCTGGGTAGTATTTATGTCAGGACATGAAACCTGGACAGTACCGTATTCATATCAGGACCCAGTCTCCATGACACCTGGGCAGTATTTATATCAGGACCAAGTCTGCATGAAACCTGGACAGTACCGTATTCATATCAGGACCCAGTCTCCATGACACTTGGACAGTATTTATATCGGGACCAAGTCTCCATGAAACCTGGACAGTACCGTATTCATATCAGGACCCAGTCTCCATGACACTTGGACAGTATTTATATGAGGGCTAAGTCTCCATGACGCTTGGACAGTATTTATATCAGGACCCAGTCTCAATGACACTTGGACAGTATTTATATCAGGATCCAGTCTCAATGACACTTGGACATTATTTATATGAGGGCTAAGTCTCCATGACACTTGGACAGTATTTATATCAGGACCCAGTCTCCATGACACTTGGACAGTATTTATATCAGGACCCAGTATCCATGACACCTGGACAGTATTGATATCAGGACCCACTCTCAATGACGCTTGGACAGTATTTATATCAGGACCCAGTCTCCATGACACTTGGACAGTATTTATATCAGGGCCAAGTCTCCATGACACCTGGACAGTATTTATATCAGGACCCAGTCTCCATGACACCTGGACAGTATTTATATTTGTACCCAGTCTCCATGACACTTGGGCAGTATTTATATTAGGACCCAGTCTCCATGACACTTGGACAGTATTTATATCAGGACCCAGTCTCCATGACACTTGGACAGTATTTATATCAGGACCCAGTCTCAATGACACTGGGACAGTATCAAGACCCATTCTCCATGACACCTGGACAGTATTTATATCAGGACCCAGTTTCCATGTTACCTGGGTAGTATTTATGTCAGGACATGAAACCTGGACAGTACCGTATTCATATCAGGACCCAGTCTCCATGACACCTGGGCAATATTTATATCAGGACCAAGTCTCCATGAAACCCGGACAGTACCGTATTCATATCAGGACCCAGTCTCCATGACACTTGGACAGTATTTATATCAGGACCAAGTCTCCATGAAACCTGGACAGTACCGTATTCATATCAGGACCCAGTCTCCATGACACTTGGACAGTATTTATATGAGGGCTAAGTCTCCATGACACTTGGACAGTATTTATATCACGACCCAGTCACAATGACACTTGGACAGTATTTATATCAGGACCCAGTCTCAATGACACTTGGACATTATTTATATGAGGGCTAAGTCTCCATGACACTTGGACAGTATTTATATCAGGACCCAGTCTCAATGACACTTGGACAGTATTTATATCAGGACCCAGTCTTCATGACACTTGGACAGTGTTTTTGAGAGAAAAAATGGATGTAAAATTACAGCAGTCGGTTTTTTTTAGCAGACACGATTTTTCAGCATGGATGAGAAGGGGGAATCATTCGTTGTTCCAACGATCCACTCCGACCTTAAAGACTTTTCACACCCTGTGGAAATCAGTCGCCTTTTATTTCAATGCTTTTGCAGATAGAGTAGACCAAGATCAGACGGCTTCTGTAGGAGCCGTCTGGCCAGGGATTACTGTTAGCTTGTGGGAAAATCCCTTTCCGGCATATATACGCCTATGAATTACCTTTGCAAACAGAGTAGACCAAAATCAGATGGCTCCTGTAGAAGCCCAAACTCCTCACAGTGATCTCCCTTGTCTTTAGCGTAGCGATTAGCGGAGATTACTGCGTTGGAGGTTGGTAGAAGCCGTCCGACGAGGCCCCGAGGTTAAAAAACTTTTTGTTTGAGTCTGAGATCATTCTCAATCATCTGATTGGTCAGATTCTGAGCTTGCTCAGAATCTGACTAATCAGATACCTGAGAATGATCTCAGACTCAGACTCAGAAGTTTTATAACCTTGAACCCAGGGCCTGCTGTTTGCTTATTGAATAATGTAAATATGGTTCTACAGTTTCTGCGATGTCAAAGCTTCGTGTGTTCATTAAACTATTTACAACAATTGGTCTGATATGATATTTATGATTTCTTTCATAAATATTCATGGAATAAACCGTCAGCGTATCATACCAGCGAGTTCTAACCAAGCTAATCTGGCCGCAAATAAGCGCTGGGAGGATGCTGTACGGATGACATGGTGTAAATGGACTTTGGAAAGACAGGGTCCGTACAATCCTTAGAAATAATAATAATATTGCTGAAGTGCGTAAAGTCATTCAATGGCAAACCGATTGTAGGTGTGTAAAGCACGTAGAGCTGACGACATGTTTTCTGTAACCTGAAGGATCCGTCAGCATCCTAGCTGGGACTGGGGCGCTCAATTTGGCCGCACGGTGCCACTTACGCTGCGGATACTATCAATTGCTTTAAATAAAGCTGTCACCCTGGGACCATCACCGCTATAATTTTTTTTCACGGAATTTATATATAACATGTTTGTTCAGCATCCACATAGAGGTTTTGGCATTAGGTATATCAGATCAGTTGTAAAAGATGGCATTTTGTTTAAGCCGAAGTTGTAACAGCCCGTTAAAGGCGATGTTCACGCCATCACCGAATGAGCGCGGGAACCCTGTTTGAAGTAAGTCAGGGGTCACTTCGACGGAAATGGGTCATATTACCGTAAATAATACAATCATGTGTCATGCACAAATTGCATGCCGGAATTGTGTCTCGATTGTACTTACATGCTAATGGTCCTCTACGTTTCTAAGAGTATTGCACCCCTTGTCACCCTCTCTCTCTCCATTTGATGAGTTTCCATGAATCATTTGTCGGCCATCACAGGTAGTGGTGTCGCACTGACTTTGTAAAATGGATATTCATGCCCCGAGGTTATAAAATATGTTTCATGAGTCTGAGATCATGCTCAAGCATCTGACCACTGATCTCACAGACTCAAGCAAAACGTTTTATAACCATTGGGCTTGACAATTCAGATACTTCGTCTTGAGAATGATCTCAGACCCAGGCTCAGAAGCTTTATAACCTTGGGTCCATGTTGAAAATAAAACTGTACCCTGCTAAACTGAAAAGATGAAAAACTTGCTAAACCGAAAAAAAAATCTGCCCGATTTACTATAAACATATAAAGTCAATCGGGTGGGGGTTTGAAAAATTCCCTATTCGGATTATTTTTTTTCTGTTCAGTAGAGTTCAGTCAGAGGTGGCAGTATAGAACTGATATGGTGATGTACGTTAAATTGTGTATGTATAGGGCGATTTAGAAATGTCTATCCGGTTTAGTTTTCCAAAAATCGATGGGAATCACTGAAATGAAATTAGTTTTCACTAGCTCAATAATTGGTCAAGATTAGTACTGGGTACTATTAGTGTTAGGTACATTTCATGCAGTCTGCTGTAAGATTTACCTTTTCTAAATATTTTTTGTTAGGTTTGCACTAAACATTTATTGCAACTGTGTCTGTTTATGCACTTTATAGTAATTCCGTGTTAAAGTCATTCTTATTGTCGTTCGTGCTTTCAACCAACGGATTGATTTTGGATCTTTTTTCGACATGTTGACATTCGACACCTATTTACTTCTGACTGTTGATAAAACTGTATGCTATCAGATTATGGACACAATTCAAAGGCAAACAATTATATGATGCATATAATAAACAAGGCCCAGCCTCTTTTCCCACACGGATACACATTACAAAACTCGATACCGTTAGTCAGTTACCAGTGGGTTCTGTATGGATGTTTCCGCGTGTGTATGTATACATCCGTTCTGTACTATAAAAATAAAAATAGCGGTATCTGAGTCGGCCATAAATTTATAAATACGGCGCAGTGAGCGATGTGTTTAATGGAGTTAGTACGGTAATTCATGTAATTCTGGGATGACTGTCCGTCTCTTTTACACATAGCTCATAATTTACATGGACTTGCAGATAGATCAATGGAAGGCCAGTCACACAGATACAATGAAGGTACGTATTGTTTAATCACTTAGCTGTTCAATATTCATGTAAAAATAATGAAAATGTCAGTATTAATTAAATTCGAGGGCTTGGTGCAAAACTATTGTAAAGTGAAGGAGTTGCAATAGTTTTGCACCAAGCCCTCGAATTATGTTTTAAAAGGGTTGACAAAGGGTTAATCTCTACTAATCAAGGGGTTTTCCGGGGAAATACTCCGTAACTGAGACCACCAATCCTTTGGACACAGATATGCGATATTAACTGTATTTATTTGATTTAGTCATTTACTAATTGAGTTATCCTTATTAATCATTTTATTTAAAAGTAATAGTAAATGTATTCATATTAGATATATTAGAACAAGGATTTTAGAGTTGGATCTATATTATTTCCTAAGCAAACAAAGCCGTCTGGTCTGTGTATACCCTGTTTGCAACTTGCGTCTCTAAGGGTTAAGTATTAAATTGCATTCCTATTCATTCAGAAGAGTTTGAGTGAAATTGCTGTAAGGTCTAGTTCACATTTGTGTACTCTAAATGGTGATATCGAGCTTCTTTCGGTTTTAACGATATCAGGCATGACGTATTGCCACGAGACTGTAAGACGGCAACCATAACAAAATTAGCATGCTGTCTTACAGCTCATTAATGAGACTAGTAGACGTTATGTTAACCCTTTCCTCCATAGGCTATTTTTAGACCCAAGCACTTTGAATAAATCTACCGAACAGGAGCATTAACTGAGAAAACGATTTTTTTTAGAATTTTGTTGTTTGAAACCATTGTGATTAATAGAGAATTTGCTCATATAGGAGCAAATGCCCTATTTATCACAATGGTTTCATAAAGTGACTTTTACAGAGGCGTAGAAAGGTGCTTTTATGGAGGAAAAGATTAATATTGCTGGCGAAATTTCAAACAAGAATGTGCGTTAATTATGGATTTATTGACTTTAATTACGACAATTTTGACTGAGCAGTCTTTAGAAAGACGAACTCCTTGCTTCTGTGTGTGTAGAAAATATTTCATTGTTGAAGGAATAATCATAAAATATGCAGAATGCTGTAAAAGCCAGAAAAATTAAGTACATTTTGCAGGTCACCATGTGCACGGCTTGTATAAAATCCTCTTGAAAATAATCATGATATCATGAAATAATATACAAAATGTGTACTGTTAGGCTAGTAGCTGAATTTTCAAAACGGTATAGACATGCTTTTTTCTAATTTATATAATGAACACAGGTTTTTTTCTGGCTTTGGCAGAGACTAGAATAAAATCGTAATAATTCCATTAGCAAACAGAGCAGACCCTGAGACCAGGAGTTGTGTGCTATCATAGGCGTCTGTATCACTCCCTGGGAGTCTATATAATAATTATAAATGTACTATATAATTCCATCAGCAAATATAGAGCCATTTGTTTGCAAAGGTGTCAAAAGGCATCTATATATTGTAGAGGGTTAAACTCTAACGACTTTGTTCCTACAAGTGTCCATTTGGTAAAATGTGTATGGCCATATGATCAAGGGTCAAAATCAAAACGGTTAGTCTGAGTTTTGTGTCCTTGATTGATCAAAAAATAAATATTACATTGTGTACATTCCAGTAACTTTTAATATATGTTTTCTTCACAGATCATCATCATATTTTGGAATCATATTTATGGCCGCAATATCTTGGTCTAGTTTCATTATAAGCAGTAAAATATTACCATATAGTCTAGAGTTGTGTGCCCTTGATTTATAACAAATATATATTACAATATTTACACTCTAGCAACGATATTTTTTATAGACCATTACTATTTTTAGAAACATTATGAATGGCAATGTGGTCTGTGTTTAATTCAGTTATAGATAGGTTGAAATGGATGCATGGATCTAGAGTTATGTACCCATGGCATGATGATTTATTCATTTTTACTCCATGACTGTTCAATGAATATTCATGTAAGAAATAATCAGGTAATTTGGGTAATGGAATGAGAGTTATGTGCCAATTATTTTTAAAAATATTGGGTATAGCATTAGATCACTACCATGTTTACACCCAATATGTATAGCATTAGATCACTACCGGCCATGTTTACACCCTATAACCCTATATGTATAGCATTAGATCACTACCATGTTTACACCCAATATGTATAGCATTAGATCACTACCGGCCATGTTTACACCCTATAACCCTATATGTATAGCATTAGATCACTACCATGTTTACACCCAATATGTATAGCATTAGATCACTACCGGCCATGTTTACACCCTATAACCCTATATGTATAGCATTAGATCACTACCATTTTACACCCAATATGTATAGCATTAGATCACTACCGGCCATGTTTACACCCTATAACCCTATATGTATTGCATTAGATCACTACCATTTTACACCCTATAACCCTATATGTATAGCATTAGATCACTACCATGTGTACACTCTATAACCCTATATGTATAGCATTAGATCACTACCATGTGTACACTCTATAACCCTATATGTATTGCATTAGATCACTACCATGTGTACACTCTATAACCCTATATGTATAGCATTAGATCACTACCATGTGTACATCCTATAACCCTATATGTATAGCATTAGATCACTGCCATGTGTACACTCTATAACTCTATATGTATAGCATTAGATCACTACCATGTGTACACCCTATAACCCTATATGTATAGCATTAGATCACTACCATGTGTACACTCTATAACCCTATATGTATAGCATTAGATCACTACCAGGTGTACACCCTATAACCCTATATGTATAGCATTAGATCACTGCCATGTGTACACTCTAGAACCCTATATGTATAGCATTTCCAGTGGTCTTTGACAAAATTTAAATTTCACAAAAAGAAGAAATGTCGTCAGGTGAACCACTTTCATAGTTAATTAACCCTTTACTCCATACATATGCCTTTTAATACCTTTTGAAATTCCAGATAGAGTGGACGGAGATCAGATGGCTCCTATAGGATCATGGGTGTAGTCTTGTTTGCTTAAGAAGTAATATAGATAATACAAAGGGTTTATATGACTGAAAAAGTTTAGTGATCAAAGCTCCAGATAAGATGTGTATAATTAACCCTTTCCCTGTTCTGTATTTTGGCCAAATTTCAATACCTACTGAATATTCATTAACAAAATAGTTATAAATAAATATGGAAGGTGGAACATTGTAGACATTTTTGAAAGCAAAAAACAAAACAGATCAAATTCTATTAGCAAACAGAGCAGACCCTAGAGGAGCCATCTGATCTGGGTCTACTCTGTTTGCAGATGCGTGAAAACACGTTTATAACAGGGAAAGGGTTAAATGTTTTCAAGAATAACTCCTTTAATTCTTCACCAAACCCTATACTGTGACCACTTTTTAGATTCTCAAGAGTGGTCACGGTATAGGGTTTGGTGGGGAAATGATGATTTTAGTATTTGTGTATGTGCATCCTTATCTGTAGCTCTAAGTGATCAAAGGATTACACAGAGGTCCAGATAAGATGTGTAAATTAAAACATTTTCAAGAATAACTTCTTTATTTCTCCATCAAACCGGATGTTGTGACCACTCTTTAGAATCGTCTTAAAGAGCGATTCTAAAGAGTAGTCACAACATAGGGTTTGGTGGAGAAACAAAGATTTTAGTAATTGAGTATGCACGTTTATCTGTAGCTCTGATTACATGTTGATTGAGGTTTTCACATTTGTTTTCAGACCAGGAGACAGTCGAAGAGAATGTTGACAGACTGTGCCAACTCATGCTGCAGCAATCTCCCCTCTTCCATGGGTCTACAGGAGATGATGAAATGTCCAGTGAATCAACATCAATATCGATTCCATCATCTCTGGAAAGTTTGTGGAGATTCCCTGCCCCTAATGATTCATCTTCATCATCGATGTTGTCTTTGCCTAGCACATCTTCAGTGAAGTATTTGTCTACCACTGCTGCAACTAGTTCAAGATGCTCTCCTTTATTCTCTGTTCCATCATCACCACCTGTTATTACGTTCTCCACAGAAAATCTTTCAAGGCCAAGGATCTCATTGCAGCCAGTGCTGACGCCAGTTTGTCGGAGTGATTTGCCAAAGAGTGACCTCTCTCTGCAGCTCATTTATCCATCAAGACAGCAGAGCTCTTGGACTCCATTACCTTTACCATTGAATTCAACTGACCAAGATCAAATTCCAACAAGGTCCAATCTGAGACCCATCAGATTCCACTCTGAACTGCAGCAATTAAGATCCCCAATAAGACAACATGACCGTCTGTATCCATTTGACAGGAGTTTCAACAACCGTGAAACTGAAAATGATTCTGATACAAATGTGGATGCAGATAGCAACTTTCAACAACAAAGGAAGAAAGACAGATTAAAGAGAGGAACAATCTGCAATTATTGTAGAAACAATAGAGAGAGGAAGGAACTATACACATCACATAAAACCCATGAGCATGGTGTGGTTACATGTCCTGTGCTGAGACGCTATGTGTGCCCCATCTGTGGGGCAACAGGAGATGTGGCCCACACTGTCAGTTACTGCCCAGTAAAGCCAAGAGAATCAATGGCAGCACTGACTAAAACAAAGAGGAAAAGCTGTGGCTGCCAAAGACACAAATAGACACAACGGTGCATGCAAGCAAATTGAAGCAATGGTGCTAAAGACACAATTTGACACAACTGTGTATGCAAGTAATGGTGCCAAAGACACAAATGGACACAACTGTGTATGAAAGTAATGGTGCCAAAGACACAAATGGACACAACTGTGCATGCAAGCAATTATCATTTGCAAATAATGTCATCAATTTTTAAAGTAGGTTTTCTTCCATTTCTTAAATTTTGACTTTCTTTAACCCTCTTCTCCATGAAATATTCATGTCAGAGACAATGATTGTATGATTGTATGAATGTTTAAGAATAGTATTGTGAACCCTTTCCTCCATAATTACGCCTTTCTACGCCTCTGTAATAGCCACTCCTAGAAACCATTGTGATAAATAGAGCATTTGCTCCATAGCCTATTGTGATTAATAGAGCATTTGCTCCATAGGAGCAAATGCTCTATTTATCTCAATGGTTTCAGTACTACACAATTCTAACACTTTTCTTTTCTCTAGTAAATGCTCCTTTTGGGTAGAATCATTTAAAGAGGTTGGGTCTAAAAATAGCCTATGGAGGAAAGGGTGAACAAGGGATTTTTTACCATTGCAGACATTATTGAAAATAAATCTGTCTTATTTCATGAACAAACAGCAGAACCTGATTAAACAGCTCACGTAGGAGCTGTCTGCTCTGTGTCTACTCTGTTTGCAAAAATGTCTGTAAGCATCTTTGTGGAGTAAAGAGTTGAGCAGTTATAGTCTGCAAAGCTTCATTTCCAAAGGTGCAAATTTCACCATTTTCCTTTCAAAAACATGATCAGGAGTTTCATTCTTGCTAACCCTTTTCTTCTTATAAATAATGAATTTTCAGGCCTTTTCAAACAGAGAAGGCCCAGTTTAGATGGCTCCTGTAGGAGCTATCTGATCAGGGTCTGCTGAGATTGCTTATGAAATTATAATAGATCTGACTCTACAATTTCTACCAACACAGCAATAAATCCTGTGTGCATATACCATTACAGCTGACAGCGTTATTATTTCTTACATGAATATTCAACAGGGAAGGCTTAACCCATTACCTCATAGGCTATTTTTAGACCAAAGCTATTTAAATTTTAAATATATCTGCCAAAAAGGAGCATTTACTAGAGAAAAGGAAACTTTACGGATTGTGTTGCTTTGAAACCATTGTGATAAATAGAGCATTTGCTCCTATGGAGCAAATGCTCTATTTATCACAATGGTTTCAAATAAGTCGCTTTTACACAGAGGCGTCAAAATGCATCAATATGAGGGAATGGGTTAAGAGGCTGCATTCTTTATAATCTTATAAAAATTGTTTGCAAATATTAACATTAAATGTCAAAAGTTAACTCTTAATTTATGCAAATACTGCATAACTCAGCTTCACATCGGTATCCAAACTGTTTGACTTTTGTTTTAAAAAAAATGGAAGAAAATCTTCTGGTACTTTATGATTTTATGGCAGGCGGCATATTTTACAGATGACAGTATCTGAATGGTCAAAGATTTAAAGATCCATGGTGTATTTTGTGCTGGACTACACAAGATTTAGGTATATATATAGTTTAGTTGAAATATGTGGTTATGAACATTTTAGATGATAAGCCCTTTCCTCCATGAATATTCATGTGAATAACATTGATGTCATGAATATTAATTAGTTAAATTTGTTATACCGGTAGTAGCACATTGACACAGGCATTTTTGGCATGGCAGAAACTGTAGAATCAAATCTTTATTATATCATAAGCAAACAGAGCCAACTCTGATCAGATGGCTCCTATAGGAGCTGTCTGATCTGGGTCTGCTCTGTTTGAAAAAGGTGTAGAAAGGAGTTTTTATGGAGTAAAGGGTTAAACTTAACTTTTGTCAGGAGGAATATGTCTACTGTGTTATTCAAACAGTTTACAGAGCTACAGATAAAGGCCCGTACCCACATACTAAAATCGCAATTTCTCCACCAAACCCTACACTATGACCACTGTTTAGAATAGTCTCTTCGCAGTTTAGGGTTTGGTTGAGAAATAAAGAGGTTATTCTCTAAAATGTTTTAACCCATTCCCTCATAGGCTATTTTTAGACCTAACCTCTTTGAATAAATCTACAGAAAAGGAGCATTTACTAGAGAAAAGGAAACTTAGAATTGTGTAGTTTTGAAACCATTGTGATAAATAGAGCATATGCTCCTTAGGAGCAAATGCTCTATTTATCACAATAGTTTCAAGAAGTGACTCTTACAGAGGTGTAAAAAAGCGTATTTATGGAGGAAAGGTTTTAATAATTTACAATCTTATCTGGAGCTCTGAGTTTAGAAGTTACCAGGTGTGTTTATGTGATGGTCCGCCATGTCAGAGATCAATGAGTAGGAAACTGTTAAAATTTCTAGATTGTAAATAATGAACTGCAGATCTTTATCAGAGAGCTGCTGGAGGAACCTTCTGATGTAGGTCTACACTGTTTGCAAATGCTAAATAACCCTTTACCTAATGATATTCATGTAAGAAATAATGACATCATGAATATTAATCAGATGAATTACATTTCATAAGCAAAAAGAGCATACCTCAATCAAACTGATCCTACAGGAGCTGTCTGATCTGGGTCTTCTCTGTTTGCAAAGGCATTAACCCTTTTCCTCATATACACGTGTTTTCACGCGTTTGCAAACAGAGTAGACCCAGATCAGACAGCTCCTATAGGACTTAGTTCCAGCATCAGAACTGTGAATAAGATATATGCTTACAGGGGTCCAGATAAGATGCATGAATTAAAAGATTTTAAAGAATAGCTTATTTGTTTCTCCACCAAACCCTATATTGCGATGACTCTTTTAGAATCATCTCAAAAATACGATTCTAAAAAGGTGGTCACAAGATATGGTTTGATTGAGAAATGACGATTTTAGTACTTGAGTATGCATGTTTATCTGATTTTAGTACTTGAGTATTGACGTTTTATCTGATTTTAGTACTTGAGTATGCATGTTTATCTGATTTTAGTACATGTACTTGAGTACAGACATTTATCTGATTTTAGTACTTGAGTATGCATGTTTTATCTGATTTTAGTACTTGAGTATGGACATTTGTCTGATTTTAGTACTTGAGTATGCACATTTATCTGATTTTAGTACTCGAGTATGGATGTTTATCTAATTTCAATACTTGAGTACGGACATTTATCTGTTGCTCTGTACTGATACAATTACAATCTCTTATTTCTCAGACAAATCCAGTCTTGCTGCAACTCATTAGTCTCGCCATGGAGAAGCAAGATAGAATTGACTAAAACAGAGCTCCAGATAAGATGCGTTAATTAAAATATGTTCAGGTATAACTTCTTTATTTCTTCCACCAAACCCTATGTTGTGACCACTCTTTAGAATCGTCTCTTTGAGACGATTCTAAAGAGTGGTCACAACGTAGGGTTTGGTGGAGAAATGACGATTTTAGTATTTGAGTACATGCACCGTTATCTGTAGGTCTGCTAAAAAATGTATTATTTACATTTTCTAATGCCTTCCTTATCTATAGGCCTACAGCATTTAGATAGTTATTGTGCTGTAGAAATTTTACTTTTATTGAATGATTAGTTAGTGTAGATTGCAAATTCAATGAAGTAAAGGATTAACCCATTCCCTCATAGGCTATTTTCAGACTCAACTCTTTGAATAAATCTACTGAACATGAGCATTTACTAGAAAAAAGAGTATTTATGAATTGCGTAGTTTTGAAAACATTGTGATAGATAGAGCAAATTCTCTTTATAATTAATAGGCATCAAAAGGCCTCAATTTGAGGGAATGGGTTAAATGAATTATTATTGAGTGTAGATTGCAGTTTCAATATAATTGCTGGTTTTTGTCACCACTGTTCGAAGCCAGGAAGACATGGGTCCAAGGTTATAAATCTTCTGAGTCTGAGATCATTCTCAAGTATCTGATTGGTCAGATTCTGAGCAAGCTCAGAATCTGACCAATCAGGGTCCATACTTATAAAACCTTTAGTTGAGTCTGAGTTCGTTCTCAAGTTTTTGATTGGTCAGATTTGAGCCTTTGGCTCAAATCTGACCAATCAAAAGCTTGAGAACTCAAATCTGACCAATCAAAAGCTTGAGAACGAACTCGGACTCAACTAAAAAGCTTTATAAGCATGGACCGTGATGCTTGAGAATGATCTCAGACTCAAATATTCTCATTACACAGTCCATTCAAATACAGATACAGTAAAACTTCTCTAAAATGACCACTCAGAACATAAACTGACCACTCAAAACATAAACTGACCACACAAGGAGGTCTACTTACTTGTCTATTATTAGTCAGGTCTGGTGGTAGCTTAGCCCTTTGCCAGATGAATATTCACGCACAGAATTATGACTTCATGAATATTTATGAGCTGAATTTATATACATGTAAAGGTTTTTGAGCACAGGATGTTTTGGTCGTAGCAGAAGCTGTAGAATCAGATGTATATTACTCCATAAGCAAACAGAGCCAACCCTGATAGGGCATCTCCTACAGGGGCCTACTAATCTGGGTCTGCTTTGTTTGCAAAGGACATTAACCCTTTCCTCCATAAATACGCCTTTCTACACCTCTGTAAAAATCACCTATTGAAACCATTGTGATAAATAGAGCATTTGCTCCTATAGGAGCAAATGCTCTATTTATCACAATGGTTTCAAACTACAAAATGGTAATGGGTTAAATGAATAAAATGGGGTGTCAAATAGCGTAGACTTGATAAGCTGCTCCTTTAAACCTTTCCTCCATGGGCTATTTTTAGATCAAACCACTTTGAATAAATCTACCGTAAAGAAGCATTAACTAGAGAAAAGTTCAGAATTTGTAGTTTGAAACCATCGTGATAAATAGAGCATTTGCACCTATAGGAGCAAAATTAATGCTCTATTTATCACAAAGGTTTCACAAAGTGACTTTTACAGAGGCGTAGAAAGGCGTATTAATGAAGGAAAGGGATAAGAACAGTTTGACCCTGTCAGCACTATTTGCCAAATATTTAGAGTACATGTAACTGCAACATGGCCCAAATGGTCAAAGAGCTTGGATCCTGATGAGACATCAATTTACTTGGTGTCTCATCCTGAATCAAACTGTTTGAAAAGCTTACCAAACATTCACCAGTAGAAGACTGAAAGGTTAAAAGCCTGTTACACCTGTAATTAGACTTTTTTTGGTTGGTTGTGATACAACAGTTTTACTGTATAAAGTGTTATTTTGCATGTGGTAAAATGTAGAGTTTTGTTTCAAAACAAACTTGTAGGTAGTAGAAAATATTTAAATTTTTCAACTTATTTACCAGTAGCTTTGCCATGTTAGCATTGTAAAAATGTTTCAGATATTTTTTCTAGTAGCTTTGTCATGTTAGCGTAGTAAAAAGTTATTAATGTTTCAGCTTATTAGCTCCACTTTTTCAAAAAGTGGAGCTATTGTCATGACCCTCTCGTCGGCGTTGGTTAACCTTTTTGTTAAGGTCCATTTCTCAGAAACCATCAAAGATATTTGGTTCATATTTGGTATGTATGTTTACTATCACAAGGGCAACCAATTTCACAAGGGTAGGTAACCCTAAAATTAATTTTGCCATAGTTATGCCCCTTTTTAGCTCACCAGAGCACAAAGTGCTCAGGGTGAGCTTTTGTGATCGCTTGATGTCCGTCGTCCGTCGGCGTGCGTCGTGTGTCGTGCGTCGTTCGTCGTCAACAATTTGAACCTTTAAAGTTCTTCTCCTCTGAATCAGTTTTCAATAGAAACATATAGTGAAAACTTTGAACATCATCTCCTCTAAAACTAGAAGGTCCTCAGCTTTCATATTTGGCACATAGCTTCAACTTCAGGACTTCTACAAAAGTTATATAAATTATGCCCCTAGGGTCAAAATTGGTCCCACCCCAGGGATTTCCAGTTTTTAATAGCTGACTGCGTAAACAGCCTATGGGATCACCAGTTATGCATAGGAAAAACTTTAAAAATATTCTTGTCAGAAACTACATGTCCCAGAGCTTAGATATTTGGTGTATAGATTTACTTAGCATAACTTTATGAGTTTTATAAAATTGGCCCTGCCCTGTGTGTATATACTTCTTTACACCAGAAATTACATTCTAAAGGTTTCTCCTTAATATCACTCTTAGCTGAGACCAGTCAGTGGGATTTCTTATATAATCACCCTTAGCCTGATCGGTAGAGTAGAAATTGTGTTTAGACAAATAACACACACTCATTTAAGATTGAGAAAACTGTGGATAATTCTCAAAATGCAGAATACTCTTAAAGCTTTTTTTCATACCTATGCCCTGCATTAAGCTACCAGCTATCAATATAGAGCATATCTGTTGTGAATTTCAGCTTAACTCTTTGCATGCTGGGTAATTTTGTCATCTGCTAAATTGTTGTCTGCAGCATATTCACAAGTTATCCTAACTACACACTTTCTTTCTGAGTTTTTCAGAAGTTCAGTCTCATTGACAAACAGTTTGGATATCAGATCAGGCACCACATTATGTTGGCCCTGATCTGGATCCAAACTGTTTACATAGGTCATTAGTGGTGGGAGAATCCCACTACACACTTTCTAAGTTTTTCAGAAGTTCAGTCTCATTGACAATCAGTTTGGATATCAGATCAGGCACCACATTATGTTGGCCCTGATCTGGATCCAAACTGTTTACATAGGTCATTAGTGGCGGAAGAATCACACTACACACAGAAGTTCAGTCTCATTTACAAACAATTTGGATATCAGCATGGATGTTTGCATAGGTCATTAGTGGTGGGAGAATCCCACTACACACTTTCTTTCTAAGTTTTTCAGAAGTTCAGTCTCATTGACAATCAGTTTGGATATCAGATCAGGCACCACATTATGTTGGCCCTGATCTGGATCCAAACTGTTTGCATAGGTCATCAATGGTGGGAGAATCCACCTCTAGCATCCAAAGAATACAAGTTCCAGTGGTCTAATGCTCTATCCATTCTTTCACTACATTCTTTTAGCATCATGTTCAGGTCCTCTACAAAAGTTATATAAATTGTGTCCCTGGGGTCAAAATTGGCACCGCCCCTGGGGTGTTAAGTTTTCAATAGAAACATATAGTGAAAACTTTGAAAATCTTCTCCTCTTATTGTCTGGTGAGCGATGTCAGGGCCATTCTGGCCCTCTTGTTCGACTTAGAATTTTCATTTTTGGTTAAGTTTTATGTTAAGGTCCATGTCTCAGAAACTGTCCAAGATATTTGGTTCAAATTTGGTATGCATGTTAACTATTACAAGGGGGACCCATTCCGCAAGGGCAGGCAACCCTAAAATTAATTTTGCTATAGTTATCTGCCCTTTCTGACTTAGACTTCCACTACACTATCCAGCACTAAAGAAAGTGGAGCGCGCTGTCTGCAGACAGCTCTTGTTTACCAGTAGCTTTGACATGTTAGCATTATAAAAATATTAATTGTTTCAGTTTATTTGCCTGTAGCTTTGTTATGTTAGTGTAATAAAAATTATTAAATTTTTCAGCTGATTTAATTACCAGAATCATTGTCATGTTTGCGAAGTAAAATTTATTAAATGTTTCAGCTTGTTCACCATTATCTGTACCATATTTTCACTGTAAATTCTAAAGGTGTATTTGAACCCCCCCAGCATTATGAATATTTAGTACTTCAATTTTTAAATTAGCATAATTATGTTACAAAGGACAATTTGGTATAAGTAGAAACTCAGATCTATCATAATGTCACAAACAAACAGAGCAGACCCTGATCAGACGACTCCTACATGACGTGTCTGATTTGGGTGTATTCTGTTTGCAAATGCGTAGAATGGCGTACTTATTGAGTAAAGGAGTAAGTAGGCCATAATAGCTGATAATAGATTCTTCTCCCAAACAAATGAATGGGATTCCACAAAACTTCACAGAAATTATTCTTAGATGGCCCTCTATATCTGGTTTTGATTGGCTGCATAAGTATGTCACATTTATGCTAAAATAGATTTCAATGAGCAAATGACTTGTATGTCTCAGCTAATGACTTACATGTTTCGATTAATGACTCATATGTCTCAGCTAATGACTCGTGTGTCTCAGCTAATGACTCGTATGTCTCGGCTAATGACTTCTTTGTCTCATCTAATGACTCATATGTCTCAGCTAATGACTTGTATGTCTCAGCTAATTACTCGTATGTCTCAGCTAATGATTTGTATGTCTCAGCTAATGACTTGTATGTCTCAGCTAATTACTCATATGTCTCAGCTAATGACTTACATGTTTCGATTAATGACTCATATGACTCAACTAATGACTTCTGTGTCTCAGCAAATGACTCGTATGTCTCAGTAATGACTCGTATGTCTCAGTTAATGACTCTTATGTCTCAGCTAATGACTCGTATGTCTCGGCTAATTACATGTATGTCTCAGCTAATGACTCGTATGCCTCAGTTAATGACTCGTATGTCTTCTGTGTCTCGTCTAATGACTCGTATGTCTCAGCTAATGACTCGTATGTCTCAGTTAATGACTCGTATGTCTTCTTCTGTGTCTCATATGTCTCGGCTAATGACTCGTATGTCTCAGTAATGACTTGTATGTGTCAGTTAATGACTCTTGTGTCTCAGCTAATGACTCATATGTCTCGGCTAATTACTTGTATGGCTCGGCTAATGACTCTTATGTCTCAGTTAATGACTCGTATGTCTTCTTCTGTGTCTCATATGTCTCGGCTAATTACTCGTATGTTTCAGCTAATGCCTAATATGTCTCAGCTAATGACTCGTATGTCTCAGCTAATGACTCGTATGTCTCAATTAATGACTCATATGTCTCAACTAATGACTTCTGTGTCTCAGCTAATGACTCGTATGTCTCAGCTAATGACTCATATGACTCAGCTAATGACTCGCATGTCTCAGATAATGACTCGTATGTCTCAGCTAATGACTCGTATATCTCAGCTAATGACTCATATGTCTCAGCTATTTACTTGAATGTCTCTGCTTATGACTTGTATGTCTCAGCTAATGACTTGTATATCTCAGCTAATGACTCGTATGTCTCAGCTAATGACTCATATGTCTCAGCTAATGACTCGTATGTCTCAGTTAATGACTTGTATGTCTTCTTCTGTGTCTCGTATATCTCGGCTAATGACTCGTATGTCTCAGCTAATGCTTCATATGTCTCAGCTAATGACTCGTATGTCTCAGCTAATGACTTGAATGTCTCAGCTAATGACTTGTATATCTCAGTTAATGACTCATATGTCTCAACTAATGACTTCTGTGTCTCATCTAATGACTCGTATGTCTCTGTAATGACTCATATGTCTCAGTTAATGACTCTTGTGTCTCAGCTAATGACTCGTATGTCTCAGCTAATGACTCATATGTCTCAGCTAATGACTCGTATGTCTCAGTTAATGACTTGTATGTCTTCTTCTGTGTCTCGTATATCTCGGCTAATGACTTGTATGTCTCAGCTAATGCTTCATATGTCTCAGCTAATGACTCGTATGTCTCAGCTAATGACTCGTATGTCTAAGCTAATGACTTGAATGTCTCAGCTAATGACTTGTATATCTCAGTTAATGACTCATATGTCTCAACTAATGACTTCTGTGTCTCATCTAATGACTCGTATGTCTCTGTAATGACTCATATGTCTCAGTTAATGACTCTTGTGTCTCAGCTAATGACTCGTATGTCTAAACTAATTACTTGTATGTCTCAGGTAATGATTCATATGTCTCAACTAATGACTTCTATGTCTTGGCTAATGACTTCTTCTGTATCTCAGCTAATGACTCATATGTCTCAGGTAACACGTATGTCTCAGCTAATGACTCGTATGTCTCCGCTAATGACTCGTATGTCTCAGCTAATGACTTGAATGTCTCAGCTAATGACTTGTATGTCTCAGCTAATGACTCATATGCCTCAGCTAATGACTTCTGTGTCTCGGCTAATGACTCGTATGTCTCAGCTAATGACTCGTATGTCTCAGCAAAAGACTCGTATGTCTCAGCTAATGACTCGTGTGTCTCAGCTAATAACTCGTATGTCTCAGCTAATGACTTCTGTGTCTCAGTTAATGACACGCATGTCTGAGCTAATGACTTGTATGTCCAAGCTAATGACTCATATGTCTCAGCTAATTACCCCTGCGTCTCAGCTAATGACTCGTATGTCTCTGCAAAAGACTCGTATGTCTCAGCTAACAACTCATATGTCTCAGTTAATGACTTCTGTGTCTCAGCTAATGACTCATGTCTCAGCTAATGACTCGTATGTCTCAGGAAAGGACTTGTATGTCTCAGCTAATGACTCATATGTCGCTGCTAATGACTTCTGTGTCTCGGCTAATGTCTCATATGTCTCAGCTAGTGACTCGTATGTCTCAGCTAATGACTCGTATGTCTCAGCTAATGACTCGTATGTCTCAGCAAAAGACTTGTATGTCTCAGCTAATGACTCGTATGTCTCAGCTAATGCTTCTGTGTATCAGCTAATGACACGCATGTCTCAGCTAATGACTTGTATGTCCAAGCTAATGACTCATATGCCTCAGCTAATGACTTCTGTGTCTCGGCTAATGACCCGTATGTCTCAGCTTATGACTCGTATGTCTCAGCAAAAGACTCGTATGTCTCAGCTAATGACTCGTATGTCTCAGCTAATGACTCGTTTGTCTCAGCTAATGACTTCTGTGTCTCAGCTAATGACACGCATGTCTCAGCTAATGACTTGTATGTCCAAGCTAATTACTCATATGTCTCAGCTAATTACCCCTGTGTCTCAGCTAATGACTCGTATGTCTCTGCAAAAGACTCGTATGTCTCAGCTAACAACTCATATGTCTCAGTTAATGACTTCTGTGTCTCAGCTAATGACCCGTATGTCTCAGCTAATTACTCGTATGTCTCAGCAAAAGACTTGTATATCTCAGCTAATGACTCATATGTCTCTGCTAATGACTTCTGTGTCTCGGCTAATGACTCATATGTCTCAGCTAGTGACTCGTATGTCTCAGCTAATGACTCGTATGTCTCAGCTAATGACCTCTGTGTCTCAGCTAATGACTCGTATGTCTCAGCTAATGACTCATATGTCTCAGCTAATGACTTGTATGTCTCAGCTAATGACTCTTATGTCTCAGCAAAAGACTCATATGTCTCAGCTAATGACTCATATGTCTCAGCTAATGACTTCTGTGTCTCAGCTAATGCCTCTTATGTCTCAGCTAATGACTCTAATGTCTCAGCTAATGACTCATATATCTCAGCTAATGACTTCTGTGTCTCAGCTAATGACTCCTGTGTCTCAGCTAGTAAGTCTCAGCTAATTACTCGTATATCCTAGCTAATGACTTCTGTATCTCAGCTAATGACTTGAATGTCTCAGCTAATGACTCGTATGTCTCAGCTAATGACTTGTATATCTCAGCTAATGACTCGTATGTCTCAGCTAATGACTCATATGTCTCAACTAATGACTCCTATGTCTCAGCTAATGACTCTCATGACTGGGCTCATGTCTCAGCTAATGAATCGCAAATCTCAATAGTACGAATGCCTCAGCTAATCAATTGATACGAATGTCTCAGCTAATTGAATGATACAAATGTCTCAGCTAATTTAATGGTATGAATGTCTCAGCTAATTGAATGATACGAATGTCTCAGCTAATTAAATTATACGATGTCTCCGCCAATTGAATGATACAAATGTCTCCGCTAATTGAATGATACAAATGTCTCAGCTAATTGAATGATACAAATGGCTCAGCTAATTGAATGATACAAAGGGCTCAGCTAATGACCAAAATTTAAACACGGAGTCAATTCTATATTGATAAAACAAAACAAAATCATTAGTTGGTGCACATTTTATTACCAAGTATATGAAAGCATAGCTGGTAACATTTAAATAATGATAAAGTGAATCTGATAATTTATATTAAAACAAAAATAACAGTCTTCATATTTGTCTATATACTCTCTATGTCTTGATTGTTCGTGTCGTTAATCAAATTGGATGTAGTGGACTTGTAAAAAAGCAGACCCTGATCGATCAGACGGCTCCTGCAGTCGTGTGATCTGGGTCGACTCTGTTTATCAGTTCGGAGGGTCAAACTAAAAATCAGTCGTCCAACTTGCTAAAAAGACGACAAATCGCAATGCAATGAACGTGCCCTAATGGAATCTTATATTGGCACAGAATGTATAGGTTCAGTGTTCAACGGTGAAAACACGCCCACTATAATAATCTTGATTAGAACTTATGATCAAATCAAGTACTAAATGTACATGTATGTGAGTCTGTCAGATAACTATCACTAGTGTTTGCAAGTGTCGTTATGAAAAATCTTCAACAAACTACCTGTTGAAAATTAACCCGGCATCTTTGAAATTGACACTGGGTCAGGTATGCTTTTCGGTTCATGGATAGAAACGGAAAATGTGTACTTTGAATTAACCCTTTACGCCATAAACATTCAGGTAAAAAATAATGACAACATCAATATTAACCCTTTCGCTGCCAAGTTCTGTCGTCTGCTAACTTTGTCGTCTGCTTCAAATTTTCATTATTTTGATTTTCTTCCATTTTTGTTTCAAAAACATAGTAACAGTAACAAACAGTTTGGATCCTGATGAGACGCCGAGTTACTCGGCGTCTCATCTGGATCCAAACTGTTTGCATAGGTAATCACAGATCCGGCATTGGCAGCGAAAGGGTTAATTAGATTAATTGTTATATAGCACTTGGACACAGGAAGTTTTTGTCTGGGCAGAAACTGTAGAATCGTATATATATTATATCATAAGCAAACAGAGCAGGCCCTGATCAGACGGCTCCTACAAGAGTTGCCTGATCTGTGTCTACTCTGTTTGCAAGGGCATAGAAAGGCGGGTTTTGGAGGAAAGGGTCAAGGTCACTTTCTAGCTCCATTTTAGTTCTTTGTTCATTTTCTATGATGTTGTGTATTAATCTGAAACAGATAAAATAAGTAGAGATATATCAGTACGCAGGCTAAATAGAGATACATTTATATCAGTACGCAGACAAAATAGAGATGAATTAGTACGCAGGCTAAACAGAGGTACATATTATACGCTGACAAAATACGTAGGCTATACAGAAATATACATGTATAAATACACAAGCTAAACAGAGGTGTATAAGTACGCTGACAAAATACGTAGGCTATACATATGTATGCATGTATAAATACGCAAGCTAAACAGAGGTACAATGTATATAAGTACGCTGACAAAATACTCGTACATGTACAAGCAAATTCACTGAATTGATATCCCCCACCAAACAAGTGTTGGCCTCAGTATTTAAATTGACTATATATATTGACTAGACGAACAAACGTGTTGATATTTTGTCAAAGAAGGGCTACAACTATGGTGTTCCAAGGTCAATGTGGGTGATACATGCAGACCCACGTCTCATTATGGTACTAAACATTTACCAAATGTTTCATAGAAACACTTCAAACCATTTCTGAGATATGTCTCCAGACGGACAAACATTTAAATTTTGGCAAACAAAGGGCTATAACTCTGGTGTTCCAAGGTCAATATGAGCGATACTTGCACAGCCTTATTTCCTTATGGTACTTTACGTTTCCACAAAGTTTCATAGAAAAACTCACGTCTGTTTCTGAGATATGACTCCGGGTGAACAAAAGGGTAAGGTTCTTGGCAAACAAAGACTCTTAATTAGTATTTCAGTATCAATTTTAGTGATACTTGCAGGGACGCAATTCCTAATGGTACTAAACATGTACACAAAGTTCCATTGAAACCTGAGAGACTCCAGACAAACAAATGGTCATAGCTCTGGGGTTCCATGGTCAATGTGAGTCATACATGCGGACCCACATTTCTGAATGGTACTTAACATGTACACACAATTTTAAAGAATAACTCCAAATCATTTCTGAGATATGACTACGGGACACATGGACGGACGGACAACGCCAAAACTATATAGTTCTGCCAAGTATGCAGGCTAAACATGTGTATAAGAACGCAACCTATTATTATTGTAAGAAGAACGCAACCTAAAGAGAGGTATATAAGTACGCAGAAAAAATAAAGATATATAAGTACGCAGACAAAATAAAGATATATAAGTACGCAGACAAAATAAAGATACATGTATGTAAGTAGGCGGGCAAACTTAAGATATATAACTACGCAGACAAAATATAGACATGTACGCCCGCAGACAAATTAAAGCTATAAAATAATAAATGTATGCAGGCAAACTTAAACTATATAAGCACGCAGACAAAGATATATAAGTATACAGTCAAATTAAAAGTATGTAGACAAAATAAGATCTTCAAGTACGCAGACAAAATAAAAGATTGTATACATGTATAAAGAAGCTGACAAATTAAAGACGCAGACAAACTGGTGATGTATAAGTACTCAGGCAAAATACAAGTATGCAGACAAAATTAGGATATTTAAGGGCGCAGGTAAAACAAAAGTATGCAGACAAAACAAAGATATATAAAATATAAGCACACAGGCACAGTAATATTACACAGGCAAAAATAAAGATATTAATATACCAGTGAATATGCACACCAAAGAGAGATATACAAACCGCAGACAAAATAAAGATATATTAGTACTCAGACAAAATAAAGGTAAAAAAGTAGCAGACAAACTAATAGATATATAAGTACGTGGGCAACTTTAAACTACGATGACAGAATAAAATATGTATGTACGTAGGCAAACTAAAAGTACACAAACAAAATAAAGATATACATGTATAGAGACACAATACAGATAATTATATAAGTATGCAGACAAGTTAAAAATATACAAGTATGTAGGCAAAATAAAGATATACAAGTACGTAGGCAAAATAAAGATATACAAGTACGCAAACAAAATAAAGATATATAGGCCCCTAAGTACGCAGGCAAAATAAAGTTAAAAATATACAAGTATGTAGGCCAAATAAAGATATACAAGTACGTAGGCAAAATAAACATATTCAAGTACGCAAACAAAATAAAGATATATAGGCCCCTAAGTACGCAGGCAAAATAAAGATATATAAGTACGCAACAAAAACAAATTATATCAGTACGCAGGCAAATAAAGCTATATAAGTACGCAAACAAAATAAAAAAAATTAGTATGCAGGCAAATAAAGATATACTTTGTATATAAGTACGCAAACAAAAATAAAGATATATAAGTACGCAAAAAAGATGTATAAGTATGCAGGCAAATAAAGATATATAAGTATGCAAACAAAATAAAAAATATATAGGCCCCTAAATACGCAGTCAAAATAAAGATATATAAACTTTACGCAAACAAAATAAAGATATATATAAGTACGCAAACAAAATAAAGATATATAGGTACGCAAACAAAATAAAGATATGTAAGTACGCAAGCAAAATAAAGATATATAAATACGCAAACAAAATAAAGATATATAAATACGCAAGCAAAATAAAGATATATAAGTATGCAAACAAAATAACGATATGTAAGTACGCAAGCAATATTCAAGGTATATAAGTACACAAACAAAATAAAGATATATAAGTACGCAAACAAAATAAAGATATATAAGTATGCAGGCAAATAAAAATACATAGGCTCCTAAGTAAGTACGCAGGCAAAGTAAAGATATATAGGCCTCTAAGTACGCTGGCAAAATAAAGATATATAAGTACGCAAACAAAATAAAGCTATATAAGTATGCAAACAAGATAAAGATATATAAGTATGCAAATAAAAATATGTAAGAGTTCGCACATAAAGATATAGAATTAGACAGGCTAAACATGGGTATATAAGTACGCAGGCAAAATAAAAATATAATTATGCAGGAAAACAAAGACATTTAAGTGCACAGACAAATATATATAATACGTTCACGGGATAAATAAAGATAAACAGGCAAACTGAAAATATATAATTATGCAGACAAACAAAAGCTAAGTAAAGATTTATAAGTACGTAGGCATAATAAAGATACGGGAATACATGTATATATGTACATGCTAAATAAAGATATTTAAATACGCAGGCTAAATACAACTATATAAGTACGCAGACAAAATCGAGGTATAAAAGTACACAGGCAAAGTGAAACGTATGCAAAAAGACCAAACTATATAAGTATGCAGTCTGAATAAAATACGAATATATAAGTACCCAGACAACATAAAATAAATTAGTATACAGGCTAAATAAAGATATTTAAGTATGCATGCATATTACAGATATTTAAGTACGCAGGGAAACTACAGATATATAAGTACGCAGGCAAAAAGTACATGTACATGTATATAAATATGCAGGCAAAATAAATATACATACGTACGCAAATAAAATAAAATATATAATTACGCAGACAAACTAAAGCTATATAAGTACGCAGACAAAATAAAGATACATAAGTACGCAGATAAGCTAAAGATATATAAGTGCGCAGACAAACTAAAATATATATGTACGCAGACAAAATAAAGATATATAAGTACGCAGATAAGCTAAATTAGTATACAGGCTAAATAAAGATATTTAAGTATGCATGCATATTACAGATATATAAGTACGCAGGCAAAAAGTACATGTACATGTATATAAATATGCAGGCAAAATAAATATACATACGTACGCAAATAAAATAAAATATATAATTACGCAGACAAACTAAAGCTATATAAGTACGCAGACAAAATAAAGATACATAAGTACGCAGATAAGCTAAAGATATATAAGTGCGCAGACAAACTAAAATATATATGTACGCAGACAAAATAAAGATATATAAGTACGCAGATAAGCTAAAGATATACAATGTATAAGTGCGCAGACAAACTAATTATATACATAAGTACGCAGGCAAACTAAAGATATATAAGTACGCAGATAAGCTAAAGATATATAAGTGCGCAGACAAACTAAATATATATACATAAGTACGCAGGCAAACTAAAGATATATAAGTACGCATGAAAACTAAAGATACGGAAGTACGCAGGAAAAAATAAAAGTACGCAGACAAGATAAAGATATATTAGTACGCAGTCAAACTAAAGATATATTAGTACGTAGACAAACTAAAGATATATAAGTACGCAGACAAGATAGAGATACGTACAGTAGTACGCAGTCAAACTAGAGATAAATAGTGTCATATGGCCAGTTGAAACGGGGGCAAAAAGTACACATTAAACAATGACCAAGAATACTGCCAACCATAACAACTTTGATATTTATTGACCCCAATGCTGAATTGCATAAAAGTACAAAAATGAGTCATGCAGGAAACACCACATACAGAACAAACAGGCGCCCGAACAGCAACACAAGTAGAAATAAATAGCTTTTCTAAAACATATACGTCTATGTAAAGAATCGAAAAGTAATGCATGTGTTGTCCTGATCATAATCAGGATTATCAATCGTTTTTAGCGTTTTTACATTCCAGTAATGGACAGATTTCGTGATCATCATAATTAAACTCTGATGTTGATTAAATCTAAATGACATAAAATAGCAGCCAATAAAAAGCCGTTCAAATAGTCCTTTTGATTTATAAAATATGTGCATTATCTGCAACAGATTATTGTGTTCCGATTGTTCGACTCTCGACAATTGAACTCTAATTAATACATGTAGTTGTCTGAATGACAGATTAAAAACCATAACATTTTCAGACAATGGTACTCAACAAAACATTTAGAGATATGACTTTTTTTATTTATTGCAACACTCGAGGAAACTAGTGGTTTTATTTTCAGCTTTATCGTCTTTGGTGTCCTCTCAAAAATGTAACATGGTTTGTACATTGTATATTGCCAAATCATAGTTTATATTTACGCTATTTGCATTCAGAAATCGATGTTCCGATCATTAGATAAATAATATAAGTACAGTTGAACTTCGATATCTCGAACTCGGATAACTCGAACTTCGGGATAACGCGAACAAAAAGTTCAGTCCTTCCAACTCTTACAATACAGAATTGCTCTATACTGTATCGCTACAGATATTCAGAAACACATGTGACAGCTTAATACATGTCTAAAGTAATGCTGAAAGCTCCTACAGGAGCTTTCAGCATTACTTTAGACCTGTATTAAGCTGTGGCATTGAGAAATCGTTCAGATTAGAAATCGGATGACTCGAACTCCTGTTATCTCGAACTAATTTGTACGGTCCCTTGAAGTTCGAGTTATCGAAGTTCAACTGTATTATATTGTAAATATCAGTGAAACATTCCCCAAGGTTATGATAATTTTCTATTTATAGCACAGATCTGTAATCGCCGGGCTAGGAGTAACCCCCTCTAAAGTGACCACCAAAAAGAGTTCCAATTCTGGGTAATAGAGGCAGGTGGTAGCTGAATGCAGGGCAACCGTTACGCAGAAAGTTCATGCACCAGTTTTCTACATGACATTCATCCAGCAGATAACAATATTGATTCATTAAATGGCCGTTTTAGAGGGATTCTATCGTAATTAACTGGTGTGAAATTGTACAATCTTTAGAGGGAATTCTATCGTAATGTGTGAAATTGTACAATCTTAACCCTTTCGCTGCCAAACTCTGTCGTCTGCTAACTTTGTCGTCTGCTACAAATTTTCATCATTTTGATTTTCGTCATTTTTGTTTCAAAAACATAGTAACAGTAACAAACAGTTTGGATCCTGATGAGACGCCGAGTTACTCGGCGTCTCATCTGGATCCAAACTGTTTGCATAGGTAATCACAGATCCGGCATTGGCAGCGAAAGGGTTAAGAGAAATTCTATCGTAATTAACTTGCAAAAATTGTACAAGTTGCACTTAAAACTGAACTACGATTAAGGTAAGTGCCTAGTTTCATGCGTGTTGAAAACGGAAAGTATTAAACTTCAGCACTCTAAGCAATTGTCGTCTGCAAATCGTACTGTCGTGTACTTCAATTCTTAAAACACATTTAACCCTTTCCCTCTAATTGACGACTTTTGACGACTCTTTAAAAGTCACTTTGTGAAACCATTGTGATAAATAGAGCAGTTGCTCCTATAGGAGCAAATGCGTTATTTATCACAATGGTTTCAAACTACAAAATTCTAAAAAAAATCCTTTTCTCTATTTATGCTCCTTTTCGGTAGATTTATTCAATGAGGTTGTATCTAAAAATAGCCTATGAGGTAATGGGTTAAACAATGTTGTCAGCGTGTCAAACGGTTTGGATCCTGATGAGACACATAATTATATAGTTACACTGCGTCTCGACAGCATCCAAATTGTTTGCAATGGATAGGCCACACATTCGCCTGGAGAGACGAGTCTAGAGAGTGGTCCCGACATAGGGTTTGGTGGAGAATTAAAGAAGTTATTCTTGAAAATGTTTTAATTTACGCATCTTATCTGGACCTCTGATAAAGTGTTCTTAACCCTTCTCTTGCTGAATTTTAAAATACTTTTCTCCTTCTTTACCCATGTCCTGTTGTATAATTACATATATCTTCACTGTGTACAAGTATTTCGCTGTGCAATCACTGCTGTGGTGTGCACTGCTTGCACAATCAACTTGTAAATAGTGCAGACCCAGATGAGACAGCTCCTGCAGGGTCTTCACTATTTACAGGTACGTATATTGACGTGAATAGCAAGCGAATGGTTAATATAGTGCCATAAAACCATTTCCCAAATTGTTAAATTACACTAGAAATATTGACGTCATGTATATGCTTATTTGTTGGCGTTTTGAATGGTTTATGGTATGTTGGCTTTGACAGAAACTGTAGAATCAAGATCTATATAATTTCATAAGCAAACAGAGCAGACACTCATCAGACGGCTCCTATTTGCAAAGGCGTGAAAAGACATTTCTATCTGGGAAAGGGTTAAATAAAACATCTCAACTGGAAAACTAACAGCATGACACACATGCAGTAAGAAGCCAATAACATATTGCAGGGTGTCGTGATATTTATATTTAACCCATTTGTACCCATTGCCACTTAAAAGGGGCATAATTATGCAAATACATGTAGTGTAGACCCAGATATGAGGGCCCCTGAAGGGACCCTCTGATCAGCGTCTGCGCTGTTGGCAGAACAAATCGATGCCTTTGATTTGTACCAGCAAACAGTTTGTTTGCTGTGTCCCCTTAACATGCAAAATGAATGGGTTCCAAGACGAGTTTGGTTTAAATAATATGGCAATAAATGGGTTAACCTTTTGGGCGCTGGGTAATTTTCGCACGCTCAAAACATTTCCTACTTCGTATTTACAATCATATTTCTACTACTAACTGCCAGCCAAACTGTCAAACCGTATGAAAGAGTTACTCGATGTCTCATAAAGATTTTCACAAGTCCATCCATAGCATGCTCAAAGTTAATAGGTGCCGCGTTCTGGAAGTTTAAATCTTGTTTTAATGCGTGTTGGGATCCTAGAATTCCGCCTTCGTAACTTTCGTTTCATAGATTTGTTTTCCGGCTCCTGGCGGCTGGTGCTTCTGCTGGGCCCTGCATGCATCTCCTCGTACATCTCTCGCATAATCCTCTGTAGTTCGGTAGATCCACTCGGCACCTTCGGGTTGGTTCCCGGCAATGGCGGCGTGATAGACATGGCCGACGGACTGTTCCACGGTTCTTCATTTGTGGGGACCGGTGAAACAGTAGTCTCCATCACTGCTCCTTGTGAATTATCCGACATAAGTACTTATTACATGTATATATAGGTTAGTTGTAACTTGGATTAAGTAATACATGTATGACCAACAACATTCAGTGTTCTGTTATGATATAGTAATTCCAATTTAACTGACTGACTTGTAAACAATGTTTAAATTGTATGTAGATTCTTATCTATTTGGTATTGTCAGAGAGTTTATCTACTTTCAAACTAAGACACGTTCCCAGTCGTCAGTCTCCTCTGTTTAATTTGAAGATGATTGACCCCGTTTCTGTTCAAACAATTTTCTCACTTTCCTTGTCGAATTTACATATTTTCCGTGTCTTTTGAATTTGTAACTTTTCCTCCGTGTGTTGACTTTATTCTCCTTTCAATCATTGACTTTACAAGTTTCTCTTTTCTTAATCAAAATTCTTCATTTATTATTGAATTAATATTTTCTTTGCGTCCCCCTTTCTTAAAATCATAACTCTGTTTCACAACAGAAGATAATGTCCTGAATTTTACAGAAGTCCTCTTCCGTAAAAAAATAAAACACGAAGACAGTCCAAACATCGTCACTGGAAAGTTTTCAGGATAGTGCCAATCGCCAAACTGTCAATTAATGACGAGAAGAACCATCATGCTTCCTTTGCTAAGCAGGTCCAGTGTGTACAAAGTTAAGTAACAGTTTTCCGGCAGACATTTCAAGTCAATCGTATTTTTTTCTTCACAAACAAGCAGTGGGAAAGTAATCCGCCTCTAACCTTTTAAGAACTATACTATCTGTTAACGTTTAAAACCCTTTCTTTGATCAGTCTAGCCTGTCTAACAATCAATGCTAAATCACGCGATGTTTCAAAACGACAGCATTGCCCATAGCCTGCAATTCTGGTCCTCTATGACACGTGACTGTATTAAACTTTCGTTCTTCACCCTTCGCCTGGCTATACGCAGACAGCTTTAGATCCAGATAAGACGCCGAGTAACTCGGCATCGCATGGGGATCCAAACTTTTTGACACTCGGTCAATTGTTTCTCAAAAGTTTTCACGAATCGAAAGTAAGTAAATATTTGAGTTTGAGCAGAAATGTTTTTTTCAGTAGATTGAGAGTTAAACATCATCATCACTTACTAGTGGTTTGTTTTAGAACAAATTGGCTGTGTGGATGGTGGAAACATAGATTTGGACATAATCTGGCGCCTTTTTATTTGGCGTCTGATCCAGATCCAAAGTGTAAACCCTTTCCTCCATATAAACGCAATTCCATGCATTTGCAAAAAGAGTAGACCCAGATCAGACGGCTCCTAGAGGAGCCGTCTGATCAGGGTCTGATATGTTTGCTTATGAAATAATAGACCTGGCTCTACAGCTTAAACAATACCATACTGGCATACATATGTCAATATAAAAATGCAGCTACTAAATATTCATGATGTCATTATTTCTTTACCGAATATTGAACAGGTAAAGGGTTAACTCATTCCAGGCTAACAGGTTAAAGGTTCAATGAGGACTGTACCATAAAACGCAGCTACCATACTTAACCATTATCAGGCTACCCGCGACCTAACTCACATTGACAAGCAGCTTGGATCAGGGAGAGACGCCAAGTAGGCGTCTCGTCAGGATCCAAGCTGTTTTGACACTTGATCAACAGTTTCTCAAAAGCGTGTGTCATGACACTTGGCCACTAGTCTTTGGAAGTAGTCAAAAGTTCACCAGATCCAAATTTGAGCATACATTATTTTTCACTTTCGGAATAAGGGTTAATGCCATAGATTAGTATCTGATTCATTGTCGATAGACCGGTCTCATGAGATGGTTTGGAATTTAAATGTTTTGGAATTGTCCTTTCTAACTCATCTGTTGTAAAAACTGATATCTGCTTAAACGCACGCTCTGTAGCTATTGTTCACTGTCTGTCGGTTGATTCCAGCCCTTCAGCAACAACTGACTGGGTGACAAACAGCTTGCTGTCTGATAACACGCCGAGTTACTCGGCGTCTCATCGGGATCCAAACTGTTTGCAAATGTGATTAAAGCCGCGGTTAGCAGGAGGAGAAACTGATGTTACTTTGTTCAATAATCTAGTAAAAGTTTAATGACGATATATCTACAAAGTAAAACATAAAACCTTGAACACTCAATAAGAACTGATCGATCTTTTATAATAGTACACCAGTGGTAGCACAGATTCACCTCACTATCTGAACCAATGGTTCTTATTATTTTACTGTTGTTTTCTACTGGGTATGAAATATCAACCAGCATACATGCAACTATTCCCAATTTTTAAGTCTGAAATGTTGTAAGACTGAAATAGTTTAACTACTGCTGTAAGACTGAAATGTTGTAAATACTGCCGTAAGACTCAAATGTTGAGTTACTGCTGTAAGACTGAAATGTTGTAACTACTGCTGTAATACTGAAATGTTGTAACTACTGCTGTAAGACTGAAATAGTGTAACTACTGCTGTAAGACTGAAATGTTGTAACTACTGCTGTAAGACTGAAATAGTGTAACTACTGCTGTAAGACTGAAATGTTGTAACTACTGCTGTAAGACTGAAATGTTGAGTTACTGCTGTAAGACTGAAATGTTGTAACTACTGCTGTAAGACTGAAATGTTGTAACTACTGCTGTAAGACTGAAATAGTGTAACTACTGCTGTAAGACTGAAATGTTGTAACTACTGCTGTAAGACTGAAATGTTGAGTTACTGCTGTAAGACTGAAATGGTGTAACTACTGCTGTAAGACTGAAATGTTGTAAATACTGCCGTTAGACTGAAATGTTGAGTTACTGCTGTAAGACTGAAATGGTGTAACTACTGCTGTAAGACTGAAATGTTGTAACTACTGCTGTAAGACTGAAATGTTGTAACTACTGCTGTAAGACTGAAATGTTGAGTTACTGCTGTAAGACTGAAATGTTGTAACTACTGCTGTAAGACTGAAATGTTGTAACTACTGCTGTAAGACTGAAATGTTGAGTTACTGCTGTAAGACTGAAATGGTGTAACTACTGCTGTAAGACTGAAATGTTGTAAATACTGCCGTAAGACTGAAATGTTGAGTTACTGCTGTAAGACTGAAATGTTGTAACTACTGCTGTAAGACTGAAATGTTGTAACTACTGCTGTAAGACTGAAATGTTGTAACTACTGCTGTAAGACTGAAATAGTGTAACTACTGCTGTAAGACTGAAATAGTGTAACTACTGCCGTAAGACTGAAATGGTGTAATTACCGCTGTAATACTGAAATACAAACAAAAAATGTAATGGTTACTGAAAGTAACGATTATCTGACCCATCCTAGATCAACTAGAACGGATAGAACCAAAGCATTGGCCGAGTTAATATGAGGAGCGCTTAATAAGAAATGACAAACTCGGTTATATTCACGATTTTCACGTGCACAAGGTATGTAAGTATATCGTTGTAGAAGTAGATGTAACACGGGTTTAATGTTTTTCTTCATACACGCGCCGTTTAGCGCCTTTGTAAACAGAGTAGACCCAGATCTGAAGCTTATGTAGGAGTCGTCTGATCAGGGTCTGCTTTGTTTGCTGGTATATTCTATACAGTAAAACCTCTCTTTAACGGCCACTAATTTTTGTTATTAAGTTGATATTTAGGGCAGGTGGTTGCTTAAAGCTCCTATAGGAGCGTTCTGTTTTACTTTCATCTTGCTTTAAGCAACCACCTGCCTTTAACACAAACTATTTGATGTAATCTAATGGCCGTTATTGAGAGGTATATTCTATATACTAATTCTACAGTTTCCGTCACGACCCAAAACTCTTGTGTTCATAGGCTAAATAAAATAAGCAAATGAATATTCATGATATCATAATGTCTTACATAAATATTCATGAAGTACAGTGTTAATTGGTCGCCCAAAGTTTTGATATTGAGGTTAAAGATTAAGCCGCGCATATGTGCGCGTGGCATGGATATGCACAGCCTTGCTGGTATTGCGCTTGGCATGGATATGCACAGCCTTGTTGGTATTGCGCGTGGCATGGATATGCACAGCCTTGTTGGTATTGCGCGTGGCATGGATATGCACAACCTTGTTGGTATTGCGCGTGGCATGGATATGCACAACCTTGTTGGTATTGCGCGTGGCATGGATATGCACAACCTTGTTGGTATTGCGCGTGGCATGGATATGCACAACCTTGTTGGTATTGCGCGTGGCATGGATATGCACAGCCTTGTTGGTATTGCGCGTGGCATGGATATGCACAACCTTGTTGGTATTGCGCGTGGCATGGGTATGCACAGCCTTGTTGGTATTGCGCGTGGCATGGATATGCACAGCCTTGTTGGTATTGCGCGCGGCATGGATATGCACAACCTTGTTGGTATTGCGCGTGGCATGGATATTTACAGCCTTGTTGGTATTGCATTTTCCAAATATATGAACAGAACATATAAAAACATAAATAAACGAAGAAAAAGTCCATTTTCTGAGTGGCTAGTTTGCCTGACAATGCGTACATGTGCAGGCTTGGGGAAATTGCTTTGGATATCTCACATATAGTATTTTCTATGCATGAAATGAAAATGTTACAAAACTCCACCGCTGTTGCCATAACTTATTGAACGGCCCCCGTATTTGTCCCAGATACTATTATTACTTACATTGCGGTCCTAACTGCGTGCAAACCATAATTATCTAGAACCCGATCTAGCGAAAAACTCTAGAATGGCGAAGAAACGGATAAATAATAAATATTTAGTCTACATTACATTTAATATTTATTGCAGCTTGTTTGCGATTCTCTCGGGGTTCCTTTCTCCGGTTAGATATTTCAACACAATTAATCAATTTCTGATGACCTGTCAAAACAGTCTAGATCCAGACGTATATTAACTCGGCTTCTCATCAGGATCCAAGCTGTTTGACATTCTGATTGTAGCTCTGAAAATAAGCCATGTATTAGCCCATTACCTCATAGGCTATTTTTAGATCAACCCTCTTTGAATAAATCTACCGAAAAGGAGCATTAACTAGAGAAAAGGATTTTTTAGAATTTTGTAATTTGAAACCATTGTGATAAATAGAGCATTTGCTCCTATAGGAGCAAATGCTTTATTTATCACAATGGTTTCAACAGGTGACTTTTACAGAGGCGTAGAAAGGCGTATTTATGGAGGAAAGGGTTAAGGAACTTGTTATTTGGGAATTGAAGCAATCGAAAGTTACTCAGTGTGGAAAGAGTTAAGATTTAACACACAGTGTCAGCGCAAGATGCCAGAAGGTACACCTACATAACCCTTTGCTTTTAGACGCCAAGCTCTTGGACACCCCACAGGGGGCCATTTCGTGGGTCTACATGGTCTAAAAAGTCCAAAAAATTGGGTCGATTTAGTGCTATATGTATATAATATAGCACTAAACCGACCCAATTTTTTTTTACCTTTTAGACCATGTAGACCCACGAAATGGCCCCTCTGTGGGATACCCGGTCAGAAAGTTTCCTAAAACTGGAACGAATCGGAAATATGTTAAATATACACGGAATCAGAATTTGAGCAGACATAACTTTTCAACACAGGATAAGGCTGTGTTCATTACAGTAGAAGGTCTCATGTCAATCAAAATGAGTCTTGGCCCTTTCAGCACTAAGAAACGTTTGTCTACAAAATATTTCGCCTGCTGCAATTCTTTTCTATTTCTTTAAAACTAAAAGTATCTCGGCGTCAACCAGTATACTGTGCGTCTCATCAGGATCCAAACTCTCAGCTTGCAAAAGCCATCAAAAGCAGGTTCATAGGATTAAAAGAAGTTTAAGAGCTTTCTGCACCCACATTTGAGTAAAATGTGAACTCGGCGTCTCATTAGGATCCAAACTATTTGTTTACTGTGGTAATCTTTCTGAAAGAAACGGGGAGAACATTAATAAACGAAAATGGTCGAAGACGAGAAAAAAATGCAGACCACAATATTTCGCAGCGATTGAGCTTATACAGTTCGAGAATCCAAAAGAACTTTCTGTATTTCTGACATTCCACCGTAATCAGTCATCCATCACATGCTTATTCATTAACCCTTTCCTTGATAGAGACGCACATTTACGTATATTGCAAAAGGAGTAGACCTGGGTCAATGCTTATAAAGCTTTTTAGTTGAGTATGAGTTTGTTCTCAAGCTTTTGATTGGTCAGATTTGAGCCAAAGGCTCAAATCTGACCAATCAAAAACTTGAGAACGAACCCAGACTCAACTAAAAAGTTTTCTAAGCATGGATACAGATCAGATGGATCTTAGAAGAGCTATCTGGTCAGGATTTGCTCTAGTTGCTTATAGAATAGTATTTATCTGATTCTACAGTTTCTGCCATGGCCAAAACAATTTGTGTTCATATGTTATTATAAATACATTACCTAATAAATATTCACGATCTTATTATTTCTTACATGCATACCAATCAGGTAAAGTACTGAGTGGTGTCCGTTATAAGGGTTCCGTTTGTTTAGTCTGGCCAACTGATGAGGAGTTCGCTTGGATGAAGTAATTCAATATTTGACCTGTAGACGTACGTAAAAATAAAAACAACAGTCTGGCGACAAAAGAACATTAATCTGTCTCACAGCCTAATTCAGTTTGGTGCACACAGTAAAAGTGCTTTGAGACAGTTCACCCTTTCCCTGTTCTATGTTCATTCCAAATTTCAATACTTACTGAATATTCATGGACAAAATAGTTATGATGAAATATGGAAGGTGGAACATTGTAGCCATAAACAGAATACCAAATTCCATAAGCAAACAGGGCAGACCCTCATCAGACGGCTCCTATAGGATATACATGCGTGAAAAGGCGTTTAAAATATGAAGATAAGGGTTAGACATTTCCGATATGTATGTAACTCTTCGCTCCATAGAACCGCCTGTAGACATATTTGCTAACAGAGAAGACCCATATCAGACAGCTTGCAGAAGTCGTCTGATCAGGGGCTGTATTGTCTTCTTATTAAATACGAATGTAATACAGTTGAACGTCGATATCTCGAACTCCAAGGGACTAAACAAATTATTTCGAGATAACAGCAGTTCGAGTTATCGGATTTCTAATCTGGACAAATTCTCGAGTTGACAGTTTAATGCATGTGTAAAGTAATGCTGAAAGCTCCTGCAGGAGCTTTCAGCATTAATTTACATCTGCATTAAACTGTCACATGTGTTTCTAGATATCCGTAGTGATACATTTAAGAGCAATTCTCTATTGTCAGTTGTGGAAGGACCGAACTTTTAGTTCGAGTTATCCCGAAGTTCGAGTTATCCGAGTTCGAGATATCGAAGTTCAACTGTATATAGAATTATAGATCCGATTCTACAATTACTGCCATGGCCAAACATTCTCATGTCCGTGTTATTATAAAATATCAGCTAATTAATATTCATGATGTCATATTTCTTACATGAATATTTATGGAGTAAAGTGTTACAGTATTCACCTTAATAAGCGAACTGTGAGTTACTCATCGAAAGTTAAGCACAAACTATTGCGTTGTAATTTTTTACCTATTTTATCCCATTCCCTCATAGGCTATTTTAGATCCAACCTCTTTGAATAAATCTACTTAAATGGTCAAAGGAGCATTTCCTAGAGAAAATGAAAATTTAACATTTGTGCAGTTTTGAAACCATTGTGATAAATAGAGCAAATTGCTCCATAGGAGGAAATACTCTATTTATCAGAATGGTTTCAATAAGTGACTTTTACAGAATCTTCAAAAGGCGTCAATATGAGGGAATGGGTTAACCTGTATTGCACAGGGTGGGTGTCTGCAGAAGTTTCATTTTGAGAGAGGCCTCTCCTAGACTTCTATTGCTTAACCCTTACAGTGCGGGACACGAGTCACTAATGTCACTTGCAAACAGTGTAGACCCAGATGAGAGGGCTCCTAGAGGAGCCCTCTCATCAGGGTCGGCACTGTTTGTCATGTTTCGCTTTTCTTTGGAGAAATCCCTAAATATTCACCATAGGTTTTACCTGTTTGAATTTTGGAATAGTCCATTTGAAACGTCAGCGTTGTAAGGGTTAATGATGGTCCATACACAGGGATTGACATTCTTAAAACGTCCCACAAACCTTGTGTGCTCAACTCCTCATACGCCTATGGGAGGATTTACTTCAAACCTAGATTTGAAGATGGTTATAGACAAGGTATATTTTGATGTGACAGTATTTGCCAAAGTTTCTGGACTGTAACAATTTTCAAATAGAACGTGCTTGATTTAGAGACAATTTCCCCAGAAATGGTGCCTGTGTCCAGCGGACACAACTCTAGTTTCTCCTAACCCACTGAATGGAATTTAACAAGGCTTAGCACTTTCTCTCATATAAACGCCTTTTCACGCATTTGCAAACAGAGTGGACCCAGATCAGAGGGCTCCTATAGGGGCTATCTGATCAGGGTCTGTCCTGTTTGCTTTTGACATGATGTAGATGTAATTCTACAGTTTTTGCCAAAGCAAAAACATTCCTTGAACAATTTACATTATAAAACTCCGGCCAATAAATATTCATGGTGTCATTATTTTTTACATGAATATTCAACAAGGAAAGGGTTAGAGAAATGATGCTTAGACTGACCCAATCAAAGTTATATAAATGGTTTTGAACGCGTGTTAAGTGGTTTTGAGGGTCTTTTGCTCCGACCGTGTTAACCAGAGTAAAGGAACTTTGAAATCGTCTTCATTATACAGTAAAACCTCTCTATAACGGCCACTGAATTATATCAAGTATTTTGTGTTAAAGCCAAGTGGCTACTTAAAGCAAGGTGAAAGTAAAACAGAATGCTCCTATAGGAGCGTTCTGTTTTTCTTTCACCTTGCTTGAAGCAGCCACATACCCTAAATACCAACTAATTAACACAATTTAGTGTCCGTTATAGAGAGGTTTTACTGTATAATATATAGATAACCTTGTCTGTCCCATCCCCTTACTCCAATGGGAGTGCATGGTGTTTGTGTGTGTGTGTGGGGGGGGGGGGGTAATTTCAAAGATTCACAGGTAAACAACCTTGATGTGAAGATGATTATAGAGTAAATAAGTTTGCTTCAACCATTAATCTCACCAGAATCGGGGCACCCGTGTCCTATGAACACAAGTCTAGTTATTTTACTATTTTATTATAAAGAAAATATTGTTGTTTACTTCGTTAACGGGTCGTGTGTCTGTGGAGGTTGGTAATCGGTCTAAGAAAAATAACATCGGTGGAATCAAAAGGGCGCGAAAAATACGCATGCACTGTAAAACTGGAAGAGCTGACTTAAGTAAAAAAAAACAACATGCTGTGATAGTTTGGTTTTGATCTGTTCGTTCTTTTTTCATCCTTATTTTCTTTGCTTTTATTTCTTTTTACTGCTATAGGGTTGTTATAACTATTTTTGATTTTAAAAAAAAGAAAAAAAAAGACATACTTGAAACATTCATGTTGAAGCCCGGGCTTTGATGCTTCCGCCTGGCTACGCGTCTATTAAGTTCTAAAGATTGAAATTCACCTACATGTATTTTAAAACAATATCATAAACACAAAGTACCTGACAGTTTCGATCCTGGTGAGATTTTGAGTGGATTGGTGTATCATTTGAACCTGTAAGTGTTGTTCTTCTATTCATCTATACATAAAACGATATTTGACTTTTGTTCTGACTTTAACCTTTATCTGATGTACAATTAATTATGCTTACATAATAATTGGATTGCAATTTTCACAAAATATAATGGCCTAAAAGCTTTAATATTCCGACAGCAAAGCGTCTCTACAGATATCTGATATTCAGCGCTCAGTATCTGATATGCAAGCGGAGAATGAGGGCAGGCCTAGGAGACGTATACTTAGGGTGTGTCTATAAGTTTTTGTACATGTACAGCTTGCTTGATTTGTAATATAACTTAGTCAAGGAAAGTAACTAATACTTCACTAGGTTGAGGACTTGTATGAGTTACCTCCCTTTAACTGTCTTTGACGGAATTGTAAGTTAAACTGTATGTGATAAGATAGACAACTTGGCTTATTTTCCAGAATAAAGTTCATCTATCATCAGATTCAGATGCCACCCAATCGCAACGCAGGTTCAAAATTTCTCGGGTGAGACTCTCGATATGAAGTGGTTTTTGGCCACGACAGAATCTATACGATCAGATCTGTATAATATCAGGAGCAAAAAGAACAGTTATAGGGCTCCTACATTAACCGTCTGCCATTTATGTACAGAGAAATGATTAGAATAATGTTAAAAATAAAACAAAAAACATGCGTGCTGTTTACAGACATTTTCAAAGCAAATATATATTTGAATGCCTGATTTGTTCTAAATCTAAATCATAGCTGAATTGCGCCATTTGCTGTATCATTTAATATCAGTTAACCCTTTAGCTGGTGAAAATTCGTCTTAGAAATAATAACATCATGGATAGCCTATTTATTTATCTTTAAGTGGTACCGAGATATTCTGCTGAACGAAGACGTCACCAGTCAAGCTCCACCCCTTCAACGGGTGTTTCGCCCCCTTATGCTCGGAACATTCTTCAGGAGGCGGGGCATACATGTACATGCACAATATACAATTAAACATAGTGTGTGTCGCTTCTTCAGGGAACTTAAATTGGGCTTGTTCCCCATATCAGCTCTCATCTCCAAGACCCTATCTTCTTGCAGAAGGTTACATTTTGACTTGTGGTTGATTCGTTTTCCCTTCTTTCACAAAGTTGACAAAGTGACATGTTTTGTTGTGGGGCGTATCCTTCTTCCTCTCTAACTCTAGGACATTTGCCAATCATAGGATCTGGTCATGGCGCCACCTGTACAAGAAAAGGATGTTGCAGATTTGCCGGAGATAGCAACATGTCGCGCAAAGAACGTAACGTAGAAGGAAAGTTTTCTGCAGTGGTTCATATGACCAAATATCCTGCAAAGCTAATTTCCTCTTCTGTACGTTCCACCTGGTCCAGCTTCCTTGGGGACCTAGTTGGGTTGCCTTTGCTGACCTCGCCTGTTCACCCACCTTTCTTGTTTCCTGCTGTACCATGGTTCTCCTCTCAACAGAGTCTGATGAATCCAAGCGTTGACTAGCTGGGTCTGCTACCTACTTAAGCCCTATCTTCCTATGTTGGTTAAGACTATTATGTCCTGGTGCCTGAGACTGATCTCTGCTAACTCAGCTGCCTGGTGTGCAGACCATTTTGCTACTGTTCTGACTTTAATCACTGCACCGCTGGTTTTCTTGTCCATCGGGTCTCTATAAGCATTAGCAGCAACCGGGCTTTAGCCACCTTGAACTCTTCTACCAGAGAGTGATTGGGGGCACCTGCAGTGTTGACGAATTGATATCTAGCTCGGTCAATGCTTCAGAATGATGGCGGTAACCCGTGCCATCTTCGTATAAATGCTTGCTGACGAGCTGATCCACATTCTCCACTGTGCTGGTGAGTCTTGGTGTTTGATAGAGATGAATCGAACTGTTTCCCTAAGCACATGCAATTGGTGAAATTGTTTTCTAGGGATGGGATTTCTTCTCCTTGGATCCTTAGATTGGATCTGTTCCTAACCACCAATCACTTTGACTTACCTGGCTTTCATTCTCGCCCATACGACAGTTTCACTCAGTGCATTATAGTATTCTGCAATTTCATCTAGTCGGGATGTGGGTCTCTGTACGTTGTAACTGACAGGTATAGGTCTCTGTTGTGACTGGCAGATTATCCTTGAAATCCAGTTAGAGGAACGCGGATTCCGGTGTTTGTCTTGTGGGGCTCACGACCCCCCCCCCCCCCCCTCTCTCTCTCTCTCTCTCTCTCTCTATCTATCTATCTATCTCTATCCGCCCCTCCCCACTCTCTCTGCTCTGGGGAACAGCTAGGTAATTCATCCCTCAAAGCAGAGATTGTGCAACCTTTGATAATGCCCTTTTCAATGAACAGGAAAAGCCGCACAAAAGACGCAACCACTACCAAAACGCCGATGGAAAATAAGAGAGACATGAGAGAAATTAACTAAATTCAGATTGTAAAATGCCATTAGCAAACAGGATCCATCTGATCTGGATCTATTATATTTGCATAGCGTCACAAGGTGTCTCCAACAAGTGTAGCCTACACATGGATTAGTAGATATTTGTGTACTCTAAATAGTGATATCGTCGTTCGAGCTACTTTTGGTTTTGACGATATCCCAGATTCAGCAACCATCACAAAATTAGAATGATGTCTTACAGCTAATTGATAAGACTAGTAGATCTACATGGAGTATTTAATATTAACTTTATTGACAAGAGCACCATGTGCACAATATTTTGATCAAGTAAATCATACAACATATTTAGATCTAATATAGACAATAAATAATTAAAGTACAAATAAATAATGCTTGATTTGTTGGCAAACTCCTGGTAATTCCGGACTAAACTGGATCAGACCCGCCCCTTAACCTTAGGCCTACCATTAAAAGTGTAAAATGCACGTGCCATTCATAGTTTTTGTCATGTTTTCTGTAGAAATGATTAAAAAATCTGCAGTCGTTTCAAATTGAAAATGAGGCCCTGAACACGAAGATAATTATGAATTTTGAAGAAAAATACTAATCATTAATCGCTCTCAGTGGGTACAGTATGTTACAAATCCTAGTTACAAATACACGTGGTCGTTACTTAGTGTAAACACCTAAAATACGTCCGAAAGGACAATAACTGAATTCCGTTTCCGACGTATTTCTGATATTTTATTTTCTACGTCATACCGCTCGTCTAAACGAAAAGAAATGCGTTTACATATATTAAAATGTGTGTAAACACACTCGTGGATTCATCGATATTATTCTATTTCGACAATTAACATAATTTCCACAGAAGTACGGTTGCTTTAGTTAGCCCTTTCCGTTTACTGATGAATATGCATAGAATCCTAATATGGGTCACTGACACACCTCCAAAGTAACTGTTTGAGTATTGTCGTTTGATTGGCTGGTAAGAAAGTCCATCGACCCTGACATTGAAGTGGTGAACAAGGCTTCTCAGTGGATTTGCGCTCGCCTCTCATGTAGAAGTAAAGTAGCTGAAATATTAGTCAGTAGGCATAGTGACAGTTTGGTGGATACTGGCAAGTATTAATATTTAAAATGCACAGGGCATCTTGTGTTGTCCGGGGTTCGGGACAGTTAATAAAATTATACCAGACGAACTTCGCATACCAACATGGCCTGGGGGGTTCCTATGGACAGTTTAGACGCAAGTCTTCTGCGATTGACACTCTATTCCCTAGTCATCATGTGTTTGCTGATCGTCACATTGGACCGAATACGGTGGAAATGCAGTCAATGCTGGAATATGTTGGATGTGAGGTGAGCATATCATTTAATTTTTCTGTCTATTTTTGTTGTTGTTTTTATGTTTATTTGTGTCTCAAAAGTTGTCCAAATTTTCAGGAAACTTACGCAAGTTATCAGGTGAGATGACCCAATGACATCGCATGGTGGAATCATCATTTCATTTAGTGACAGAAAATAACCATTATGTTGAAAATCTGGTTGTGGTAAATGCCTTAAATCTGTAATATAAATATGACATATTTTTGATTATCAAATTATTTTTTTATCGACTTTATCTCTTTAAAAAATATTGCCTTATTTTTACTTGCAATACAGTATTTTATATATGGTTTGATGCTAACATTTGTCATGTTATTGCCTTTGTTCACTGGTGTCATTACATTTTATAGGTGTATGCGTGATCAGTCAAGATTTATGCAATAGGTTTGCACCTCCCCCCCCCCCCCCCCCAAAAAAAAAAGAAAAAGAAAAAAAAAGAAACCCCACAAAAAAAATAAATAAACACAACAACAAAAAAAACCAAACCCAAACCCACCACCAACAACAACAAAAATTAAACAACACACTCCACTTTTTGTGAAAAAAGATCGTAAACAATATGTAAAGAGTAACTTCGGGTATTTTCGACACCTTAAGCTTTAATAATTTGTAAAAATATGCATGTCGAAATTAGCCGACAAATTGCTTCGAAATGGTATATAACGATAAGTTCCAAACATTTTCGAGTGATATGAATGTATAAAACACCGCCAGTTGCCTAGTGATGGGTAACGGTTGTACATACTGAGCTTCGGGTAATTTCGACACTGTTCGGCCAATTTCGACACTTGTCAAATTGCTTGTCCAGACAGGATTTATTAAACAAATTAAAGTCTCCTTATTCATATTTTACAGAGCACATATTTTACATAGCACTATCCGCATATTTGTGTAAACACTTTCGTTTTGAGGCGAGGTCTTGTCGCCAAATAAATTTGTTCACTAGAATTAATTAGACGTGGCTTTACCCGAGACGAAGACACGCTCAAAATCACAATTTTCGTTACGAATGAATCTGTTAAAAAGTTGAGATAGTATTGGAAGTGCTAAGCAGAAGTACTAGTAAGTAGTATAATACATAGTAGTAGTAGTAGTAGTAGTAGTAGTAGTACTGTAGTAGTAGTAGATCTACATAGTAGTTGTTAGTAGTAGTATATTTTAGTAGTAGTAATACTTAGAAGAAGTAGTAGTAGCAGTAGTAGGTAGTAGTGGACTACTAGTAGTTGTAGTAGTAGGTGGGTTGGTAGTGGGTGGGTTAGTAATAGGTGGGTTAGTAGTATTAGTAGTTAGTAGTGATAGTAATTACTAATTAGTAGTTAGTAGTAGTTAGTAGTGATAACAATTAGTAGTAGTAGTTAGTAGTGATAGTAATTAGTAGTAGTAGTTAGTAGCTAGTAGTAGTAATAGTGGTAATTAGTAGTAATTGTTAGTAAATCTAATTGGTAAGTAGTAGTGATAAATCTAGTAGTAGTAGTAGTAGTAGTAGTAGTAGTTAGTATAGTGATAGTAGTTAGTTGTAGATCTAGTATAGTAGTAGTAGTAATGATAGTAGATCTAGTAGAAGTTAGTAGTAAATCTAGATCTTGTAGTAATAAGTAGTCAATAGTAGTTAGTAGTAAATCTAGATCTACTTTAGTTAAGTAGTAGTAGTAGAGTCTAGTAGTAGTTAGTAGTGGTAGTATAGAAGGTGTAACAGGTAGTAGGTTACTTCTAATAAGCTTTAATTAATAATTGTGTTTCTTAGAAAAAAATAAATTGCCACATGGATATCTAAAAAGTGGATGTGTGCTGTCTTACAGTAAGTGACGAAATTACCCGCTTATGCAAGATTATGTCGGCTAAATTCGACACCCCTCTGATCATAGCTTGCAAACGATTACTCTTTGAAAATCAAGGTCATACAGATAAAAACCATGTCTGTGTGAGATTTAACTTGCGAAAAAATGACAAAGAACAGTGCACAGTTAAAGATAGAGCACTCCTAAGATACTGTCACTTCTTATGAAATCTTATAACGTCGTCTAAAAATAGCGTAACGTCACTAGGTCAATATTTACATGACTCACCTTTCTTAAAAAGAACCCCTCAAGAGAATCAATAACATTCTTATGATGTCATGGAATGTTATAACGTCATAATTTTTGCACACAGAGAAATGATCAGCCCAATTATAATGAAACACGAATGGATAACAAAGTATGTGCCGAAATTGCCCGACTGTCGAATTTACCCGAAGTTACTCTACAAGAATTCATGACTCCATGAATTTTTATTACCTGAATTGAACACAGGATGTTTTAGCTGTGGCAGAATCAGATTTACATAATTTTGTAAGCAAACAGAGCAGGCCCTGATCTGATCTGGGTTTACTCTGTTTGCAAAGGTGTGGAACGGCATCGGTGTCAGGTAACGTGTTAAATGAATTAAATGGTTATTTTAGAGCATGTGTAACAGGGTTGATTAAGTCAGGTACAGGTAACTGGTGGAAAATAAATAAGTATGGGTAGTGTGGCGCGATAGCTCTGTGGTTAGATTGCTGGCATAGTAATCCAGAGGCCCTAGGTTTGAGTCCCAGTTGAGCCATGATCTTTTCACCAGTTTGCCTCCAGGAACATGTGTGTGTGTTGGGGGAAGGGGGGGTTAATGGTTTTATCTGTTCTCTACACTGTCTGGGCCTCCGTGGCCGAATCCCCGTCTGGGCATTTGGATTTTTCATGTGAGAAAGCCTTTCAGCTAGCTTGCAGTAGGTCGGTGGTTCTATGCGGATGTTCTTCTGTGCACAACACAACGCAATTTGTTCTGGGGTCTTCCTCCACCTGTAATTAGCAGGACTTCGTGATATAACTGAAATACTGTTAAAGCGACGTAAAACCCGATAAAATCCAAATCCAGTCTATACTGTCACCATTACTGAAATACCAGACTCATTCCATATATGAAAATCCCGTATACTATTAGTTACACTGCTATTTGACAGGGTATATGGCGTGGTATGACCGGTGTGGATGGTGTATTTCTGGAGGCGTAACCGAAGGAAATACTAAATCCACACCGGTCATACCACGCCGTCTACCCTGTCAAATCGCTGTGTAACGAATTTTTACCTGTCAGATCTTTATATGCCTGCACACATGATGTCATGTTACACACCGCTGTTACGGCTCGATTACGTCATCACTGAATAATAATATGATGTAACTTAACGGGCATGTACTTTAAAATCTCACAAACTGATCAGTGTGAAGCGAGGCTCATTTTATTTGTTTAACACAGAATTATGATTTAATATGCACGTAAAAACTTATGCTGAACACAAGAAATATGATTAAAAGTTAATTTTGGCTGAATAACAATTTGGACAGAGCCAATTTTGCAGCCACTGTACAAGGTCATATGCACAGCCTGGTGGATTGTTGTATTCATCCTGACAGGTTGGCGGCTTTTTTATTTGCCTTTTCAGTGTTTTTCGGTATAAGGCTAGCTGTTGCTGTGAGAAGCACATCATTTTGCCATTGTTTATATTTGACAGATATTTGCTGTAAAATCATTTCCGGTTTTAGGCAGGACTAGATTTAAAGCCGAAAGGTAAAATATTATAACAAACATAATCTTCATATTTCGATATTTTATCAACTTTTGTGGTGTGAATATATTTGAATTACTATAAACTGCATTTACTGTCGATTATTTTAACAAAATCTGATATAATAACAGGATGAGATAGAGCACCCGGAATAATTGAATTGAGATAGAAAAACTGGCCACCATTGAGAAATTAAATCAATCTCATATACCCTGTCTCTTTACATATATACCTCTGTACATCCCTGCAAGGTGACCAACCAGAATCCGAGAATTAATCTGACGGGTAATAAATGATGATTACTTATTAGACATATTTATATTTTCAGACAATGGAAGATATGGTGTCTCGTACAGTGCCAGAAAATATCAGACTCAAAAGGGAGCTCAACATATCAGAAGCCTCTGGTAATATTTTTACATTTTATATATTGCATTCTGTACTGAGTACCAGATAAGAGGTATATTTATTATTAGCTCGTCTGTTTTTCGAAGAAAAAAAAAATGAGCTATTGTCGTAACACAGGTGTCATTGTTGTCATGGTCGTTGTCCAGTAACTTTAATGTTGGCTATTATTTCTTTACTATTGGTGCAAATTGTATGAAACTACACACACTTGTTCACCATCACAAGGGCTACAATCTGACCAAGGGTCATAACCCTGTAAGGGTTTTTACAAAATTATGCCCCTATATGGACTTCTAAGGTAATAAAAAAGTCATTTTGAATTCATAAACAACAGAGCTGTCATATTTCAAATGTAAATCCCTTGTGGCAAGGCCTTTTAATCAATGCTACGTTTTTTGGCTTGAAGCCTTGTGACCTTGACCTTTGAATTTTGGCCTAATTTTGAAAACTTTAACAAAAACTTTAACATTGCCTATTGTTTCAAAAGTATTCAAGTAAATCTTAAGAAACTTCATTTATTTGTTCACCATCGCAAGGGCTAAAATATGACAATGTGTCATAACTCTGGAAGGCCTTTTTTTTAACAAAAATTACATTGTATGCCCCTTTATGAACCTATATGACCTATTCAGTGTCGCAGTGCCGTAAAACCCAACTCACTCACTCACTCACTTTATGAACCTAGGAAATAAAAACTTAAAATGTCTTGACAGACGAGCATTGGCACCCGCATGCATAGTATACTGGGGAGACATTTTGTTTTTGTGCGTGGCGTCCGTCTGTCAGTCTGTCTGTCCAATTTTAATTTGTCTGCACGGTTTCTCCAAAACCATTGGTCGGAATTTCATGAAACTTCATAGGATTGATCAGCACTTACTACTGAACAAATGAGTGTCAAAAAGCTTGGATCCTGTTGACTAGTGATGACACATCTCATCTGGATCCAAGCTGCTTGCATATGATTAGTTCGCTATCATCTCATCTGGATCCAAGCTGCTTGCATATGATGGTTAGTTCGCTATTATCTCATCTGGATCCAAGCTACTTGTATATGATGGTTAGTTCGCTATCATCTCATCTGGATCCAAGCTGCTTGCATATGATGGTTAGTTCGCTATCATCTCATCTGGATCCAAGCTACTTGCATATGATGTTAGTTCGCTATCATCTCATCTGGATCCAAGCTGCTTGCATATGATGGTTAGTTCGCTATCATCTCATCTGGATCCAAGCTGCTTGCATATGATGGTTAGTTCGCTATCATCTCATCTGGATCCAAGCTACTTGTATATGATGGTTAGTTCGCTATCAGCAGGATAAGGTTTAAGCTAGAAGTTTCATGGTTATGATACATGTATACTTGGTACATGTACATGTATTTGAACTTCTATTATTATTTTAACCCTTTCCCTCATATAAACGTGTTTTCATGCATTTGCAAACAGAGTAGATCCAGATCAGACGGCTCCTAGAGGAGCCGTCTGATCAGGGTCTGCTCTGTTTGCTAATAGAATTTGATAGATCAGTTTCTTTGCCTTCTAAATTGTCTACAATGTTGCACCTTCCATATTTCTTTATAACTATTTTGTTAATGAATATTCAGGAGGTATTGAAATTTGGAATAAATATAGAACAGGGAAAGGGTTAAGTATGCATACAATATAATTTATACAGAATATTAACTTTTATGTGACAAACACCATTGTATTCAAGTTAATACAGCCATCACATATTATTTCTCTATATTAGACACTTTTAAGCTGTGACGTCGTGTACAATCACCATGCGCTATTGTGTATTTCACCACACGCTATTGTGTAAATACACATGTATGACCTGCCAAAAAACGGCATTTTTAGTCGAAATAAGTTATGTGATAAAAAGAATATGATGCTCCTAGTCATTTTGTACAAACTGATATTAAACGAGTGTTGAAAAATGTTATTAAGCAAGCCTCAGGAGACAGCTCCTGTACAAGCTGTCCGAATGTGATATGCTCTGTTTGCTAATGAAATAATACAGGTACGATTCTACAGTATTCATCATGGTTGAAATTTTCTTGTTCACAACGCCATTTTGAAAAATGAGCAAATTAATATACATAGATTACATCTTATACAGACTAAATAATAGATATTCATGAGTTAAAGCGATATACAATTTATGATTAGAGTACAACGAGACAACAAAAATATATGCCCAAAGACCTAGGTTGAGGGCATATTGTTTGTTGGTCTGTCTGAAACTTTAAACTTGACCAGAACGTTTAACCCTTTACTCCATAAATACGCCTTTCTACACCTTTGTAAACAGAGTAGACCCAGATCAGATGGCACCTATATGCATGAGCCGTCTGATCAGGGTCTGCTCTCTTTACTTATGCTATAATATAGATATGGTTCTACAGTGTCTGCCATATGTCTAAATATTCCTGTGTCAATGTGCTATTATAACAAATTAATCTATTTAACCCTTTCCCTATTATAAACTTGTTTTCACGCATTTGCAAACAGAGTAGATCCAGATCAGACAGCTCCTAGAGGAGCTGTCTGATCAGGGTCTGCTCTGTTTGCTAATGGAATTTGATAGGTCGGCTTCTATACTTTCTAAAGTGGCTAAAATGTTCCATCTACCATATTTCATTATAGCTATTTTGTTCATGAATATTCAGTAGGTATTAAAATCTGGAATAAACATAGAACAGGGAAAGGATTAATATTCATGACATCATTATTTCTTACATGAATGTGCATGGAGGAAAGGGTTAATTATCAGAGAGAGACTTCATATTGGCATCCACATGTATACTCGTACCATGAAACTGCAACTTTTGAATGATGCTGTGCCATGGTCAAGGTGAAAAGTCAAAGTATAGATCATAGCAGCTGTTTTTATGTTACCTGCCGAGAGGCAGTGTGTCACTTAGGGATCACTATTCCGTCGTCTGTCCGTCCGTCTATCCGTCCGCCTGTCTGTCACACTTTCTTTTTTTGGCTGTCATTTCTAAACTAATCATTATAGAGCTTTCAAATTTCACATGTGTCTTCCTCTCATTGAAGACCATTGATGTAACTAAGGTCCATTACTCTGCATGCAATGCTTTTTGAGTTATTCCCCTTTGTTCTGATTTTTGCACTCCAGCATATTAGCAATTTTTGTGTCAGTTGCGACCAGGTGACACATGTGTTCCTCCGAACACTCTTGTTAACATTTAGTGTTTTACAAACACGTCTTTTTAATGTATTTTGTTTTTGACAATCAGTATATATAAACATGTATGTGTATAATTTTGGCAGGCCTGATTCCTGCCTAATGATTTGTAAGTCAAGAGTCCTGTATATGCTTGACTTGTTCCTTTTAAAAACTGCAGTTGGAATTACAGCTTAATTTAACCACAGATTGTATCACCTGTCTGACCTAGTATCACCTGACCTGGTATGTCATAGATTACTCACCCGGTAGACAGACTTTAAATAGGAACTATATCATCAAACAGTAATTCCCTGTTAACCCTTTCCCTCATATAAACATATTTTCACGCATTTGCAAACAGAGTAGACCCAAATCAGATGGCTTCTAGAGGAGCCGTCTGATCAGGGTCTGCTCTGTTTGCTAATAGAATTTGATAGATTTGGTTCTTTAGTTTCCAAAATGGCTACACTATCAATCCTTCCTTATTTCATTGTAACTATTTTGCCCATGAATGTTCAGTAGGTATTGAAATTTTGAATAAACATAGAACAGGGAAAGGGTTAATCTATAATTATTGGTTTTCAAGAAAGGTGGCAGCTTAATGCAGGGTTGTTAAACAGTTTACCTCATAGAGACATGACGTAATGCCTTGCAAACACAGTAGACCCAGATGATATCAGATGGCTACTTTAACCCTTCTCTTGCTGAATTTTAAAATACATTTCTCCTTCTTTACCCATGCCCTGTTGTATAATTACATATATCTTCACTGTGTACAAGTATTTCGCTGTGCAATCACTACTGTGGAGTGCACTGGTTGCACAATCAACTTGTAAATAGTGCAGACCCTGATGAGACAGCTCCTGCTGGAGCTGTCTCATCTGGGTTTCACAATTTACAGGTAGGTATATTGACGTGAATAGCAAGCGAAGGGTTAATCCTTTCCTCCATATGCTATTTTTAGACCCAACCTCTTTGAACGAATCTACCCAAAAGGAGCATTAGCTAGAGAAAAGGAAAATTTTAGAATTTTGTAGTTTGAAACCATTGTGATAAATAGAGCATTCGCTCCTCTAGGAGCAAATGCTGTATTTATCACAATGGTTTTAAGAAGTGGTTATTACAGAGGCGTAGAAAGGCATATTTATGGAGGAAATGGTTAAAAGCCAGCTGATTTGGGTCTGCCGTGGCTGCTTAAGAAAATTCGTAGAACTCATTCTGCAGGGGTTTTTTCGTGATAAAAAATCCCTTGTTAATGTGGCATTTCATAAAATCAGTTAATGAATATTAATGAAGTAATAAATTAACCTTTAAACTCATGTGATATAAATTGAGAAAAGTTGATCATTTGATCTGAAAAGACATAGGACCAGTTGCAAGTGGTCCTAAAGTTAGGAGTGTTAAATTAATTATGAAATGGTACTAGACCAAGGTTAGGGACATTGAAAGAAACCTCCCCGCACCAAAATTTAGACACTGGCCTCTTTCTGGTAATTATGGGGAAAATATATTTAATAATTGGGAATTTTTTAGCATGTAACTCTCAATGATTTGGACAGCATTTTTGGCACCATTTTAACCCTTTCCGCCATAAATACGCCTCTGTAAAAATCACCCATATAGAAACCATTGTGATAAATAGAGCACTTGCTCCTATAGAAACAAAAGCTTTATTTATCACACTGGTTTCTATACTTCACAAATGTAAAATTTTCCTTTTCTCTAGTTAATGCTCCTTTTTGGTAGATTCATTCAAAGAGGTAGATTATAGATAGATTATAGATATATTTATTTCAGCAATAAGTGTACATAACATGGCAAAACACAATTAAGGCAACATATAAAAGCCATGTAATGCCCTCTAGACACCAAGGATAACACAAAAAAGGAAAATATTTTCCTCATTTCCATTGTGGCCCTTGATTCATGTGGCAAGACACAGAGTCACGGTATCATTATAAATAACTATCACAGACATTATCTTAAAATCCCTATAAACATTAAACACTTAATTAAGCAGCTGTTAGTAGTTGAATTTTCATAATGGCATATGAATGTATAGGAATTCTTGGCCATGGCAGAAACTGTATATTATTCCATGAACAAACAGAGTAAAAAGTGATCACACAGCTCCCACAGGAGCTGCTGTCTGATTTGGGTCTGCTTTGTTTTTAAATGCGCTAAAAGATGTTTATTGAATAAAGATAAATATTCTGCTGTGAAAAATAGGTCTGCTAAAATTCTTAATTGGCTATAATTTTTACTTTGAAGCTTTAGGGAAACTTGTCCATATTTATGTCAAACAGTTTGGATGCTGATATGCGAAGTCACAGTTCATCTCATCTAGATCTATTTTGTTTATAATTGTCAGTCAAGTCACAATCAGCAGGATTAGAGTGGAAGTGCTGCTGTAGTTTAGTGTCGGTGCTGCTGTAGTTTAGTGTCAGTGCGTACTGCTCTAGTTTATTGTCAGTGCTGCTATAGTAGTTTAGTGTAAGTGCTGCTGTAGTAGTTTAGTGTCAGTGCTGCTGCTCTAGTTTATTGTCAGTGCTGCTATAGTAGTTTAGTGTCAGTGCTTCTGTTGTTTAGTGTCAGTGCTTCTGTTGTTTAGTGTCAGTGCTGCTGTAGTTTAGTGTCAGTGCTGCTGTAATTTAGTGTCAGTGCTGCTGTAATAGTTTAGTGTCAGTCCTGCTGCTGTAGTTCAGTGTCAGATCTGCTGTAGTAGTTTAGTGTCAGTGCTGTTGTAGTAGTTTAGTAGTAGTTTAGTGTCAGTCATGCTGCTATAGTTTAGTGTCAGTGCTGCTGTAGTAGTTTAGTGTCAGTGCTGTTGTAGTAGTTTAGTGTCAGTGCTGCTGTAGTTTAGTGTCAGTGCTGCTGTTGTTTAGTGTCAATGATGCTGTAGTTTAGTGTCAGTGCTGCTGCAGAAGTTTAGTGTCAGTACTGCTGTAGTTTAGTGTCAAGTGGTCATTGATCCAGTTAAATAGGAATTGATGAACACTTGATACTTATTCCTTATACAGGTAGTTATATGCCTTTTAACCCTTTATTTCTTGAATATTCATTAAAGAATAATAATGACACCATGAATGTTAATTAGATTAAATGTTATGATAGCACACTGACACAGGAATGTTTGGCCATGGCGGCATGGCAGAGACTAGGATCATATCTATACAATGTATTACTTTATAAGCAAACAGAGCACACCCTGATCAGATCGACTCCTTCAGGAACCATCTGATCTGGGTCTACTCTGTTTGCAAAGGCATAGAAAGGCATATTTATAGAGTAAAGGGTTAATGCATTTGTGAACTGAGTAGGCTCAGATTAGACAGATCCTGTCTGATCAGGGTTTGCTCTGTATGCTTATGAGGTAATAACGATCTGATTCAAGTGTGTGTGCAGTGGCCAAATATTCCCATGTTCATATGTCATTGTAAAACTTCAACTACTGGAGTACAGTGCTCCCTCTCTACAAAGTGACGATTCTAAAGAGTGGTCACAACATAGGGTTTAATGGAGGCATAAAGAAAATACGATGGAAAAAGTTGTTTCTGGATCCTTGTTGTTTCGGAAACAGTGACATGCGTTGTTGTAAGGAGGGAATCGTTATTGAGAGGGCCGTTGTAGGGAGGGAGCACTGTAGTTGATATTCCCGATGTCATTATTTCTTGCATGAATATTTATGGAATAACGGGTTTAATGAATTTATTACATCATTCTCCTTGCTGGAAAAAATATCTCTTGTCCAATGTGTTGACTATCAGCCATTATAACATAAAATCCTGTCACAGTAGGGTTGGCTCATGGTCAAGGTCTAAAGTACATACCAATTGTTCCAGCCTTCATTTTGTGTAAGACTATATCTGCATTTTTGGTGGGTTGGTGGTCAGGGTTCAAGAAGCTGAGTCAAATGTTTACTTTATTGGGATGATGTGCAGCATACAAGTAGATGTTGATAAGATTGGTTTGAGCCATCTGATCTGGGTCTATTCTGTTTGCAAAGGCGTTAATAGGCATAGTCATGGATTAGAGGGTTACTCATAACTCTTTGTTTGCCCAGGGCAAATCTCTGATCACCTATGCATGTAGTTGTTCATTACCTTCTTAGGATCAAAACTTTATGATTACGTTTTCTGAAACAAAAAGAAATTCAACAAATGTAGTTGAAGAAAATGGCTAGTTGAAGCAAATGGCTACTTTGGGGAACATATTGTGTTTCTTATTGTTATTATGAATATTTCTTCTTCTTTTATATCTTCTTCTGTTAACTTGTCCAACACACTTCTCTGTTAGTAATAGTCTGATCTTAATGAAACTTCACATGAACATTGCTGATTATGTACAGATGTGCATTCCACTTTTAATCTTGTTTTTAGCTCACCAGAGCACTTTTGTGCTCAGGGTGAGCTTTTGTGATCACTTGATGTCCGTCGTCGTGCGTCGTGCATCGTCCGTCGTAGGGCGTCAACAATTTGAACCTTTAAAAATCTTCTCCTCTGAATCTACAGGGTTCTCAGCTTTCATCTTTGGTACATAGCATCATCTTTAGGTCCTCTACAAAAGTTATATAAATTTTGCCCCTGGGGTCAAAATTGGCCCCGCCCCAGGGGTGCCTTGTTTTCTATTGAAATATATAGTAAAACTTTGAAAATCTTCTCCTCTGAATCTACAGGGTTCTCAGCTTTCATATTTGGCACATAGCCTCATGTTCAGGTCCTCTACAAAAGTTATATAAATTATGCCCCTGGGGTCAAAATTGGCCCCGCCCCAGGGGTAGCCAGATTTCATTAGAAACATATAGTGACAACTTTGAAAATCTTCTCCTCTGAATCTACAGGGTTCTCGGCTTTCATATTTGGCACATAGCATCATGTTCAGGTCCTCTACAAAAGTTATATAAATTATGCCCCTGGGGTCAAAATTGGCCCCGCCCCAGGGGTAGCCAGATTTCGTTAGAAACATATATAGTGACAACTTTGAAAATCTTCTTCTCTGAATCTACAGTGTTCTCAGCTTTCATATTTGGCACATAGCATCATGTTCAGGTCCTCTACAAAAGTTATATAAATTATGCCCCTGGGGTCAAAATTGGCCCCGCCCCAGGGGTAGCAAGTTTTGAATAGAAACATATAGTGACAACTTTGAAAATCTTCTCCTCTGAATCTACAGGGTTCTCAGCTTTCATATTTGGCACATAGCATCATGTTCAGGTCCTCTACAAAAGTTATATAAATTATGGCCCTGGGGTCAAAATTGGCCCCGCCCCAGGGGTAGGCAGATTTCATTAGAAACATATAGTGACAACTTTGAAAATCTTCTCCTCTGAATCTACAGGGTTCTCAGCTTTCATATTTGGCACATAGCATCATGTTCAGGTCCTCTACAAAATTTATATAAATTATGCCCCTGGGGTCAAAATTGGCCCCGCCCCAGGAGTAGCAAGTTTTGAATTGAAACATATAGTGACAACTTTGAAAATCTTTTCTTCTGAATCTACAGGGTTCTCAGCTTTCATATTTGGCACATAGCATCATGTTCAGGTCCTCTACAAAATTTATATAAATTATGCCCCTGGGGTCAAAATTGGCCCTGCCCCAGGGGTGGTCAGTTTTCAATAGAAACATATAGTGAAACTTTGTAAATCTTCTCCTCTGAAACAGGAAGGTTCTCAGATTTCATATTTGGCACATAGCATCATGTTCAGGTCCTCTACTAAAGTTATATACATTATGCCCCTGGGGTCAAAATTGACCCCGCCCCAGGGGTGGCCAGTTTTCAATAGAAACATATAGTGAAAACTTTGAAAATCTTCTCCTCTAAATCTACAGGGTTCTTAGCTTTCATATTTGGCACATAGGATCATATTCAGGTCCTCTACAATCTTTTTATAAATTATGCCCCAGGGGTCAAAATTGGCCCCGCCCCAGGGGTCGCCATGTCTCAATAGAAACATATAGTGACAACTTTGAAAATATTTTCCTCAGAAACTGGAAGGTTCTCAGCTTTCATATTTAACACATAACATCATGTTCAGGTCCTCTACAAGAGTTATATAAATTATGCCCCTGGGGTCAAAATTGGCCCCGCCCCAGGGGTAGCCAGTTCGCAATAGAAACATATAGTGTCAAATTTGAAAATATTTTCCTCAGAAACTGGAAGGTTCTCAGCTTTCATATTTGGCACATAGCATCATGTTCAGGTCCTCTACAAAAGTTGTATAAATTATGCCCCTTGGATCAAAATTGGCCCGCCCCAGGGGTGGCTAGTTTTCTCTAGAAACATATAGTGAAAACTTTGAACATCTTCTCCTCTTATTGCCTGGTGAGCGATGTCAGGGCCATTCTGGCCCTCTTGTTATTTTAAACAATGCCATAGTAACCAAGTGGTGGGCTCGGATGGGTCGAAATTTAGATATTGTTCGACTAAATTTAAATTGTTCGATTTTGCTGAAAATTGGTGTGTCGGGATATTTTGGTACTGTGGAGCTTTACCTTTTGGGTCTATATTTTACTTGCATATATATATCCGTATTTGTATGCTACTGGCATGAGAAGTGTTAAAAATGATTATTTTGTAAATCTGCATTTGATTACAGTAACTCTACAATATGCATTTTTTATTACATTTTCAGATGAATACCAGCTATTGGAAAGACTGTACAATATGGCACATAAAAACAAGATGCACAGGAGTTACATAGGCATAGGGTACTATAACACATACACGCCTCACACCATCATGCGAAATATTCTGGAAAATCCAGGATGGTAAGTATCCCTTACTAGTAGACTCTGATGTGCTGTATTATTTATATGCAAACAGGGTAGAACCTGTTTATAGGGACCGTGTAATGAACAACCGTGTGAGTCTAAAATAGCAGAGGAGCTTTCTGCATAATTTTTATCCTGCATTAAGTTAAAATATTCAGATAGCATGTCTTATTTTCAAAATATGGCTTGTACCGTAATTATACTAAAAATTGATAAAAACTTAGGCAGATTAATTAGCCCCAAATCAAGCTGCTCCTAAAGGAGCGAGCTGATCAGGGTATTAGGCCCAAATCAAGCTGCTCCTAAAGGATTGAGGTAATAGGCCATTGCTACATAATGACCAACAAACAGTAGCGTAAATGTGCACTGCTATATGATGACCAATAAACAGTAGTGTAAATGTGCACTGCTATAAGATGACCAACAATCGGTAACGTACATGTGCACTGCTTTCTCTGGTCTAACATGCAGCCTGTATTCCTTTAACACTTTGATCGTGGGAATCGAGGGTACCGACACTTGCAAAGAGTGTAGACTTAGATGCTTCTAGATCTCTGCACTGTTTGTCATTTAAAACCCTCTTATGAATTATAACCTTCCATATGTTATGGACTCTGTTTGTAAACATTTATAGACCATTCCACTTTGAAAATTCAGCTTTCATAAGGTCTGGCAGAGTTTGTTTTGAAATTTGCACTTTGATCAAGCACAAGGGTAAGCTATGTGACGCTTGGTATATTTGTAAATTTGTAACTGGAGGCTGTATTTACATACAAGATGTATTTACATATCAACCAGCTGAAATTAGAATACCCTAATTACCTTAAGTATTCACACATCCAGTCTCCCCTCTTAACTGGTTTGTAGTAAGTCAATGTTGAATCATTTTTAAAGCTTCAACTCAAGACTAGTAGCAAATTGTGAAGATCCTGATCAAACTGCTCCTTTAGTAGAAGTTTGATCTGGGTCTGCACTGTTTGTCTAAGCTTCTCTGAATACTTAGGGGAATTAGCATGATGCATAACATGCTGCTACCAACACTTCAAAGGCATGAAACAGTTGGTTGGTTTTTACACTGCACTGCTGTAGCAGTCATAAATGTATTGATGTTTGTAATGATAGAGGATGCTGTAATGTTGTCATGCTTTATAGAGTCATTATGCCCTTTAAACTCTGGATACAGTTCGCTGTTCAAAGGATGAAATCAGTACTGATCTCTGTACACCATAAATATGCCTTTTATGCAACTTTGCAAACAGTGTAGACCAAGATCAGATGGCTCCTGTAGGAGCAGTCTGATCAGGGTCAGCTCTGTTTTGTAAATACATTATACAGTTTCTGTTATGATATAAAACTCACTTGTTTATAGTGCCATCAAAAAATTGCATGAGATTATATTGATGATGTCATTTTTTGGCATGAATATTCATGGAGCATATGGTTAATAGGCTAATAGCAGACATGTTTCACCAGTCTAGATCTTTATCTTTTCAAAAGTGTCGATCAACTGTTTTGAAAATATCATCTGCTCTTAGTTTCTGGCTGAAAAAACTAAAAAATGTGATCAAGTTTGTTTCTTTTTTACCCTTTTTATCCATACGAGACAATTTATACCATTACTTTATTATCTTTCAGCTTTGAGAGTAGTATCTTTCAATTCTGGGAGTTGACTTTCCGTTGTTGTTCTTTTTCCATATTTGTTCATGAACTAAATAAAAGTACACATGCATGAGTAAATGAGATTGATCTTAGTGTAAAATGTCCTTTCCAATGGTGGTAAACACTTTGCAATGGATGTCACACATTTATCTTTTAAGGGCTGTTCCATTTAAATGTGTATTGGGGGCAGGAAGGCACTTTAAAAAACAGTTTTGCATGGATGGGTTTCGCTGCAAAAATGGTACTAATTGGTTTGTGCATTAGTAAAAAACTTCTATGAGTGGGTGGCCGAATTTGAAAGTGCCTTCCTGCACCCCCATACACATTTAAATGGAACAGCTTTTAGCATAGCTAGAGAGTTTTAACCATTTAACGCTGAATTTTCAAAGTGGAAATTTTCAAATGATCTATCAAATTATTTAATGATAAGAGTACATCCAGTAGAAAAGGGTAAACATGTACTTTGCTAGAGATATTTGAATAACAAACAGTAGAGTACTCCTCTAGCAGCCCTCTGATACAAACAGTACAGACTCTGATTAGAGTACTCTAGCAGCCCTCTGATCCAAGCAGTACAGATCCTGATTAGAGTACTCCTCTAGCAGCCCTCTGATACAAGCAGTACAGACCCTGATTAGAATACTCCTCAAGCAGCCCTCTGATACAAACAGTAATGACTCTGATTAGAGTACTCCTCTAGCAGCCCTCTGATACAAACAGTACAGACTCTGATTAGAGTACTCTAGCAGCCCTCTGATACAAACAGTACAGATCCTGATTAGAGTACTCCTCTATCAGCCCTCTGATACAAGCAGTACAGACCCTGATTAGAATACTCCTCAAGCAGCCCTCTGATACAAACAGTACAGACTCTGATTAGAGTACTCTAGCAGCCCTCTGATACAAACAGTACAGATCCTGATTAGAGTACTCCTCTAGCAGCCCTCTGATACAAACAGTAGACCCTGACTCCTCTTGGAGCCCTCTGATACAAACAGTACACACCCCGATTAGAGTACTCCTCTAGGAGCCCTCTGATACAAACAGTACAGACCCAGATTGGAGTACTCCTCTAGCAGCCCTCTGTTACAAACAGTACAGACCCTGATTAGAGTACTCCTCTAGGAGCCTGCCGATACAAACAGTACAGACCCAGAATAGAGTACTCTTCTAGGAGCCCTCTGATACAAACAGTACAGACCCTGATTAGAGTACTCTAGCAGCCCTCTGATACAAACAGTACAGACCCTGATTAGAGTACTCTAGCAGCCCTCTGATACAAACAGTACAGACCCTGATTAGAGTACTCTAGCAGCCCTCTGATACAAACAGTACAGACCCTGAATAGAGTACTCCTCTATTAGCCCTCTGATACAAGCAGTACAGACTCTGATTAGAGTACTCTAGCAGCCCTCTGATACAAACAGTACAGACTCTGATTAGAGTACTCCTCTAGCAGCCCTCTGATACAAACAGTACAGACTCTGATTAGAGTACTCTAGCAGCCCTCTGATACAAACAGTTCATACCCTGATTAGAGTACTCCTCTAGCAGCCCTCTGATACAAACAGTACAGACCCTGATTAGAGTACTCCTCTAGGGGCCCTCTGATAAAACAATACAGACCCTGATTAGAGTACTCCGATTAGAGTACTCCTCTAGGAGCCCTGTGATCTCTATCTACACCGTTTGTAAATGCCTTTACATTACATGTAGATTCCTGCGTTCAAATGGTTTTGTGCTATTTCACATGATTCCTAACAATAATGTGAGTATAGAATATAGATAATGAACCATCTTCTTGTGATTGCATTTAACCCATTCCTTCATACAAACACTTTTTATGCCGTTGTAAACAAAGTAGACCCAAATCTGACAGACAGTGTAGGAGCCATCTGATCAGGGTCTGCTCTGTTTGCTTATGAAATTATAATAGATCTGACTCGGCAGTTTCTACAAATATCAAAATGTCATGTGTACATAATATTATGCCATTATAAAAAAATCAGCTAATTTATATTCATGATGTCATTACTGATTTTAAGGGGTTGGGGTGTGTGGGGGGCTGGGGGGTTTACAAAATGTATATTGTATTTGCTCTTGTTTGTCTGTTGGTTGGTTGGTTTGTTCCCAACATTTACGTTTGTGATAATTTTGTCGCCATTGCACATACATACTTCAAACTTGGCATGCATGTGCAACTTACAGAGGCGAACATTTTTAGGGGTGACTTATTAAGGTTTAGATCATACATCAAGGTCAAAGGTCATATTGGGGTGGGGGAGCATAGTGTTTCACAAACACATCTTGTTTACATGAATATACAACAAAGAACAGTTTGTGAAGTGCTAAAGCATGCCAGCAATGACGACAAATCCTATGGCAAATCAACATGTCCTACATAAAATGTAAACAAACTGTAGCTGTGATTTTAATTGCATAAAACAACATAAATTATTTCAACACTTTGACCATGACAGAGAATTGTACCTAATGAAGATCGAGGTGTATACAGGACTCAAGCTGGAGCTCACATTCAGGGAGAAATTAAGTTGGATTCAGAGAGATTTTCCCAAAGCTCAAACAAGGGAGAATGCAGGTTTAGGGAGGCTTTTTCTCCCAAATTGCCCTATAGCTTCAGCCCTGGTATACCCTGATAGCTCAGTTTTCTTTACACTTCTACTAGTCCCTACTTCTAAGTATATGCGGCATTTAGATTTACCAGTTTTGTTCCACCTGCTGTAAGCAGAGTGACACTTCAGGATCACTTCTGTAAAATCTCCATTTGTCTTTTGGTCTTTATGCTTTTTTGGTCACTCTTTTACTTCAGAACGTGACATGTGTTCCTTCAAACAATCTGGTTTTGTGTTGATCATAAGACCAGAAGTATTTGACCTAGACTTCTAGAGTCAGTGCAACTGTGTAGAGTCATTTAGCATTATATCAACTTGTGAAGCTTCAAGCTTACATGTATGAAATAAACTCAGTAACAAGTTATAACCCTTGTAATAAGTCTTACCAATCAACATACGTGTAAGAGGGGATATTTATGTCCTAGGCACATTTCTAGGAGCATCTGTGTATTATGGAGCCTCTGTTTTGAATGCCTATAAATATATCAGATGAAATATACCCCGGTTAGTTTGTTTTTGTAGGGAAAAGGTTTCAGATTCAATCCCCAGCTAGGTTATACCAAAGATTTGCAACATAATACTAGTGGCTCCCTAGTTTAACCCCTAACTGTGAGTTTCCCAGTTTTTGACTCAGCATGCGAGTTCCTCAGTTGGGGAATCAGCATTTAACTCCCTAGTCTTAGAGTTACTATCTAGTTTAGGGCTCATCATGTCTTTCCCTAGTTCAGAGCTGAGCATGTGGCTACCAAGTTTAGAGTTCAGCATGTGGCTGCCTAGTTTATGGGTCAGCATATTGAGACTGATTGACCTGGTTTATGATAATGCAACTAGCATAAGTTAAAATCCCTGTGTATCAATGCTTTACACAGAAGACTCATTAAAGAATCAGAGAACCTAATTCTTGGTTCTTTCTAAATCGAGGGCTTGGTGCAAAACTATTGTAACTCCTTCACTTTGTGAAGGAGTTACAATAGTTTTGCACCAAGCCCTCGAAATCAGAAATCAGTTCCAGGGCATGCATAGACTAAATATGTTGAACTATTATTCCAGGACAACCCAGTACACACCATACCAGGCAGAGCTAGCGCAGGGTCGGCTGAATTGTTTGTTGAACTATCAGACCATGGTCTCTGACATGACAGGGATGAATGTGTCCAACGCCTCCTTGTTAGATGAGGCCACAGCAGCTGCAGAAGCAATGGGCATGTGCTACAGGTGAGGTTAAATTCTGAGCTATATAGAAGGCTTTAGTCACACTAGGGCTTGTGACCGGATACAATCATCTACAACCTCAAGGTTGTGTGACAAGTCATGGATAATTGGTGTGGTAGTCTCGTTTATCAGCATTCAGGTTTTCCTTCAGGAGCACTTTGATCTGGGTCTGCACTGTAACTGTTTTTTCTAACTTCTAAGAGTAATTAACACATTACCCCCTAGTGACGCATTTTTGCGCTTCTATACAGTTCACATTGTGATAAATAGAGCATTTGCTCCATAGGAGCAAATGCTCTATTTATCACAATGGTTTCAATACTACACAATTCTAAAACTCTCCTTTTCTATAGTTAATGCTCCGTTTAGGTAGATTAATTAGAAATGGTTGGGTCTGAAAATAGCCTAGGAGAGAATGAGTTAAGGAAGTTATACAGTTGGTATACATCAGTATTCAAATCCAGTCTTTTCACTCAGTTGTTATGATGGAAAGAAGATGCTTACGGCAGTTGGAGCATTGCCCAAATATCACCTATAAAATGAACGCATAAACAACTAATAAATGTGCAATTCAGCTGAAACTGCTCCTTACTCCTTAACCAACATTCTGAATTAAATACGTTTACAAAACATTCAGGCAAAACATTCAGACATTTTTAGTGTGTTATTAGATTTACCTAACGATTATTCATATTAGAAATAATGACATCGTGAATGTTTATTACCTAAGTTTTTATAATGGCATATGAACACAGCAAATTTTTGCTAATCCAGAAATAGAAAATATCAGATCTGTATGAACCAGCAAGCAAACGGAGTAAACCCTGATCAGAGGGTTCCTACAGGACCAGTCTGATCTGGATCCACTCTGCAAAGGTTTATATGAATGAAAATGTACAGTTTAGTTTAGCTATTTGCATGCATTGCTTAAGTAATTATCATCTATCAAAATTATTCTCAAAATAGATTTTTTCCCATTTCAAAATAAAGTCAGAGTATTAACCCTTTCCCTCATAGGCTAATTTTAGATCCAACCTCTTTGAATAAATCTACTGAAAAGGAGCATTAACTAGAGAAAGGGAAAATTTTAGAATTTTGTAGTTCTGAAACTGTTGTGATAAATAAAGCATTTGCTCCTTAGGAGCAAATGCTCTATTTATCACAATGGTTTCACAAAGTGACTTTTACAGAGGCTTAGAAAGGCGTATTTATGGAGGAAAGGGTTAAAATGTTTGGATCCTGATAAGCTGTCTGGTCTGGATCCAAACTATTTATATTTGTTATCACACAATTGGTACTAGCATGTTAAGAGAATAATGTAGCCTTGAAACTTGTTTACATTATTGCTTATAGTGGCCTTAATTAGCAAGCACAATTGTGTAATTTTGTGATTATCTGTTTCTCCCCTTTGTTAGCTCACCTGGCACAAAGTGCCAGGTGAGGTATTGTGAGGGGGCTGGCTCCGGTGTCCGTCGTCGTGCGTATGTGCGTCGTCAACAATTTACTTAAACATCTTCTTCTCTGAAACCACAAAGCCTAGAGCTTTGATATTTGGTATGTGGAATCATCTAATGGTCCTCTACAAAGATTGTTCAAATTATGTCCCCCTTGACCAAAAGTGGCCCGCCCTGGGGCTTATCAGTTTTTCTTAGGAAAATCTTTAAAAATCTTCTTCTCTGAAACCGTAAGGCCTAGACCTTTGATATTTGGTATGTAGCATGATCTAATGGTCCTCTACAAATATTGTTCAAATTATGACCCTCGGACCAAAAATGGCCCGCCCCAGGGCTTATCAGTTTTTCATAGGAATTTTTTTTAAAATCTTCTTCTCTGAAACCGTAAGGCCTGGACTTTTGATATTTGGTATGTAGCATTATCTAATGGTCCTCTACAAAGATTGTTCAAATTATGACCGTCAGGGCTTTCCCCAGGGTTTTAGGAAGGCATGTCTTTTTTTAGTCCTAGGGGGTGGGTGCGGGAGGGGTTTCCCCTCCTTCCTAGCGCCGCGGCAAAAATTTTGAAAAAAATGAGGTTATCATGGTGAATATTTTGCATTTTCTGATATAAAGTAAAAGCTATTATATAAATAAGTAGGGCTCTTGAAAGTTATAACTTTTTTATTGCACATGTTTGTACAAGAAAAACCAGAATATACATTAAGCATAACTACAACCACAGCACCACCTTCCTTGCACAAAACTTTAAACGTGTTCTTTTGCAAATTCACAAAGATAAGTTTTTTTTGCAAGTAGATCAGACACTGTATACTTAAGTCTTAATTGCTTAAAACTTCTGGTCTGAACTACATTTAGTTTCAATATTTGGAAAATTCACTCATCACACTGAAAGGCCTGTGCTTGGTTGCTGTCCACATTTTCACAGCCTCTTGGTATGGAAATTCCAATGTTAGAGGACCTTGAGTGAAAGTTGTCGGAAGGGATTGGAGGTTGATGTATGTGACACTGGTCCTTTAACGTTTCAGTTCAGAGAATCATCTCTCAAAGTCTGAAAAAAAGTGAAGCTTGTGAAAAGAATCTATGTACCATGGAAGCAACATGAGACTACCATCAAAACCAATATTAGATAAAGATCTATTAACCTCCCCCCCCCCCCCCCCCCAAAAAAAAAAAAAAGTAAAAAAAATAAAATAAAAAAAATAATAATAATAATTTTTTTTAATAAAACACCAAAAAACCTTAATTCTAGACAATTTTGGATAATATATGGTCTGAAGCTTAAAACCAGGATCTAAACTACTGTTTGGTAGAAAGAGTGTAAATACTTATCAGTCTGTTCCTATAGAAGTCGTCTAATCTGGATCTACTCTGTTTGCAAAGATGTATCTATGGAGATTTATACTGAATAGTCAATATTCACTCGGTATGCGCATAACATCGTGTAACAAATTTAATTGACATTGAAATCGGCCGGGACGACGTGTCCCTGAGACGCTTGCATCGAACTTCATTTCCAACAGTCATTATTAAATATTCAAGTATTTTTATCAATATTATTTGACAAATTAAACTGATGGTGAAATGTTTTCTAAATATTGATGAATCTTGTCAAATTATCGGTAGTTTTGCCAGTCCAGGTCATGGTTGTTTCAAACATCATGCTTATTCGGCCTTTACAAATCAAGAAGGAACTTGATTTAATCATATTGGTACAAGGAATGGAAGTTCTTTGTTCCGATATAAATCGAGAATGCAGAACAAATTCAAGTGGAGTCCACGTTAATAACTATGATCCCCGGACCAAAAATGGCCCCGGCCAGGGACTTATCAGTTTTTCATAGGAAAATGTTTGAAAATCTTCTTCTCCTAAACTGTAAAGCCTAGACCTTTGAAATTTAGTATGTATTATATAATGGTTTTTTACCAAGATTATTCAAATTATGACCCCTTGACCATAATGGCCCCGCCCCTGGCTTATCAGTTTTTCATAGGAAAATCTTTAAAATCTCCTTCTGTGAAATTGTAAGGCCCGGAACTTTGAAACTTATATGAAGCATCATCTAATGTTCCTTTATTTAGATTGTTCAAATTTGAAACTCAAGGCCTAAAATTATGGCCCTTGGTTTCATATTGGCCCCAATCTGAAGCTTAATTATTTTTACAATAGAAATACAGTGTATGCATATGTCTATAGTAACCAGGTGAGCGATTTAGGGCCATCATGGCCCTCTTGTTTTTCATGCCTTTGCAAACAGTAGACCTATATCAATTGGCTCCAATAAGAGCCATCTGATCTGAGTCTGCTCTGTTTGCTTCTGACATGGCATAGATCTGATTCTACAGTGTATGTCAAATAAAAATATATCATTGAAAATTTTAAATTATGAAAGTTCAGCTAATAAATATTCATGATGTCATTATTTCTTACACAAATCTTCAGCAGGGTAAGGGTTAATAACCCCATTCACATTCTACTACAAAAGTACTTGGTGTCCTATTTTGAGATCATGTTTATATTTTCAGTCCTCTTAACACTAACCCTTTACCTCATATGAACATGTTCTGTTTGATTATAGTGTAACATAGATCTGGTTCTGCAGTTTCTGCCAAACAAATTGTTGTTTATTATGAAATTTATAAAAATTAATGCAATTGATATTCATGTCATTACTTTTTGCTTGAATTTTTATTAGGTAAAGTGTTAGAAATAGTTTAGACCAAGGTTATCTGTGTTTCCACAGTTACTGGTTAGTGTAGATGGTGTTGACCCAGATATCTGTGTTTCAACAGCTACTGGTTAGTACCGATTGTGTGGACCCAGATATCTGTGTTTCAACAGCTGGCTAGTGTAGATGTGTTGACCCAGATATCAGTGTTTCAACAGCTAATAGTTAGTGTAGATGGTGTTGACCCAGATATCAGTGTTTCAACAGCTAATAGTTAGTGTAGATGGTGTTGACCCAGATATCTGTGTTTCAACAGCTAATGGTTAGTACAGATGGTGTGGACCCAGATATCTCTGTTTCAACAGCTAATACTGTAGATGGTGTTGACCCAGATATCTGTGTTTCAACAGCTAATGGTTAGTGTAGATGGTGTTGACCCAGATATGCTGCCATATTTATAAGGCACCAGCTGACAAGAGTCAACACTGTTTGTAGTCATTATATGCAAGACTCCAGTATACTACTTGTGATTTCAAACACCTCATTAATCTTTGCAGTTGCTGGTATAATGTGGGTATTAAATTGGTGCAAATTGGTGCTGTTGTTTAATGTTGGTCTAGTTTCAGCCCAGGTAGTTTAAAATTTCACCACTAATGGCCTTGAAGCTTTATTCTATAATTTGCACCTTTTTATGCCCCAAAGCGTAATGAAACTTGTCTGTGTGTGTCTGTGTACAGCTTTTCTGGGGCATATCATCTATATTGCTTGAGGTAAGAATGTCAAATTTGTTATGTGAGTACATCTTGGGATGGCTGACTGTCGTGTGCCATTTTAAGGTCTCTGTGACCTTGACCTGTGACCTCAGTTATAGATCAGCATCTGCTCTGTTTGCTTACGGAATAAAATAGATATGATTCTGCACTTTCTGCCATAGCGAAAAATTCCTGTGCCCATGTCATGATAGGAATTAATCAGTTGATATTCATGATGTCATTATTTCTTACATAAATATTCATGATGTCATTATTTCTTACATAAATATTCATGATGTCATTATTTCTTACATAAATATTCATGGAGTCAAGGGTTAATGATTCTTCAGTGTAAAGCTTTTCAGTTTCTGCCATTGCCAAATTCTTCTGTCCATTATCCATTATAAAAATTAATCTAATTAATATTCATGATGTCATTATTTCTTACATATATATTCATAGGGTAAAGGGTTAATGATTCTTCAGTGTAAAGCTTTTCAGTTTCTGCTATGGCCAAACTCTTTTGTCCATTAGCCGTTATAAAAAATAATCTAATTAATATTCATTTATGATTATATCATTATTTCTTACAAGAATATTCAACAGTAAGGGTTAAACTGATTCTAAATGTAAGTACATAAAGTTCATTAACCCAGGCAGTCTAACATTGGGCATGCATGTAGGAGTGTGACTGTGATACATTACTCTTTCCCTTAGCCCATACATCAAAGATATGCCTTTTTTGTAAACAGAGAAGACCCAGATCACATGGCTCCTGTAGGGGTCATCTGGTCAGGATCTGCTCTGTTTGCTTCTGGCATTATATAGATCTGATACTATGGTTTCAGCTAATAAATATTCATGATGTTATTATTTCTTGCAAGAATATGGGAAGCAGTGTAAACCCAGTTAAGAGGGTTCATTTAGGAGTCTTTTGATCAGGGTATGCAGTGTTGGTCATTCAATACCTTCAGGGCCAAGTTACACACTGAATGTACTCTTTTAAAGACCATTCAGCTTTGAATACTGAGGCTTTCTGTGTAGCTCTCCTAGTCATCTCTTGTTTCTGTTTATTGATAATATAAAGCCTCCAGATTGTATGTTAACTGTTTGAATGTTGGACACGCATGTACAGTCATTTGCAAACAATGTAGACCCAGATCAGAGGGCTCCTCTAGGAGCCCTCTGATCAGGGTCTGCACTGTTTGTCATTCAAGATCCTCTAGCAAGTGTAAGCCTTTCATACTGAGTGAACTGTTTAGTTAACCACTGTTGGGTTATTCCACTCTGAAAATTCAGCTTTAACCCATTCCCGCATATTGACGCCTTTTGGCTCGTAAGTAAAAGTCACTTTGTGAAACCATTGTGATAAATAGAGCATTTGTTCCACAGGAGCAAATGCTCTATTTATCACAATGGTTTCAAAACTACACAATTCTGAAAATTTCCTTTTCTCTAGTTAATGCTCCTTTTTGGTAGATTTAATCAAAGAGGTTGGATCTAAAAATAGTCTATGCGGAAATGGGTTAACGGGCTAACATGTTTGTTACCTAGACTCTGCGCAGAGTTTGTCCGCTCCTGTTTGGTTCCCTGCTGCTTTCAAGAGTTTCTCATAAACTTGTAGTTAGTTGCCAGAGGCAAGTTTATGATAATTTTTGCAAATGCAGGGATTCAAGAGTTGTGCTAAATTAGTAGATTTGAAATGAAAAGGAAGAAAGAATGCACTTTTCGATCAACCCTTTTCTCACATAAATGCTTGCAAACAGGGAAAGAGTTAACCCATTCCCTCATATTGATGCCTTTTGGCGCCTCTGTAAAAGTCACTTTTTGGAAATCATTGCGATAAATAAAGCATTTGCTGCTATACAGAGCATTTATCCAAATGGTTTCAAAACTAATTCTGAAAGTGTTTTTTTTTTTTTTTCTTCAAATAATTTGCTCCTTTTCAGCAGATTTGTTCATAGAGGTTGGGTCTAAAAATAGCATATGAGGGAAAGGGTTAAAGCAGATGACAGTAAGTGTGCTCATTCAGAATTGGTTATGTGATAACATTTCCATTCAGTTTTGACTCAGATGATGTGCAAAATAAATTAGTGTCCAGTCAGGATCCAAATAAATTAGTGTCCAGTCAGGATCCAAACTGTTCAACTCTATGCACATCATTCTGAAAGGAAACAAAAGGAAAAAATATTTTTGAAATAAACACATTTGAAATTTGATGCAGATCAGATTTAAATCATTTACCTTTTGAATGCAGGAAACAATTACATATTAATTATTTGCACACAGTTCAGATCCAGACCAAATGGCTCCTAGAGGAGTAGAGGAGCCATCTGATCAAGGTCTCTACTGTGTGTCCTTCAACAGCTTCTAGCAACTTAAATCCTTTTGTACAGAATGAACTGCATTAGTAAACAAGAGTCCAATCTGAAAATTTGGCATTTATAGGACTAAGGGTAAGAGAGTTGACAAAGAGTTCATAATGTCGGTAACAGGGAGTGTTGTCCTCCCATCAGTGCATGTGTCCTAGTGGGGCACTTGTTTAACCCTTTCCCTGTTCTATGTTTATTACAAATTCCAGTACCTACTGAATATTCACGGAAAACATAGTTATAATCAATTATGGAAGGTGGTACATTGTAGCCGTTTTAGAAAGTGAGGAAACAGATCTATCAAATTCTTTCAGCAAACAGAGTAGACCCTGATCAGATGGCTCATCTAGGAGCCGTCTGATCTGGGCCTACACTGTTTGCATATGCATGAAAACATGTTTATATGAGGGAAAGGGTTAACCCTTTCCTATTAGGTAAGAAATAACAAGCTGTCTGACAATTTACACCTGTAGTGATAGTAGCCATGTGAAACATTAATGAAAGCAGAGGTTTGCTCGATTTGCATTTTATAAATTAGACTGAATTTTTGCCCAAAGTTAAATATGTTTCTTATTTATCTTTTTCAGACATAACAAGAGGAGAAAATTTTTCATAGACAGGAGATGCCATCCACAGAGTATAGGAGTTGTTGAAACTAGAGCTAGGTAAGGAAGGGTCCAGTCCTGCCCCTGCAAGGCAGCTATGTCTGGTCTTCATCAATGTTTCAAATTGGAGGAATACCCAAATTACCCAAAGTATTTCAACTCACTGTCTCTCCTTTCATGGGTTTGTTAACCCATTCCCGCATATTGACGCCTCATGACGCTTCTGTAAAAGTCAATCTTTGTAACCATTGTAATAGAGCATTTGCTCCATAGGAGCGAATGCTCTGCTTATCACGATGGTTTCACTACACATTTCTAACAATTTCCTTTCCTCTAGTAAATGCTCCTTTTCAGTAGATTGATTGAATGAGGTACAATCTAAAAATAGCCTATGAGGGAATGGGTTAAAGTTTTAAACTGAATGAATCACATTTGGCACCATTTTAGTAACTTTAGATTAGACTGTCATAACATCAAATAGTGTAGACTAATTAAACTGCTAAATCTGTCAGGAGCTGCTTGATCTGGGTCTGCACTATATGCCCAATTTCTTAGAGTAATTAGACAAACTCTAATCTAGGCTTAGATGCTAAAAAATTTCTTCAGTGCTTTTTGTTCTACACTGTTCGGCTCAATTTTGTGTTTTATTAGAAAGCAGAGTAGACCCTGATCAGATAGCTTCTTTGATAACTCTCTGATCCAGGTCTATTCTGTTTGCAAAGGTGTAAAAAGATGGGATTATCAAGTTAAGGCTTAACCCTTTACTCCATGATTATTCATGAAAGATATGATGACATCTTGAATATTAACTAGATTAAGTTTCAATTGGCATATTAACACATGAAGTTTTTGCCAAAGCAGAAACTATAGAATAAAGGCCCATATTCACAAAACTCCAAACTACATTTGATAGAGTGAATATGTGCCACATGATACAACAGATGCTTGTACCATTCCGATGTATTAGATAAACATGTATAGATATTGACTGTAATAAACGTGCACATGTTGTCCTAATGTTCTGCTTACTTCAAGAATATTCTTGTCACACATAATGACTATGTGAATATTCATTAGCTGAATATTTTAATTGCATCATGAACAAGGTAGTCTTCCTATACCAGAAACAAGAACTAGATCTATGTTATTTCATAAGCAAACCGAGCAGACCCTGATCAGACGGTTCCTGTAGAATATGTCTGATCTGGATGTACTCTGTTTACAAAAGTGCTAAAAGGTGTCTCTTCTGTAGCAAAGGGTTAGAATGGTATGTAAGCATGCAGACAGTTTTCATTAATTTTAATTTTTACGACTACGTTAGGATTTCTTGCATCCCCCATTGCTGAAGCCAACTTATGCTTGTAGATTTACTTAACCATTTACTCCATAAATACGTCTTTATATATGCCTAAAGTTGCAAACAGAGTAGACCCAGATCAGATGGCTCCTATTGGAGCCATCTGATCAGGGTCTGCTCTGTTTGCTTTGAAATGATATAGATATGATTCTACAGTTTCTGCCCTGGCCAAAAATTACTGTGTTCATGTTAAAATTCATGATGTCATTATTTCTTACATGAGTATTCATGGAGTAAAGGGTTAATGAAAAAATGTAGACAATTATTTTGGTATTTTCTATAAAGGTCATGGTTAATCCCTTTCTGAACCTAAGTTGTCACTTATACAATGTTTTTAAGCATCTGACTGCAGGTGTATGCAAACGGTGTAGACACAGAGAGTATTACTGAAGTAGCTCAATTATCATGGTCTGGTCTGTTTACTCCTCTGAATTCTTTTCAGCCAAATGTACCATGTAGTATTGCATGAACCCTACTGTTGCCTTTCCCTCATATAAACACCTTTTCACACATTTTCAAACAGAGTAGACCCATATCAGACAGCTCCTAGAGGAGCCGTCTGATCAGAGTCTGCTCTGTTTGCTAATGGAGTTTGATAGACCTGTTTCTTTACTTTCTTTAACCCTTTGCTTGCTGAATTTTAAAAATACATTTCTCCTTCTTTACCCATGCCCTGTTGTATAATTACATATATCTTCACTGTGTACAAGTATTTCGCTGTGCAATCACTGCTGTGGAGTGCACTGGTTGCACAATCAACTTGTAAATAGTGCAGACCCTGATGAGACAGCTCCAGCAGGAGCTGTCTCATCTGGGTCTTCACTATTTACAGGCAGGTATATTGACGCGATTAGCAAGCGAAGGGTTAATGGCTATAATGTTCCACATTCCATATTTCATTATAAACTATTTTGTCCATAAATATTCAGTAGGTATTGAAATTTGGACTAAATATAGAACAGGGAAAGGGTTAAACAATAATGGACTGTTCCACTTTTGATGTTACCCAAATTACTTAAAGTATTCAAAAACCAAAATTCCCCTCTCTATGGGTCTGTAAAGCATTTAATTAGACTGACATAGTAGCAAGTAGTGTAGGCCCTGATCAAACTGCTACTTCAGGAACACTTTAATCAGTATCTACACTATTTGCTTACTTTTGTCTGTAGGAATAGTTATAGTAATTAGTATAATGACAGTCAATTTTGTTATACAGTTTGTACATGCCCTAGTTTACCATTGACCTAGTTTACCAGATACCACATAAACATTAACAATTGCGTCATTTGGCAAATTAAATAATAAAGCCAACTGTTGGAAATATGAAAGCTTGATGTGGTTTGTTAAGGAAATGAATTCTTACAATCAGTACTAGCTATCTTGCTATTGTTTTTGACATGCAAGTAATAGTACAAGTGTACAGTCACTGTGGTAAGCGTGCCACTTCTAATACGGAAGTTCTTATGTCAGGCCACTGATTGTATGCTTGGTCTTTTCCATATTATGGGCAAAATGGGTAAACTTTGCAAGCGACTGGGATCTAATGAGTAATGTGGGATCTGATCAAGATCCAAACTGTTTTGACATAGTGATTGTGTGTTAACCCTTTCCTCCATAAATACGCCTTTCTATGCCTCTGCAAAAGTCACTTTATGAAACCATTGTGATAAATAGAGCATTTGCTCCTATAGGAGCAAAATTATGCTCTATTTATCACAATGGTTTCAAACTAAAAAATTCTAAAAATTTTCCTTTTCTCTAGTTAATGCTTCTTTGCGGTAGATTTATTCAAAGTGGTTTGATCTAAAAATAGCCTATGAGGGAAAGAGTTAAAGAAATGGAAGAAAAGATTGACTCATAATTGTATAGCAGACAGTACTTTAACCTCGTACTTGATGAATATTCATGTACGAAATAATGACATCATGAATATTTATCAGCTGAATTTTATAATTGATAGCATATGAACACAGGAATTTTTTTTATCATCACAGAAACTGTAGAATCATATCTGTATAATGCCATAAGCAAACAAAGCAGAACCTGATCAGACAGCCGTCAGGAGCCATCTTGGTCTACTCTGTTTGCAAAGGTGCCCAAAAGGTTTGTCTATAAGGCAAAAAGGGTCAAGGCACAAATGATTGAGGTTGGCTGTTATCTTACCATTAAATTGCAGTTAACTCATTCCCTCATATTGACGCCTCTGTAAAAGTCAATTTTTGAAACCATTGTGATAAATAGAGCAAATGTTCTATTTATCACTATGGTTTCAAAACTACACAATTTTTAAAAAAAAATTCTTTTCTCTAGTAAATGCTGCTTTTCGGTAATTTTAGTTAAAGAGGTTTGATCTAAAAATAGCCTATGATGTAATGGGTAAAGAGGGGACAACATAGTTACATTCTGTTAAATTTATATAGATTCAAGAATAGCAGATATTGAAAATTGCAAATATTGCAAGCTAATTACATTGTATTTACTTATTTCTTCAATATCTATTAATCCTTTTTTCAAGACTGGGTAAATTTTGTCTGAAACAATAAAAAAGATCAACTTCAAACTTTAAAATTCATAGTACAATAATCTTTTTTAATTATCCATTTCTATTCAAAAATAGTTTCAGAGTGCCAGTTTGGATCCTGATGAGTTGCCTAGTAACTTATCAGCTCATCTGGATCCCAACTGTTGGCAAAGGTTATACATAGGTTAGACTGCATTATGGAAAGTCTTCATGAAATAGACTGCACGTAACGTCAGCACAGCCAGTCTCTTTCATGAAGACTTGTCTTTGGCAGTCTAACCAATTTTAACCACAGTTTCATTTTGGCAGCAATAATCCAGTCTTCACGAAAAAGGAAAAACTGAATAACCAACTCTGATTGGCCAACGCCAAAGTTAAACCTTTTCCCTGTTCTATGATTATTACAAATTTCAATACCTACTGAATAGTCATGAACAAAATAGTTATAATGAAATTTAGATGGTGGAAAATTGTAGCCATTTTAGAAACTAAAGAAAATAAGATCTATCAAATTCCATTAACAAACAGAGCAGACCCTGATCAGACGGCTCCTATAGGAGCCGTCTGATCAGGGTCTACTCTGTTTGCAGATGCGTTAAAACATGTTTATATGAGGGAAAGGGTTAAACCCTTTACACCATAGCTACACCTTTTAATGACTTTGCAAACAGAATAGACCTAGATTAGATGGCTTCTGTAGCAGCAGGATCTGCTCTGTTTACTAATGAAATAACACATATCTGATTCTGCAATTTGTGCCATAGCCAGATGCTACTGTGTTGATATGCCATTATAAAAATAATCTTATTTATATTATTTCTTACATACATGTATGTCTATGGAGTGAAGATTTATATCTATATATATTACAATCAATTCAGGGCTCAAGATGGAACTTTCCATCCGGGATTAGTTAAGATTTGAGGCAGAAGTTTTAATCCTGATTTTGTATATATGTTCTATATATTAAAACTTCTCCCTCTGCTCAAAACGGGGAGAAGTCAAAAGGGTTAGGGAGACTTTTTCTCCCAATCGCCCTCTTGCTTGAGCCTTGTTGCTTGAGCCTTGAGTCATGTTTTGTTTACAGTGCTTTAGGAATAGAGATAGAACGTGGGGACTGGCAGGAGCTGAATCTCAGTAATAGGGACTACAGTGGAGTTCTTGTGCAATACCCGGACACAGAGGGAAACATATCAGACTTTACCGGCCTCGTTGACGATGCCCATGCAAACGGGGTATGTCCCAGTAAAGCTTTTGTAACGAACATAAACCCTTGAATGTTGAATGTCTAACTTTCTTAATCCTTTCCCTGTTCTGTATTTAGGCCAACTTTCAATATCTACTGAATATTCATTAACAAAATGGTTTTATAGAAATATGGATGGTCACTTGATGAAACATTGTAGACCTTTTTGAAAGCAAAAAAACAGATCTATAAAATTCTATTAGCAAACAGAGCAGACCCTGATCAGATGGCTCCTCTAGGAGCCATCAGATCTGGGTCTACTCTGTTTGCAAATGCGTGAAAACACATTTATATGAGGGAAAGGGTTAATTCCATATGTGGAACAATCCATGAAGGTATACTTTAACCCAATACTTGTTGAATATTTATGCAAGATTCTGACCATTTTGAATATTAAGCCTATACTCTATAAATAAGCTTTTCTATGCCTTTGCAAACAGAGTAGACCCAGATCAGATGGCTCCTAGCTGTCTGTCTGGAGCCGTCTGATCAGTCTGCTCTGTTTGCTTATCACGTAATATAGATCTGATTTCACACTTTCTGCCTTGGTAAAATATTTCTGTATTCATGTGTTATAAAAAATACTGCTAATTAATATTCATTATCTAGATACCGGTATTTCATTCATGAATATTCATGGAGTAAAGGGTTAATTAATTGAATTTTGCAGTTAAGATTATTGTCATGTTGCTCTGAGAGAGTAGACAATCAGTTCTGTAATATATAAGCAAAGAGCAAACCCTGATCAGACAGCTCCTACAGAAGCTTTCAAACAAAAACAATACAGTTATACTGTAAAGCAGACTCTGATCAGACAGCTCCTACAGAAGCTTTCAAACAAAAACAATACAGTTATACTGTAAAGCAGACTCTGATCAGACAGCTCCTACAGAAGCTTTCAAACAAAAACAATACAATTATACTGTAATTATGACATGGGTGTTAACCCATTCCCTCATGAATATTTATTCAAGAATTCATGATATCTTAACCCTTTACTCCATAAATACGCCTTTCTACGCCATTGCAAACAGAGTAGACTACTATAGGAGCCGTCTGATCAGGGTCTGCTCTATTTGCTTATGATATAATATAGATATGATTCTAAAGTGTCTGCAATTGCCAACACTTCCTGTGTCCTTGTGCTATTATAACAATTATATCTAATTAATATTCATGATGTCATTATTTCTTATATGAATGTTCATGGAGTAAAGGGTTCAATGTTCATTAATGAAATTTATTCATAGCCAACAAAGGACCATGGCAGACACTGATGAATCAGTTCTATATAATTCCATATAATCAAACAAAGCAGACCCTGATCGAGCTGTCTGATCTTGGTCTGCTCTATTTGCAAAGGCATGAAAAGGTAATTATATCAGGGAAAGGGTTGAAAAGGTAATTATATCAGGGAAAGGGTAAACTAAATCAGTTTATCCCATCAACCTAAAGTTTAGATCTGTTTAATTCTTGATAAACCCTGGCTGTATCCTTCATCATGCACAACTCATGTGGATAACCAGGTCTTATTGTCAGTCTGAATTTATAGGAATGCCCAGCTGTATTATTGCTTATACTCCATATACAATGTACAGTAAACCCCCGCTATTAACACCATCTATGGGACTGGATAAAATGTACTAAATTTATGTAATAAAGGCATGCAAATAAAAATAAATGCAAAAACAGTGTTATATCTTTATAACACAGTTAGTAATACGTGGTTATTTAATCTCAGACACTTGTCACATTTTATGCATGGTACATTTTAATCCTAAAGTATATTAAATCATTTTTTCTTTACATTTGTAGACACTTGCTGTTTGTGCTACAGACCTGCTGGCTTTGACTGTGATCCGCCCACCTGGTGCCTATGGTTTTGATGTTGCTGTTGGCTCCAGCCAGAGGTTTGGTATACCTCTTGGATATGGTGGTCCACACGCAGGTTTCTTTGCCACCAAGGACATGTTTGCCAGACTGATGCCGGGTCGTGTTATTGGAGTAACAAGGTTTGATCAGAAGAAGTTTCAAAATTCTCGTCATGTAACCAACAGTGAGTCAGTGACCCATTTTACTATGTAAACTATCAATAAGAAAGGCAGCAAGTGAAGCATCTTTATTATAACCCACACAACGAAGTTGCACAGGGTATATAGTTTTTGACCCATCTGTCCATCAGTCAGTCCACCAGTCTGTGTATCCTAATACATTGTTGCTCATCTAAGACTTTCATTTCTTAACCAATTTTTCTCAAATTTCCTTGACAAACTGTCGTGTATAAAAGCTTTGATAAGTTCGGTTTTCAGAAGAATCTGTCATGGTAAACCACTCCTTTCTCTGACAATGTGGCAGCGCGGGAAATGTGAGCTTGCTCACTAAAGTTCTTTAAATTTTTTCCCAAACCTTCTGAAAACAGAGTCAAATTTAGAAGTATGAATAAATTAGCCTTGAAATTGGAGACAAAGATACGTTGTTGATTTGGAACATGCCCCAATCATGGTCATAAAACTGAACCCAAGCATCCCAAGTTGTAGGATGTAAACCAGTTAATTTAATTGACTGAGCATCACATTTAATTCCTCTTTTTATCCCTTTACCTCATTGAAACACTTTTTCACAGCTTTGCAAGCAAAGTAGACCCAGTAGAACATACTTCTATTGAGTTAATGTTTACTATCTTACAGAGATGCTGCAGGCAGGGAAGCCTACAGACTGGCCCTACAGACAAGAGAGCAGCACATCAGACGAGACAAGGCCACCAGTAACATATGTACAGCTCAGGTTAGATTAACATTCAGTGTGCTCTTAACCCGTTCCCTCATATTGACGACTTTTGACAACTCTGTAAAAGTCACTTTGCGAAACCATTGTGATAAATAGAGCACATGCTCCTATAGAAGCAAATGCTCTATTTATCACAATGGTTTAAAACTACAAAATTCTAAAAAAAAATCCTTTTCTCTAGTTAATGCTCCTTTTCGGTAGATTCATTCAAAGAGGTTGTATCTAAAATTAGCCTGTGAGGTAATGGGTTAACCTTTTTCCCTCAGTCATATAAATGCTTTTTCACTCTTAGGCAAGCAGAGTAGACTGAGATCAGATGGCTCATGTAGGAGCTATCTAATCAGAGTCTGCTGTGTTTGCAAATTATAATAGATCTGACTACAGTTTCTATCAATATATTAACATCCTGTGTACATATGCCATTGTAAGTATTCAGCAAAAATTCAAATAGTAGCTCCTATAGGAGCCATCTGATCAGGTCAGCTCTGTTTGCGTATGAAAAAATATACATCTGATTCTACAGTTTTTGCTCTGACAGAAGTAGCATGTGTTTATATGCCATTATATTAATATAATTAATATTCATGATGTCATTATTTCTTACATAAATATTCATGGAGTAAAGGAATTTTTTCAGTCTCAGTCTAGTCTACTCTGTTTACAAAGACATGAAATGGTTAAAAAATGTTAATTTAACTCTTTCCTCCATAAATATGCCTTTCTACGCCTCTGTATAAGTCACCTGTAACTGTTGAAACCATTGTGATAAATAGAGCATTTGCTCCTATATGAGCAAATGCTCTATTTTTATGCCCCCCAGATCAGATCTGGGGGGCATATTGTTTTTGCCCTGTCTGTTTGTTTGTCTGTTTGTCTGTTTGTTTGTCAGCAACTTTAACATTGGTCATAACTTTTGAGCCAGTACAGATAGAGACTTGATATTTGGTATGCATATGTATCTCATAAAGCCGCACATTTTGAGGGGTGAAATGTCAAGGTCAAGGTCATCCTTCAAGGTCAAAGGTCAAATATATGGGTCAAATCACCGACTTTAACATTGGCCATAACTTTTGGACCAGTAGAGATAGAGACTTGATATTTGGCATGCTTGTGTATCTCATGAAGCCGCACATTTTGAGGGGTGACATGTCAAGGTCAATGTCATCCTTCAGGGTCAAAGGTCAAATTGTCTGTTTTCTGTCTGTAACTGTAACGCAACTTTAACATAGGTCATAACTTTTGAGCCAGTACAGATAGGGACTTGATATTTGGCATGCATATGTATCTCGTAAAGCCGCACATTTTGAAGGGTAACATGTCAAGGTCAAGGTCATCCTTCAAGGTCAGAGGTCAAATATATGGGTCAAATCACCGACTTTAACATTTGCCATAACTTTTGGACCAGTAGAGATAGAGACTTGATATTTGGCATGTGTGTGTATCTCATGAAGCTGCACATTTTGAGGGGTGACATGTCAAGGTCAAGGTCATCCTTCAGGGTCAAAGGTCAAATTGTCGGTTTCTTTGTCTGTAACTTTAACATTGGTCATAACTTTTGAGCCAGTACAGCTAGTGACTTGATATTTGGCATGCATATGTATCTCATAAAGCTGCACATTTTGAGGGGTGACATGTCAAGGTCATCTTTAAAGGTCAGAGGTCAAACACATGGGTCAAATCACCGAATTTAACATTGGTCATAACTTTTGAGCAAGTACAGATAGAGACTTGATATTTGGCATGCATATGTATCTCATAAAGCCGCACATTTTTAGGGGTGACATGTCAAGGTCAAGGTCATCCTTAAAGGTCAGAGGTCAAGCATATGGGTCAAATCACTGACTTTAACATTGGCCATAACTTTTGAACCAGTACAGATAGAGACTTGATATGTGGCATGTTTTTGTATCTCATGAAGCTGCACAGTGGGAGGGGTGAAATGTCAAGGTCATCCTTCAGGGTCAAAGGTTATTAACTTCAAATTGGCCATAACTTTTGAACCAATAGAGATAAAGTCTTGATATTTGGTATGCATGTGTATCTCATGAAGCTGCACATTTTGGGGGGTGACATTACAAGGTCAAGGTCATCTTTCAGGGTCAAAGGTCACCAACTTTAACATTGGCCATAACTTGAACCAGTAGAGATACAGACTTGATAGTTGGTATATGTGTGTTTCTTATTTGGCTGCACAGTTTGAGGGGTAACATGTCAAGGTCAAGGTCATCCTTTATGGTCAAAGGTCACCAACTTTAACATTGGCCATAACCCCATGAAGCTGCACAGTTTGAGGGGTGACATGTCAAGATGAAGGTCATCCTTTAGGGTCAAATATCATATCTAGGGGGCATAGTGTTTCACAAACACATCTTGTTCACAATGGTTTCAAATTACATAATTCTAAAAATGTCCTTTTCTCTGGTTAATGCTCCTTTTCGCTAGATCCATCCAAAGAGGTTGGATCTAAAAATGGCCTATGGAGGAAAGGGTTAAACATCTTATCTATTCTCTGTTGTGAAATCATGATCAAATCTACGTTTGATTGAAATCTTATTTTAACTCTTTTCCGCATATAAACGCATTTTCATGCAACTGCAAACAGAGAAGACCCAGATCAGACGGCTCCTATAGGAGTCTGATCAGGGTCTGCTCTGTTTGCTAATGGAATTTTGATGGATTTGTTTCTTTACTTTCTTAAATGGCTACAATGTTCCACCTTCCTATTTCATTTTAACTATTTTGTCCATGAATATTCCTGAAAATAACAGGGAAAGGGTTAAATATTAAAGGAAACCACAAATATACAGGGATTTGGTCTGACATGGATGGACATTTTCACATGCCTGCAATATATTTTCAGGCCCTTCTAGCAAACATGGCGGCCATGTATGCCATCTACCATGGACAAGATGGTCTCAAACACATTGGCAGGAGAGTTCACAATGCTACACTTATGCTTGCAGAAGGTGAGTAGTTAGGTTTCTATGCTTACTCCAGTTGGTGCAAAAGACTGAATTTGTTCTTAATGCTTTCCTTTGAATGTTTTTATGCCCCCCAACGGCGGGCATATAGTAATCACATTGTCCGTTCTTCCATCTGACCGTCCTTCCATCTGTCCGTCTGTCATTCCATCCGTCTGTCCCAAATTTCGTGTCCCTTCTATAACTTTTTTATCTGTCAATGGATTTCACAACCTGGCACAAATGTTCACCACACAAAGACGATGTGTCACGTTCATTTCCCTGGTCCATGGGTCAAAGGTCAAGGTCATCCTTCAGGGTCAAAGGTCGGGGAATAAGTGTTTCACAAACACACTATTGTTTTTACATGTGTACAAATGTCTACTTAGTGGTTGATAAAGTATAAAGAAGGATAAAAGCGTTCTGCGAGTTATTATAAAAATTAAAATCCTTTAACGCTTTTATTCATACAAATGCCTTTTCAAACAGAGTAGCCAAAGATCACACTGCTCTGTCTGATCAGGGTCTACTCTGTTTGCTTATGCAATTAAATAGATCCCATCTTACAGTTTTTGTCTAAGGCAACAATTTCTTTTCAAAGTTTTATGTTAACCCATTCCCTCATATTGACACCTTTTGACGTCTCTGTAAAAGTTATTATATGAAACCATTGTGATAAATAGAGCATTTGCTCCTATGGAGCAAATGCTCTATTTATCACAATGGTTTCACAAACCTAAACTTTATCTTTTCTCTAGTAAATGCTCCTTTTCAGTAGATTTATTCAAAGAGGTTGGGTCTAACAATAGCCTATTAGGTTAATGAATACAATGTATTCATGAAGTGATACATTTATGCATAGCTGTTCATTAGGGAAAGGGTTTACTGCCTACCTGATAGATAACTCTTTTGAGACCTTTGCAAACAGAGTAGATCCAGATCAGACGGCTCCTGCAGGAGTTTTGAATACTTGTACGATCATAATCTGTAACACAAACTTTTTTCCTACAGGTATAAGAAGAGCAGGACATCAGGTATATACAGAAGCATTCTTTGACACTTTGAAGATAAAGCCAAAGAATGGCCAGGCTGAAGTCATGCAGAGAGCTCTCTCCAGAGAAATCAACCTCAGATACTTTGGCAATGGTGATGTAAGTGATCAGGGTATACTGAGCCGTAACTGCTATTTATCGAACTTGTATTCTAGATAACCCATTCCCACTTAGGTTATTTTTAGATCTAACCTCTTAGAATACATATACCGAAAAGTAGCATTTACTAGAGAAAAGGAAAATTTTAGAATTGTGTAGTTTTGAAACCATTGTGATAAATAGAGCATTTGCTCCTATGGAGCAAATGCTCTACTTATCACAGTGATTTCACAAAGTGACTTTGACAGAGGCGCCAAATAGCGTCAACATGCGGGAATGGGTTAATATAGCCACCACATGTTTTTCAAGATTACACATGTTTAATATAAGCTGTGACGTCAAATAGAAACACCACACACTATTGTGTATTCCAACACATGCTATTGTCTAAAAATACATGTAGGGCTTGTCAAAAAAGGCTTTTTTAGTCAATCAGTTATGTGATAAAAAGAATATGATGCTCATAGTCATTTTATTATTAAACTAATCTTGGAAAAAATGTTATTAAGCTCGCCAGAGGCTTGCTTAACATTTTCCAAGACTTGTTTAATATCAGTTTGTACAAAATGACTACTTGCAACATATTCTTTATAAATGTGTACGGTGGTTTGAATCAAGTTGAACAGATGTTGCTATCACCAAAAGCTGTTGTATGATTTAAGTATTAATTAACCCTTTCCCTCATATAAACACTCTGCTCTGTATGCTGATGGCATTTAATAGATATATCTTTACTTTCTAAAATTACTACAGTGTTCAACCTTCCATATTTCATCATAACTATTTTGGCCATGAATATTCAATTGGTTTTTATACGCCCGTTTGAAAAAACGGGACGTATTATGGAATGGCGCTGTCCGTCCGTCTGTCTCTAACATCTCTAACTCAAATTCCGCTTGGTGGATCCTTCTCAAATTTTAAAATAATTTTTATCTAGACATGCTACAGTAGCCTGCCAAGTCCCGGTTTGTTTCTCCAAGGTCAAGGTCACACAGTTGGACTTAGAATTTGCGTTTAGCAAAAATGTTAACCAGTCTGTCTGTCTGTAACATCTCTAACTCACGTTCCGCTTGGTGGATCCTTCCCAAATTTAATCACAATATTTAACTAGACATGCTACAGTAGCCTGCCAAGCACCGGCTCGTTTATCCAAGGTCAAGGTTGCTTAATTGGACTTAGAATTTGCGTTTAGCATTTGCGTTAAGCAAAAATGTTAACCTCAATTTATGTGGGAAAAGTCCACTTATTTACATAACACTTTGTGATAAAGCTTTGAAACTTGGAACACTTGTTCACTGTCACAACCTTCACCTGTAGGCATGAGTAAATAACTCTGTCAAGCATTTTGACCGAATTATGCCCCTTTTTAACTTAGAATTTTTGGTTAAGGCTTTGTTAAAGTCCATTTATTTACATAACCCTTTGAGATAAAGCTTTTAAACTTGGAACACTTGTTCACCATCACAAGCTTCACCTGTAGCAAGAGTACATAACTCTGTCCAACATTTTGACCGAATTATGCCCCCTTTTAACTTAGACATTTTGGTTACGGTTTTGGTTAAAGTCCACTTAATTACATAACCCTTTCAGATTAAGCTTTTAAACTTGGAACACTTGTTCACCATCACAAGCTTCACCTGTAGGCAAGAGTACATAACTCTGCCTAACATTTTGACATAATTATGATGCTTTTTAGCTTGGAATTATTGGCTAAGGTTTTGGTAAAAGTCCACTTATTTACATAACCCTTTCAGATAAAGCTTTTAAACTTGAAACATTTGTTCACCATCAGAAGCTTCATCTGTAGGCAAGAGTAAATACAATGTAACTCTGTCAAGCATTTAGACACAATTATGACACTTTTTAATTTAGAATTTTTGGTTAAGGTTTTTTGTTAAAGTATGCCTATTTACAACTTTGAAACTTGGTCGCAAAATTGGACTTAGAATTTGAGTTTAGCAAATACGTTAACCCCAGTTTATGTTGAACAAGACCTCGACGGACGTATATTGTGACCATTGGCACTCTTGTTAAATTTGGACTAAATATAGAACAGGGTTATCACACACATAATGGGGAGGTAGACATATTTTATGCTTTCTGTCTGTCTGTCTGTCTGTTACAAAGTTTTCAAACAGAAATACAAGAATAGATACAAAAAAGTTTAAGAAAGTCAGTTGGAAAGCTTTGTCCTTAAAAAATAAAAATGCAACATACGGCTACTGCATTATCTATAAAACTTTCATAGAATTGTCGAGAATTAATCAAGTTTTCTTAAGCCAGTATATCGCTTGAATAGTCTCATTTTGTTCTGTATTTCATTTGATATATCTGGTACAGCTAGTATTAGTTCTGATATTATTAGTAAAATGATTTCTATGTGGCATTTCTGAGTGATAGGAGAATATCCTAAAGTAAGAATCAAGAAGAGTCTGGGAACGCCAAAGAAACAAGCTTCTTTTTTTTTCCAGACTATAGGTTTGGTCAACATATTAGCCCTGCTCATGCTATCAGTATAGGTTTGGTCAACATATGCTATCAAACATTATATCAGCTGATATGTAATTATGTCTCCCCCCATATTTATATGGGGGAGACATATTGTTTTCGTGAGAGTTGTCTGTCTGTCTGTCCGTCCGTCCGCACTCACCAAAGGGTAGTTGTGTGACTTTTTCTAACTAGTCCCACAAGTAAAATCATTAACCTGGCCATCTCTTGTGACATTAACCTGGCCATTTCTTGTGACATTAACCTGGCCAGTTGTGGGACATAGGGTTAGGGTTAGGGTTAGCTTCCAGATCATTCTTTTCCAAAGTTAGAGGCAAAAATAGTTTTTCTTGTGGGACTAGTCACACAAGAAAAGATCAAAGGAAAAAGTCACACAACTACCCATTTGTTAGCATGTCCGTCCGTCTGTCCGTCACACTTTTTGTCCGGACGATTACTTTAATATGCCTGATGCCACTTGATTGAAACTTCATATATGGAAAGAGCATAATGAGAGGAAGTGTCATGCACAAGGTCCATAACTCTGGCTTCACTAATATAAGAGTTATCGCCCCTTGTAAAAAAAATCACACTTTTTTGTCCAGACGATAACTCCTATATGGCTCATGCCATTGGATTGAAACTTCATATATGGAAAGATCATGATGAGAGGAAGTGTCATGGACAAGGTCCATAACTCTGGCTTCACTAATATTGGAGTTATTGCCCTTTGTAAAAAATATCAATTTTTTTGTCCGGACAATAATTTCAATATGCCTGATGCCAGTTGATTGAAACTTCATATATGGAAAGAGAATAAAGAGAGGAAGTGTCATGCAGAAGGTACATAACTCTGGCTTCACAAATATAGGAGTTATTGCCCTTTGTAAAAAAAATCACACTTTTTTGTCCGGAAGATAACTTCTATATGGCTCATGCCATTGGATTGAAACTTCATATATGGAAAGATCATAACGAGAGGAACTGTCATGCACAAGGTCCATAACTCTGGCTTCACTAATATTGGAGTTATTGCCCTTTGTAAAAAAAATCACAATTTTTTGTCCGGATGATTACTCCTATGTGACACATGCCATTGGAGTGAAACTTCATAATGAGGGCAAGTATCATTCATCAAGACCATAACATTTTTAGTGATTTCCCTTTACATATTGTTTTTATTAGAGGGGAGACATCCGTTTTTGTGACAAAAACCTCTAGTTGCAATTTGTTTTTATCTTGTCTGTTTTCAAAGGAAAAATTGTGAGCTATTGTCGTAACTAGGCATCTGTGTTGTTGTTATTACCATCAGGAAATTATTACTTCTTTACTATTCATGAAATCTTATGAAACTTCACACACTTTTTCACCATGACAAGGGCTATAGTGTGATCAAGGGCCATAAGTCTATACGGCTTTTTTAGCTCACCAGAGCACAAAGTGCTCAGGGTGAGCTTTTGTGATCGCCTGATGTCCGTCGGCGTGCGTCGTCCGTCGTGCGTCGTTCGTCGTCAACAATTTGAACCTTTAAAAATCTTCTCATCTGAATCTACAGGGTTCTCAGCTTTCATCTTTGGCACATAGCATCACCCTTAGGTCCTCTACAAAAGTTATATAAATTATGCCCCTGGGGTCAAAATTGGCCCCGCCCCAGGGGTGGGAAGTTTTCAATAGAAACATATAGTAAAACTTTGAAAATCTTCTGCTCTGAAACTGGAAGGCTCTCAGCTTTCATATTTGGCACATAGCATCATGTTCAGGTCCTCTACAAAAGTTATATAAATTATGGCCCTAGGGTCAAAATTGGCCCCGCCCCAGGGGTGGGAAGTTTTCAATAGAAACAAATAGTGAAAACTTTGAAAATCTTCTTCTCTGAAACTAGAAGGTTCTCAGCTTTCATATTTGGCATATAGCATCATGTTCAGGTCCTCTACAAAAGTTATATAAATTATGGCCCTAGGGTTAAAATTGGCCCCGCCCCAGGGGTGGGCAGTTTTCAGTAGAAACTAATAGTGAAATCTTTGAAAATCTTCTCCTCTGAAACTGGAAGGCTCTCAGCTTTCATATTTGGCACAGAGCATCATGTTCAGGTCCTCTACAAAAGTTATATAAACTATGGCCCTGGGGTCAAAATTGGCCCCGCCCCAGGGGTGGGCAGTTTTGAATAGAAACCAATAGTGAAATCTTTGAAAATCTTCTGCTCTGAAACTGGAAGGCTCTCAGCTTTCATCTTTGGCACATAGCATCACCCTCAGGTCCTCTACAAAAGTTATATAAAATAAGCCCCTGGGATCAAAATTGGCCCCGCCCCAGGGGTGGGAAGTTTTCAGTAGAAACATATAGTAAAACTTTGAAAATCTTCTCCTCTGAAACTGGAAGGCTCTCAGCTTTCATATTTGGCACATAGCATCATGTTCAGGTCCTCTACAAAAGTTAAATTATGGCCCTGGGGTCAAAATTGGCCCCGCCCCAGGGGTGGGTAGTTTTCAATAGAAACCAATAGTGAAAACTTTGAAAATCTTCTACTCTGAAACTAGAAGGTTCTCAGCTTTCATATTTGGCATATAGCATCATGTTCAGGTCCTCTACAAAAGTTATATAAATTTTGGCCCTGGGGTTAAAATTGGCCCCGCCCCAGGGGTGGGCAGTTTTCAGTAGAAACTAATAGTGAAATCTTTGAAATTCTTCTCCTCCGAAAATGGAAGGTTCTCAGCTTTCATATTTGGCACAGAGCATCATGTTCAGGTCCTCTACAAAAGTTATATAAACTATGGCCCTGGGGTCAAAATTGGCCCCGCCCCAGGGGTGGGCAGTTTTGAATAGAAACCAATAGTGAAATCTTTGAAAATCTTCTTCTCTGAAACTGGAAGGTTCTCAGCTTTCATATTTGGCACAGAGCATTATGTTCAGGTCCTCTACAAAGTTATATAAATAATGGCCCTGGGGTCAAAATTGGCCCCGCCCCAGGGGTGGGCAGTTTTCAATAGAAACAAATAGTGAAAACTTTGAAAATCTTCTTCTCTGAAACTGGAAGGTTCTCAGCTTTGATATTTGGCATATAGCATCATGTTCAGGTCCTCTACAAAAGTTATATAAATTATGGCCCTGAGGTTAAAATTGGCCCCGCCCCAGGGGTGGGCAGTTTTCAATAGAAACAAATATTGAAATCTTTGAAAATCTTCTCCTCTGAAACTGGAAGGCTCACAGCTTTCATATTTGGCACAGAGCATCATGTTCAGGTCCTCTACAAAAGTTATATAAATTATGGCCCTGGGGTCAAAATTGGTCCCGCCCCAGCAGTGGGCAGTTTTGAATAGAAACAAATAGTGAAATCTTTGAAAATCTTCTGCTCTGAAACTGGAAGGTTCACAACTTTCATAATTGGCACAGAGCATCATGTTCAGATCCTCTACAATTTGTTTTATAAATATGGCCCTGGGGTCAAAATTGGCCCCACCCCAGGGGGGTGGCAGTTTTGAATAGAAACAAATAGTGAAATCTTTGAAAATCTTCTTCTCTGAAACTGGAAGGTTCTCAGCTTTCATATTTGGCACATAGCATCATGTTCAGGTCCTCTACAATCTTTTTTTTTTTATAAATTATGGCCATGGGGTCAAAATTGGCCCTACCCCAGGGGTGGGTAGTTTTTAATAGAAACATAGAGAAAACTTTGAAAATCTTCTCCTGAAACTGGGAGGTTCTTAGCTTTCATATTTGGCTCATAGCGTCATGTTCAGGTCCTCTTCAAAAGTTTTCTAAATTATGCCCCTGGGGTCAAAACTGTCCCGCCCCAGGACCGGCTAGTTTTCTATAGAAACATATAGTGAAAACTTTGAAAATCTTCTACTCTGATTGTCTGGTGAGCGCTTCAGGGCCATTCTGGCCCTCTTGTTTTTACAATATTATGCCCCTGTATGGACTTGGGGAAATAAATATTCAAGACGTCTGTCATTTTGAAACTGTAACCAGCAGGACTCTCATATTTCATAGTTGTATCCGTTTTGAAAGACCTTTTCATCAGTGTTACTGTTACGTTTTTTGACATGGTATCTTGACATTTGAACTTTGACCTAACTTTAACAAAAAACTCTGTAAAAGTTACTTTGTGAAACCATTGTGATAAATAGAGCATTTGCTCCTATAGGAGCAAATGCCTTATTTATCACAATGGTTTCAAACTACAACATTCTAAACTTTTCCTTTTCTCTAGTTAGTGCTCCTTTTCGGTAGATTTATTCAAAGAGGTTGGGTCTAAAAATAGCCAATGTGGGAAAGGGTTAATGGATCCAATCGAACAGATTAGCCTTGGCTGCTGCATGCGGTGCTCTTGTTTGAAATTATCTAATGGATTTAATTGTTTGAGAAACTATTGACAAAGTGACAGCTCGGATCTTGATGAGGTGTCGAGTTAATCAATGTCTTATCTGATTCCATGCTGTTTGCAAATGCTGGCCAAGATGCCGTTAACATGAGAAGGGTTAACACTTATTTTGCTAAGTGTATCCCGACTGATATTTGCAAACAGCTTGGATCCAGATGAGATGAGCAATCACACTGTGTCAGTTGTTCTCAAAGGCCTGAATGAATCAGTGAAAAAGGCTCCAGATCAGAGTTTGTGCAGTCATCAAGTTGTACAACAGGTAAGGGCTAGACCATTAACATTAGTAAACAATTATTGTGTGGTGGTTACTTTCAGGTTGGGCTTTCACTGGATGAAACTGTTGAGCGACATGATCTTATGGATCTGCTGGAGATATTTGGATCACCAAACACAATGGTAAAGTGTTGACTTATACAAATCACTACAAAAACAATCACTTAGTGTATTTGGGATGTGGGGTAAAATGTTAGTGACGAAAATGTTACTTAACCCACGATGTCTGAAAAATGGTATCGCATTATGAAGTGTGAAAAAGTCTTGTCAGATTTCAACAAGTCAAGATTCGTTACAGTAAACTTGTCTTAACCCTTTCCCTCATATAAACGCTTTTTCACGCATCTACAAACAGAGTAGACCCAGATCAGACGGCTCCTATAGGAGCCGTCTGATGAGGGTCTGCTCGGTTTGCTAATGGAACTTGATAGAACTGTTTCTTTACTTTCTAAAATGGCTACAATGTTCCACCTTCCATATTTCATTATAACTAATCTGACCATGAATATTCAGTAGGTATTGAAATTGCTAATAAAGATAGAACAGGGAAATGGTTATCCCATTACTCCACATACACCGTTTGACACCATTGCAAACAGATTAGACCCAGATCAGATGACTTCTGTAGGAGCCCAGTGATCAGGTCTGCTCTGCATAGTGTGCTTAATATGAAATAATACAGATCTGATTGTACAATGTCTGTTATGGCCAAAATATCCTGTTTTCAATTTTTTTGCTCGTCTGTTTTGAAGAAATCAGAGCTATTGTCGTAAATCCGACGTCCGCATCGTCATCGTCGTCCAAAATCTTAACATTGACCATAACTTATTCAATTTTTCATTTACAACCTTCATTTTTGGTATGCATGTTCATCTTGACAATGATGACAGACGAGCATTGGCACCTGCTTACGGTGCTCTTGTTCTGATTCATACTCATGGTGTCGTTATTTCTTACATGAATACTAATTGTAGGTCTTTGACCCTGTACTCATGAATATTTATGTAAAAATTAAGAATTTAATAATAATATTATTTAACTTACATTGTATATTGGCACATGAAACAAAGTAAATTTTGCCATGGCAGGCAATATTACAAAAAAACCTTGTCAGGAGCATAATTTCCATACCCAATCAGCTAGGATCACCTTTATATATACGGTGTGTGAGTACATCTTCGAATGGTGGAGTGTCGCATACTACATGTATTTATATGTGACTGGTCAATGTGACTTTGACCTTGACCTTGGGCTTCATTTACAAAAAAAGCTTGTCCACAGCATATCCTACACCGAATTGGCTAGGATCACTAAATATGGTGTGTGAGTTCATCTTCTGATGGCAGAATGTCGCATACTTTTTGTAGGTCATGTGGCCATGACCTTGATCTTTGACTTCAATTACAAAAAAAGCTTGTTGTGTGGGATAACTTGAGTTCAAATTCTGGTCATACTATGCATACCTTACTTTCATTTTGCAGTTGCATATGCAGGCCTGCTAAAAAACACATTTCATTGTCAGTGCTTTGCGTTGGGGGCATTTGTCACCTACTGTGACACATTTCTTGTTTTATTCTATAAACACTTCTCCCAGCAGGTGACACATGTTTTCCTTTGAACACTCTTGTTTTATGATAAATGTTATTTTCTTAGTGGTAATGCTTTATCTTCAATTTAGTTGTTGTTGCTGATGTTATTTTGCCCTATTATTATTATAGGGGGATATTGCTGAAAGCCTTGGACCTGAGCCCTCCGAGAGCATAGAGAACACAAAATTCAGGCGCACTAGTGACTTCCTCACACATGAAGTTTTTAACAGGTGAGTAGCAGAGTATTTTTCCCTTGTCCAAACATATAGCCATATATATTGCTTAACTCTTTCCCTGTTCAAATAATGACATCATACATATTTATTAGCTGAATTTTTATAATGTAAATGTTTCAAGGGAATGTTTTGCTTTGACAAAAATTGTAGAATCAGATCTATATCATGTCATAAGCAAACAGAGCAGGGTCTACCCTGATTGCAAAGGCATGAATAGCTTTTTAGCTTGTCTGTCCTCTCTGTTGACAGTCATACACTTGTATACTGTCCTCTCTGTTGACAGTCATATGCTTGTATACTGTCCTCTCTGTTGACAGTCATACACTTGTATACTGTCCTCTCTGTTGACAGTCATACGCTTGTATACTGTCCTCTCTGTTGACAATCATACGCTTGTATACTGTCCTCTCTGTTGACAGTCATATGCTTGTATACTGTCCTCTCTGTTGACAGTCATACGCTTGTATACTGTCCTCTCTGTTGACAGTCATATGCTTGTATATTGTCCTCTCTGTTGACAGTCATACGCTTGTATACTGTCCTCTGTTGACAGTCATATGCTTGTCTAATGTCCTCTGTTGACAGTCATATGCTTGTATAATGTCCACTGTTGACAGTCATATGCTTATATACTGTCCTCAATGTTGACAGTCATATGCTTGTATAATGTCCTTTCTGTTGACAGTCATATGATTGAATACTGTCCTCTCTGTTGACAGTCATATGCTTGTATACTGTCCTCTTTGTTGATAGTCATATGCTTTTATAATGTCCTCTCTGTTGATAGTCATATGCTTGTATACTGTCCTCTCTGTTGACAGTTGTGTGCTTGTATATTGTCCTCTGTTGACAGTCATATGCCTGTATAATTTTAGACAAACCACTTGCTCTATATCTGCAGATTCCAGTCGGAAACAAACATTGTACGTTACATGAAGCAACTAGAGAATAAGGACTTGTCCCTTGTACATTCTATGATACCCCTGGGATCGTGCACAATGAAGTTAAACAGCACAACAGAAATGATGGTAAGAACTCTCGGTGCCAGGCCAACAAAAAGATACCTGACACATATGTATTGACATTTCAAATTCAATTTTGGTTTGCAGTTATAGGATGTGCTGTCTGAGGCTGATCTGAGACTCACTTTGTCTGTTTCTGATTTATTACCAGTAGAGATATTCATAGCATTGAAATGAAAATGTTGCAGTTGATTTGACAGTAAATGGACAATATATTTTACTGTCCACTCCCAAATACAAGTTCTTTTTTTTTAACCTATTCCCTCATAGGTTATTTTTAGATCACACCTCTTTGAAAAAATCTATCGAAAAGGAGCATTTACTAGAGAAAGGGATTTTTTTTTAGAATTTTGTTAGTTTTGAAAGCATTGGGATAAATACAGCATTTGCTCCTATGGAGCAAATGCTCTATTTATCACGATGCTTTCAAAAAGTGATTTTCACAGAGGCGTCAAAAGGCATCAATATGAGAGAATGGGTTAACCCTTTACTACTTTGAATTTCAGAGTAGAATTTCCTTCAATTTCTTCTTTACAACGTAAGTTGTGTGTCAGATAGTTTGGATCAAACTTTGAAAAGGTAAGTACTGATTTGCCAATTGCAGCTTTCTGGCAACTTCAGTCGTGAAAAAAGTTAAAAGATGCTCAAGAATTTGGACTGACATATAGATACACAAATTACACTTTCTCCCTGTTTCATATATACGTACATTTATGTTTTGTATAAACCGAGGTGATTACCTCTACATGTTCTATCTTATCGATCCTTTCAGCCAGTTTCATGGAAGGAGTTCTCCAGTCTCCATCCATTCGCCCCCGTGGAGCAAGCTCAGGGTTATCAAGAAATGTTTTATGAGCTGGAGAAGGACCTGTGTGAGATAACAGGCTATGACAAAATATCATTCCAGCCAAATAGGTGAGAGGTGTGCCTGTAACAACAACTTGGAAGATACAGATTTGAAATAATTCCTGTTAACCTGTTCCCTCACAAAGCTACAAATAAACGTATATACTCAAATACTAAAATCGTCATTTCTCCATCAAACTCTATGTTGTGACCACTCTTTAGAATTGTCTCTTTGAGATGATTCTAAATAGTGGTCACAACATTGAGTTTGGTGGAAAAATAAAGAAGTTATCCTTGAAAATGTTCGAATTTATGCATCTTATCTGGACCTCTGCCCTCTTATTGACGCCTTTTGACGCCTCTGTAAAAGTCACTTTTTGAAAGCATTGTGATAAATAGAGCATTTGCATTTGCTCCATAGGAGCATATGCTCTATTTATCACAATGGGTTCAAAACTACACAATTCTAAAAATCGCTTTTTTCTAGTAAATGCTCCTTTAAAAAGGTTGAGTTTGAAAATAGCCTATGAGGGAATGGGTTAAATACAGAGAAATATACATATTAGAGGAGATCACGTGTTTTACCTTCATTGCAAATCTTGTAGACCCAGGACATAGAAATCCCTATTCACAAGTTTGCAAACGTAATAGACCCAGATTAGACAGCTCTTGAAGAAGCTGTCTGATCAGGGGAAGCTCTGTTAGCCTTTAGAATAACATAGATTGATTCTCCAATTTCTGACATGGCCAGAATTTCCAGTGTTTATATGCCAGGTTCAATGTTCAGGTAATTAATACACATTATTCTTAATATTTCTTTTTACATGAATATTCATGAAGTATAGCATCATTTACAAATATTCATAGCGCATTGAAATGCAGGTGAAATCCAAATGATAATTACTTGTCAGTTAACGAGTGAGTTTACTTGATTTCATCCTGATTTGGTATTGCATGTTGTATTTCAGTGGTGCACAAGGGGAGTATGCAGGGCTTAGAGCCATCATGGCATATCTTCATGCTATTGAGGAAACACAGCGCAAGGTAATATTGCAGAATCTATTCAGCTATTCATTTTCATTCACACCCTAATAATCAACAAGGAAAGGATCAATCTATTGATAAAAGGACAATGAAGTAAATTTTATCTGCAACTTGTAATGATTGTTGAGTGAGAATTTTAGTTATCTTGTTTGAGACTGATGATGTGCATTAACCCTTTCCCTCATAGGCTATTTTTTGATACAACCTCTTTGAATAAATCTACCGAAATGGAGCATTAACTATAGAAAAGGAAAATTTTAGAATTTTGTAGTTTGAAACCACTGTGATAAATAGAGCATTTGCTCCTATTTGTTATTTTTCATACTTAAAATTTGTCCAGAGCATAACACAAAAGCTATAATAGGTATCAACATGAACATTCATTGGTAGATAGATCTCGATGAGGAAAAGTGCAGTACACAAGAATCATCACTCTCTTTTGCATAATTTAGGAGTTATTGCCTTTTGTTATTTTTCATACTTAAATTTTATCCGGAACATAACACAAAAACTATAATAGGTATCAACAGGTAACTTCATAAGAAGATAGATCTTGATGAGGAGAAGTGCAGTGCACAATAATCATCACTCTCTTATGCATAAATTAGGAGTTATTGCCCTTTGTTATTTTGTTATATATTTAAAAAAAAAACACTTTTGGAACTAGCATTTATTTGGGGAGTATCCATCAGTTCTACCGATTGTCTTGTGTTAAATCATTCGTGGAAATAAGATTAAATAAATTCAAATTATAAAGGAATAAAGCACAGATATAGACATAAGAGTTTGAGACAAAAAGTGAATTCCCTGATCAGACGCCGCCTCGAAAAGGCAGTGTCTGATCTGGGACTGCACTATTTGTCGTGGTGCATTTTTCGGGACATTGTTGGTGAAAGGGTTAAGGGTTAAAGAATATTAACAAAGAGAAAAACAATAAAAACATGCAATTTACTTTTCCAGGTATGTCTTATTCCTACATCTGCACATGGTACCAACCCAGCAAGTGCTCAGATGGCTGGCATGAAAATTCAGTCCATCAATGTAGACAAGAATGGTGCCATTGACATGAAACACTTGGCTGCAATGGTAAGATTATTGTTATGTAGTGCAGAAACAAAGATTGTTATGTAGTGTAGAAACAATGTAAGTCAGAAACAAAAACTTGTCTATTTAATGATTGTGTTTTGCTTGTCTTTATTAGCGAAGAATACATGCTTAACTCTTTGCACGCTAAGTAATTTTTCGTCTGCAACAATTGTCGTCTGCTTCAATTCTTAAAATAAACTTCCTCTCATTTTTTTTTTCAAAAATATGGTCAAGATGACAAACAGTTTTGATCCTGATGAGACGCCGCATTATGCGGCATCTCATCTGGATCCAAACTGTTTGCATAGTTAATCACAGTTTTGCCGCTAGCGTGCAAAGAGTTAATGATTGCGATTGGCTTGCTTAGTGTCACTAGTGTGCTAATGCAAACCTTAAACTTGTGCCATCATATGATACGGGCAACTACATGAATATGGGCCATAACTCTGATAATCTTAATATTTGAAGCATTATTGCCCTTTGATAAATCTTACAGGAGCCATCTGATTTAGGTTTACTCTGTTTGCAAAGGCGTGAAAAGTAATTTTTGTGAGTTAAATCCAACTAAAGAGCTGTTTGGGAGGGGGTGGGATTTGTTTGCCATTGGTTTACAGTTTAGTTTAGTTTAGTCTGCAAACGATGTCGTCTGCTGCTTAAGTGTCAGAGTAGACTTTCGTTCAATTTCTTCCCTAAAACATTAGTGGTTTGTCAAACTGTTAGATCCTGATGAGACACCAATTTACTCATTATCTAAACTGTTTGCAAAGGCAATCACAGATTCACCCAATACAGCAAGTCCTGTGGGGTACAGTAAACCCTCTCTATAACGGTCACTAAATTGTGTTAATTAGTTGGTATTTAGGGCAGGTGGCTGCTTAAAGCAAGGTGAAAGTAAAACAAAACGCTCCTATAGGAGCGTTCTGTTTGACTTTCACCTTGCTTTAAGCAGCCACCTGCCTTTAACACAAAATACTTTATGTAATTTAGTGGACGTTATAGAGAGGTTTTACTGTACTTATTTGTGACTTTGTCAGTCAACTTTTCTGCTGCCAGTATTTCATCGGTGATACTTATGCAAACAGTTTGGATCCAGATAAGATGCGGAGTAACTCGGCATCTCATTAGGATCCATACTGTTTGTTTCTGTTGTGAAGTGTTGTTGTGTTTTTTTAACCCTTCGCTTGCTATTCACGTCAATATACGTACCTGTAAATAGTGAAGACCCAGATGAGACAGCTCCTGCAGGAGCTGTCTCATCAGGGTCTGCACTATTTACAAGTTGATTGTGCAACCAGTGCACTCCACAGCAGTGATTGCATAGCGAAATACTTGTACACAGTGAAGATATATGTAATTATACAACAGGGCATGGGTAAAGAAGGAGATATGTATTTTAAAATTCAGCAAGCGAAGGGTTTAAGGAAAGGGGAGAAAATTAAAGAAATCAAACATAGCTGTCAATATTTTGGAAGCAAAATAGTTTAATAGATACAGAGGGGGTACTGATTAAACCTTTGTCAAAAAACCATTCTTGTTATGTTTCAGATTGAAAAGTACAACGACACATTGGCCTGTCTTATGATCACTTACCCATCCACTAATGGGGTGTTTGATAAAACCATCAGGTAGGAGGTCCTGTACAGAACAGGAAGTACGGTAGAACCTGTCTGAAGTGACCGTTAAAAAGAGGTCTGAATCTGGGTATAAAACAGGTGGTAGCTTAATACAGGTCGAAACTAATACAGAAAGCTCCTATTGGATTATTTTTTCCCTTCATAAAGCAACCACCTGCTGTTAAGACTCCTGTGTTCAATAAATTAATTGCTTAACCTTTATCCTGTTCAATATTTATCCAAATTCCAATACCTATTGAATGTTCATAGACAAAACAGTTAAAATGAAACATGGAAGGTGAAACATTGTAGCCATCTCAGAAACTAAAGAACAGATCTATCAAATTCCATAAGCAAACAGAGCAGACCCTGATCAAACGGCTCCTATAGGAGCCGTCTGATCTGGGTTTACTCTGTTTGCAAATGCGTGAAAACACGTTTATGTGAGGGAAAGGGTTAATACAGGTTCTACTGTAAAGTAAACTTCTCTAAAGTCATAAAGTCAATAAACATGGCAAATTGTATGGTAAATGAAAGTAATGCAGAAAGATCTCAACTTTCTTTCTGCTTTCACTTCTTTGAAAGACTGACATGCATAATTGTGTTGAGTCCCAGTTTTAAGGATGTTTTACAGTATACATTGTCTGCAATGAGTCATGTAGATTTGGTCTTGAGATCATCCTTCTCGTAATGAATATGCATGTCACAAATAATAACTATGAATATTAATTAGGCTAATTCTTCTTATATGGCAGAGTGGAAATTGCAAAAAATCTTCTCCTCTGAAACCGTGGTGAAAAGGCTATGTAACTACACAATTAATCTTTTAGTAACCCAGTTAAAAAACTGTTGACAATGAAGAACATAAACACTTGGGGTTGAAAATCATTTTGCAGTAAAGTAAAACCTCTCTATAACGACCATTAAATTGTGTTAATTAGTTGGTATTTTGGGCAGGTGCTTGCTTAAAGCAAGGTGAAAGTAAAACAGAACACTCCTATAGGATCATTCTGTTTTACTTTCACCTTGCTTTAAGCAGCCTGTCTTTACCACAAAGTACTTGATGTAATTTAGTGGCCGTTATAGAAATGTTTTACTGTACTTGAAGAAAAAGCCAAGCTCTACCTGCTCCTATGGAATGTTTCACACCTTGTTCTGTTTCCAGGGAAATCTGTGATAGCGTGCACAACAGTGGAGGTCAGGTCTACCTGGATGGGGCCAACATGAATGCTCAGGTATAGAAGATACTTAAAAAACAAATTCACAGACGACTGGAATATTTTGAACATAGCAAAACAATATACATGGCTTCATTTCACTAGAAAGACTATTTTTAGCTCACCAGAGCACAAAGTGCTCAAGGTGAGCTTCTGTGATCGCCTGATGTCTCGGCGTATGTCGTTTGTCGTGCGTCATCAACAATTTGAACCTTTAAAAATCTTCTCCTTTGAATCTACAGGGTTCTCAGCTTTCATCTTTGGCACATAGCATCATCTGTAGGTCCTCTACAAAAGTTATGTAGATTATATCCCTGGGGACAAAATTGACCCCGCCCTAGGTATGCCGTGTTTTCTATAGAAACATATAGTGAAAAATTTGAAAATCTTCTGAAGCTGGAAGGTTCTCAGCTTCCATATTTGGCACATGGCATCATGTTCAGGTCCTCTATAGAAATAGTATAAATTATGCCCCTGGGGTCAAAATTGGCCCCGCCCCAAGGGTGGCCAGTTTTCTATAGAAACATATAGACTAGTGAAAAGTGAAAATCTTCTCCTCTGATTGTCTGGTGAACAATATCCGGGCCATCATAGGGCTCTTGTTTATGGAAACATAAAAAGTAAAGTATGTACCTAGTTATAGTCTACTTTCAGTCCGAATGACCGCTCAGCCGACTGTACATTTACTCCCCTGGTCATTGAGTCATTGGCCTACAATATTAAGCACTGCTCACATATGGCGCAATCATGCAGCCGCAGTACTGGCGAGTGACCCTCACAGGTAGCCATTTTAACCCCTGGGTGGAGAGTCGATGTGGGTGGGAGACATGGAAAAGCGTCTCTGAAATTTCGGGTGGGTCCGGGATTTGAACCCCGGACCTCCTGACTGAAAGTCAAGCGTGTTACCACTAGACCACCGCCACCTACAAAATGTGAAAACTTTGAAAATTTTCTCCTGTCTAGTGATCAATATCAGGGCCATCACGGCCCTCTTGTTTTGTCTTCTGCTGACAAGTTACACAAGTGTTCCTTCAGACACTCTCGTGAAAACTGGGAACTAATCTGCAAATAATTGTCTTTCATGAATTGCAAGTGACTCTTTGGGATTCTAGTGAGTACAAGAAAGGATGAGTTGGAGATATTGAGATTTGGATAGAATAGTACATCTATATCTACCCTAATTACACATATCCGGAATATTTGGACATTCACTGTCCCCTCTCCAACTGTTTATAAATACAGATAAGTCAGTTTTACATGGTTTTGATTTATTTAAATTAGACTAGCATTGTAATATATAGTGCAGATCCATAATATTAAACTGCTACCTCATGAGCAACCTAAGTCATTAACCCGTTACTCCATAAATAATCTGTGCCTTTGAAAACAGAGTAGACCCAGATCAGATGGCTCCTGTAAGAGGCAGCTGATCCGGGTCTGCTCTACTTGCTTATGCAATAATATACATGATAGATATGATTCTTCAGTTTTTGACTTGGCAAAAATTTCCAGTTTCCATTAGGCCAAGTTTCCATATGCAACTCCTAACTGTTTATTCTTTGTCACAGGTGGGGATATGTTGTCCCGGTGACTATATAACTGTTTATTCTTTGTCACAGGTGGGGGATATGTCGTCCTGGTAACTTGTAACTGTTTATTCTTTGTCACTTGTGGGGATATGTTGCCCTGGCGACTATATTACTGTTCATTCTTTTTCACAGGTGGGGATATGTCGTCCCGGTGACTATGGCTCAGATGTGTCACACTTGAATCTCCACAAAACTTTCTGTATCCCACATGGAGGTGGTGGTCCAGGCATGGGACCAATAGGGGTGTAAGTGTACCAGTGCTTTTAAATGTCACATATCTCTTAATTAATACTAGTCAGTTTGGATCTTCAACAAGGAATTGGGTTACTAGGTTTGCCATTAATTTTACTTGTCAGAAAGCTCTGATCCAGCATGAGTGTTCAGGCATACATTTTCGTCTGCTTCAATGCTGAAAAAGGGATTTTTATGCCCCCTCAGATCTATGCTGTCTGTTGATTTGTTTGTCTGTCACAACATTAACATCAGCGATAATTTTGGCGCCATTGCACATACATACTTCAGACTTGACATGCATGTGCAGCTTATGGAATTTGTAGAACACCTGGCCGCTTACGTCAGTGTGTATGCCATTGGGGATGAAATAGACTGGCCCTGTGCCTTATTATAACTTTTTACCTATGAGAGATACAGACTTCATACATGGCATGTTTACTTATCTCAGTAAGCTGCAAATTTGAGAGAAATCAAGGTAGGAATCAAGGTCAGACTTTAAGACCAAAGGTCATATTTCTTAAACATTTAACTTGATCCATACCTTCGGAACTATTAAAGAAATATGTCTCATGTATAGATGCCATACCTGGCATGCATACTCATCTCATAAAGCTGCAACTTTTAAGTGTTACAGGGTCAAATGTCAAATGTTTCAATGTCAAATGTCTTAAATTATAGGCCAGCTTCTATAATCTGGGTGAAAGGGGGAGGGATACTAGTTTTACACAGGGCTGCCATGCGTCAGGGAAAAGTCGGGGAAATTTTAATTTTTTTCAAGGTCAGGGAATTTTGAGAACTGTCAGAGAAATTTGAAAATGTAGGCAAATGTCAGGGAATTTTGAAAACATGAGAATGAATGTTATATATTTTAAAAAATCCATAAGATATTACAGAAATTATGACAGAAAGACCAAATTTCATGATGAAATGTGTCAGGGAAATTTGAAATTATGTCAGGGATTATTTTTTTCCTCTGGTTTGTGGCAAACCTGTATAATACAAATTATATCGATATTTCAAAATCAAATTGATATTGGATTGACTGACATGTATCTGGTAATTCATCAATATTATTTCTAACAATTACACCTCTATTTGATAGTGATAGTGAAATTGGTCTATGATTTCAACTATGATTTCAGTAAGGAGCACTTGGCACCCTACCTACCCACACATCCAGTGATCCCTCCATATGGCACAAGAAACCCTGAGGCCAAAGCTTTCGGTGTCGTGTCTGCAGCTCCATATGGATCGAGTGCCATTCTGCCTATTTCCTGGGCATACATAAAAATGATGGGACCCAACGGTCTTCGTGAGGCTTCAGAAATTGCAATTCTGAATGCCAACTACATGAGCAGGAGGCTCGATGGCTATTATAAAACACTTTTCAAGAATGAGGAAGGTTGGTGGATTTTTAACACGATTATACAACTTTTGTTTCTTTAACCCTTTCCCTCGTAGAAAGGTGTTTTCACGCATTCACAAACAGAGTAGACCCAGATCAGACGGCTCCTAGAGGAGCCGTCTGATCAGGGTCTGCTCTGTTTGCTTTTGGAATTTGATAGATCTGTGTATTTACTTTCTTAAATAGCTACAATGTACCACCTTCCATATTTGATTATAACTGTTTTGTTCATGAATATTCAATAAGTCTTAAAATTTGGACCAAACCTAGAACAGGGAAAGGGTTAAATGTTGAAATTTGGGAATGGCTTTATATTTTGAGTAAATTGTATAATACAATGAAAAATATTGTTTTATGCATCCAATATAGAAAACATATATTTTTGCAGATTGTTTTACTCCATCTAACTATTATTTCATGGAGGTTTCGTGTTTGTGATGCATTCTCAAACTCGAGGATGGATGTGCTGAATTCGGGTCATGGTCAAGGCCGTTTAACACATTCCCTCCTAGTGATGCATTTTGACACCTTTGTAAAAATCATATTTTGAAACCATTGTGGTAAATAAAGCATTTGCTCATATAGGAGCAAATGCTCTATTTATTACAATGGTTTCAAACTACAAAATTCTAAAAAAAAAAATCCTTTTCTAAAATTAATGCTCCTTTTCGGTAGATTCATTCTAAGAGGTTGAGTTTAAAAATAGTCTTGGAGAGAAAGAGTTTAATGTTATATAGTTGCTTAGTTCATTGTTAATATGTTAATATGACACGTACACATGTTTTTGTTGACCATATTTTTATCTAACAGTTTATGAATGTCCTGCAGGTTTTGTTGCTCATGAGTTTATAATAGACTGCCGAGAGTTCAAGAAGACTGCAAACTTAGAGGTGACTGACATAGCCAAACGACTCCAGGACTATGGTAGGTGTAAATGATTAATGGTTTGCTTCATGAATATTCATACAAGAAATAATAACATCATGAGTATTATTTACCGTAGCTAAAGTTTTATAATGACATGAACAAAGGATTTTTGGTTTTATATACAGTAAAACCTCTCTATAACGGCCACTGAATTACATCAAATATTTTGTGTTAAAGTCAGGTGGTTGCTTAAAGCAAGGTGAAAGTAAAACAGAACGCTCCTGTAGGAGCGTTCTGTTTTACTTCCACCTTGCTTTAAGCAACCACCTGCCCTAAATAACAACTAATTAACACATTTTAGTGGCCGTTATAGAGAGGTTTTACTGTATATGGCAAAGGCTGTAGAATCATATCTATATAAATACAATACTTTAGCAAACCGAGGAGCCACTGATCAGTCATTTGATCTGGGTCAACTCTTTTTGCAAATATGTTGAAAGGTATATCTGTGGAATAAAGGGTAAACACAATTGCTGTCCCCTGTGTGAAAAATAAAATGTCTGATATTGTTGGGTTTTTTTTAACCCTTAGAGTATGTCCAGGTCTAGGTCAGATGGCTCCTGTAGGAGCTGTCTGGTCAGGGTCTAAATGTCATTATTAGTCCCCCACCGGTTACCGGTTGGGGGACTATAGGTTTGCTCGATTCCGTCTGTCCGTCCGTCCGTCCGTCTGTCCGTCCGTCTGTCCGTCCGTCTGTCACGCTTCTTGTCCGGGCCATATCTCCTTCAAAGTTAAGCCAAATTAATTATAACTTCACACATTGAAGAAGCATGATGAGGGCTAGTGTCATGCACAAGGGTCATAACTCTAGCATCAATATTTTTGGAGTTATTCCCCTTTTACATATTTTTTTGTCCGGACAATAACTCTTTATCTATTGGTTCAATTGATTTGAAACTTCACATATGGAACAATCATGATGAGGGGTAGTGTCATACACAAGGGCCATAACTCTAGCATCAATATTTTTGGAGTTATTCCCCTTTTTCATATTTTCTTGTCAGTCCGTCTGTCACACTTCGTGTCCGGGCAATATCTCCTACAAAGTTAGGCCAAATTCATTATAACTTCACACATTGAAGAAGCATGATCAGGAGTAGTGTCATGCACAAGGGCCATAATTATAGCATCAATATTTTTGGAGTTATTCCCCTTTTTCATATTTTTTTGTCCGGACAATAACTCTTTCTCTACTGGTTCAATTGATTTGAAACTTCACATATGGAACACGCATGATGAGGGATAGTGTCATGCACAAGGGCCATAACTCTAGCATCTATATTGTTGGAGTTATTCCCCTTTTCATATTTTCTTGTCCAGTTAGTAACTCTTTATGTACTGGTTCAATTGATTTGAAACTTCTCATATGGAACAAGCGTGATGAGATGTAGTGTCATGCACAAGGGCAATAACTCTAGCATCAATATTTTTGGAGTTACTCCCCTTTTTCATATTTTCTTGTCGGGACAATAACTTTTTATTTACTGATTCAATGTATGAAAGTAGGTACTAATACCATTCAGATGGTCATGTATATATACCATGGTCAACCACACCATGGGTGGGTGGGGTGGGGAGAGTGGAGGTTTTTTTCAGTCCGGTGGGGGACTCATGTCTTGCATAGCAATACAACATGCCCTTGTTTCTTGCATGAACATTCGTGGAGTTACTGCAGGATGAAAGGATCTGTAGAAAGCTCTTCAAGATGACATGACAAAATGGAAATGTAGTTCCTTTTCCATTCTTGAAGTATCCTGAAATTTTGTTCGTCTTAGACATAAACCAGTGAATACAAAGTGCTTGATAACAACATGGGTCACCAGTTTTATTTACAGTTTAATGAAAGTTCAGATTTAAAAAAAATGTGTTTAATGAAAAAGGGCTTAGATATACGTTTGTTGTTTTCATGTAACTTTTGAATGTAGCTACAGTCAAGCTTTAATAGCTCGAGCATCACTTAGGCGGAGGACAGTGCTTTGCTCGAGGTGTGATCAAAGTCTAAGAAAAAGTTGTTCTGAATTCAATGTAGTAGACAATGGTTGGGTCAGATATGGCTTGCTCAAGAGCCTGGGCTGGTTCAAGGTATAATTATACCCCTTCACATGTTAATCTGTTGTTTTTAGCAGTTTTGACACAACACGAACATGTTAACATATTTCTTGCTGCTTGATGCTTCTCACCTTTAATATGGTTTTCGTGAGTAATCACACCTTTAAACGGAATAATTGCAGGGTACAGATCAAAACATTTCCAATAATGAACATGTTTAACAATGTTTGCTTACGAGTAAAGATTGTTTGTGTTTTATTAGAATTTGCACATACAAAATGATGCCAGCATGCATACAAAAACAATCTTTTAATTAAAGAATTCTGAAACTTTACCCTACCGAGAAAGGGAGATAATACAGTCATATACACAAACATGACCCAGTGGAAACATGAAATAAAAACATACAAAATGCAGGTTGTCATGCTCAAATTTATTTAACATAAGCTTTAAAGTAAGAATGGGTATAGAAACAGATCATGTAAATTGATAACCAATATCAAAACACAAGCAATTAAAAATTTCAAAGGCTTGACTGCAATTTCATGTTGTAATATCGTATCTTTGACTATCGTACCTTTGCCATTTTTATGCCCCCATAGACGATAGTCGGGGGGCATATTGTTTTTGCCCTGTCTGTCTGTCTGTCTGTTTGTCTGTTTGTCTGTTTGTTTGTCAGCAACTTTAACATTGGTCATAACTTTTGAGCCAGTATAGATAGAGACTTGATATTTGGCATACATATGTATCTCATGAAGCCGCACATTTTGAGGGGTGACGTGTCAAGGTCAAGGTCATCCTTCAAGGTCAGAGGTCAAATATATGGGTCAAATCGCCGACTTTAACATTGGCCATAACTTTTGGACCAGTAGAGATAGAGACTTGATATTTGGCATGCTTGTGTATCTCATGAGGCTGCACACTTTGAGGGGTGACATGTCAAGGTCAAGGTCAGAGGTCAAGGTCAGAGGTCAAATATATGAGGGGGCATAGTGTTTCACAAACACATCTTGTTCTTATGGGACATGTTGTAGGAACAGTATACAGGATACTCTTTTTATGCCCCCAAAGCTAAAGCTAGGCTTTGGCGGCATATAGTGATCGCACCGTGCGTGTGTGTGTGGGTGGGTGTGTGGGTGGGTGTGTGGGTGGGTGGGTGGGTGTGTGGGTGGGTGTGTGTGTGTGTGGGTGTGTGTACATTTTGTCCGGAGTATATTTCCTTTGTCACATCAGCTACGGATACCAAATTTGGTGTGTGAGTTCATCTTGGGATGGGGGAGTGTCGCGTACCATTTTCATGTCACTGTGACCTTGACCTTGACCTTTGACCTTGATTTTACAAAAAGCTTGTCCGGAGCATATCTCCTTTACCTTACCAGCTACAGATTCCAAATTTGCTGTGTGAGTTCATCTTGGGATGGCGGAGTGTCGCGTACCATTTCCAGGTCACTGTGACCTTGACCTTGACCTTTGACCTCGATTTTAAAAAAAGCTTATGCCTTACCAGCTACAAAAAGCTTGTCCGGAGTATATCTCCTATACCTTACCAACTAAGGATTCCAAATTTGGTGTGTGAGTTCATCTTGGGATGGAGGAGTGTCGCGTACCATTTTCAGATCACTGTGACCTTGACCATGACCTTTGACCTATTTTACAAAACGCTTGTCCGGAGCATATCTCCTTTACCTTACCAGCTACAGATTCCAAATTTGCTGTGTGAGTTCATCTTGGGATGGCGGAGTGTCGCGTACCATTTCCAGGTCACTGTGACCTTGACCTTGACCTTTGACCTCAATTTTAAAAACTGCTTATACCTTACCAGCTACAAAAAGCTTGTCCGGAGTATATCTCCTATTCCTTTCCAGCTAAGGATTCCAAATTTGGTGTGTGAGTTCATCTTGGGATGGAGGAGTGTCGCGTACCATTTTCAGATTACTGTGACCTTGACCATGACCTTTGACCGATTTTACAAAAAGCTTGTCCGGAGCATATCTCCTTTACCTTACCAGCTACAGATTTCAAATTTGGTGTGTGAGTTCATCTTGGGATGGCGGAGTGTCATGTACCATTTCCAGGTCACTATGACCTTAACCTTGACCTTGACCTTGACCGATTTTACAAAAAGCTTGTCCAGAGCATATCTCCTATACCTTACCAGATACGGATTCCAAATTTGGTGTGTGAGATCACCTTCAGATGGCGGAGTGTTGCGTACCATTTTCAGGTCACTGTGACCTTGACCTTGACCTTCGACCTCGATTTTACAAAAAAGGTTGTCCAGAGAATATCTCCTATACCTTACCAGCTACGGATTCCAAATTTAATGTGTGAGTTTATCTTGGGATGGCGGTGTGTCGCGTACCATTTTCATGTGACTGTGACCTTGACCTTTGACCTAGATTTTACACAAAGCTTGTACGGAGCATTTCTCCTATACCTTACCAGCTACGGATTCCAAATTTGGTTTGTGAGTTCATCTTGGGATCGCGGAGAGTCGTGTACCATTTTCAGATCATTGACCTTTGACCTCAATTTTACAGTCCGGAGCATATCTCCTATATCTTACCAGATACAAAAAGCTTGTCCAGAGCATATCTCCTATACCTTAAACGTTGACAATCAACCCAGGGTCCTTTTTAACGTTGAGAATGACTTAGGGTCCTTTTTAACTAAGTTTTGACGCTTGGCTCTTTTCTTAGCTATCATAATCGTCAAAGGTTCTGTTTCTAATGTTAAGAACTGACTCCTGTGTCTGTTTTAACAGCATCAAAATTTCATGTTACACCTGCATTACATTGTATTGTTTTTCCGCCAAAATGCATTTCGGTGTCAAACACTTTGGGGGCATTTGTCACCCGTGACGACTCTCTTGTTAGCTCTACGATGGCTATGTTTTTTGGGTTCCCATAAAAAGGTCGAGGTCAGGCTTAAAATTGTGTGACCTCAACCTAGTGAAGTTTGACTATATGTCATGGTCAAGATCAAAATTAAGCTCAAAGATCAATGTTTTAAATCTGTAACCTTTGCCATTACTTTTGAACTAATAGAGAAAAATGTTTCATATTTGGCAAGAGTACCCAGCTCATAAAACTGCAACTCTTGAATGATGCCATGTAAAAGTCAAGGCCATATTTCAAGGTCAAAGATAATCAGTATTCGTACAGTCATTATTTCTTACATGAATATTCATCATGTAAAGGCTTAATATCGATGTTCACTTTAACCCTTTCCCTGTTCTATGTTTATTTCAAATTCCCATACCTGTTGAATATTCATGAACAAAGTACATGTAGTTATAATGAAATGTGGAAGGTGGAACAATGTAGCCATTTTAGAAAGTAAGGAAACAGATCTTTCAAATTTCATCAGCAAACAGAGCAGACCCTGATCAGACGGCTTCTCTAGGAGCCGTCTGATCTGGGTTTACTCCGTTTGCAAATGCGTGAAAACACGTTTATATGAGGGAAAGGGTTAAAGAAGTTCTGCTGCGATAATTTGATAAAATGTTAATCAGTTACAGTTCAGCTGTATGTAGAAATTTATCAACTTCGTGTCTGTATTTTTTTCAGGTTTCCATGCACCAACAACGTCCTGGCCCGTTGTGGGCACATTAATGGTAGAACCCACAGAGTCTGAGGACAAAGAAGAACTGGATAGATTTTGTGATGCTTTAATTGGTAAGTGATAAATGAAATGATCGAGTTGGTGAAAAAGTTGTGAGTCGACTGGGACTTGAACCCAGGGCCTCTGGCTTACCATGCCAACACTCTACCAACTGAGCTACCAAGCCACACAGTAAAGCCTATCAACTTATTTCACCACAATCTCTACCTGGCTACACACACCCCCTCTACACAGGAATTTGTCCCGAATTCTTGCTCAAAGAACACTCCACGAGTTTCTTATTATATTACGTATTATATTCATATAATCTTCATATTATCTTCATATTAATCATCCTTTGGGTTATTTACATTGGATGCCAAATGTAACATGGTGAAAAAGTTGTGACTCGACTGGGACTTGAGCCCAGGACTTCTGGCTTACCATGCCGACTCTACCGACTGAGCTACCAAGCCACACAGTAAAGCCTATCAACTTATTTCACCACAATCTCTACCCGGCTACATAATGGTAGAGGTAATTAAAAATGAAGTATCATGAAGTTTCAGTATGATCTCCTTAACCCATTCCTCATACTTACACGTTTTGACCCCACTGTATGTGACTATTTGAAACCAATGTGATAAATAGAGCATTAATTTTGCTCCAGAGGAGCAGAATGATGCTCTATTTATCGCATGGTTTCAGAACAACACAATTCTAAAATGTTCCTTTTCTCAAGTGTATGCTCCTTTTCGGAAGATTTATTCAAAGAGGTTGGGTGTAAAAATAGCCTATGAGGTAATGGGTTAAAGTGACAGCCAAGAAAACAGTGGGATCTGTTAAAACCTTTACCTGTTCATGCGTTTGCAAACAAAGTAGACCCAGATCAGATGGCTTCTGTAGGACCGTCTGATCAGTATCTGGTCTGTTTGCACAGTGAATTATATGTATGTATTGTATTTTTATGAGATTTGGCGTCTTGTTGATAATATATGATGAACTTTGAGTAACTTTGCTTACATCTGTCACCTTTGCATCGTATTTCTTTGTAATATCAAATGACTTATATGTGTATTACAGCTATTCGTCAGGAGATTGCTGACATTGAGGCTGGTAGGATGGACAAGAAAAACAATCCTCTCAAGGTTTGATAATTTTTAAAATTCTGTGTGTAATGACATGAACTTGTGAATGTTGGTATCTATGAAGAGTTTCTCCTTCTATGCTATACATCAATTTGTGATCCAAATTTTTTGACATAGATTGTATTTTGAAATGAAATTGAGAAAATTTGTACTTTGAGAAGTGAAGTCTACAAAAGATTTTGTAGATAAAAATAGAACCTGTCTTAATAACCATTTACTTCATGAATATTCATATTTAAGAAAGAATTGCATCATGAATATTTGTTAGCTAAATTTTTATAATGGCATATGAACACAAGACAATTTGATTCGCGCAGAAACTGTAGAATCAGAATTATACCATATAACAAACAGAGCAGACCCTGATCAGATGGCTCCTATAGGAGCCGTCTTGTCTATGTCTGCTCTGTTCTCAAGGGGTAGAAAAGGGTATTTATGAAGTAAAAGGGTTAAGCGACCAAATGGACATGGGAATCTTAAAATGCAGGTGGTTGCTTGTTACAGGGCAAAAGTAATTGAGAAAGCTCCTATAGGAGTTAACTGCATTGCTTTTAACCCATTCCCTCATTTTGACGCCTCTGTAAAAGTCACTTTTTGAAACCATTGTGATAAATAGAGCATTTGCTCCTATAGGAGCAAATGCTGTATTTATCACAATGGTTTCGGAACTACACAATTCAAAATTTTTCCTTTTCTCTAGTTAATGCTCTTTTTGGTAGATTTATTCAAAGAGGTTGAATCTAAAAATAGCCTATGAGGGAATGGGTTAACCTGCATAAAGCTACCACATGCCTTTCAGATCCATAATTAGACCTCTTTTTGATGGTCACTCAAGACAGGTTCTACTGTTCTTATTATTGAAAAAGTTATCAGTGAAATTTTTTAACCATTTCCCTCATAGAAGCACCCTTTCACACATTTGCAAACAGAGTAGACCTAGATCAGATGGCTTCTATAGGATATGTGTGATCAGCGTCTGCTCTGTTTGCTTTTGACATTATATAGATCTGATTCTACAAAGTTTAGATTATAAAAATTCAGGCAATAAAATATTCATGATGTCATTATATATTTATGCATGTCAGTGAAATAGGTTTTGATAGTAATTTATAGTAAACTTTAACATTGAAATTTCGTCGCCATTGCACATACATACTTCAAACTTGGCATGCGTGTGCAATTATGGAGGTGACATATTAAGGTCAAGGTCAAAGGTCATATCGGGGCATTGTGTTTCACAAACACATTTTGTTTTGCTTAAACAAAAACTGTTGAATCATTTCTATAAATATCAAAAGCAAACAGAGCAGACTGATAAGATTACTCCTATAGGAGCCATCTGATCTGGGTTTACATTGTTTACCAATTTGTGAAAATGTGTTTATATGAAGGAAAGGGTTAACAACTGTAGGAGTTGTCAGATCAGGGTCTACTCTGTTCACTTGTATGTTGCAGATGTGATTCTTATCTGATTGCCATTGCAATACATTTCTTTGTAGTACAATAATTAAAATGAATATTCGAGATGGAAAACAGTCTTTATGAATATTCATAGAGTTAAATACATTGAATGAATGTGGTACAAGTTTGAGAATGGTTAATTTTGTATTTTCATGTAAAATTTAGGTAAACTTGTCTTTTAACAGAATTTTATCTATGGCATTTGACTGTTTGTTTTAAATGATTATATGGCCAAGCTATCCCTTTGTTGATGAATATTTATTAAGAAATAATGAATGTATGAATATTAAGTAGTAGCTGAAGTTTTATATGAGCATCATGAACCAGATCATTTTTTACCATGTCAGAAATTATAGAATCATATCTATGTTTTATATGCAACCAGAGCAGATGTCTCCTACATGAGCTGTCTGATCTGAGTCTACTCTGTTTACAAAGTTGTATCTGTCAGAGAAAGGGTTAAATGCATTCATGAATCTTTAATAGAATGTGCTTCTTGCATTTGACAATTGTCATTTGTGTCACTAGCCTCATGCTGAAATAATTTTATTTGCAGAATGCTCCTCACTGTCAGCTGGATGTGATATCAGGAAATTGGGACAGACCTTACAGCAGAAATAAGGCAGTTTTCCCAGCTGTGAGTAGAAATGTTGACAACTCATAATCTAACATGTTCATTGCTCTAGAAATATAATTATATGAGCTGCACCATGACAAAATCAGGCTAAATGACATGCTCATACTGCATACCCAGATACATGGCTTATAAACAAACAGAACATACCCTGATCAGACGGCTCCTATTGGATCCGTCTGATTTGGGTCCACTCTTTTTGCCAATTCGTGAAAAAGTGTTTTATATATGAAGGAAAGGGTTAAAAAAAATTACAGTAAAACCCCTGTACACCGGAATTCTAGTAGAGAAGAATTTGGGTTTTAGACAGGTGGCTGCTTAATGTAGGGTGAAAGTCATACAGAAAGCTCCAATATAAGCTGCCACCTGTCTCCAAGACCGATATTTATGCTAAATTTAGCGTCCGCTTTAGAGGGGTTTCACTGTATTTCATGCACAAACTTCATATCAATTTAATCTTGCAGGAATAATCATTGAGTAATCCTCTGCCACGTTCCTGTAAATATAGAAGTTCCATTCAGAAGATCAAATGAACTGCATTAATTCTCAGTTAACCCTTTCCCTGTTCTATGTTTATTTCAAATTTCAATACCTAATGAATATTCATTAACAAAATAGTTATAAAGAAATATGCAAGGTGGAACATTGTAGACATTTTAGAAAGCAAAGAAACAGATCTATCAAATTCTGTTAGCAAACAGAGTAGACCCTGATCAGACGGCTCCTCTAGGAGCCGTCTGATCTGGGTCTACTCTGTTTGCAAATGCGTGAAAACACGTTTATATGAGGGAAAGGGTTAACAAAACCATGACCATCGTGTTCGAACTTTCAACATCATCTTCTCTAAAACTACTGGTCTGATTTCAACATAACTCAACTGCTTTTGATTTATCAATACAAAATTGCTTGAATTTATTTTCATATGGCAAAAAAATATGGCTGTCATGATCTTTTCAAATATTGGAATAAAGTCATAATACATTTTGGATGTATAGAAAATCTTCTGAGAAACTAATGGTCCACTTTCACAGTAACCATTTACTTGTTCAATAAGGACAAATGACATCATGAATATTTAGTAGCTGATTATTGTTTTTGCCTTGGCAGAAATTATAAAGAAAAAGGGCAGACCCTGATCAGACAACTCTTACAGGATCTGATCTGAGTCTCTCAGTTTCCAAAGGTGTGAAAAGGCATTTAGATAAAGGAAAGGGTTGATTTGGTCAGAAGTTTTCCATAGCTTATCACTCAAGCATAGCAGTAGTTGATAATTGTTAACCCTTTACTCCATGAATATTCATGTAAGAAATCATGAAATCATGATTTTTAGCTCCACTTTTTCAAAAAGCGGAGCTATTGTCATGACCCTCTGGTCGGCGTCGGCGTCGGTTAACCTTTTTGTTAAGGTCCTTTTCTCAGAAACCATCAAAGATATTTGGTTCATATTTGGTATGTATGTTAACTATCACAAGGGGAACCCATTTCACAAGGGTAGGTAACTCTAAAATTAATTATGCCATAGTTATGCCCCTTTTTCGACTTAGAATTTTCATAGTTGGTTAAGTTTTATGTTCAGGTCCATGTCTCAGAAACTGTCAAAGATATTTGGTTCATCTTTGGTATACATATTAACTATCACAAGGGGAACCCATTTCACAAGGGTAGGTAACCCTAAAATTAATTTTGCCATAGTTATGCCCCTTTTTCGACTTAGAATTTTCATTGTTGGTTAAGTTATATGTTCAGGTCCATGTCTCAGAAACTGTCAAAGATATTTGGTTCATCTTTGGTATACATATTAACTATTACAAGGGGGACCCATTTCACAAGGGTAGGTAACCCTTAAATTAATTTTGCTTTTGTTATCTCCCCTTTCTGACTAAGACTTCCACTACACTATCCAGCACTAAAGAAAGTGGAGTGCGCTGTCTGCGGACAGCTCTTGTTAATATTAGATTCATTGGTTCAATAGCACTATGCCACATGGACACAGGCATTTCTCGTCATTGTAGAAACTAGTAATATATCTATATTAATCATAAACAAACAGAGCAGATCCTGCAGGAGCTGTCTGATCTGGGTCTGCTCTGTTTGCAATGGCATAGAAAGATGTATTTATGGAGGAAAGGGTTAACATAATCCTTAAACAATTTTAACATGACTAAGGGACAGGACTTAAAATGACTGAGTTCAAAAGTCTTCTACTCAGAAACCGATAGTCTGAGTTCACAATAATATTATAATTATGTTTATTAGTTCATCATTTATAATAGTTCATCATTTATAATATTCCTAAACATTAATTATACTCCACTCCTCAAATGAAGTTGAGGAGACTGTTTTCTTGAGTCAGGTTGTCTATCTGTCAAGTTATGTTTATTAGTTCATCATTTATAATATTCCTAAATATTAATTATACTCCACTCCTCAAATGAAGTTGAGGAGACTGTTTTCTTGAGTAAGGTTGTCTATCTGTCAACACAGTTTGTTTGAGCTTATGCAAGATTTTCCAACTTTGTGAAAGTTTAAAGTTATTCTTACCATCATTAGAACACCTGTGCACCTGCACATAGTTTGCATACAAAGGCTTGAATTGCTCTTGTGGGGAGGGTAAAGTTAATTTTTTTTTTTTTAAAAAAGGATGTTATTGCCAAATCCTTTTTATTTGAAGGGTAGACTGTTGCTTTATGCATTGTTATACAGATTGTATAGTTGAATAATGATCCACTCCTTATTTAATATTTTCTGTGACAGGACTTTGTGACGCCAACCACCAAATTCTGGCCAACTGTTGGGCGTATTGATGACATCTATGGTGACCAGAACCTTATGTGTACATGTCCACCGATGTCAGTGTATGAATCACCTTATGTAGAAGAAACCACAAAAGTCCCAACTTCAAATACGGAGTAATATAGACTTGCCTAGAAACTTGACGGACATTGTGTTGGTGAAAATTTTATTTCAGCTTCATGCTGTAGACTACAGACCAAATACCAATGAGCACATGTGAATATGCATGACAACCCAGTACAACAAAACCTGTTTTAAGTGACCACTTACTAAATAACTTGTGAAGTAGGCTGCTTAATGCCGGATATAAATAATGCAAAAAGCTCCTTTTGGAGCTTTCTGTTTTACTTTCTTCCTGCTTAATCCTTTCAATGCTGAATTTTCATATGGATTTTTGTCAAAATTCAAACAAGTCATGAGATTTTTGAAAAAATGAAAGTGTAATATGAGAAACAGTGCAGACCCTGATGAGAGGGCTGACTGGACCTACATTGTTTGCAGATGACTGCAGTCACTCATTTCCACACTGAAAGGGTTAAGGCTACTGCCTATCTTGTATTGGACATCTATTGTTTTGAGTGGTTGCTTAAGAGGTTTTACAATATTTAATATGCACTCCTTAAAATAGATATTTGTGAAACATTATCTCCACCCCTATGGCAGCCAAGCTTTAATTTTGACCTTTTTCTTCATACTTATCATGACCAACCTCAATACTAAATATGAAAGTTCTAGAAAAAAAATACGAGCTATTGTTGTAACTCCGGCGTCCGCGTTGTCTTCATCCTTAATGTTAACAGTGATGTTGGACAGGCGAGTATTGGCCCCTGTATACAGTGCTCTTGTTAGAGATTCATATTTTGCTCTTTTACTGCAGTGATGTGGTCATGGTAAACCTTTAATCTCAAAATTGTATACTGACTGCCATTGGAGGGGGAGGGGGCATAGATGTTTTATAAACATCTCTTGTTGTGTTTTAAATCACACAAATGATATGTTTGTAAGAGACTCACTGATATACATATATATTATTGTTGCTATTTGTGTATAGCCTGTTTTCACATTTCCATTCATTGTACACAGTTACTGGGATAGTGTGACCATGTCTTAACCCATTCCCTCATATTGACGACTTTTGATGACTCTGTAAAAGTCACTTTGTGAAACCATTGTGATAAAAAGAGCATTTGCTCCCATGGGAGCAAATACTCTATTTATCGCAATGGTTTCAAACTAAAAAATTCTAAAACTTTCCTTTTCTCTAGTTAATGCTCCTTTTCAGTAGATTTATTCAAAGAGGTTGTATCTAAAAATAGCCTATGAGGTAATGGGTTAATGCAATGGTTAAACATTTACTGGAGGATCAACCTTGGGCCCTTGTACTATATACACAGATGTAAATAAATGCATTATATACAGTAGAACCCCTCTAATGTGACCACTTAATGAATAAACATAGGTGTCTTTATAAGCAGGTGGTAGCTTAATGCAGGACAAAAGTAATGCAGAAAGCTCCCCTAGGAGCTTTCTGCATTACTTTTGTTCTGCATTTAGCTACTACCTGCATCTAGCACCCAGAATTATACCTCTTTTAGGTGTTCGCATTAGCGGGGTTTTACTGTAGTTCTTGATTTTACTGAAATATATTGATTTTGTTCTAGTTCAGTGAACTAGAAATTGTACGTTGAAGTGTGAAACACAGTGTTGTATGACTGTTGCCATCGGTTATGTTCATTTTTACCACATGTGAATGGGTTTATTTATTGTTTTATTTGTTTAAGTAATTTGTTAAAATAACAAACTCAAAGTGTTTTTGCATATAGAATAGACTTTCACCAAATGATGGAAACATACAGAGATTGCTTTATTAGCACCAGTGGGGTATATTGTTAGAAATCTTTACTTTATAATGTTTGTTATTTGTTTACATCAATGGCAATAAGCTAACCAAAGAGTGAAGTCATTCTTTACAGGTGAAAGTAATTCATGGAGAAAAGATCTTTACATTTCAAAGTGGCATGGTTTGTCCTTGTTTAACCCATTCTCTCATATTGACGACTCTGTAAAACTCAATTTGTGAAACCATTGTGATAAATAGAGCATTTGCTCCTATAGGAGCAAATGCTCTATTTATCACAATGATTTCAAACTACAAAATTCTAAAAAAAATCCTTTTCTCTAGTTAATGCTCCTTTTCGGTAGATTTATACAAAGAGGCTGTATGTAAAAATAGCCTATGAGGTAATGGGTTAAAGACTGTTTTCATTGAGTTTGAAGGGATCGAAATCGCTAGAGGATTGTGAATGGCAAACAGTGCACACCCTGATCAGCGGGCTGCTCTTGGAGCTTTCTGATCTGACTGCACTGTCAATCAATTATTCCTTATTCTGATATACATGTAAACATTTGTACATTGATTTTCTGACAGTTCTATGTAAATCCTTATACCAAAGACCTATGATAATATGTTTGTATAGGTCTTTGCTTATACCAAACAACACTTGGGAGACTGTTGTATGTTAAGTTCTACCATATAGATACACCATTTCACCTATTCCCTCATATTGACGCCTCTGCAAAAGTCACCTGCCGAAACCATTGTGATAAATAGAGCATTTGCTCCTATAGGAGCAAATGCTCTATTTATCACAATGGTTTCAAACTAAAAAATTCTAAAAAAAATCCTTTTCTCTAGTTAATGCTCCTTTTGGGTAGATTTATTCAAAGAGGTTTGATTAAAAATAGTCTATGAGGTAATGCATACATGTGATAACCTGCTGAGGCATGTCAGGTAGATTTTGGAAATTTGTCAGGTAGATTTGACTTTTGTCAGGTAGATTTTACTGACACGACAAAAGGAGGAAAAAGATACTTATGTTTGTTATACTTTTTAACAATATCATTCATACTTTACGCTATCATTCATACTTTACCATAAATGCATACCATACCATTATAAATCTTACATTACCCACATAACATTTACACACTTAACCCTTTCCCTCATATAAACACCTTTTTTATACGCCCGAAGGGTCGTATTATGTTATGGTCTCCATCGTCTGGCCGTCTGGCTGGGTGTCCGTCCGTCCGTCCGTCCGTTAGCAAATTCGTGTCCTGGCTATAACTTACTCATTTTTTCTCCGATTTTCAAAATTCTTTCACACAAATGTTCAGTATCACTTGAAGGTGTGTCGCGTACAAAACCCAATTGTGAACTTTCAAGGTCAAGGTCACAAATAGGGCGTTAGCAATTTTCGTGTCCTTGCTAAAACTTACTCATCTTTTCACCAATTTTCAAAATTCTTTCACACGTATGTTCAGTATCACTTGAAGGTGTGTCGCGTACAAAACCCAATGGTGAACTTTCAAGGTCAAGGTCACAAATAGGGCGTTAGCAATTCTGTCCGTCCGTCCGTTAGCAAATTCGTGTCCTGGCTATAACTTACTCATTTTTTCTCCGATTTTCAAAATTCTTTCACACAAATGTTCAGTATCACTTGAAGGTGTGTCGCGTACAAAACCCAATTGTGAACTTTCAAGGTCAAGGTCACAAATAGGGCGTTAGCAATTTTCGTGTCCTTGGTAAAACTTACTCATCTTTTCACCAATTTTCAAAATTCTTTCACACATATGTTCAGTATCACTTGAAGGTGTGTCGCGTACAAAACCCAATGGTGAACTTTCAAGGTCAAGGTCACAAATAGGGCGTTAGCAATTCTGTCCGTCCGTTAGCAAATTCGTGTCCTGGCTATAACTTACTCATTTTTTCTCCGATTTTCAAAATTCTTTCACACAAATGTTCAGTATCACTTGAAGGTGTGTCGCGTACAAAACCCAATTGTGAACTTTCAAGGTCAAGGTCACAAATAGGGCGTTAGCAATTTTCGTGTCCTTGCTAAAACTTACTCATCTTTTCACCAATTTTCAAAATTCTTTCACACGTATGTTCAGTATCACTTGAAGGTGTGTCGCGTACAAAACCCAATGGTGAAATTTCAAGGTCAATGTCACAAATAGGGCGTTAGCAATTCTGTCCGTCCGTCCGTTAGCAAATTCGTGTCCTGGCTATAACTTACTCATTTTTTCTCCGATTTTCAAAATTCTTTCACACAAATGTTCAGTATCACTTGAAGGTGTGTCGCGTACAAAACCCAATTGTGAACTTTCAAGGTCAAGGTCACAAATAGGGCGTTAGCAATTTTCGTGTCCTTGGTAAAACTTACTCATCTTTTCACCAATTTTCAAAATTCTTTCACACATATGTTCAGTATCACTTGAAGGTGTGTCGCGTACAAAACCCAATGGTGAACTTTCAAGGTCAAGGTCACAAATAGGGCGTTAGCAATTCTGTCCGTCCGTTAGCAAATTCGTGTCCTGGCTATAACTTACTCATTTTTTCTCCGATTTTCAAAATTCTTTCACACAAATGTTCAGTATCACTTGAAGGTGTGTCGCGTACAAAACCCAATTGTGAACTTTCAAGGTCAAGGTCACAAATAGGGCGTTAGCAATTTTCGTGTCCTTGCTAAAACTTACTCATCTTTTCACCAATTTTCAAAATTCTTTCACACGTATGTTCAGTATCACTTGAAGGTGTGTCGCGTACAAAACCCAATGGTGAACTTTCAAGGTCAAGGTCACAAATAGGGCGTTAGCAATTCTGTCCGTCCGTCCGTTAGCAAATTCGTGTCCTGGCTATAACTTACTCATTTTTTCTCCGATTTTCAAAATTCTTTCACACAAATGTTCAGTATCACTTGAAGGTGTGTCGCGTACAAAACCCAATTGTGAACTTTCAAGGTCAAGGTCACAAATAGGGCGTTAGCAATTTTCGTGTCCTTGGTAAAACTTACTCATCTTTTCACCAATTTTCAAAATTCTTTCACACATATGTTCAGTATCACTTGAAGGTGTGTCGCGTACAAAACCCAATGGTGAACTTTCAAGGTCAAGGTCACAAATAGGGCGTTAGCAATTCTGTCCGTCCGTTAGCAAATTCGTGTCCTGGCTATAACTTACTCATTTTTTCTCCGATTTTCAAAATTCTTTCACACATATGTTCAGTATCACTTGAAGGTGTGTCGCGTACAAAACCCAATTGTGAACTTTCAAGGTCAAGGTCACAAATAGGGCTTCAGTATCACTTGAAGGTGTGTTGCATACAAAACCCAATTGTGAACTTTCAAGGTCAAGGTCACAAATAGAGCGTTAGCAAATTTTGTGTCCGACAAATAAAAGATTACTATTACAATAAGCAGTTTTACTCTCCTTGCTATTGCCTTAGCCCTAATAGAGTCCTCATATGCGCAACTTCTGAAGGTTCACACATTGTGTAAATAGAACAGCCTTCGGGCGTATATTGCCCCGTCTCGCGGTGCTCTTGTCACGCATAAATTTGCAAAGAGAATAGACCCAGATCAGATGGCTCCTACAGGAGCTGTCTGGTCAGGGTCTGCTCTGTTTGCTTATGATATAGGAATGATTCTACACTTTCTGGTTTGGCCAAAAAATCCAATGTGGTGTTAAAATCCCCATTAACCCTTTCCATCATATAAACAATGAAGTTTTCATGCATTTGCAAACAGAGTAGACCCAGATCAGATAGCTCCTATAGGAGCCATCTGATCAGGGTCGGCTCTGTTTGCTTTTGGAATTTTAAAAATATTTCTGTACTTTCTAAAATGTAGAAATAAATAGCAATAAAGTTCCAATCTCCATATTTCTTTATAACTACTTTGTTTATGAATATTCAGTAGGGACTGGAATTAGGAATGAAAATGGAACAGGGAAAGGGTTAAAAACAAATACTAATAATTGGCATGCAGTAATAATTCTAGATTTTTTTCATGGGTCAAAAGGACTCTTTGAAATCAATAGGTCTCAAGCCCAAAACACTGGGTTCCTTATTAAATATTGTCATGAAAATCAATATTTATTACTGTTTTATCATATAATGAAAAGTAATTCCATTTTATTTTATAATAACATTTTTTAGGGGGGGGGGGGGGTTGGCTCATTTTATAGCTCTTATTTAGCTATACTCCCAATGACAACTTTTACTCAGTTCAAGTCAGTTAAACCTTTACTCAGTTCAAATTATTTACTGCAAACACTGAGCAGTCACAGAAATGTTGAAATCCACAGGGTTCAGAGTCCGTGTTTTAGCCCGTCACTACAATCGTCGCGAAAACTGATGACATTTCAACTTTATATAGTTATTATTTTTTGAAGAGTTTGCAATGGTAGATAATATTTCAGGGTGTTTTCAATTACTTCTTTTGTGTCCTTACCACTAATTATATTAATGAAAAAGTAATTTTGTGTACAAATCAAATGCATGATTATCAGTCCAAACAGTCTTATTTTCGAAGTGTTTCGGCCCATTGCAACATCGAGGCCAAGCACAGCTGTCTTTGACAAGGAAGCAGAGAAGCATTTCTATCTCTTATAACTTAATTATGAAAAAATAATTCCTATTGTAGGGTCATGACACTCCCATGTCGCCTCGCTTGAGTAATAAACCTGCTGCATGTGATATTTGTGGTAGAAGTTTGCATTTTGACACGACTGGTTCCCGAACAATTTATTTGGTAAAGTAGTAGAGTGAAAACCGGAACCACCTCGTGATTATGTAATTCAGGTGTTCTCCAAGGTCTCCAAAGGGGATTCCCTTGATTGGTCCCTACCAAAACAGACCAAGCGTGGATCACAGCATGATAGCAAGTTAAAGGTGGTCTGTGTGTGTACAGAACTAACAGATAAACGCCACCAGGGAGGAAAATGTATGTCACTAAAAAATTTGCCTTTGTAAAATTTCAAAAAAACGTAGATTTAAATACCGTTCCAGTAGAACGGTAAACCACCTCTGAAAACGGTAGAATTCAACTACCGTCGGTAGTTATCACATGTATGGGTAATGGGTTAAAGCCTGTTCAAATAGAGTAGACCAAGATTAGACAGCTCATACAGGATCAGTCTGATTAGGGTTTGCTCTGTTCGCTTATGAAATAATAGCGATCTGATTCTACAGTATCCGCCTTGGCCATGAATTCTTGTGCTCGCGTGCCATTATAATGTTAACCCATTCCTCCATAGGCTATTTTTAGGCCCTACCTCTTTGAGTAAATCTACCCAAAAGGAGCATTTACTAGAGAAAAGGAAACTTTTAGAATTGTGTAGTTCCTATGGAGCAAATGCTGTATTTATCACAATAGTTTCATTAAGTGAGTTTTACAGAGGCGTAGAAAGGCGTATTTATGGAGGAAAGGTTTAATAATGTCTCTATTTCTTACATGAATATTTATGATAGCTCTTTATAGTTAGTTTTGCTTGTTGTAAACTGAAGATGCCTGCAAGTTTCTTGTAAAATTGTCATACACACTGTACTTGCTCAACCATTATTAATCTTTTCAAAGGATTTTAGGGGAAAACAGTTTTGTTTGGATGTATATGTTGATTTTGATTGTGCTTTATAAAAGCAGAGTTAAGTTTTCATACATGTTATCAGTGATATACAGTTGAGCCCCGTTTATCCAAAGTTCCAGGGACCAGCATTTCATTTCGAATAATGCATGTGTTTGAATAAGCAAAATAATCTTGAAAGCATACGAAGGCTTCATGTCAAAGAGAGAGACAATCTCGATAGACAATTCCTTCATATAAATACATTTTCACACATTTGCAAATAGAGTAAACCCAGATTAGGTTGCTCCTATAGGAGATGTCTGATCTGAGTCTGCTCTGTTTGCTTATGAAATATTTCAGTCTGATTCTACAGTTTCTACCAATACCAACAAATCCTATGTATGTATGCCATTACAAAAATACTGCTAATTAATAGTCATAATGTCATCATTTCTTCCATTAAAAATTAAACACGGAAAGAGTTAACGCCGGACAAAATATGATTTCAATTAATGCCGGGCTTTCGGACAATGCGAATTTGGATAATCCAAAAAGTTTAACATAGAAATAAGAAGGATGGAGATAGGATTGGCGCGTCGAATAACGCCGGGGCTTTGGATAAGAGGTGTTTTGATAAACGGGATTGAACTGTAGTACCACAGGGAGCGGTATCAAACTGGCTTTGTGATGTATGTATACACATGTGGAAAATTATTCTGGATCATGCTAAACTGAAAGTTTCCATCTTGAGTGATATCTAAAATTTCGTCCCAATTATTATATATACACAGGGTTTATTTCTTCTAATTTTGCATGAATGCATACTACCTAGCCAGACATTGAGGAATCTACAAATGTACATTGTATTTAACCATTTACTCCATAAATATGCCCTTTTACGCTTTAACAAACACAATAGGAGCCATCTGACAGGGTCTGCTCTGTTTGCTTATAAATACATGTCTGATTCTAATTTCTGTCAATGTAAAAATCCCTTATTCATAATAACATTATGAAAAATCAGTAAATTATTATTAATGATATCGTAATTAGATGTCTGGTTTTCAAAGGAAAAAAAAAAGCAGCTGTTGTCGTAACTGGCTTCGGCGCTGTCATCATCTCTTTGGTCGTCATTGTCGTCTGGAAACTGTAACATTGGCTATTCTTTACTATTCATGCAAATCTTGTGACAATGCTACAAACAAGCAGACAAGCATTGGCACCCGCATGCAGTGCTCTTGTTTTTAGCATAAATATTCATGGAGTAAAGGGTCCATTATGGTTCTCCACATGTATATACATCACAAAGTTAGTTTGATATTGCTACCTGTGTTATATATACCTTCTTCACACTTTATTTCATACACATAGCTGTTTTAATCTTCTTTTGTTTTAATGCTGAAGTGATCTCAATGAATGAATATGCCAGGCTTGAATGAATATGCCAGGCTTTAATCTCACAACATTGATGTAAAATTTTGAAGTCTTGTATTCTCCGACTGTCTTGTTTACTACTTCCTGTCTCGGAGGGGAATCGACCTATGGTTTTAACCCTTTACCCCTATAGGAGCCGTCAGATCTGGGTCTACTCTGTTTACTTATGATGTAGATACATGTATAATTTTAATTTTCTGCCATGGCCAAACATTTTTTCTGTCTATGTACCATTACAAATATTAATCTAATTAATATTCATGATGTCATTATTTCTTTAATGAATATTCATGTAGTAAATGGTTAATAAGATAATCATTGTCTGTTCAAGAAAAGGTGTTAATTTATATCTGTAGTTGTCTTTGTCTTATTGTCCCTTTACTCCATGAATATACATGTAAGATATAATGACATCATGAATATTAATAAGATGCATTTTTATAATGGCATTTGAACATGGACAATTTTGGTCATGGCATAAACTAGAATCAGATCAATATTGTTTCATAGAGTAGACCCTTATCAGATGGGTCCACCAGGAGTCATCTGATCTGGGTCTACTAAGTTTGCACAGCATTAAAAGGTGTAGAGTAAAGGGTTATTTCTTAACTGCAACATTCATGCACATTTCTCACAATTTTCCACCATTAGAAGGACACTAAATGGGATAGCCCTATCAGTTATTCCCTTTGGACGTCGCAATAAGACTGAAATAAAACCCCATTCTGAACAAACAACCAAATCGTCCAAACTTATGCGAATAGTTTGACCCAGAGCAAATTATTCCTTGGGGAGTAGTTTGATCAAGGTCTACACTATTTTCATTTCCATTAGTTTTGAAATTATCAAAAGTGTGCGGGATTGATTTGCCGGCTTTTACTGAGTATAATGCACACTTCTTTTTAAATCTGGATACTGAGAATGGGGGATGCATCTGTTCCAACTGGTGGAAAGGGGAAATTTGGTGTCAGATATTTAAGATTAATTTCAGTCTTGAGTGAGTAGATCTCACAAATCTAGACTTTTAATATTAAAGGATTACACAACAAAATTCATGGGCTGTAAAATAATGTTGTATGTGCTTTAACTCTGTGAATGCAGGAGAGAAGTTTCAGGGTGTAGACCCAGATCAGGTAGCCCCTTGAGGAACTCTGATGAGGGTGTGCATTATTTGCAATTCTGAATCATTTTATAAATATGTATGCTTTGAACTGCTGATGGTATCAGAACATCCAGCATTCAAAGGGTTAACTGGTCTATTGATCTTTGCATCTTCTCATCAGGGATTTGTTTTGACTTTCCTCTATAAATATATACAGTAAAATCTCTCTATAACGGCCACTAAATTACTTTATTTTTAAGTATTTTGTGTTAAAGGCAGGTGGTTGCTTAAAGCAAGGTGAAAGTAAAACAGAACGCTCCTATAGGAGCGTTCTGTTTTACTTTCACCTTGCTTTAAGCAGCCACCTGCCCTAAATACCAAATAATTAACACAATTAAGGGGCTGTTATAGAGAGGTTGTACTGTATATGAAAAGTTTAAATATAAAATCTGTTGTTATTTATAATCATAATTAAAGGCTAGTCATGTGATATGAGATTATCTTTTAATCCTTTCTTGTTCAGCTTTGAATTAACTCTTTACTCCATAAAAACGCTTTTCTACGCCTTTGCAAACAGAGAATACACAGATCAGACGGCTTCTGCAGGAACCGTCTGATCAGGGTCTGCTCTGTTTGCTTATGATATAGATATGATTCTACTGTTTCCCCAAGAGCCAAAATATCCTGTGTTCATGTACCGTTATAACAATTTATCTATTTGACTTTCATGATGTCATTATTTCTTACATGAATATTCATGGAGTGAAGGGTTAACAAAGATTCCCATTTATCCCTTTCCCTGTTCTATGTTTATTTCAAATTTTGATACCTACTGAATATTCATGGCAAAATAGTTATAATGAAATTTCGAAGGTAGAACATTGGCCTCTAGGAGCCGTCTGATCTGGGTCTACTCTGTTTGCAAATGCGTGAAAACACGTTTCTATAAGGGAAAGGGTTATATTAGTGTACAGTAAAACCACTTTGAAGTAACTCCTTAACCCATTACCTCATGAATATTCACGGCAGACTGTTCATTATGAATATTGACAAACAAATTTTCATATACAGTTACATAAAACAAGTGAATACATCACTATGACAGATAGTATAGAACCATGATCTCTATAAATTTTGTTAGCAAACAGAGCACACCCTGATCAGACAACTCTTACAGAAGCTATTTGATCTGGGTGTACTGTTTTCAAAGGTGTAAAAAAGCATCTCTATCAGGTAATGGGTTAATAAATAAGAAATGGGAATTATGCAAGCAAGTGATTGCTTATTGCAAATAAAAAATAGTTTAGAAAGCTACTTTGGGAGCTTTCTGCATTAATATTGTCCTCCATTAAGCTACCGCTTGTGTTAAGGACTCTCATGGAGTAAAGGGTTAAACCATTCTTACCTTTTGAAACCATTGTGATAAATAGAGCATTTGCTCCCTAGGAGCATTTGCTCTATTTATCACAGTGGTTTCAAAACTACATAATTATGGGGGTTTTTCTTTTCTTTAGTAAATGCTCCTTTTTGGTAGATTTATTCAGAGGTTGGGTCTAAAAATAGCCTATTAGGGAATGGATTAACCCAGATCATCATGTTGATGTACCCTGTACATGTGTAATTTAACTGCTACATTATGGTGTCATCATTATTTACTATTTATCATAGTGTTATAACTATTGGAAATTGTAAGAGATTATATCAAGGATCTGAGATGTAGAATAAATATATTCATATAGATTTTTAACAGTGTATAAGAGTCAGAATGAATATGGTCATATTTTGACATCAGTCTGATTTATTTATTTATTTGGCAAGGGGATTTTTTCTTGTAGACTTTCATGGAATTTAAAGATTCATTTTTTTTAAAGATCTAAGAAAATATATGAAAACCCTGGCTGATTAATAAATAATGGTTTTATTATTGTTTCCTGTTTAATTTAATTCTGGAAAACTTTGTTAATTTTCTCCCAATAGATAGTAAGTTTAACCCTTTATAAGATACAGATCCCTTTTGGCACTTTTGCAAACAGAGTAGACCTAGATCAGGTGGCTCCTATTATAGGAGCTGTCTGAACAAGGTCTGCTTTGTTTGCTTATGAAATAACATGGATCTATTCCTTCAGTTTCTGGGACCTATTCCTTTAGTTTCTGCCATGGTAAACATGGATCTATTGCTTTAGTTTCTGCCATGGTAAACATGGATCTATTCCTTCAGTTTCTGTCTTTGATCATGGTGCCATTATTAAACAATCAGCTAATTAATATGCATAAATGTACAATCTTAAATATTCATGAACTAAAGGGTTCATGATACAAAACAGCCATGGATGGATCGATAGTTGGAATATTTTTAATGATAAATATTGTATGCAGGTCTGTGAGAACTTTTGAAAAGGGAGAGAAACGAAAATTATAGTTTGATATTTGTTTAGATCTCATCAATACTGTAGAGCCACTTTATGACAATATCAGTCTATGAGAAGAAGAGAATGTACTGCAGTTGTAGTGCAGCCTCGGACCAACAGCCACATTGGCAATGCAGTGTTTAACCCATTCCCTCATATTGATGACTTTTGACGACTCTGTAAAAGTCACTTTGTGAAACCATTGTGATAAATAGAGCATTTGCTCCTATAGGAGCAAATGCTCTATTTATCACAATGGTTTCAAATTACAAAATTCTGAAAATTTCCTTTTCTCTAGTTAATGCTCCTTTTCGGTAGATTTATTCAAAGTGGTTGTATCTAAAAATAGCCTATGAGATAATGAGTCTAAAAATAGCCTATTAGGTAATGGGTTAAACTGGTCCTGTACTGTATAACACTCGTCAGTATCTTCTGTATTTTATAAGACAACCAAACTTTGTAGACCCTGATCACATACCACATCTTTGACAAAATAGCTGAATAGCTGATCAGGATCTACACTGCTTGCAAAAGGTGTGTGTTTTCTCATGGCCTGTCTCATTTCTGTGAGTTGAGTATACAGTGCTAAACTTTTCATTCTATCATATATTTTTTGGATAAACATGTACAGTTAAACCTCGTTAACTCGAAGTTAGGAAGAATTGAGAATGTTTTAAGCAGGTGACTGCTTAATGCAGAGTTAAAGTAATGCAGAAAGCTCCTCTAGAGCTTTCTGCATGACTTTCACCCTGCATTAAGCTGCCACCTGCCTTAAAGAGCAGTACCGGTAATAACATTTGTTTAAGAGTTCGAGTTATTGAGATTTACTGCATGTCTTGTTTTGTTATTGCAACTCAGCCACATTGAAATATGTTTCACTATTGGAATTCTTTTCTGTTATGAGATGTTTCTTGCAATGATATTGTTGTTGAATATCATGGAATCTTCAAAAGAAGAGTAGTAAATATAAGATCATTGGCAGATAGACTTGTTTGTGTTTAATTCCATCCAATTCGGGGAGTTTTTTTGCAGATTTTTGTGACTTCACATAAAATGTGAGGAGTGTATAGTGTTGCACTTGTTCATCTGTATGTACGAGGTCCATTTGAAAAGAAGTAGCTACAGTCCAAATATTTTTAACATTTGCAAGTGCAGCCAGAAGTATGGCATATCAATGGAAAGAATTTTGATTTTTCTGTCCAACTTACTGGAAATTGCACTACAGTAGAACCTGTCTTAAGCGATCTTATATTGACTGGACACAGAAATCTTAAAAAGCAGGTGGTTACTTTATGCAGGGCAAAAGTAATGCAGAAAGCTCCTATAGGAGCTTTTTCTGCATTTCTTTAGACCTGCATTAAGCTACCACCTGACTTGCAGACCCTTCATTACACCCATTTTAAATGGTCACTTAAGACAGGTTCTACTGTACATACGCATGCAGAAGTAAAGTTTATTTGCAGTTGAAATGCATGTAGTATATTGTACTGGCTGAAAAAAAATGGCTGAATCTAGCTGCAATTTTCACGAAGAGCAGAGGACATTGTAAGGTATACAGACTGCTTGGCATCTGGGCATCCGATTAAAGCTTACTTGGACAAAAGTGTATGGGGACCTTGTGCTTCCATACCGTACTATATGCCCGACGAGTATCTCTCTTTAAAGATGGAAGAATCAGCATCAAAGATGAAGCACGTCCTGGGTGCCCTCTGACTGCTGCGTTTGACAAAGACACAGATGCTGTGAAAGCAATAATCGAGAAAGATGCAAGACGTACAGTTGCAAAGATAGGGGAAATATTGGGCCTTAATTCCTCAGTAGCTTTTCTGATTGTAAAAGAAAAGTTAAACCTGCATAATGTTTGTGCCCGCTGGATATCGCATTTATAATCTCTGAGCAAAAGAAGGAGAGGGTAGAAAAAGACCCTAACCCTGCTTGTCAAATATAAAAGCAAGGACCCTAGACAGTAGACACATCAAAGAAATTGTAACAGGTGATGAGATATGGCTGTACTTTTTAGCTCACCAGAGCACAAAGTGCTCAGGGTGAGCTTTAGTGATTGCTTGATGTCAGTCGTCCGTCAGTGTTCGTCGTCAGTCATCAACAATTTGAACCTTTCATAATCTTCTCTGAATCTACATGGTTCACAGCTTTCATCTTTGGCCCTGCCTCAGGAGTGGCCAGTTTTCTATAGAAACATAGTAAAAACTTGGAAAATCTCTGAAACTGGAAGGCTCTTAGCTTTGATATTAGGCACATCATCATCTGTAGGTCCTCTACAAAAGTTATATAAATTATACACCTGGATTCAAAATTGGCCCTGTTCCAGGGTTGGCCAAAGTGAGCTAGTGGGATGATCTTGTGTCCGTCATTAGTCGTGCGTATGTGCGCCGTTTGTCGTCAACAATTTACTTGAACATCATCTTCTCTGAAACCACAAAGCCTAGAGTTTTGATATTTGGTATGTAGCATGATCTAATGGTCCTCTACAAAGATTGTTGAAATTATGATCCCTGGACGAAAAATGGCTCAGCCCCAGGGCTTATCAGTTTTTCATATGAAAATCTTTAAAAATCTCTGAAACTGTAAGGCCTAGACCTTTGATATTTGGTATGTAGCATCATCTAATAGTCCTCTACAAGGATTGTTCAAATTATTACCCCTGGGTCGAAAATAGCCCGCCACAGGGCTTATCTTTTTTTCATAGGAAAATTTTTAAAAATCTTCCCGGAAACTATAAGGCCTAGACCTTTGATATTTGGTATGTAGCATCATCTGATGGTTTTCTACCAAGGTTGTTCCAATAATGACCCTCAGGTCAAAAATTGCACTGCCCCGGTGCTTGTCAGTTTTTCATAAGAAAATCTTTAAAAATCTTCTTCTCTGAAACTAAGGCCTAGACCTTTGATATTTGGTATGTAACATCATCTAATAGTCCCCTACAAAGATTGTTCAAATTATGACCCCTGGGTCAAAAATGGCCCCACCCCAGGGCTTATCAGTTTTTCATAGGAAAATCTTTAGAAATCTTAGTCTCTTGAGCTGTAAGGCCTAGATATTTAGTATGTAGCATGCTTTAATGGTTCTCTTCCAAGATTGTTTAAATTATGACACCTGAGCCAAAACTTGGCCCGCCCCAGAGCTTAAATTATCAGTTTTTCATAGGAAAATCTTTAAAAATCTTCTCTGAAACTGTAAGGCCTAGATCTTTGATGTTTGTTAGGTCACTCTAAGCATCATTTGATGGTACTCTACAAAGATTATTCAAATTATGGGCCCGCCCCAGGGCTTATCCATTTTTAGCTCACCAGAGCACAAAGTGTCACAAGTCAATGTGGACTATTGACTACTTTTCGGGCACTTCTAGCTTCACAGACAGTTTTCTCAGACTCTCTGAAATTTTACGAGCAGACCGGGATTTGAACCCCGGACCTCCGGATTGGTAGTCGAGCGTGTTACCACTAGACCACCATTCCTCCCAGGTTTATGTATGGGTTTTGATGAAATTTTGTACACATGTCACATGTGATATGATCTTGGGTCTGCGAAAACCATCTTGTTTTGTAAACTGTAGAAAAGTAATATAATGCCCATTATAGGGGACTGAATCAGATATTATTTTTGACTTGGTATTTTTTTGGTCCCCATACCCTGGGGTAATATAGGTGGGCCAAAATCATAGAAATGCAATATAATGCCCTTTAAAACCATCAACATTTTTCTAGGCATTGTATTAACCCCTAATACCTACAGTGACATCTAGCAGCCGGGATGCGGGGGTGTAATCATTAATAATAACGACGAATGGTAGATGTGCATGAAGCAAATTCCATGTGTTTAGTGCTGGGCATTGCAGAATTATCTCCCCCTGTACTTTGAATATTTTTTTAATTTGTCATTTTGGCATGAAACACAGGGAGTTGGTGTCACAAACTCCTCTTTCAATCTGAAGTTTTTCAGTTTATATTTGGTATACATAATAACCATGAATAGCAAACGTGCAAAACACAATTTTCATGTATTTAGCGCTAGGCATTGCATAATTATCTCCCCTTGACCTGTTAGTATTATTTTGTCATTTTGGCATGAAAGATGGGGAGTTGATGTTGTGAATGCCTTCAATTTGAAAGTTATTGAATTGATACTTGTCATGCATAATAACCATGAATAGCAGATGTGCAAGACACAATTTTCACATGTTTAGTTGCACCTGCAATGCAGAGTATTGCAGTAATCTTATGCAGGCTCTTTCCAGGGATTACACAGCATACTCATTCAGTCCAACATGCACTGTTGTAACTGTAGTCTGTACTCATCATTGCTATTTTGTTTTTTCAGACCCTTTTCTTTTAATCACATTGTAAGTACAATAGAGGAAAAGAAAAGGGTCTGAAATACAAAATAGCAATGATGAGTATAATGTTGAGCCAGAGTTGTATAATAAGACTTACGTATCGAAATTCAGGTAGTGTAACCGACTTAATTTATGGTTAACGGAACAAATGACAGAATTGCAAATTAAATCATAAATATAACAAATAGAAGGCTTACCAGCTGGTCGTTATAAGAAAATTAAAGCAATATATAGCCACGGAGAGTTTTCTATGATATAGACGTCCGTTTAGTACGAGAGTTATAGCCAGAATATAGGAAGCGGGAAAAGAGGTTTAGCTCATTAACTACGGTCAGGTGCTTCACTCACCATGTCAACTACACTTTACCGATTCTCTCGTGCACACTCACCACGCACATGAACATATACATACAAGTGTAAACATACTAACATGTACATAACATATCGGGGATCCATACAAGGAAACTATGGTCTGGTTACATACTCCCCTGCTTCCTTGAAATGTCTCTTGACATTTACAAACTGAACTATTAAAACAGGTATATCAATAAAAGTTTAAAATAACTAGAACGGTATACAGCTAGGTAACTAACATTATGCTTTATTTTATCAGCTTTCCAAACTACCAAACAGAAAGCATGTACTTCTGATACTGTTCCCCGGGTTACATATATATAAATAGCTCTGTGCTGCTAATGTTAACTGTTGTAAACCAGACTCAATGTAAAATAACAATAAAACATGTACATGTAGGTGTTTTATCATTCAGATCACCTAGAAATTATTGCTTTCAGAACTTTGATTGTATATTATAGGTAAGGGAAGTAACTTTGGTTAGGACAAAAATCTTGGTCTCGTAGACGCTGTTAGATAAAGATAAACAGTAGGGTTAAAGGTCAGCATCCGGGACCTGCTTTCATGTGTGGTGTGTTGTGAAGAGAGAAAAAAACACTTATGAAAGTGAAGGATAAACTTTCAACGAGAGGATTTTAACGAAAGTGATGTTACGCTGCTTGTGAACTGTATAGTACTGTGTTACACTATTTTCATTTTACTAAACTAGTAAGTTTTAATATTTGTCAAAGTTTTCCCAGATAGAAAGGTCACTTAAACTTAAAAGTTGTAAACAAGGTAACGTTTGAAACAGCGGAAGTTGGGACATTGGAATATTTTCTTGCCATTGATTCGAATTAGATGTCATTGGTTGTGTTTAAATGGACTTCATATATGCAATCAACGGGTTTAAGAATTGTCAAATTAGTTAATTGTTCTGTAATGTTATGTTAGATTTCGATACACCGGAAGTCGGGGCGGACCAGGCTAAGGTCAGGGCACGCCCCCTAATATGTACTGGTAGTCTAATCATGGAATCATTTGACTTAGGGCTTGCAAACTTAAGAAGTAAGTGTGAAAGGTTTCAACTTTGTTTGGTTGATAGGTGATTATTTGTTACATCGTGAAATTATTGCTATTCTCAAAACAATAGCCTGCACTTGAGCAGTGTTAGAAAGATGTAATTGGTCAGTTATTGACTGGGGGAGTATCAGGTATTGTCCATTTCATTAACCCTTTCCCTCATATAAACACATTTTCACACATTTGCAAACAGAGTAGACCCAAGTCAGATGGCTTCTATAGGACCCGTCTGATCAAGGTCTGCTCTGTTTGCTAATGGAATAATTGAAAGCCGTTTCTTTACTTTCTAAAATGTCTACAATATTCAGCCTTACATATTTCATTATAACTATTTTGTTCATGAATAAAAATTCAGTAGGTATGAAAAAGTTGAAATAAACATAGACAGTGGAAAGGGTAAAACTTTGTCAATGAATTTGAATTAAATTTTAGCTCGTCTGTTTCGAAGAAATAACAAGCTATTGTCGTAACTGCCGCGTCTGTGTCGTCGTCGTCCGAAATCTTAACTCTGACCATAACTTCTTCAATTTTTCATTTACAACCTTCATTTTTGGTATACATGTTCATCTTGACAATGACGACAGACAAGCATTGGCACCCACTTGTGGTGCTCTTGTTATTTTTCATTTTGAGTCAGATTTAAATCTTCTTCATTTGAAGTTGCATCATTTTTCAGGAACTCCCATGCTAAATATCCGTCTATGTCATGCTGCATAATCATCAATGCAGTAACAAGGAACCAAGAAAGTGTATTTTCTACATGTAACAGTATGCGAATTAATTCCATCAGCTGTTTCTTTGCAATGGCCACCGCATATATACATTTATTTTTACAAGTTATGATTTAGTTTATATTTGTAAATTCTGGCTTGAAAACACACAGAATTTATAGTTCAGGATCATTTTTCACAACTGAACAAGCCATCAGAATGTGCCGGCACTGTCTGGCTATAACACGCTACTGTCAATGAGCTCGTCATCTGAACAGTAGGGATGGGTATTGCCAGAGAAAGCGTATCGCGATATATCACGATACGGGTATGGCGTATCGCGATACGTATCACGATATACCTTTTTCCCTTATTCATCATTGAAGAAGCCACTGTCTACATTACGAAAAAAATATTAGCCATAGTATTAGCACACTGGAATGAAATATCATCAATAAAAGGTCAGAACTAACTAGACATCATGTTAACTAGTTATTATGTTGCCTTGAATATTGTAAAAAGTCTCATAAACTGATGATATTTCCCCAAAATGTTGTAAGATAAAAAAAAGTTTTGTAACTTCCACCAACTGTCATAAGAATAAGATTATCAAAATGTGTTGAGCAAATGGACAGTCACAAAAATATTTTATATTGCAAAGTTGTAAACACCTCCTTGTAGACCTTTATGCACTACAGCTAAAGTACATTCTCAGTGTCTCTACATTCCTTCGACTCAACTAAAGAATATGACCTCATATCTTTCACAATAAATTTGGCAATTTTTTAATTTTCAAAGCTTTATCAGGGTTCGGCATTTATACTCTTTATAAGCCGAGGTCAAGTTACTAAAGTGAATTGCTGATCAATTGATTTTCGCTCAATGTCGTTGACCACATCGACAGTGGAAGTTCGTACGTCGATCTATTTCTCTTGAAAACGGTGTGTTGTCTTCGCAAATGCGTCTTTAAAAGAGTTGAAATACCTGAATATTTAACTTTGGTATTTCACTCTGAATAACCAGCAACATCTTCCACAATTTCGTTTCTTACTTTTATTTTAATAACCAGAAACACCACCGCATTTCCTTTTGGATTTCTAATGATTTCGAATTGTCCGCCATTTTGTATGTTATGGGAAAGCGTGGTACCTGGCTTGATCGATATCGGAAAGCGTCTGCGTTTACATACACCGGGGACCAGTCAGGGGAAGTAATCAAACACTGTACTGTACAGACTATTACAGAGGCTGCGACAAAGTTCTAAAAAGAGCATAAATGATCGTTTAAAATGAGAGAACGGTAAAAATTATAAGTTACCGGAAATGTATGAACTTCTTATGGAAATTCTCGAGCGTACCGGTATTCTCTGGCCGTACCGATACGGCGTATTGTTTTCAAGCATATCACGGTATACCGATAATACCTCCCACTCCTACTGAACAGTCAACAGTCTTTCTACCATTTTACCCAACCACCCAAAATACCATTAGCTGGAAGGTCTCATTATTAAGTTTTACTGCTTTCGGTTGAATTCTGTTCACACATTGTGCATTCGAATTTTGATCAAGAATCGAAATGAACAACTACTTACAGAAAATTGCCGGAAAGGCATATGCTTTGTCATGAATTCTAAATAGGTTTTTGCCTATGTCCACAAAAGTTATTGCAGTTCGCAAGTTGAAAAATTGATGTGTGCGCAGCGAATAAGTCTGTCAGGAATACAAGTGTTTGGAAGAACATATTCCACTGCCTTCACCATTTCCTTCTGAGAAGACTAGAGGAGAAGAGAAATAAAAATCATAATGTATTGATGTTCAAATTTGTATAAGGATATACGTTACGACTGTTTAATGTCTAATGGTTTGAAACAAATTTTGGGTTTATTGTGAAGGGTCCGTTGAACGGACCCGTACAAACCACAGTGAATTAAGCTGCAGCTGTGAATGGTGTTTACCATTATCACTTAAATAAGGAAAAATTAGATGCATTATGATATATATATATATGCGTTGTACAAGTTGAACTCATAATTACCGCCTACTTATGTGTATACTGTTGGAGCCGGTGTTATTCGCACTCAGTTGCAAAACAAACCCGGCACAGCCTCTAATTGCTTGGGGCACGCGGTGTCGCGATACATCAGTTAATGAGGTGTGATAATTGACTTCGAAGTGTCCGCGATGCATGCTCAGACCTATATGTATCTAATTGTGCGTCAGGAACTATATGTATCTAATTGTGTGTCAGCAACTATATGTATCTAATTGTACTCGTGTCCAAAATTGTGTGTTAGGAACTATATGTATCTAATTGGACTTTTGTCCAAAATTGTTGGGATTGTAACTGTGTGATTGTATTTTTGTCCTACTTCAGATATTTCATCAACTACAGACAACAAAGAAACAATGTCTAGTCAGTCAGAAACTACAGCTGAGAAGCCAGCAGATCCACCCACAACCACTACTTCAGACACACCCACCACTGAAACTTCACAGACATCCACTGCACCGACCAACAAACCCATAAAAAAAGTGAAAAGCAAGAAAGGTAATGATGGTAAAATCTTTCTTAACCCATTCCAGCATATTGACGCCTTTTGACGCTTCTGTAAAAGTCACTTTATGAAACCATTGTGATAAATATCTAGAGCATTTGCTCCACAGGAGCAAATGCTCTATTTATCACAATGGTTTCAAAACTACATGTACACAGTTCTGAAAAATTCATTTTCTCTAGTTAATGCTCCTTTTTGGTAGATTTAATCAAATAGGTTAGGTCTAAAAATAGCCTAAGTGGGAATGGGTTACGCATGACTGAGTTTGGCCTTTTGTAGATATATCTATATGTAACTGTTACTTTGATTTAATTTTAACTGATAGGAATGTTTGTTTATATACATGTAGGGAGTCGTTGTTAGCAAAGTAATTTTGTAATCTTCCAATTTTGCCAGAGTTCTGTGCCATTTACAAACACTGACAAACTCTGTAGTCTCTGATGAGAGAGTTCCTCTAGGAGCCCTCTGGCTGTGGTCTCTGATCAGAGAGTTCCTCTAGGAGCCCTCTGGCTGTAGTCTCTGATCAGAGAGTTCCTCTAGGAGCACTCTGGCTGTAGTCTCTGATCAGAGTGTTCCTCTAGGAGCCCTCTGACTGTAGTCTCTGATGAGAGAGTTCCTCTAGTAGCCCTCTGACTGTGGTCTCTGATCAGAGAGTTCCTCTAGTAGCCCTCTGACTGTGGTCTCTGATCAGAGAGTTCCTCTAGGAGCCCTCTGACCTGTGTACTACTCTTTTTGCAGATGTCCGTACATTCATTCAAGAGCTTACGGCTCTACTACATAAATGTATACCCAGATCAGATGACTCCTATCGGCTAAAACACGGTATTTGTTCAGTTTTCATTTTTATCATGTTATATATCACTTTGGAACAAACTATAGCACTTAAAGTTTAAAACTGACACTCTATATATGCCACATCAACCTCTAATGCTGGCCCCAAAATTTCATATGGCTAGCATGAAGCGTTTTGGAGTTATACATGTTTAAGTACCCCTAAAATAGCCATTTTTGTGCGTTATGCTGTCTCACTTACAAAAAAAAGTTACTTAAAAGATTATTTACAATACTTCTATTGATAATTATTAACCTGTAATCAATTAAGTCTGAAAGAGAATTTTCTTAGCTAAAATTTGATACCTAATTTAAGCCTTTTGTTAAAATATTGCCAATTTCACAACCAATTATTTCATGAAGGCTAAAATATAACATTACAACCAAATTTATATAAACTTTTATTACAGATGAGACCACCATTTAGTGGTACTCACTGTTTACAAATGTACAGTACATCAAAACATGTTTGTGGCGGTTAAGGTCCAGACTGCGGCGGAAAACCCAGAGAATGCTTTATTGATTCCTAAAGGAACTGGACTGCGGCTCACCGATGCTATAATACGATTCCATTCTCCTCACCCTTCCCTGCCTCCCCGGAAGTTGTCCTTGCGTGGAGGTGGCCCAGCGTTCGAATTTAACCACTGTGACCGGGTGTTAATTATTAAAATTCTCATAGCATCATTTGACTGCCTCCATGGAAGATCCTCTCATGGAGTTGGACTAGCGTTAGAATTTAACCACCGGACCAGGTCACATTCATGGATCGGCCAGCAGCCAGTTCCCTTTATCTGCTCTTCAAGCTTCCAAATTCATTCCTCCCCTTTAGCTATAAAAATATGGATATTTCACTCTTAAACATTGCTTTGGAATCATCTATATGAATTGTATTAGTTATAAAATTTAAGTTTTATGCCATTCTCCGGAATTTTCCGCCGCAACTGAACAGTACTAGGGTTAATTCCCTTAGTGTCCTATTATGCACGACCAACCAATGGTTGTTGGTAATGACTAGCACTGTCACAATCACCATCCTTACACCATGAGTAAATGTCTTTTAACACCTGATAGGCTCACTGCATGCTGAAACTGTAGTTAACATGACATACATCCCCTGAAAAATAAAACAACAGGAAGCAGAACAAATCAATGATTAACAGTCTGTCGGCACATTGGATCAAACTGTATGTGAGCCGGAAAAATTAAAAACATAAAATTTAGAAAATGACTGCAATTCCTGAAATCATAAGGTAAAAGCTCACCAGTTTCAACCAAATTCCAACAGCATACATTTATCTTATACCCGGTTCTGAGAAACAAACAAATGTAGCCAACATGAAATGATACAGTACTAAAATTGAAGGATGATAAACCAACTAACATGGAATAAAATAGAACCAAAAATGGGGCGGGAGGGCAGGGAAATTTTGATTAGATCTAAATGGAGGACGGCGCCTTCGAAATTTTCTAAACCGGAAGTGAGAGGATAAAACTTTTACCGGACCTAAGGCCGCATTAAGAATGCGGCACAACTGTCACCGAGAGGTTGGATTAAGTACGAACCATCCCAAATATATCTGGCTTAGAAATAAATTGGTCTATTTAAATCAATAGACTGTATTATTTCATGAAGGCTAAACTATAACATTACAACCAAATTTATATAAACTTTTATTACAGATGAGACCACCATTTAGTGGTACTCACTGTTTACAAATGTACAGTACATCAAAACATGTTTGTGGCGGTTAAGGTCCAGACTGCGGCGGAAAACCCAGAGAATGCTTTATTGATTCCTAAAGGAACTGGACTGCGGCTCACCGATGCTATAATACGAGTCCATTCTCCTCACCCTTCCCTGCCTCCCCGGAAGTTGTCCTCACGTGGAGGTGGCCCAGTGTTCGAATTTAACCACTGTGACCGGGTGTTAATTATTAAAATTCTCATAGCATCATTTGACTGCCTCCATGGAAGATCCTCTCATGGAGTTGGACCAGCGTTAGAATTTAACCACCGGACCAGGTCACATTCATGGATCGGCCAGCAGCCAGTTCCCTTTATCTGCTCTTCAAGCTTCCAAATTCATTCCTCCCCTTTAGCTATAAAAATATGGATATTTCACTCTTAAACATTGCTTTGGAATCATCTATATGAATTGTATTAGTTATAAAATTTAAGTTTTATGCCATTCTCCGGAATTTTCCGCCACACGAACTAAACCGTTCGCCCCAAAATTCCGGTCCCTAATACAACTCTTCGAGAATGTCCCTGCATGCCATGATGAACAGATCATTACCCACATCAGACAAATGAATGCCATCCCTGTAATAGAAACCAGGTGTATCAGACCGTATTTCCTCGTTGGCAACGAACCGTCCCCCGACACACAGAGACAATCTCCTCAAAAAACGATTCAACAGCTTGCGCTTCCGTTCAATTTTTTGGACCGGAATAGGAGACCTCGACCAATCCCGCCTTGGTAACATAGAGGAAATACATATCATAGTATTAGGGAACAGCTCTCGAATTGCCAATATATCTACTCGAAAGATGTGTCTCAAAACACTGCACTTCACCATGGCAATGTCATTTGAGCCCAAATGAATTAGCAAAACTCTCGGGGCTGAATTATGCATGGCCATATATTGGATGTCCGGTCTCAGTTGGCACCATGACATACCCCGACGACCACACCACTTAATCTGCTCCACCACTCTGACACCCAAGTTGCTGGAAATCCCCCGAATTTCTGCTCGCTGTTCTGCCCAGTGTATGTACGAGTCTCCAACTAGCCAGACATCTGCAATTACTTAGATAGGTGTCAGACTAGACTCTATAGGTAATTACAAATAACAATCTATTGGTAATTAAAATAACTAAGTGTTTAACGAATATATTGCTTAAATGCATTAGACGACCATCTGCCCAGCCTCTGAATTTTCTCATGAGAAACCCCCTGTCTAGCGAGCCATGTGGCTGCACCAATTCGAAAAGAGTGTGACCTATAGTGGGATCCATCTAAGCAAAGTTTTCTAATGACCCTATTTAATACTGCACCAAACTGGTATCTATTCAAAGGGGAGCCATCACTATGGCAAAACAGGTATCCATGAGACGAGCCGGCAGGCCGAATACTTAAATAGTTCTGCATAGCAACCACTGGACAAACGACTGTGCCAGTTGCAACTATGTGAACCAAGGTTGGCGGTCCAGATTTGTTTTAGATTGGCGCAAATAAACTGTGAATTCCTTGTTGAACACAGAATGTCTTAAATCATTTAGGAAAAGGGGTCAGTCAGCCATGTCTGGGCTTGAAAATACCAATTCCCCGACTCGGAAGAGGCCAACAAATGTCAGTGTGTAAGCTGCTCGAAACAAACATGCTTCATAAGGTGTGTCACAGGTATTATCCAATTGGGAAAAAATTTTGCCTAAAAGTTCGTAAGTAATTGGAAGTCTGTTATCATTTGTAAAGTTCGACCTCTTGTAACCTTCCAACATTTTTGATACTACAGTTGCAAAAGAGCAATCAGACATACCCAATAGCTTATGTTGGAACCTGATAGATGAGATGTAGGTAGCTGCAGTGCGGTAAGCATAACCCTTATGAAATGAATATGATATGAAAGTTTCCCAATGCGACAATGGTACAGGCCAGCTCCGGTCAAACTCATAGGATTCCCTGAAATTAGCAAAAAGGTCCAGACCCTGCCTATAAACTGCTCTGGTGTTTGGGGCAAGACCAGCCTTCAAAAGCTGTCTGGCTCCAAGTTGAAGATATTCCAGAGATGGTCTGGCATTGGATCCATCTGTTTCTGGGCATCTGGAGCCAGCTCTCGAAAACGTGACATCTGAAAGCGAGACAGACTATCAGCGATTTCATTATGAATACCAGGGATGTGTTCAGCCTTCAACACAAGATTTAACTGCAGACATTTCAGTGTCAGAGCTCGGACTAGCACCATCAAATCTGATGATTTCGAAGACTGCCTATTTATAACCTGAACCACTGACATGTTATCACAATGAAAAAGCACTTTCTTGTTCCTGAGCCTGTCCCCCCAAATGTAGAGTGAAACTAATATTGGGAAATACTCCAAAAGAGTAATATCATCAGTGCGACCCTGAGCAAACCACTCATCAGGCAAAGCCGCACATGACCAATGTCCTTGAAAATATGCACCAAAGCCCCTATCTCTTGCCGCCGCACTGTCGGTGAACAAACACACATCAGCGTTTGATGACCAAGAGCTGTCGTTAAAGATGGAAACGCCGTTAAAACCCTTGAAAAAACACAGCCACATTCTTAAATCTTGACGCATGCCTGGCTTCAGCCTGATGTGATAATGGGCAGTAGTTACCCCACATGTCGCGTCTATGAGGCGACGGCAAAAAAGTCTTCCTGGGACCACGGCCCGACACATGAAGTTCAGAGAACCTAGAAGTGATTGAAGCTCTCTCAAGGTAACACTGCGTTTATGTTGCAAAATGTTTTCTATTTGTGAGATAATTTTCTTTATCTTATCTAAAGGGATCCGAACTTGCATCAATACTGTATCTAGTTCTAAGCCCAGAAAAACAAGCACAGTTGCAGGGCCCTCATTTTTTTCTGTAGCAATAGGAATACCAAAGTTGTCACAGTGTGAGTTGAAAGAGGTAAGTAAAATCTGGCAATGAGTGGTGCCTCTACTACCCCCAAATAAAAAATCGTCAAGATAATGCTCAAGTTCACCAACAGTACAACTACTCCTGACCACCCACTCCAAAAATGTAGCAAACATCTCAAAAATAGCACAGGAAATGCTGCAGCCAAAAGGCAAAGACTTGTCAAAGTAATAATTATCGCCCCATTTGAAACCTAATAAATTGAAATCTTCCCGGGCTACTGGTATCAATCGAAAAGCGGATTTAATGTCTGATTTTGCGAGCAACGCCCCTCTACCTAATCTTTGCACCATTCGGACTGCAGCATCAAACTGTGTATATTATACTGAACATAAATCTGGATCAATGTGATCATTGACAGAATCCCCCTTAGGGTATGACAAATGGTGAATCAGCCTAAATTGGCCCGGGTCCTTCTTCGGAACAATACCCAAAGGAGATACTTTAAAATTTTGAAAAGGGGGCTCAACGAAAGGGCCCTCAACTCGACCGGCATCAACTTCCTTTTCAATTTTTTCTTGAACGACTGTGGGATTTTCTCTCGCAGATTTCAAATTGTTAGCCTCTAATGAGTTTACTGAGCCTTCATAGTGCAAAGAAAAACCATATTCAAAGCCATGTTTTATTTTGTTTGCGGCAACTCTATTTGGGTATTCTTCCAAATATGGAATCAGTGCATTAAGCTTGACAGGGGTCTCGACTAACTTACATCTGCCTGTGGTTCGGTTTTGTTTGGAATGGCATACCACGTCCAGGACTGGAAGGGCGACGAAAATTAGGGCCAAAATTTAGTCTTGGACAGTCTTGCTGGCTGTGAGACCCCCGGCAAGCTGTGCACACATGGTCATATTTGCAGCCTCTGAAAGTGCAGCCAAAGTTTGAGTTAAAGTCAAAACATGGCCGGATCGGCCTAGAAGTTTGACCAATAGGTCTCTGAGGGACCACAGGCGGCGCTTGCGATGCTGAAAAAGTCATCGCACGCAACCAAAGGTCAGCATTGATCTTTGCCCAAGACTCTGGCCGCTCTGACTGACGCCGTCTAAAACTCTCATCATAACCCACCCAAGCCAAACTGCCCATAGAGCGAGTTTCTGCCTCCCTTATAATGGCCATGTATTGAAGAAGGTCTAGGGCCATCTCAGGCGATTTTTGAATCATAATTGCCGAAAAAACTAAAAAGGCATCTGTCCAGTCCCGAATGTTATTCAGCGATTTTGGAGTTTTCTTCTTCAACTCGAGTTCCCCCCTCTCGTTGACAACGAATGTTGATGCAGTGGTCTGATCAACATCCCTCTTCAGGAGAAGGGATAAGTTAATGAATTCGCCTGCCCAAATTTTATTGACAAAATCCTGCGACACGTGAATTGTTAACGAGTCGTCAACACAAAGGAATGCTGAAGCGTGGAAATCAAAAGGGACAGACTCGCTCGATGGGCGTTGAAAATGATTGGTATTGGTGGTATTAAGTGGAAATAAAGACTGAAAAGGTGTATGTATTCTATTACCACTACCGGCCTCGTCAGAGGCCAAATGAATTATCTCGGCCGGCTGTTGCCGGTCTACTTCCCTATCTCCTCCTCCCTGCATAGCGCTGCTATCTGACGTTGCCGAAGACCTTGTGTAAGGCCTTCCTCTACCGCTGGCTGCCCTCCTTGCTCTTCCTCGCCGCGGCATAACGTAGATGAATTCGATTTTAAATTGAAATTTTGATTAGATCTAAATGGAGGATGGCGCCTTCGAAATTTTCTAAACCGGAAGTGAGAGGATAAAACTTTTACCGGACCTAAGGCCGCATTAAGAATGCGGCACAACTGTCACCGAGAGGTTGGATTAAGTACGAACCATCCCAAATATTTCTGGCTTAGAAATAAATTGGTCTATTTAAATCAATAGACTGTATTAATATACAATCATCTTCTTGCCCAAAATATGATTTTTTTGAATATACTGTATGTTATATGCTTGAAAAATATTGAAAATTTCACAATCTGACAATGATAATTACTTAAAAAGAGAGGTTTGGAATTATATTTTTCAGAATTACCAATAGTTTTGCTCAAACATTTTACATTCTTGGGTGTGAGTGGGTTAACTACAAAAGTTCACTTAGAAAAAACCTGTAGTGTCAGTAACCATGCATTCATATCCTAAGTGTCCTCACTGTGTGTAATGATCTTAGACAGATAATCTTTTCCAGCTTTGTACCTTTCCAGGTATAGGTTATATATCCAAAATATCTTTGAGGTCTCTTGATTTTTATGCCCCCCAGATCAGATCTGGGGAGCATATTGTTTTTGCCCTGTCTGTCTGTCTGTTTGTCTGTTTGTTTGTCAGCAACTTTAACATTGGTCATAACTTTTGAGCCAGTACAGATAGAAACTTGATATTTGGTATGCATATGTATCTCATAAAGCCGCACATTATGAGGGGTGACATGTTAAGGTTAAGGTCATCCTTCAAGGTCAGAGGTCAAATATATGGGTCAAATCACCGACTTTAACATTGGCCATAACTTTTGGACCAGTAGAGATAGAGATTTGATATTTGGCATGCTTGTGTATCTGATGAAGCCGCACATTTTGAGGGGTGACATGTCAAGGTCAAGGTCATCCTTCAGGGTCAAAGGTCAAATTGTCTGTTTATTGTCTGTAACTTTAACGTAACTTTAACATTGGTCATAACATTTGAGCCAGTACAGATAGAGACTTGATATTTGGCGTGCATATGTATCTCATAAAGCCGCACATTTTGATGGGTGACATGTCAAGGTCAAGGTCATCCTTCAAGGTCAGAGGTCAAATATACCGACTTTAACATTGGCCATAACTTTTGGACCAGTAGAGATACAGATTTGATATTTGGCATGCTTGTGTATCTCATGAACCGCACATTTTGAGGGGTGACATGTCAATGTCAAGGTCATCCTTCAGGGTCAAAGGTCAAATTGTCTGTTTATTGTCTGTAACTTTAACGCAACTTTAACATTGGTCATAACATTTGAGCCAGTACAGATAGAGACTTGATATTTGGCGTGCATATGTATCTCATAAAGCCGCACATTTTGAGGGGTGACATGTCAAGGTCATCCTTCAAGGTCAGAGGTCAAATATATGGGTCAAATCACCGACTTTAACATTGGCCATTACTTTTGAGCAAGTACAGATAGAGACTTGATATTTGGCATGCATATGTATCTCATAAAGCCGCACATTTTGAGGGGTGACATGTCAAGGTCAAGGTCATCCTTAAAGGTCAGAGGTCAAACACATGGGTCAAATCACTGACTTTAACATTGGCCATAACTTTTGAACCAGTAGAGATAGAGACTTGATATGTGGTATGCTTGTGTATCTCATGAAGCTGCACAGTGTGAGGGGTGAAATGTCAAGGTCATCCTTCAGGGTCAAAGGTCACCAACTTCAAATTGGCCATAACTTTTGAACCATTAGAGATAAAGTCTTGATATTTGGTATGCATGTGTATCTCATGAAGCTGCACATTTTGGGTGTGACATTTCAAGGTCAAGGTCATCTTTCAGGGTCAAAGGTCACCAACTTTAACATGCCATAACTTTTGAACCAGTAGAGATACAGACTTGATAGTTGGTATATGTGTGTTTCTCATTTGGCTGCACAGTTTGAGGGGTAACATGTCAAGGTCAAGGTCATCCTTCATGGTCAAAGGTCACCAATTTTAACATTGGTCATAACTTTGAACCAGTAGAGATACAGACTTGATATGTGGTATGCATGTGCACCCCATGAAGCTGCACAGTTTGAGGGGTGACATGTCAAGATCAAGGTCATCCTTTAGGGTCAAATATCATATCGAGGGGGCATAGTGTTTCACAAACACATCTTGTTAAATATTTTTTTCTAAGGTCACAAAAGTTATGGACACTACAAAAAATAGATGTTTATTTTGTTACCAATGTTGGTTGTTGCTGTTAGTGAGTTTCTTTTCTTATACCCTCATTGAACTTCAATCTTTTGTGATGGAATATGGTATAAGTCTGTAACTGTTAAGAACTGCCAAATATATGGGTGGTGTAACAATATGTGTTGTGCAATACCGCATCAGAAGTGGAGCACAGTGAATTGAAAAAATAATTTTTGTCATTAATGACCATTGATTTGTTTGAGATGCAGTATTTATCAAATTAAAATAACTCTGATCAAATAAGAAACAGTGTGGAATGGAAATCAGGAAAGAAGCAAGTTCCAGTGATGTCCAAGGTAGGTGTAAATGTTTCTTCATTTGATAGTATCTTAAATGTAGAGTCCGTAACCTAAAATATATCTACCTGCTATTGTGTACATATTCTCAATTTATTCCTAAATAAAGCATGGTTTGTCATTTTAGTTATTAAAATAAGTACAACAGATACATAAAATCTTTTAAATATGCTTCTAAAAATATTTTTTGTTCACTATAATTACATTTGACCTGTATTTATGAATTAAACAACAATTATAGAAAAAAGATAATACAAAACCCGGAATCAAGCGAGTATTTTCAACAAAAGGCTATTAGCATCTAGTACTGGGTGCTAAAATAACAGTGAAAAGCATTTTCTGCAGTATATCAACCTAATACTGACATATACCCAATGTTGTAAAAAGGGTTACGGACCCTACAACATCACAACTGTTACCATTACTAGTAGTTTTGTATATAAAAATATAATAAAACATGATTATACACGATGTGAAATCAGATTGAACAACAATTTACAACATAAGCATAACTTTAGCCAGCTATTTTAGTTTCTTTACCCTTTATATATCACCATAGCCACCATGTACTACAATGTTAATAAATATTCAATTGTCTATAATATTGAAGGTAATAGCTCTTGTGTTTGACAGAGATGTTGATAGTTCAAATGTATGCCTGTTTTCAGATGACCAGAGAACATTCTCTTCATTCTTCTGATACTGAAAAGGCAAGAATAGAAAGGGAAAAAAACAGACTTTAAGCACATGCCTGGAGAAGGAAACACTGACGCAGATGTACTAAGCAAAAAACTGCTGTTGTAAAAAAAACTGACTGAAAACAGTAATCCTGGCATCAGAATTGTAGAAATACAGAAAGAACACATGAAGCAGACACTAAGGTGTCTGCTGTTCAGCAAACAGACTAGAGCTGCATGGTGTGGAAAAGAGATGGAGATAGTCAAGATCATTAGATGTGATGTCATTAGTCATTGTAAAAGAGTCCTGCAGGAAGCCGCTTAATTAGAATCCTAAAAAGTCTCGACAAACAAAAAAAGGAAAGCAAGTGCTAACCCAGAGCCAGAGCCAGAGCCACTTCTTAAGTCAAGTGGAAAAGAACATTTAACTTAGAGCCAAAGCCACTACTTAGGTCAAGAAGAATAGAGCATTTAACCTAGAGCTAAAGCCACTACTTAAGTCAAGAAGAACAGAACATTTGTCCTAGAGCCAAAGCCACTACTTAAGTCAAGAAGAATAGAGCATTTAACCTAGAGCCAAAGCCACTACTTAAGTCAAGAAGAACAGAACATTTGTCCTAGAGCCAAAGCCACTACTTAAGTCAAGAAGAACAGAAAATAAGTCAACGACAAATAATCACACACAGAACACCAGAACAATACAAGAATGGGGACACAGTGGGTCTAAAATCTAGAATGTGTATGTTGCAGAGGTGATGGTTGTGTTTGATTCAAAGTTTCGGCTGAATTATATGAAAAAGTCAGACAGTATATATGGCCTGAGAAAATTTTGCATCCCAAGAGCAAATGAATCACATCATTTAAGGTCTGAAATCATATAAAGTTATTTATGAAAGAGGGTATTTTAAATTCTGGAGCTGTCTGAGTTCAAACAAACACTCATGAAAGATAACAAACATGTAAATTTCAAAGGACTGACAACTGCAAAGATATTATGTAGTGTCCGTAACCAGTTCTAAATTATTTCTTACACATTTTTAAAACAAAGCAGGTGAAAAAACTGTTGAAATGTTCTTTCTCCAGGTTGCTTATTGCTTATATTAGACAACAGTATAGATTTTAGTGTTTAGTTGAGGGGATTTTAAACTAAACACAAACATTCTGTATGGTTTTCAACCAGAGTGGAACCCCTTTCTACATATTCATGTGATAGTTTTTGTTTAGAAGTTTAGCTAAAAGAAAGTGATGTTTCACAAATTTGTTTACATTCTGTTTTAAATGTTTCAGCTAAAATAATTAAAAAGAATAAGCTATTTGATATGTTTTTTTATTGTTATATATCTCATGTAGTGTCCGTAACTTTCCATACCCCATGTGTATTTAAGCTCTGAAAAATAAAATTGCTGAGACTTTCAGGTTGAACCAAAGAATATTTGAAAATTACAAAGTTTCAGCTTCATTGTGAATAAGTTTCAAAGCCCTATGTTGAAGTTGAAATTTTCACCCTGTGAGACACTTTACTGAACAAATACCGTGTTTTAGCCGTATAGGAGTTGTCTGATCAGAGTCAGCTCTGTTTGCTTATGAAATAATATATATCTGATTCTAAAGTTTCTGCCTTGACAAAACTTTCATGTGTTAATACGCCATTTTAAAAATTAATTTAATTAATATTCACGATGTCATCATTCTTAACATGAATATTCATAGAGTAAAGGCTTGAACATGAAAAAATACCAATGCCTTTTCGCTGTATAATATTCTCTTCCTTTCTATTTTCATAAAGGATATGAACTTTGCTGGTGCAATATCTACATGTGCTTCTTCCCTTTACCCCTGAAGATATAAACAGCTTTAACCCTTTACTCCATAGGCTATTTTTAGACCCAATCTCTTTTAATAAATCTAACGAAAAGGAGCATTAACTAGAGAAAAGGAAATTTTTTAGAATTTTGTAGTTTTGAAACCATTGTGATAAATAGAGCAATTGCTCCTATGGGGCAAATTCTCTATTTATCACAATGTTTCAAAAAGCGACTTTTACAGAGGCGTAGAAAGGCCGCAGTGTATTTATGGAGGAAAGGGTTAAGTTAATACATGTATTCCTAATGGTCTATTTTAACCCTTTACACCATAAATATACTTTACGCCTTTACCAACAGAGTAGTCAAACCAGGCTATCAAAACAATGTAATTATGGGTCTGTAAGGCATATTGTAGCTTTACGCAGGTCAAAAGTAATGCAGCAAGCTCTTATTGACCTGCTTAATGCATTACCTTTGACTTGCATTTAGCTACTGTCTGCTTTTTAATACTCGACACAGGAACTGTTGGCCATGGCAGAAACTGTAGAAGTATATAGGTCTATATTATATCATAAGCGAACAGAGCAGACCCTGATCAGACGGCTCCTACAGGAGCCACCTGGTCTAGGGCTACTCTGTTGGCAAAGGTGTAGAAAAGGCAAATATATGGAGTAAAGGGATACAACAGGATGTACTGTAGACACAGATGAGACGACTCCTGTGGGAGCCTTCTGCTCAGGGTCTGATCCGTTTGCTTATGAAATGATATAAGATTATGATTCTACTTCCTGTCATGACCAAAAATTCATGTGTTTATGTCAAGGGCTTTGTGCAAAACTATTCTAACTCCTTCACAAAGTGAAGGAGTTGGAATAGTTTTGCACCAAGCCTAGATATGCTATTACACAAATGAATGTAATCAATATTCATGATTTCATTATTTCTTACATGAACATTTATGGAGTAAAGGGTTAAATATTAGAACTAATAAATATTTGAAATAGGTAGAGTCTTACATGAATATTCATCAAATGAAGTAAAACCCCTCTGTACCGGAATTCTAGTAGAGAAGAACCTAGATACTTTAACCCTTTCCCTGTTCTATGTTTATTCCAATTTCAATACCTACTGAATATTCATGGACAAAATAGTAATAATGAGATATAGAAGGTGGAAAATTCTAGACATTTTAGAAAGAAACATATCTATAAAATTCCATCTGCAAACAGAGCAGACACTGATCAGACGGCTCCTCTAGGAGCCGTCTGATCTGGGTCTACTCTGTTTGCAAATGAGTGAAAACACATTTATATGAGGGAAAGGGTTAAGGCAGGTGGCTGCTTAATGTAGGAAGAAAGTCATGCAGAAAGCTCCAAGACTTTCACCCTGCATTAAGCTCCAACCTGTCTCCAAGACCGATATTGATACTAAATTGAATGTCTGGTTTAGAAGGGTTTTACTGTAAAGCGTTACATGTACATGTAATTGACCACCAGTAGTTTATTACTAATTGGTCTATATTTATGGGTATTATTTAGTACGGTTGAACATTGGAATTGGTGCTTCATGTACAGTCATGACTCAAGAGCATTGATATGTGTATACCTGTCATTTGATCAATTTCATGAATATTCATGTAAGAAATAATAGCATCATAGATAGTAATTACAATAATTTCAATAATGGATCATGAACACTGGAATATTTGGCCGTGGCAGAAACTAGAATCAGATCTAGTGTATTCCATAAGCAAACACATGGTTCATACAGTCTTGAAAAGGTCCTAAATTTGGACAGGTGTCTTGAAAAGTCCCTAAATTTAAAGATGAGCCCTAAAAAGGCCATATATTTGTTCACACTGGCCCTAAAACTTAGATTTCCTGGCCATAATTTTCATTTCAAACGTATAATAATTCAAGGATGAGAACTATCCACAGAAATCTGCATTTGTTTCACTCGGGCCGTTTTTTAGATCCATGTAAATGCGATGAGAAGATTGGAGGGGTGGGGGAATCTGGGAACGTATTCTAAATACAAAGCTGGAAAATAAGATCAGTGACGAGGTAACAGAGCTGAAAACAGCTTAGGTATTAGGTAGGTGTAAGTGTACTTCTTATTAGAAATGAGTTCTAGTCAAAAACATACTGTAAGCTGTGACATACTTTGAGACCCTAAATTTAGTGAATGGAGTCCCTAAAAAGGCCCTAAAAAGGCCCTGATTTTGTGTTGGGAAAGTCTGTATGAACCATGAAACAGAGCAGGCAACATTAAAAGGCACATATCATATATTTAATTTATGTGGAGTACAGAGATTAGTACCAGCAAGATGGGACATCATTTAGATATAAGAAATGTACAGCTCTCTTTATTAGAATACATGCAGCTGGCAGTGTTATAACCCTTTACTCCATGAATATTTATTTGAGAAATAATTCAGGGCATCATGAATATTAATTAGAGCATTAATCTATGTTGTTTCATAAGCAAACAATGCAGACCCTGATCAGACGGCTCCTACATAAATTGGGTTTATGGTGTTTGCAAAGGTGTTAACCCTTTACTCCATGAATACACCTTCCTATAGGAGCAAAATTAATGCTCTATGTATCACAATGGTTTCAAAATTCTAAATTTTTCCCTTTCTCTAGTTAATGCTCCTTTTCGGCAGATTTATTCAAAGTGGATGGATCTAAAAATAGCCTATGAGGGAATGGGTTAAAAGACATATACGTGGAGTAAAGAATCGGTGGCTGTTACATCTTTATCAAGTTTTTAGCATTTTCATTTAGATTTTTATAGCCCAACGTTTGACCATCTACGTGCACAGCCTTCTGACTGACATATATTTTGTGTCAGTCTGGCCCAGGCTGAGGTTGTTAGCAAATAATTGTATGGAAATTTGGAGTAGTTTGATAGTTTGAACATTAAAACAAGTATCATTGTCAGTCTTGAAGACAAGTGGCAGGTTAATGCAGGTTGAAAGTCATGCAGAGCTCTTTCTATGAGCTTTTTGCATAATTTCCACCCTGCATTAAGCCGCATCCTGCATTAATTCTTTGTTACTAAAATTTTGAAGTCTCAAGTATTTACTGTGTTTTCTTTTCTGCTACAATAAGCTTCTTAATTGGTTGTTTTGGGGATTATGTAGAACATAATGTGAAATTTTGAAATGTGATCTTGATACATAAAACACCCTTCATGTATTCCGAATTTACTCTAAATATTGAGACAATCTCCCCTTTCTGTTACTTTGTTAGCTCTTTTGGCGCCAAATTTAAAAGTGTCATCTGCAATAATAATTTCATATTAAATATAATTCTAAACTAAATAATAAAGGTATACATGTATTAGTAAAACATTTGTTTTTAAAAACCTGTATGCTTAGGCTGAAATAATATAGAAAACAGTGAAGTCCCAGGTCACACTGGGACTGCACTGTTTTCAGTGGTGCCAACAGGCAACATTGGTGCCAAAAGAGTTAAGCAGAACAATTGAATTTGGCACTGTATTGATTATCTTTTAATTGAACTGACATAATAGCAAATAGTGCAATCCCTTATCAAACTGCTACTAAATAGTGTGCCCTATTTGCTTAAGTTTGTCCAAATACTTCTAGGGTAGATAGGGTAGCTTACAGCTACAGCTGATGTAATCTGAACCATTCCAAAGTCTGTATCATGGGTAAACTGGTCGGTTTTAATGACAGGCTTGTATTAGGTGGTAGATGGAGATTGCCTTTATCTACTATACTACATGCCAGTTTTGCATTATTGACATAACCGTTTACCTTTGCAAACAGAGTAGACCCAGATCAGATGGCTCCTATAGGAGCCATCTGATCAGGGTCTGCTCTGTTTGTTTATGGAATTTTATAGATCAGATTTCACAGTTTCCATCATAGTGAAAACATCCCTTTCCACGTTACATTCTGTCCATGAATATTAATGTTGTGATAAAATATTGAATAAATACTAAATAGGGAAAGGGTTAACAGTCCCACAAATAGAATTGCATACCTGTAAATGTAACAAAGATAACAAGCCCACATAATTGCTGGTACAAAATCAGTATTAGTCTGTACATGAATCAGGCCTTGTTTACTCGAAAAGTGAACTTTGTCCATGCTCTTTAATCCTTAACTCCATGAATATTCATGTAAGAAATGATGACTTCATGAATATTAATTTAGACCCGCCTGATCAGGGTCTGCTCTGTTTGCTTATGAAATAATATATGTGTATCTGATTCAACAGTTTCTGTCTTGGCTAAACAATCTGGTATATGTCATTTTAAAAAAATAAAACCAGCTAATTAATATTATGATGTCATTATTTCTTTCATAATTACTCATTTGGTGAAGGGTTGATATATGGAACTTTTGCCAAAGCAGAAAAAATAGTAGAGTCAGATATATATGTATATTATTCCACAAGCAAACAGAGCAGACCCTGATCAGATGGCTGCTGTAGGAGGCATCTGATGCACAGGGGCAAGAAACGAGTCAGTATATGTTTATATAGAAAGAAGGGATCCGACTTCAAAAGATCCAAATTATCCACTCCTCCATTTTCTGCCCGTCCAATGAAATAAAGCGTACCAAACGCTTCTGTTGTAAAGTCACATGACCAAAGTTTGACTTCTTGAAAAAGATGTCAACTGCAATCGTTGAAAATCGCAGGAAGGACGGTAAAACCACGTTTTCGTGAAAGATCACTGTAAGAAAGTTCTTTTCATTGAATATAAAATTATTGCTGATATGAACGCCAAATTTTATTGTGTTTGATGTATAAGTAATTGTTTCAAGGCTGTCAGCGGTTCGCACTCAGAGACGAGGTTGTGTCCGACTAATGAATTTTGGCCATGTTTCTCATGTTTCTGGTGCCAGTGCCGTGTTAAGTTTATCCCTAATATGACCAGGAAAATCTTTGCATATTCGAATAAAACAATGTCTTTACGTCATAGCTTTTTATCTGATCAAAAGTTAACTCTTTTGGACCTACCAAAAAAAGAGAGTAAAAATGTGCTAATTCTGAAACATTTTGTTATCTAATATATTCTTTATAATTAACATATATGAGCCAATATATAATTTGGGCAGATTTTGAAATCAATTTTTTGAAAAATAAAAGGTGTTTCTTTTTGAAAGTTTTGTTGATTTCTAGGTACTTTGTTGTTTTAGTGACACTAAAAATGTAAAATGCACCCTAATTTTATTCATCTTTAAAACTTTATATGACTTTATGTTGATGACTCTCAAGCACATGTCATTGCAGTAACGAAAATGAAAACAATGACTATAAAAGCATGTGGTTCATTTAAAGTAATTTATTGCATTATATATCTTATGTATGCCATATTTGAATAGATGAATATATAAAAACCTTTTTTTCCATATATATTAATGAGAAATTTTGAATCATTGCATGATGCAATAAAACCAATACAATTACAAACATAACAATTAGTGTTATGATCATTATTGGCTTTGTATAGTGCTTAACACTTGCTTAACCTGGAATAATGTCATAATTATCAACAAATCATGTATCAGACAAATATTCAAACATGTTTCAGCTTTTTTGTCATCATTCTTTACGCATGTTATAGCAATGACACCCTTGTTATTGCAAAGACATTTATTGTAACTGCAATGACAAACTGACAATAAAATTTATTTTTGCTATCTTTTATTTGCAAATTGTCTAAAATAAAACACAAACTGTTAACAACACATTCAGCAATTTCAATTCTAAACTATATCAAGTAATTTTACAAAAAGATTTAAATGGACATTGAAAAAAGATTCCAGCGTGACTGCAATGACATTTTCGTTATTGCAATGACTTGCATAATCTTAAGCTGATAAAATCAACCTTATTCCAGACCTCAATGCCCCTCATTATAATGTTCTTTGCAAATTCATACTTTCCCTCATGAATATTTAAAAAAAACTCCGCCCACTGTGAATATTTTATCATTTTTCATTGCGCTACATAAAACAAAGGAATTAATTACCAGAGTCAGGAGATGGTCTGATCCATAATATTTCAATAAGCAAATTGAGCAAACCCTGATCAGGCAGATTCAAGAGGAGCTTTCTGATCTGGATCTTTTCTGTTGTAAGGGGTGTTAATGTTTTATAATGAGCAGAAGGGTTAAAGATAATAAATAAAATATGAACAACAACAATGAGCATTATATTTCACCGTTGCCTTAGACTGACTTTTATTTAAATTAATTTATTTTTGATAACAGAATAACTTTTGATAGCTGAGAATAAAGCAAACAAAAAAAATATATTTACAATGCATTACATAGCTAGCAGGGTAGACCCAAAGCACACAGGTGTTGCAAGATAATGCTCGATCTAGGGCATGATTTGAAAATAATGCTGGCATATGCGGTTAGATGCAGCAAACCAATGTTCAGCATTTTTGTTTTCAACCCTTCTCATGCTAGTTTGGCCACTTTTACTATAGTGTCCTCGAAAAAGTCATTTTCTAAAAAAAATGTGAGATAGTTTTGTTTCTTCAGTTAAAACTGGGATAAGACAGAGTTTATACAAACAGATGCCTTTAAACTACTCTTTAAAGCCACATTTTGAAACAGTTGTGATAAATAGAGCATTTGCTCCAAAGAAGCATATGCTCTTTTTATCACAATGGTTTCAAGACTACAATATATATATCCTGTAAATTCCCTTCTATCCAGGAAATGCTCCTTTCCAGGCAATGGGATAACCCTTAAATTATCTTTCAATTGAACCCTTTCACTCATGAGTTATAATTCTTGTAAAACTCTGCCAGCTGTACATATTTAATTACATATACTTTTTATTGGGGTATATATAATAGAGCAAAGAATTTTAATCGGAGTTGACCCTGATCTGGAAGCTTCCTTACATTAAAAAATAACACTTATGTAAAATATTAGATGTCTTGAAATTTTATGAACTTGTTATTAAACTCCATGAAAGTTTTTTTATCACATAACTTCACTTGTTTCTGAGTTAATAAAGCCAACACATATTTATTCTATTTGGCATATATAAATGATGTGATGTTATTAAAAGCAGTATGGCATGACATCATACAATGCTGACAAATACAGCATTTTGTTTATTTATTTAAAACATTGGAGCTCTTTTTTAAAAGTGTATGACAAGAGAAACTTACACTCATCATCACTTCTTATCACACTCATTATCACTTCTTATCAAATTTTATTTAACTCATTCAGGAAATGCTATAAAGCTTGCCAGAGGCTTGCTTAACTCATTCTCTCCTAGACCATTTTTAGACCCAGCCTCTTTGAATGAATCTACCAAAAAGAAGCATTAACTATAGAAAAGGAGAATTTTAGAATTGCATAGTTTTGAAACCATTGCGATAAATAGATTATTTGCTCCTATGGAGCAAATGCTCTATTTATCACAATGGTTTCAAAGAATGAGTTTGCAGAGGGGCAAAAAGGCGTCATTAGGAGAGAATGGGTTAATAACATTTTCTTGAATTTGTTTATTACAAGTTGTTATAAAGTGACAATCCATGTAAGCTATAGCTTCAGGACTGGATTGGCATATCTATTGGTCATCATGGTTTATATGGGTTAAATTGATATTAAAAATATCCAGGTTTCTAATTAGAATTGACAGGCTGTTCAGTTATACACTACTTGCTTGACCCTTTCCTCATATAAACATGTTTTCACACATTTGCAAACAGAGTAGACCCAGACCAGACAGCTCCCAGGAGCCATTTGATCAGGGTCTGCTCTGTTTGCTAATAGAATTTGATAGATGTGTTTCTTTACTTTCTAAAATGATTCCAATGTTCCACCTTCAATATTTCATTATATTATTTGATCCATGAATATTCAGTAGGTATTGAAATTGCAATTAAATATAGAACAGGGAAAGGGTTAATCCAAAGACTTATTAATGTCCATCATAGCTCAACGGCAACAATTGTTATTTAACCCTTTCCCTATTCTATTCTATTTCAGTACCTACTAAATATTCATGGACAAATTTGTTGCAATGAAATATGGAAAGTGGAACACTGTAGCCATTTTAGAAAGTACAGAAGCAGATCTATCCAATTCCTTCAGCAAACAGAGCAGACCATATAGGAACCTTCTGATCTTGGTCTTCTCTGTTTGCAGGTGCATAAAAACATGTTTATATGAGGAAACGTATTAATACACAATGTCTTACAATATCCAGCCTTCAAACTGACTTTGAGAAACAGACAACTGTATTTATTCCTTATATTTACATTACATGCATGCATATATCTGCAGTGCTATTCTTGTAGTAAATTAACAAAAAATAATGAAGAAAATTTAAAAGAACTAGAAATGTCATCGTAATAACAAATCCTGTCATTGCAATAACATTTTTTTTTAAAAATCCCATCTTACATAAATTTTCAAAAAACATGCACATTTTAATTTATTATGCATATTTACTTCCATATTTCTGCTGAATAATTCCAACTGAAATGAAAATTATAAAGATAGTAACAATACAATGCTGTATTGTCACTGCAATAACAAATCCTGTCATTGCAGTCACAAAATGAGTGTTATTGCAATGACTGTTATTGCAATGACGCATTCTACTATTTACCTCAACTTTTGGTGCTGATCTCTGACCTAGCCTTACTTTTAATATGTTTATAACATAAACATTTATATTTATAACCTATATGCACTTTAAAATGCAAGCTATGATTTAAAGCATCTCTGTAATATGCGTTACTTAAATGACAGATTTCAAAAATACTCGCTCACATACTTAACTTAAATAATCTTGTTTTTTGAAACTGTTTTCACACCATGCTTATAACATGGTGGCAACCATTTAGTGGTGAACAATCTTCTTCTTGAGGGTAATTGTCTCCCTTGAATGTGTGCTTTAATGGTAGAACTCCACCATATTATAACATTGTTACTGCAATGACGTAGGTCTGAGGGACAAAGTTCAAAGTGTATTTTGAGTGCCATTAATGCTATTTACGGACTTTATTTTCTCTTTACAATGCAGTTAAATGTTGATATTCATTATAATCACCATTATTATTTTGAAAACCACATTTTCTCTCATTGAAATAGAGATCTGAATGTATAATTTTAGATTTGGGACATGACTTTTACCTAAAAATTGATACCAAAACTTGGTACAGGAGTTCAATTAATTCCTCAAATTCATTTTTTTATCACTATTTTACTAGATTTCCTTGATATATACACATTCTATGAGGAACTTTCTTTACACCATTCTTGTGCTTTGTGTAAAACCTAAAGGACAAGAAATCTGCCCAAATTATATATTAGCTCATATAGTTATTATTTAGTTTGAGTCATCACTTTCCAAATTGCTTTTTAAATTTGAAAAGAATACAGTCATGTAAATTTTCATTTTTTAAAACAGTGTGCGAACCAAGCTAAATTTCACTGGTCACGAGGACTGGTGCTTTAGCAATATTTACCAAACCGAACGAACTTTTACCAGATTTGTCAGAAGTCCTGTGAACTTTCGCATAGACTGTTATATAGGCATTTATGATCTTATTATATTTATCTGAAAATTGTAGGGACTGAAGCAAAGATTGTTTTGGACTTGGAAATTATGACACTATGGATGGGGGCCTAAATTCAGTAAATTGTAGAAAAGCAATATAATAGGGACTGAATCAGAATTTGTAGGGACTGAAGCAGCCAGAATTGGGGGTGGTGGGGGTATTAGTTAGCCCTATATTTGACATGAATATTCTTCGAGTAAATTATGGGTTAAAGCAAAATTTTATCAATTTGACTTTTTGATCATTTTTGCAACTTGCATCATGCTTATCCAGTGTACATAGTTTATATATACATGTAGTTACAGAGTAGAAGATAAAGTGGTATGTTCAAATACTCAAATCGCCTTAACCCTTTATTAAATATATATTCAAATACTTTAATTGCCTTTTCTCCACCAAACCCTATATTGTGTCCTCCTTTTAGAATTGTTTAAAAAAGATGGTTCTAAAGAGTGGTAACAATATAGGGTTTGATGGAGAAATAAAGTAGCTGAAAATGTTTTAACCCTTTCCCTGTTCTATATTTAGTCCAAATTTCAATACCTGAATTTGAATTTGGACAAAAATCGCGAAGTTTAAGAATATGATAGCAGTACATGTCAAAATATATGCAATTATCGTTATACGACTAATTTTAGCAATTGTTTTGAATATCAGAAATACTTTGAATAATCAGAATGTCAACAAATAGTTGTGTGCGTGCATGCGTGGGTGTGTGTGTGTGTAAGTGAGACATATAGAGAGGCTATCTCACGATTTGTCATTTGAGATAATATTTTCTTAAACGAGATCAGAAAAAAAGGTTATCATGCAAGCCTTTGGCGAGTTTAATATTTTTTTCTGGACGTGAAAGAAAAGTTTATCTCAAATGACAACGAGTGTTAGATTCTTTTTATCACATAACTGATTCGCTCAACTTCAAACTGAATATTCATGGGCAAAATAGGTATCATTAAATATGGTAGGTGGAACATTGCAGTCATTTTAGAATCTAAAGAAACAGATCTATCAAATTCCATCAGTAAACGGAGCAGACCCTGATCAGATGGCTCCTAGTATAGGAGCCATCAGATCTGGGTCTACTCTGTTTGCAAATGCGTGAAAATGTGTTTATATGAGGGAAAGCAGTGGTTTTTTTCGGGCCTTTTTGGGGCTGATAATGGGCCCCATTCCCCTTCTGGAAAAGTATATATTTTTCCCCTATTTGGAAAAAAACTCCCCTCCAATTTCAATGACACTGATGTCAACAGAATTATTGAAATATTTTGGAAAAAACAGCGACATTGACTTGTAAACCTACCCTGTAAGATATCTATGATCAGGATTTTACTGTATTACAGTAAAAATAGAAATATTTCTTATGTACATTGTTATATTTAATTTCCCCTATTTTGCTCTCACAACGCATTTTTCCCCTATCAAAGGGTCCTGCCACCATTCCCCACTGGAAAGGGTTAATTTATAATGCACCTTATCTGGGCCTCTGCAACTAAGTGTATAGTATGCAAGCTGACTGTGTATAGGCTATGGCTGTATTAATATAGTCTGGGCCAGTTTTCCAATGGATGTTTAACCCTTCCCCTCATATAAACGTGTTTCCACGCATTTGCAAACAGAGTAGACCCAGATCAGACGGCTCCTATTGGAGCCGTCTGATCAGGGTCTGCTCTGTTTGCTAATGGAATTCGAAAAATCAGTTTCTTTCCTTTCCAAAAATAGCAACAATGTTCCTCCTTCTGTGTTTCATAAATGTATATATGTATGTATATTCAGTAGGTATTGAAATTTATAATAAACATAGAACAGGGAAAGGGTTAAAGGATTGTTCAGCTTCACAGTCCTTGATGAACAGTGGTCATGATAAAGCTTGACATAAACAGGTCATTTGGTGGCTGAAACACATTATCATAGGTGCACTTGAAAAGTATTTTTAGCCTAAATATGTGTTAAGTGTTCATCTTTGACAGGAGTTGACACAATTAATTACAGCCATAGTAGCAAAGCATAGAGTCACCATTGGAGGTTGTGATTTTATTGCTACTGCATATAAAATCTTAATATTTAATCGTTTTCTTTAACTGGTTTATTTGAAATACAGCTCATGTATACAGCTCATATCAAGTCTTGGTCTATCCAGTTTGCTACTATACAAATAGTAAGGTCTTCCTGGGTGTCAAACTCCTTAGTTACAATCCGTTGTTTTCAGTCGAAATCATTAACCATGAATCCCTGTTGAATATTCATGTAAGAAATAATGACGTCATGTATTCTTTTATGCTGTTGTAACCATTCTGTGGAATCCTCTCTTCAAATGGTCACGACTTATGGCTTGGAGGAGAAATAAAGTAGTTAACCCTTTCCCTCATATAAACGTGTTTTCACGCATTTGCAAACAGAGAAGACCCAGATCAGACGGTTCCTAGAGGAGCCGTCTGATCAGGGTCTATTCTGTTTGCTAATAGAATGTGATAGAACTGTTTCTTTGCTGCCTAAAATGTCTACAATGTTCCACCTTCCAGATTTCTTTATAACTATTTTGTTAATGAATATTCAGTAGGTATTGAAATTTGGCCTAAATTTAGAACAGGGAAAGGGTTAATGTTGAAAATGATTTACTTTACACATCTAATCTAGGTGACTGATTGTATGTTTTCAGATTTGAAGGATGACCCCAGCAGGTTTGAGTCTCCAGGCATTAATTTCAATGGGAAGCTGATTGGTATTGATGAAGTGGAAAATGCAAGAGGGGATAAAATGTGCCAGGACTCCATGAGCAGGTTGAAGTTGGCGGTCAGGCAGTCTGGTCAGCACAAACAGAAGCTCATAATAAATGTATCGCTTGATGGGATACGGCTAATTGACCTTAGAACCCAGGTAACAAGCTTTAATTTGATGATTCTAGGACATCCCCCCCCCCTCTTTTGGCATGGTCAGACATTTCCCCCTCCCCTTGGTGTATTAGCTTTGGTGGACATTTGCCCCCTGACATATGCCCCCTATTGGACTTGGATGGACATTTGTCCTCCTAGTGGTTTAGCTTGGGCGGACATTTGCCCCCGGGGGTCTTGCCAGCACATATATTGTGTGACTCGCTCTCAGAAAACCCAGAGAATTTCGATTCAGGTTCATTAGAAATTGCTCTAAATGATAATGTAGCTATTTTGAAATAATTGTTTAGATCTAAATTATGTTGAATACTATTTGTTGTTAAATCAGTAATTTTGTACTCATTTGAGTGTTTGAACTTCATTTACTTCCTTCCAATTATTATCTGTATTTACTTCCTTCCAATTATTATCTGTATTTACTTCCTTCCAATTATTACCTGTATTTATTTTGATGGTCGTGGGGGCTCAATTAAGTTTGAGTGTCTAAACGGTACTGGGCATATAAATTAGTCTGATCAGTTAACAACAACCACATATAGTTGTCAAACAACAAATTAAAAAAGTCTAAAGCAACATAATTATCTGGTATGTCTTTCTTTATGCTGGGGTTACCATCAAACGGCAAAAACTTGGTATCAGCAAGGTTTTCTCAATTCGTCCCAGCTTGTTCCATAAAAACACGTGCTGTAGGGATTCTTTCATTATCACTTTCACGAAATTCACCCCCCTCAAATATGCTTTAAGAGGAAGAATAGCGTAAATTGGTGTAATGTTTTTCTCGTGAATTCTGGGGAAAATACACTCTCAATTTAGAAACATTGTGTAAATTTTATTATTTTAAGGTAGAGAAAACCCCGCTTGTAACCAATCATGTCAGTTTTAGGGACTACGTCATGAGAGATCCGGTTTCCCAGCGTTTCTCATTGGCTACTACCCAAAGGGTCAATATATACTATTAGCACTGAGTTTCAGGTAAAGGCATGACGTCAGCTGACACTAATAGCATGAGAACGGTTAACCCATATTGACGACTTTTGATGACTAGATGTAAAAGTCACTTTGTGAAACCATTGTGATAAATAAAGCATTTTGCTCCTATAGGAGCAAATGCTGTATTTATCACAATGATTTCAAACAACAAAATTTTCCTCTAGTTAATGCTTCTTTTCGGTAGATTCATTCAAAGAGGTTGTATCTAAAAATAGACTATGGGGGAATGGGTTAAGGTAGATGGTAGCTTAATTCAGGATGAAAGTGATGTAGGAAGCTCCTAAAATATTTTTTTCTGGATTTTTTGTCGTTCTGCATAAGCAGCCACCTCCTGTAGACCCCAGTGTTTTATCTAGTTTTAAGAAGTTTTACTGTGGATCCATAATGAGAATGTTTTTAGCTCACCAGAGCACAAAGTGCTCAGGGTGAGCTATTGCGATCGCCTGATGTCCGTCGGCGTGCGTCGTTTGTCGTTCGTCGTCAACAATTTGAACCTTTAAACATCTTCCCCTCTAAATCTACAGGGTTCTCAGCATTCATCTTTGGCATATAGCATCATATTCTGGTCCTCTACAAAAGTTATATAAATTATGCCCCTGGGGTCAAAATTGGCCCCGCCCCAGGGGTGTCAAGTTTTCAATAGAAACATATAGTGAAAATTTTGAAAATCTTCTCCTGAATCTACAGGGTTCTCAGCTTTCATATTTGGCACATAGCATCATGTTCAGGTCCTCTACAAAAGTTATATAAATTATGCCCCTGGGGTCAAAATTGGCCAGCCCCAGGGGTGGCTAGTTTTTTTTAAGCAGACTGTTGTTCCAGTTTTCTGTTTCATTAGTTAGGCATAGGGAAAACTTTAAAAATCTTCATGCCAAAAACTGCATGTCCCAGAGCTTAGATATTTGGTGTATAGATTTACTTAGTATACCTTTATGAATTTTGTTAATATCATAGTTCTGAGGTTAAAATTGGCCCTGCCCTGTGGGTTATACTTTAAAATAGACTTTTACAGTATAAAGGTTTCCATTGAACCACTAGCTAGCCAGCTAGTGTACTGGAGAGGTCAAGCTGAAGTTCACCTGTTCTATACTCTAGTTGATGTCTGCTTCAGAATTATTGTCTGTTTGTTCACACTGTTTTTAATACATACCAATCTTTCAATTAACCCTCTTGTACAAACCACATAATTATGAAATTACATATGTATCAGATCAGAATCCAAACTGTGCTAATTTCAGTCAAGTCATGCTTAGCACTGATAGGGTTATAACACTGAGTTCCTGTGATCTGTTAGAAATGTCTGCTGAAAAATTAACACTGTCAATGGCCCTCTAGTTTTATATAGAAACATATTGTGAAACCTAAATAGTAATCTTCTTCTGAAACTGGAAGTTTCTTTGCTTTCATATTTGGCACATAGCATCATCTTGAAGTCCTCTACAAAACATATATGAATTATGCCCCTGGGTTCAAATGAAGCCCTGCTCCAGTGGTGGCAAGATTTCTATAGAAACAGTGAAAACTTTGTAAATCTTCTCCTCTGATTGTCTGGTGAGCGATATCAGGGCCATCATGGCCCTCTTGTTGTTATTTAACCAGCACGTTTATGTCATTCTCGTTGTCAGGCAACCAACCACACTCATCCTGTGCACAGAATTTCTTTCATCTCTCGAGATGTAACAGACGCTAGGGCCTTTGGTTATGTGTTTGGTGCAGGAGAAGGCAAACACAAGTTCTTTGCCATCAAGACAGAAAAAGCGGTAAGCTATTTTGTGGGGCATTTTGTGCACTTGCTATATTTTTCCAATTCTCTGTAATATATTACCTATTATTGATAAACTTTGAAAACAGTTTGAATTCAGATGAGATGCTGAATAACTTTGGGGTCTCGTCTGTATCAAAATGTTTTGACACTGATGGCATTCCTCAATAGAAATGGAATGAAAATCTACTTTTGGCAGTTGTAGAGATGACATTTTAGCAATAACTAAATTTACCTTGTAAATATTATACAAGAATTTGTTACTTTGTGAATATTCATTAACCCTTTTCTTCATATAAACACATTTTCAAGCATTTGCAAACAGAGTGAACCCATATCAGATGGCTCCTGTAGAAGCTGTCTGATCAGGATCTGCTTTGTTTGCTAATGAAATTTGACAGATCTGTTTGTTCAGTATATAAAGTTGCTTCAGTGTTCCACTTTACATATTTCATTATAACTATTTTGTGCATGAATATTCAGTAGGTATTGAAATTTGTAATACATATAGCTGCAGTTTCATAGAACAAGGAAAGGGTTAACTGCAGTTTGTAATACGTATAGAACAAGGAAAGGGTTATATGCAGTTTGTAATACGTATAGAACAAGGAGAGAGTTAACTGCAGTTTGTAATACATATAGAACAAGGAGAGGATTAACTGCAGTTTGTAATACATAGAACAAGGAGAGAGTTAACTGCAGTTTGTAATACATATAGAACAAGGAGAGAGTTAACTACAGTTTGTAATACATATAGAACAAGGAAAGGGTTAACTACAGTTTGTAATGCATATGGAACAAGGAAAGGGTTAACTACAGTTTGTAATGCATATGGAACAAGGAAAGGGTTAACTACAGTTTGTAATACATATAGAACAAGGAAAGGGTTAACTACAGTTTGTAATACATATAGAACAAGGAAAGGGTTAACTACAGTTTGTAATGCATATGGAACAAGGAAAGGGTTAACTACAGTTTGTAATGCATATGGAACAAGGAAAGGGTTAACTACAGTTTGTAATGCATATGGAACAAGGAAAGGGTTAACTACAGTTTGTAATGCATATGGAACAAGGAAAGGGTTGACTGCAGTTTGTAAAACATATAGAACAAGGAAAGGGTTAACTGCAGATTCATAGAACAAGGAAAGGGTTGACTGCAGTTTGTAATACATATAGAACAAGGAAAGGGTTAACTACAGTTTGTAATACATATAGAACAAGGAAAGGATTGACTGCAGTTTGTAATGCATATAGAACAAGGAAAGGGTTAACTACAGTTTGTAATGCATATGGAACAAGGAAAGGGTTAACTACAGTTTGTAATGCATATGGAACAAGGAAAGGGTTGACTACAGTTTGTAATACATATAGAACAAGGAAAGGAATAACTGCAGTTTCATAGAACAAGGAAAGGGTTGACTGCAGTTTGTAATAGAACAAGGAAAGGGTTAACTGCAGTTTGTAATACATATAGAACAAGGAAAGAGTTAACTGCAGTTTGTAATACATATAGAACAAGGAAAGGGTTAACTGCAGTTTGTAATACATATAGAACAAGGAAAGGGTTTACTGCAGTTTGTAATACATATAGAACAAGGAAAGGGTTAACTGCAGTTTTTAATACATATAGAACAAGGAAAGGGTTAACTGCAGTTTGTAATACATATAGAACAAGGAAAGGGTTAACTGCAGTTTGTAATACATATAGAACAAGGAAAGAGTTAACTGCAGTTTGTAATGCATATGGAACAAGGAAAGGGTTGACTACAGTTTGTAATGCATATGGAACAAGGAAAGGGTTAACTGCAGTTTCATAGAACAAGGAAAGGGTTGACTGCAGTTTGTAATACATATAGAACAAGGAAAGGGTTAACTACAGTTTGTAATACATATAGAACAAGGAAAGGATTGACTGCAGTTTGTAATGCATATAGAACAAGGAAAGGGTTAACTACAGTTTGTAATGCATATGGAACAAGGAAAGGGTTAACTACAGTTTGTAATACATATGGAACAAGGAAAGGGTTAACTACAGTTTGTAATACATATAGAACAAGGAAAGGGTTAACTACAGTTTGTAATACACATGGAACAAGGAAAGGGTTGACTACAGTTTGTAATGCATATAGAACAAGGAAAGGGTTAACTGCAGTTTGTAATACATATAGAACAAGGAAAGGGTTAACTACAGTTTGTAATGCATATGGAACAAGGAAAGGGTTAACTACAGTTTGTAATGCATATGGAACAAGGAAAGGGTTGACTGCAGTTTGTAATACATATAGAACAAGGAAAGGAATAACTGCAGTTTCATAGAACAAGGAAAGGGTTGACTGCAGTTTGTAATAGAACAAGGAAAGGGTTAACTGCAGTTTGTAATACATATAGAACAAGGAAAGGGTTAACTGCAGTTTGTAATACATATAGAACAAGGAAAGGGTTGACTGCAGTTTGTAATACATATAGAGCAAGGAAAGGGTTAACTGCAGTTTCATAATGGTCAATGAGCAAGAGGTGTATTGGCCATTTCAGGGTCTTTTCTGTTTGCTAATTGAAATTTGAAAGATCGGTTTCTTTACTTTCTAAAATGGCTACATTGTTCAACATTTCATATTTCATTATAACTTTTGTCTATGGATATTCAGTAGGTATTGACATTTGAAATAAACATAGAACAGGGAAAGGCAGGGCTCAACTTTTTTGCTTACTAGACCGGTCAGGCTAGTGGTTTTGAAAACTACTAGCCCTGACCAAAGTTTCTTGTGCCCTGACTTGGTGATAAACTATTTTGGTCTTTAAAAACTGGTGAGATGTTGAACCTGTATGAAGTGTCAAATCCTGCTTTAAATACATTTTATCAAGAAGATTAAGAGAGGAGCAGGGTTGTTAAAATGTGTTTATGGGTTGTGAATAATGTGTTATGTTTGAATGTTCATGAAAATATGACACTACAGTGCTATATTAAACACTATACAGGATCAGGAGCCATTTAAATTCTCAAGCCATTTAGGAAGAAATTGACAGTTTCGCTTCTCTTTTTCATACGTATTCTTTATTTCTGGTAGGCCCCTTCGATTTATTATATTGTCATCTCTACTACCGCAGCATTTTGATGTAAAGACGAAGTTTAAAAGTGACATTTCTTTCAACAGACGAATTTTACTTACTATAAAGCTTCCACACGTTGTTATTGTAATCAAATGAGTCTAAATGTCGTAATTTTTCGGCACACGTTTTATTTATTCGGGAGATTAATTCAATACAGCATTTCGAGTATTAACTTATGTATTGTTTTCAAAATGTTGCAATTGAACACTACATGCAAATTAATACATTGTACCGATGCCTTTTTTGCGACAACTTCCTCAACGGTGTTCCCTGTTCGATAGCAAAAATAGATACGAAATTCCAAGACTGGTATCCGTACGTCGGTCACCACGTGGTGTTGTAAAGGCTAGCTAGCAGTGGGGAAAATATCGCGAAGAGCAGTCTGTATTTTTGCACATGCGTACTATGTATAAGCACAATTATAGATGAACCCGACATGACCTATCTGTAAGTGTTTTTCTTCTACTTTCTCTTTCGATCGGTATCGTGACCGGACCGGGATTTATATGACAAGTCGGGCTAGTGGCTTGGAATAATTGCAAGACCGGACCGACATTCAACCAGTGAATGTCTGTCGGACGTAGGTTAATGTTGAGCCCTGAAAGGGTTAACGGGGAAAGGGTTATGTGAATATGGACGCATTAGTATGGTTATGATTTGATCCCAGTAACTTTAAAGTTTTAGCCCGTGTCAACGTTGTTGTAGGCTGTGTCATTTATATGTAGTGTACTGGTAGTCATGCAAGTGTCGCGGTGCCGTAAAACCAAACTCACTCACTAACTCATACAAGTTGGGGCCTGTGGTCTTTGAACACATTTCTAGTTTTGAATAGAAGTTGATAGAAATCTGTTATAGAGATGAAGCAAATGATAGTTCTGTCATATAACTCAAACATCTGTTTGTTTTGCATTCAGTCCGAGGCTCTGGTCCTATCCCTTAGGGATCTGTTCCAAGCAGTGTATGAAATGAAGAAGAAGGAGGTGGAAGAGGCAAAGACAAAGATAGAGGAGCCAACGGAAAAGACAGAGGAGGTCAAAGAGACTCAGGAGCCCGTCTATCAGGTAAATCATATTGAAGCACTCACTCTGTGACCTACAGAAACTTATTTTAAATGGCAACCAATAATACAGACCCTGAGCATTGGGGTCTTCTGAGTGAAACTGCAATCCTCCTTCTCCCAGGTAACAGTGGGGTCTTCTGAGTGAAACTGCAATCCTCCTTCTCCCAGGTAACAGTGGGGTCTTCTGAGTGAAATTGCAACCCTTCCCCTCCCCTGTAACAGTGTGGTCTTCTGAGTGAAACTGCAACCCTCCCCCCTCCCAGGTAACAGTGGGTCTTCTGAGTGAAACTGCAACCCTCCCCCTCCCAGGTAACAGTGGGGTCTTCTGAGTGAAATTCCAATCCTCCCCCTCCCCTGTAACAGTGTGGTCTTCTGAGTGAAGCTGCAACCCTCCCCCTCCCCTGTAACAGTGTGGTCTTCTGAGTGAAGCTGCAACCCTCCCCCTCCCCTGTAACAGTGGGGTCTTCTGAGTGAAACTGCAACCCTCCCCCTCCCCTGTAACAGTGTGGTCTTCTGAGTGAAACTGCAACCCTCCCCCTCCCCTGTAACAGTGTGGTCTTCTGAATGAAACTGCAACCCACCCCCTCCCCTGTAACAGTGTGGTCTTCTGAGTGAAACTGCAACCCTCCCCCTCCCCTGTAACAGTGGGGTCTTCTGAATGAAACTGCAACCCTCCCCCTCCCCTGTAACAGTGTGGTCTTCTGAGTGAAGCTGCAACCCACCCCCTCCCCTGTAACAGTATGGTCTTCTGAGTGATACTGCAACCCTCCCCCTCCCCTGTAACAGTGTGGTCTTCTGAGTGAAGCTGCAACCCTCCCCCCTCCTAGGTAACAGTGTGGTCTTCTGAGTGAAACTGCAATCCTCCCCCTCCCCTGTAACAGTGTGGTCTTCTGAGTGAAACTGCAACCCTCCCCCTCCCAGGTAACAGTGGGGTCTTCTGAGTGAAACTACAACCCTCCCCCCTCCTAGGTAACAGTGTGGTCTTCTGAGTGAAATTGAAATCCTTCCCCCTCCTAGGTAACAGTGGCGTCTTCTGAGTGAAACTGCAACACCCCCCCCTCCCAGGTAACAGTGGGGTCTTCTGAATGAAACTGCAACCCTCCCCCTCCCAGGTTGTGATATATAGCATGCTCAATATTTGTGTGGAGGGGGGAAATGAAACCGTATTTGTTGTTATTACAAAGAGTGCATTTTGACAAATTAAAATTTGCCAACAGTGTAGACACAGATTGTTCTCAAGGGAATATGGCGTTTAGGTAAAAAAAAAAATGTACAGCTTTGTCAAAGTAATTTCTCACAGTTTAATCATAATTCTTTCACACTATATAGGGTAGGTATCATCAAGTTAAAAGTTTGTCAGTTTGTTAGGAATTCTATTTTAATAATATATTTCTTCCATGAATATTCATATGAGAAATAATGACGTCCGTCATGAATATTAATTAGATTGATTTGTTGTACTAGCATACGAGGGGTGTTCCATAAATAATGTCATCTGTGCTTTATTTCGCGGAAATCGTGCAATTCATGCACAAAACCACCTCGTGTCGATTGAGTGATCACTGGCTCGTGACACAGGTAAATATCTCGTCCACACGTTCACTTGCCTCGGTACAGTGTACATCGTTTCATAGCCTATTCGTTAGACTATACACAAAATGACAGGAAAACGAGCTGAAAATGTTCTTGAAATTAGGGCCTATATAAAAGGTATATCATTACTCGGCATAAAGGCTGTAGATATTCACCGCGAGGTGTGTGACATTTATGGGGAGGGCCAAATGTCCCACAGGACTGTTTGTAGGTGGGTAGCTAAATTTAGTGCTGGGCAGCAGCAACTGAAAGATGCTGCTCGCCCAGGTCGTCCTGCAACAACTACGACCAAAGGTAACATAGAAAAAATCCGAAATATCCTCAAAACTGATGCTCGATTCACCGTAAGACAATTGGCTCGAATGACAAACTTGTCGTTAGCAAGAGTTCATGCAATTTTGAAGAAACACCTAAAAGTTAGAAAGATAAATGCAAGATGGATACCCCATTTGTTAACGGATGAGCAAATGAAGACGCGTGTAACAATGGCAAAAAAACTTCTCAAAATGTACCCAAAATATAGTAAAAAGGCTTTTGATAATATAGTCACTGGTGATGAGACCTGGGTGTATTATTTTGAACCAAAGCGGAAGGTTTCCAACCGAATATGGGCCACTAAAAATGCCAGACGCCCAAGTATTGCCAAACGAATACGAACGGTAAAGAAGGTTTTGTATGCTATTTTTTTCACTAATAAGGGTCCAGCTATTCAAATCCCGGTGCCAAAAGGCAGAACGGTCACAGGCAAGTTCTATAAAAACGTTGTTCTGAGAAAATTGAAGAACTACTACGAAAGTAGCCGCCCCAAAACAGGACTTAAGTATGTCCGACTTTTGCATGATAATGCACCCGCTCACAAGGCACGTATTGTGACTGACTTTTTGGAGTCAGGGAAGGTTACCGTCCTTCCGCACCCTCCGTATTCGCCAGACTTGGCCCCCTGCGACTATTTTCTCTTTCCAAAACTTAAATATCATTTATCTGGAAGGAGATACAATTCGAGAAATGCCCTTGGATCTGCTGTTTATCAGTATCTGATGGGTGTCCCCATTGAAGAGTATGAAAAATGCTTCCAAAAATGGATTGACCGGCTAAAAAGGTGTATTCTGGCTGGCGGAGAGTATTTTGAAGGGCAGAGCAAATTAAAATGAACAAAAGCACTTCCGCTATATGAGCACCGATGCAAGTGACATTATTTTTGGAACACCCCTCGTATGGACACATGAACATTTGGCTATGTCAGAAACTGTCGAATCATACCTATATTATATCATAAGCAAACAGAGAAGACACTGATCAGACGACTCCTACAGGAGCCGTCTGATCTGGGTCTACTCTGTTTGCAAAGGGGTAGAAAGGCGTATTTATGGAGTAAAGGGTTGATATTTCTCAGTCAAATACTCTCTTGGATAGGAGATACTAATGGTTAGCAGCAAGATAGGGATTGCTTCAGAATTAAACCTTTCCCTGTTCAATATTCATGTAAGAAATAACGAAATCATGAATATTAATTAGCTGAATTTTTATAATGTAAAACTTCTAAGGTAATTACTTGCTGTGACAAAAACTCTAGAATCATATATTTATCATGTCATAATCAAACACAGCAAAGCCTGCTCAGATGACTCCTACAGGAGCCATCTGATCTTGGTCTTTTCTGTTTACAAAAGTGTGAAAAAGCATTTATATGAGGGAAAGGGTAAAGAGATTTTGATTGATGAAGACACATGATATCTACAGCTCTTGGAAACTTTTATCATAGCTTATCTAAGCCTATGATCCGGAGCTTTCTTCTTGACTTGTTAACCCATTCCCTCATAATGACGACTTTTGACGACTTTGTAAAAATCACTTTGTGAAACCATTGTGATAAATAGAGCAATTGCTCCTATAGGAGCAAATGCTGTATTTATCACAATGGTTTCAAACTACAAAATTCTAAAAGTTTCCTTTTCTCTAGTTAATGCTTCTTTTCGGTAGATTCATTCAAAGAGGTTGTATCTAAAAATAGCCTATGAGGTAATGGGTTAAACAGTGATAACTGTAATAGTTACTACATTGGATTGTCAAGTTGGATAAAGTACTGCAAATATTGAAGACTTAAAAATGAAGCATTTGATCAATCCCCATATTTCTGATGAAGCATCTGGTCAGGAATATCGCTGGTTTCAAAATTTTAACCCTTTAAATGCAAAAAATGTGTTCTGGCATTTGCAAACAGTACAGTCCGAGATCAGAGGACACCTAGAAGAATGTTTAGATCAGTGTCTGCACTGTTCATCATCCAGTATCTCCGGTAAATTTGCCATTCAAAATCCTGTGGCAAATTTATGCCTTTCATATTGAGGGCTTGGTGCAAAACTATTCTAACTCCTTCACAAAGTGAAGGAGTTAGAATAGTTTTGCACCAAGCCCTCGAATTATGGACTCAGGTAAACACTGATGGGGAATTCCAGGTTGAAAATTCAATATTCCTGGGGTTAAACACCCCCCCCCCCCCCCCCCCCCCCTTAATATGTTACACATATGCACTCGATGGAGAAAAAATGTGAATGTTGTTGAACAAAACAAGATGGCTGTCAAGTTTATGTTAATATGCTCAGTATGTAAACTTTTATCATTTTAACCCTTTGCTCCATAAATATGTATTTCTATGTCTTTGCAAACAGTAGACCCAGATCAGATGGCTCCTATAGGAGTCATCTGATCAGGGTCTGCTGCTTATGATATAGATACGATTCTACAGTTTCTGCCATGGCCAAAAATTCCTGTGTTCATATGCTATAATAAAAATTAACCTAATTAATATTCATGGTGTCATTATATCTGACATAAATATTAATGGAGCGAAGGGTTATATGGAGACAATTCATACTGAGAAGTTTTAGGAGAAGGAAGTATCTGATTACATCTCATTTTTAATAGCATGTTGAAAATTTGAGTTGTTTTGTTTTTTCACAGGAAATCAGTGTGGTAATATTAATTCTTCTTGTTCTTCATTATCACACTATTCATAAAACCTGTCTTGTTTCAGTTTTAGTATACTTTACTCCATAAATATGCCTCTTAACGTCATTGCGAACATAGCAGACCCAGATCAGATGGCTCTGATATGAGCTGTCTGGTCAGAGTCTGCCCTGATTCCTTCCGGAATAATATAGATCGGATTCTACAAATTTCTGTCAAGGCCAAAATTCCTGTGTTTGTATCATTATTTTAACAATTCATCTAATTAATATTCATGATGCCATTATTTCTACATGAATATTCATGGAGTAAAGAGTTTATTAGTTTCCTAGGTTCTCATTGTTTCTTTGTTGTTTGTCAACACATTGTTGCAATTTAACCGTTTAAATATATAGAAAATATTAGTAAGTTAACCTTTAGCCTGCTGTGGGCGGATGAGTTAATACTTATGCAAACAGTTTGGATCCAGATGAGACGCCGAGTAACTCGGCGTCTCATCAGGATCCAAACTGTTTGACAACCTGATTGCGTTTTGGCAGAAAAAGTGATTATACCTTGAATTTTGAAAATGTATAGGTGAACAATTCTGTAAAAATATTTTGCTCAGCAGGCTAAAGGTTAAGTGGCTTTTGCAAAGGGTGTAGACCTAGATGAGAGGGCTCCTGGAGGAGCCTGCTGATAAAAGTTTGCACTGTTTGTCATTCAAAATCCTCTAGCAAACTCGGCACTTTCATACTGAATGAACTGTACCTTAAAACAATGATGGAGCATTCCACTTTGGAAATTCAGCATTCCAAGGGTTAGAGATGGTCTGTACAATCCTCAATCAATAGATTTCTCTGTGATATGGCAGTAACGTTCAACGCTTTGCCATGAAGTAACTATCTTCTACAAAAATATCATTTGCTTAATTTCTTCAAAGCAGATTTTCCCCTCCATTTTATTGTAGTCATTATTGTGTCCAACAATTTGAAATCAGATGAGACAAAAAGTTACTCAGGGTATTATCTGACTGCAAACTGTTTCTATAGGAAATTACAAATTCAATAATAGCATGCAAATTGTTCAGTGAATCGAACGACGTCATATGGTAAGAGGAACACGCCATATGCATAATAATGATGATACCATATCAATTATGTGGTCACGTCATGCTTTAGGATGGCATGTTTCTTGCATTTTGATAATTTGCATGACGAACCCCCTAAACTGTTTGCGTGTTAAATAGTTATTGTCTGCTTGTTTGTTACAAACCTCAATACGGATTGTTTAATTTCTTTTGACAGTACAATAAAAAGTGAAAGTTTGTGTGCTGATGAGTTTATTTCCAATCCAGTTCTATACTACTGTCAAGTGTTTAGTTCTAGTGTACTATGAATTTTAATGATATACATGTAAGATATAATGACTGTATGAAAATTAATTAGCTGATTTCATTAGTGGCATATGGTCATGCCAGAAAACGTAGAATCAGATCTATATAATTTCATAAGCAAACAGAGCTATGGAAGATAAGATGGCTCCATAGGCGCCATATGATCTAGGTTTATTCTGTTTATAAAGGCGTGAAAAAGTACCTGTTTTAGGTAAAGAGTTAACCCTTCGCTTGCTGTTCACGTCAATATACCTACCTGTAAATAGTGAAGACCCAGATGCAGGAGCTGTCTCATCAGGGTCTGCACTATTTACAAGTTGAGTGTGCAACCAGTGCACTCCACAGCAGTGATTGCTAAGAGACATAATTGTAGACAGTGAAGATATATGTAATTATACCACAGGGCATGGGTAAAGAAGAAGAAATGCATTTTAAAATTCAGCAAGAGAAGGGTTAAGATGGCTGCTTCCTAGATTAATGAAGTAACAATTAGCCTTTAGTGACTGTATCTTGAAAATTGTTGGGATATAATTTATTATGTTGTCACTTGCATGTGGTTTTGAGGCATGCCAGTTATTTAGATGTGTGCATGCTTGGCCCCTTGAACATGCCAAATGAGTGAACTACCACTTGAAAACAGTGTGAAACAAGACTAGCAAACTCATAGAGGATCCCCCTCATCAGGGTCTGCACTGTTTGTCATTCAAATTCCACAAGCAAATTTAAGTCCTTCATACTGAATGGATTCTTGCAGTAAATTCCAATGGGCCAGTATATTTTGAATATTCTACATTCAAATGGTTCAGTTTATTTACGAGTATGACAATGTATACTCTTCCCTCTTCTGATAATGGCAAGCCTACTTTAGTCTTTGGGGATCAAATTTTGATTTCAAAATGACAAATTGGTAGAGAATCTAATTACACTGAACATCAGATTGCTAGACAAACGTTGTTTACGATGTTTACTGAGGTAAAATAATGAAAGTGAAAATATGATCGATCACTGATGAAGATTAAAAAGGGACCCTTATTAAACCTGTACCTTACTAAAAGTTAAACAAGGATAATAAACATTTATGCATGAATTGATCTCTTCTTGAATATTCATTACTTTTATATAAGGTATATATTTCACAGGAATTTTTGGCTTAAAATAAAACTAGTACCAGAATTGTATAAGTTTATAAGCGAACAGGGTAGACCTTGATCAGATGTCTCCTGCAGGAGCCATCTGATCTTGGTCCGCTCTGTTTGCAAAGGCATGAAAAGGGGTTAAAAAGGGACCCTTATTAACCCTTTATCTCATGGATTTATAAATGGATTCATGATTTCACGAATACAGGTATTCATTAACCCTTTCCCTGTTCTAAGTTTAGTGCAGATTTCAATACCTACTGAATATTCATTTACAAAATAGTTATAAAGAAATATGGAAGGTGGAACATTGTAGATATTTTAGAAAGTATAGAAACAGATCTATCAAATTCTATTAGCAAACAGAGTAGACCCTGATCAGACGGCTCCTCTAGGAGCCGTCTGATCTGGGTCTACTCTGTTTGCAAATGTGTGAAAACACGTTTATATGAGGAAAAGGGTTAATTGAATTTGATAATGACTAGTGACCACAAGGGAATTCTTGGCTGTTTCAGAAACTATAGAATCAGACCTATAGTATTCATAAGCAAACAGCACAGATCATGATCTGATAGCGCCTACAGGACACATCTGATAGTGCCTACAGGACACATCTGATATGGGTCTACACTGGTTGCAAATGCATGAAAAAGTCTCTCATTTGCAAACAGTGTATGCCCAGGTCAGAGGGCTCCTAGAGCTCTATGTAACTTTTATCTGCAAAATTTGCAATCTGTTTCAATTTCAAAAAGACTGTTTTCCTCAATATATTTTCTAAAACACAGTGCCAGATAGTGAGACAGTTTGGATCCTGGTGAAATGCCAGGTTACATGACTGTTTGCAAAAAACATCATAAAATGATCCAGTTTTGAAAGAACTTGGCTGATTTTAACTATCAGTAGTAAAGTTTGTCAGCTGATTTTAACTATCAGTAGTAAAGTTAGTAGACAAGAAGGTCGTTCCACTCTGATGACAAATCATGATTGCCTAGACAAACAGTTTGGATTCAGATGAGACCCAAGTAAGGATCCAAACTGTTTCATTCTCAGATTGTACCTTTGATTAGGGCTGGGAGAAAAATGTACTCCGAGAAATGTAGCTTTGGGAAAAACATTGCAGACAGATACTTAGTGTTTCAAAGCCAGATGCCTTGAAATCAAAAGAAACAGTGAAACACCTCTAAACCGGATATCCAATTTTGTATAAATTTTGGTCTTGGAGACAGATGGCAGCTTAATGCATGGTGAAAGTCATGCAGAAAGCTCCTCTAGGAGCTTTCTGCATGACTTTCACCCTGCATTTAGCAGCCACCTGCCTACTGGAGTTCCAATTTAGAGAGGTTTTACTGTTCTCATCTTACCCTTCAGTAATAGTGGTGTCTGGCTAAACAAATATTTGAAGCTTTTGATGTTCTTGTTTTATTGCATATTTGATCAAATTTCATATTCTGCCTGCTGCCTGCAGTATGTTATAGGGACGTTTGGATGTTGGAAGAAATACAGAATAGCCTAGTAAAATGGCTTTTAGTATGGATTGTTTGAATGAGGTCTTTGTATTTGAAGTAATATACATGTATTAAAAAAATCACATTAACCCTTTTCTCCATGAATATTCATGTAGCATGAATATTAATTAGCGGTATCTGATTTTATTTTATATAATGACTTAGGAATACATGACAGAAATTGTAGAATCAGTACAGTGTATTGTTTCATAAGCAAACAGCAGACCCTAATCATACTCATCTTACAGGATCAATCTGATCTGAGTCGAATATGTTTGCAACGACATTAGAAGGCATATCTTTGGTGTAACTGGTTAAGTATTTTTATTTTCGAATGTAATGACATCATGAATATTGACTAGATATATTTTCTTAATAGTATAATTTGAGGGCTTGGTGCAAAACTATTCTAACTCCTTCACTTTGTGAAGGAGTTAGAATAGTTTTGCACCATGCCCTCGATATGAACTCATCAAATTTTGGCCATGATAGAAACTAGAATAAGATCTATATAGTAAACAGAGCAGACCCTGATCAGATGGCTCCTATAGGAGCCATCTGATCTGGGTCTACTGTTTGCAAAGGCGTAGAAAGTCTTATTCATGGAGTAAAGGGTTAAAGGACAGCCATATAACAGAAATATTCAGTGGGCAAGTTGACTGATTACAGAATTACATAACTGAATTTCAGTTTTCTGTATCAAACAGATGAGTATCTCTCATGCAAAGGATCAGTGGATATTTGTTTGACCTGCAACTTCACCTGATAGAAATGCGTTTACATTGAAACCCCTCTAAACCGGACAAATTAGTTTCAGTACCAGTCTTTAAATACAGGTGGTAGCTTAATGCAGGATGAAAGTTCTTTGGGAGCTTTCTGCATAACTTTCACCCTGCAATAATCAACCACCTGTCTAAAAAGACCTCAATTCTTCTTTATTAAGATTCTAGTTTAGAGGGGGTTACTGTATATGTTTTTGCAAACAGGGGCTGGGCCATCTGATCAGGGTCGTGTTCTGTTCACTTATAGAATAATAAGGATCAGGGTCCATGCTTATAAAGCTTTTAGTTGAGTCTGAGATCGTTCTCAAGCTTTTGATTGGTCAGATTTGAGCCAAAGGTCAGATTTGAGTTCTTTGATTGGTCAGATTTGAGCCAAAGGCTCAAATCTGACCAATCAAAGAACTCAAATCTGACCAATCAAAAGCCTGAGAACGAAACTCAGACTCAACTAAAAGCTTTATAAGCATGGACCCAGATTCTACAGTTTCTGTTGTGGTCAAAAACTCCTGTATTCACACACCATTGTAAAAGTTCAGCTAATAAATATTCATGATATCATTATTTCTTACATTAGTTTTCTTGAGGGAAAGGGTTAAAAAGTTGGCTATATAAATATTAACTTTGCATAATTGGTCAAAATAAATGTTTTGTTGGAGTTGATGTGAATAGCTAATTGAAAACTGGTATTTGTCTGAAGTATCCTGCCAAGCTCTTCAACCCTTTTGACACTGTATTATCACTTGAACAGCCCAATCAGTGCTTAACTATTGAGTATGAATGACTTTAAACATGCTATAGAGGATTCTGAATGACAAACAGTGCAGACCCTGATCTGGGAGCCCTCTGATCTGGGTGTACACTGTTTGCAAATGACATGCGTGTCCCACGTTCAAAGTGTTAGTCATTTGAAAGCAGAATACAAGTTAACTGGCATTTGCAAACATTGTAGTCCTAAAAAGGCCTTTGATCAGGGTTTGACCTTTGGTCAGAGTTTGACCTTTGATTCTACATGACACCCTGCAGTAAGCAGCAACCTGCCTAAAAGTATCTAAATTATTCTCTACAAGAATTCTGGTTTAGAGGGGTTTTACTGTAAATACTTTTTCACGCCTTTGCAAATAGAGTAGACCTAGATCAGATGGCTCCAATAGGAGCTTTGTTTGCTTGTGAAATCATATAGATCTGATCCTCCAGTTTTATATCTAAGTCAAAATTTCCCCTTGAAATATTTATAGGAGCAATGGCGGAGAAAGGTGTATTTATGGAGTAACGGGCTAAAAGGGAGAGTAGGTTTCATCAAAATGATTCTTGTGTGTTAGTTAACCCTTTCCCTGTTCTAAGTTTATTCCAAATTTCAATACCTGCTGAATATTAATTAACAAAATAGTTATAAAGAATTGCTAAAGGTGGAATACTGTAGCCATTTTTAGAAAGTAAAGAAACAGATCTATCAAATTCTAATAGCAAACAGAGTAGACCCTGATCAGACGGCTCCTCTAGGAGCCGTCTGATCTGGGTCTACTCTGTTTACAAATGCGTGAAAACACGTTTGTATGAGGGAAAGGGTTAAGGGACTTTGTCCACGTAGTGGGGGTGGGGGAGATATCAGTTTTTGTATCAAAAACAATTCTAGTTATAATAGCAGTATGAACGCAGGAATGTTTAGCCATGGCAGAAATTACAGAATCTTATCTTGGTCTACTCTCTTTGCAAAAGTGTGAAATCTCTTATCAGGTAAAGAGTTAAGTTTTGCTTGCATGCATTACAAATACAGCATAAGGAAGATATTAAGAAAGGAAGTTTAAGCAGTTTCTGTGACCTGATTTGAAGGAACTTTCTGTGATGTGTTAGATTTAACCCTTAACCCTTTACTCCATGAATATTTATGTAGAAAATAATGACATCATGAATATTCATTAGATTAATTATAATAATAATAATAGCACATGGACACAGAAATCTTTTGTAAGAGCAGAAACTGTAGAGTCATATCTTTACTATATCATAAGCAAATAGAGCAGACCCTGATCAGACGGGATCTACAAGAGTTGTCTGACCTGGGTGACCCCGGTCTGCTCTGTTTGCAAAGGTGGATAAAAGCGTAATTATGGAGTAAAGGGTTAACCCAGGGTCCTTTTCCCTCATATACATGTATACACTTTTCATGCATTTGCAAAAGAGTAGACCTAGACCAAATGGCTCCTGTGAGAGCTGTCTGATCAGGGTCTGCTCTGTTTGCATATGACATATGGTATACATCCGATTCTATGGTTCTTGTAAAAGCAGAATTTTACATTACAAAATTAAGCTAATAAATATTCATGATATATTGAACAGGGAAAGGGTTAAAGTGTGTGAATAAGGTCTATAGGACCTTTGCAAAGAGTGTAAACCCAGATCTAAGGGCTCCTGTGGGTACCAAGATCTAAGGGCTCCTGTGGGTATCCAGATCTAAGGGCTCCTGTGGGTACCCAGATCTAAGGGTTCCTGTGGGTACCCTGATCTAAGGGCTCCTGTGGGTACCCAGATCTAAGGGCTCCTGTGGGTACCCTTTGATCAGGATTTGCTCTGTATGTCATAAAAATCGATTAATAGTAATACAATTTTTTGTTAAATAAATATTCAGAAAGGGAAGAGCGAATTTTAACTGTTCGGCAGGTTAACCCATTACCTCATAGGCTGTTTTTAGATACAACCTCTTTGAATAAATCTACCGAAAAGGAACATTAACTAGAGAAAAGGAAAATTTTAGAATTTTGTAGTTTGAAACCATTGTGATAAATAGAGCATTTGCTCCTATAGGAGCAAATGCTCTATTTATCACAATGGTTTCACAAAGTGACTTCTACAGAGTTCAAAAGTCGTCAATATGAGGGACTAGGTTAAGGGTTAATAAGTCTATGACCTACATGTATATTATATTCTGACTGTGTTATGTGACCTACATGTATATTATATTCTGACTGTGTTATGTGACTTTCAGGTGCCTTCAAACAAACCAGTGGACAATGGTGAGGAGTCCACCTACCAGGTATGTAAGGAAATCTTAGGACATACTGAACCCTTGTTTGGAGCATGAAAAGCAAACAAGTTTTAGTAAAACTTCCACTCGAAAGAAGTCGAAATGTCTTTAAATAGGTGGTAGATTAATGCAGGTATTTCTTTTTGCATGAAGCAGTCGCCTGCTTTCAAATACTCCCATGTTGTTGCTTTAACCTCCATACTTTTACCTTAGCCATGGCAAGCAGAGTAGACCCAGATCAGACAACTCCTGTAGGGTCTGCTTTGTTATCCCCCCCACCCATACACACACAAGGCAGGAGGCATATAGCCTCACTCTTGTCTATCCAGTTGTACATACGTCTGTCCGTACATCCTACAAATTTTGTTTGTCCAACTCTTATATACACCAATGGGAGGATTTACTTCAAACTTTGTAGACGAACAACGCTCATGTGAAGATGTACATGAAGAGGGCAATTTTTGCTCCTATCATTATTACCAGAGTTATTGGACTTCTGCACTAAATAATGGGTAGTGAAAAGTGCTTGATTTAGAGACAATATCGCCAGGGGGGATCCGTGTTCTATAGACAAGATCTTCTAGTTTGCTTGTAGGTTACAGTTTCTCTTCCTCTTGCCATGGCAATTAATTTCCTTATTGAACATTTGTAATGCAAGAATTAAACTAATGAAATGTCATAATATGAGGAGTTATAAATATTCACCAGGTAAAGGGTTAAAGAATATTTACCAAATGTACGGACAGTTTAAGTCATACAGTAAAACTCCTCTAATGCGATCACATAGATATCTTTAAAAGTAGGTAGTTGTTTAATGCAGGACAAAAGTTATGCAGATATTATGCATAACTTTTGTCCTGCATTAAGCTACCACATGCCTTTAAGACACTTTTGGTGATCACAATGGAGAGGTTTTACTGTATCTTATATTTGATTGATCATGGAATTTGACATCCTTATCTATCCACCCTGTGATACAGTGCATGCGTACTGGTATATACATACAGCTGCACATTTATTAGCATTGTGACAGTATTTAGTGTCCTATCACACTTTTAGTTCAATCACTTTTATTGCTCCAAGAGTTTTGAAAAAAACTGCACCATTGATGGAATAGAAAAGAGTCATACATTTTCCTGTCTCTTTCCAGGTACCAACGAACAATAACCCAGTTGAGACAGAGACACCGGATCTCCTGAATCTAGAAAATGAGCTGCATTCTATGGAACAGGTAGGACTCTTCCACAGACATACTTCATAATCGAGGGCTTGGTGCAAAACTATTCTAACTCCTTCACAAAGTGAAGGAGTTAGAATAGTCTTGCACCAAGCCCGCGTTATATTCTGTGCAGTCTGTTCTAACTCTTTGCTTGCTAGCGGCAAATTTTGTGATAACCAGTGCAAACGGTTTAGATCCAGATGAAGTATGGAGTAACTCAGTGTCTCATCAGGATCCAAACTGTTTTGACACATTGTATCTTTATTGACCATGTAATTCACATACACACCTTTCTATGTCTTTGCAAATAGAGTAGACCTAGAACAGACGGCTCCTGTAAGAGCCATCTGATCAGAGTCTGCCCTGTTTGCTTATGAAATAATAGAGATATGATTCTGCTATTCTGCTATTTCCAAACATTCCCGTGTTCATGGGTAATTTTTTAAATTAAACTACAATGTATTTATCATTCATGATGTCATTATTTCATACATGAATATTCACGAAGTAAAGGTTGAAAAGAAATGTAAGAAAAAATGCATTTGAAATTGTAGCAAATAAGTTAATGACAATTACTGGTACTAAATATGCAAAGAGTTACAATAGCAATGCTTTTGTACTGTACAGTTGCATATTTGAGGAATGGTAATGCATACATAACAACCTACTGCTGTGCCAGTCTCTGTCTTACAACCTTACATCTCTTTGCCCATTGGATGTATGCAGTGTTGTGCCAAGGTTTGAGGGTTGGGGCAAGTTCATGTGGACGCACTCTGAAAACAATTTTTGCACATAGTCTGAAAACAATGGAGCATACACTTTTAAGTTGTGTAAATGTTTTAACCCTTTTTATACACCCTAAGGTAACATCGATTATATTATGGTATGGCACTCATCCGTCTGTCTGTCCATCTGCCCATTAGCTACATCTTTATCCACTCAATAACTTCGCAATTATTGGGTGTGCTCTCTTCATACTTAGTAGCAAGGTTGGTCATGGCTAGTAGATGACCCCTATTGATTTTGAGGTCAAAGGTCAAGGTCACAGTGACTTTCAACTCAAAAATCTTGTGTGCTCATTAACTTGATAAGTATAAGGTGTGCTGTCTTCATACTTGGTAGGAAGGCTGGTCATGGCTAGTAGATGACCCCTATTGATTTTGAGGTCAAAGGTCACAGTGAGCTTCAACTAGAAACATTTATCCACTCATAACTTTGTAAGTATTATGTGTGCTGTCTTCACACTTGGTAGGAAGGTTGGTCATGGCTAGTAGATGACCTCTGTTGATTTTGAGGTCAGTCGTTCAAAGGTCAAGGTCACAATGACCTTCAACTAAAAAATCTTGTCCGCTCAATAACTTGCTGTCTTCATACTCGGTAGGAATGTTGGTCATGGCCAGTACATGACCCCTATTGATTCTGAGGTAAGTCGGTCAAGGTCACGGTGACCTTCAACTCAAAAATCTTTTCCGCTCAATAACTTGATAAGTATTAGGTGTGCTGTCTTCATACTTGGTAGGAAGGTTGGTCATGGTCAGTACATGACCCCTATTGATTCTGAGGTCAGTCTGTCAAAGATCAAGGTTACACCTTCAACTCAAAAACCTTGTCCGCTCAATAACTTGATAACTATAAGGTGTGCAGTCTTCAAACTTAGTAATGAAGCTGGTCATGGCAAGTAGATGACCCCTATTGATTTTGAGGTCAGTCTGTCAAAGGTCAAGGTCACAGTAAGCACTCCAGAATACATGTCCGCTCAATAACTTGATTAGGCGTGCTGTCTCATACTTAGTAGGAAGGGTGGTCATGGCCAGTAGATGACTCCTATTAATTTTGAGGTCAGTGGGGTCAAAGGTCAAGGTCACAGTGAAGTGACCTTCAACTTGAATTAATATTTTGCATATTACAACGGTATATACTTCGGGCATACAATGCTCCAACACACGGGGCTCTTGTTCTGGATAGATATGCCTTTGATACCTTTGCAAACGGAGTAGACCAAGGCAGATAACTCCTGTAGGAGCCATCAGGGTCCATGCTTATAAAGCTTTTAGTTGAGTCTGAGTTTCTTCTCAAGCTTTTGATTGGTTAGATTTGAGTTCTCAAGCTTTTGATTGGTCAGATTTGAGCCAAAGGCTCAAATCTGACCAATAAAAAACTTGAGAACGAACTCAGACTCAACTAAAAGTTTTATAAGCATGGACCCTGATCAGGGTCTGCTTTTGTTTGCTGATATGGTACAGATTCTCAGAGTACAGTTTGCCATGGCAACAAATTTTCCTTTTTTATATTTTTCATACAAGAATCAATTAATATTCAAAATAGGTGGCATCTTTCATGAATATTTATCAGTCCAAGGGTTAAAGGATATTTATTAAAATAATGCACGACTGCTTCAGTTTTGCAGCCTAGGCACAACACTACGTATGTCCTGTCAAGCTTGGTGAATGACTTATTATAATGCCAGATTGTAGTTTAAAGCTTGTTAGCTTCAGTATATAACTTCTACTGCATTTTTAGCTTGTCTGTTTCGAAGGAAAGTCGAGCTATGGTGATCACTGAGTCGTAGGCATAGTCATCGTTGTCGTCGGCATGCAAAAACTTTAATGCAGCTCATTATTCGAAAAGTATATGAGGTATCAACATGAAACTTCATAAGTTAGTAGATCTCATTGAGGGGAAGGCCCCTACATAAGAACCATAACTCTTTATTTCAAAATTTGGGGGAAAAAGATGTTTATTTTAGCTGGACAAACACCAAATCAGACGAGCGTTGGTGCCGCACATGGCTCTTGTTTATATTGAAAATTCATTAGCTTTGCCATAAGAAGAGGTACCTTTGCAAATAGTGTTGACCCAGATCAGTCCCCTTGTCTCTGATGCTTGGTCTTATCAGGGTCTTACACTGTCAAGCTGTATAACTAAATATGACATTCAGGTGAATGTGAAACAATGTTGACCAATACAGACCAGTGAGCGTCTATTCTTAGTACACACTTTCACTTAACCCTTTCCCTCATATGAATGTCTTTAAACACCTTAGCAAACAGAGTAGACCCAGATCAGATGGCTCCTATAGGAGCCCTCTGATCAGAGTACTCTGTTTGCTTATGAAATAATAATAAATCTGAATCTACAGTTTCTATTAATACTAAAAAAATGTCCAAGACATGTACTGTTACAAAATTCAGTCACTAAATGTCTGTGATGTTATAATTTCTCACATGAATATTCAACAGGTAAAGGGATAAGTAGTCCCAAGGTACATTTTTCTCATGGTCTAGCACATATTTAGTATAAATATTGCACTGGTGTAGAAATTGCTAGTCTATATAACCCTTTTCTGAACTGTCTTTATTAACAAAAGTTTGTTTATTTTGACTTGATGTATAAGTTTGTTTGTTTTGACTTTGTGTATAATCATTACAGTCCCAACAGTTACCTGTTTTGCTTGCCTTGTAGCGTATAGAACAGATTGACACTATGGAGGAGCTGTTTAAGGAGTTGGAGGCTCCACCGCCTGCCAGTACCCAGACCTCCACTAGCACCCCATCATCATGGTCTAGTTCTCTTGCTGGCCTAGTCTCTCCACCGCAGCAATCCCAGTTCACTCTGGGTGGGGCCCCATTCCCAGGTTCTGGGACTCAGGCTTTCCCAGTCCAGAATCAGCCTTTTGGAGCTCCCACCCAGCCCCAGCAAATGTTTGGAGCACCTGGCCAGCCACAGCCAGGGCCTTTTGGTTTCCAGCAGCCCAATATGGGGGCCCAGCCTGGGGCAAGTCCATTTGGACCACCGTTCCAGGTTTGTTATATTGCCCCACCATACTTTTTTCAGAACAATTTTCATGAAAACAATATTTACAATTTTAAATCATTAAATAAAAGGTTTTTTTATTACCTTTAGAATGCTAGGCAAAGTTTCATATATGTGGTCTGCTTCTCTCTCAGTATGCCAGCTTTTTTTGTTTTGTTTTAATACACAGATAAATTCAGTCTGAGTGTGAATCAATTTGCATCTAGGTGAAACTGTGTTTGTTTGTTTTGCAAATTGCATCCACACCTTTAGCAGTTGTAATAACAAGTTCACCCATGGTATGCTGTAAGTTGACTCATAGGCTGTATTTGAACCCAACCTCTTTAAATATATCTACTTAAAAAGAACATTTACCAAAAGAACAGGAAACAATTAAAAGTGTGTAGTTTTGAAATCATTGTGATAAAAAGAGCATTTTCTCATATGGAGCAAATGCTCTTTTTATCACATTGGTTTCAAGAAATGACTGACAAAGCCAAAATGTTAAGCAAGATCTAAAACAATGACTGCTGTACACACAATGACTGCTATACACACACAATGACTGCTATACACACACAATCACTGCTGTACACACTCTCACTGCTGTACACACAATCACTGCTGTACACACTCTCACTGCTGTACACACAATCACTGCTGTACACACTCTCACTGCTGTACACACAATGACTGCTGTACACACACTCACTGCTGTTCACACAATGACTGCTGTACACATAATGACTGCTGTACACACAATCACTGCTGTACACACAATGACTGCTGTACACACACTCACTGCTGTTCACACAATCACTGCTGTACACATAATGACTGCTGTACACACAATCACTGCTGTACACATAATGACTGCTGTACACACAATGACTGCTATACACAATATGACAATCACTTGTACACATACAATCACTGCTGTACACACACAATGACTGTTGTACAGACACAATAACTGTTGTACACATAATGACTGTTGTACACACAATGACTGCTGTACACACACACTGACTACTGTACACGCAATGGCTGCTGTACACACACAATGACTGCTGTACACTCAATGACTGATGTACACACACTGACTGCTGTGCACATAATGACTGCTGTGCTCACACAATCACTGTTGTACACACTGTGACACAATGATTGCTGTACACACAATGGCTGCTGTACACACACACAATGACTGCTGTACACATACAATGACTGCTGTACACACAATGACTGTTGTACACACAATGACTGTTTGACACACAATGACTGCTGTACTCACACACAATGATTGCTGTACACACGGTCACTGTTGTACACACACAATCACTGCTGTACACACAATGACTGTTTGACACACAATGATTGCTGTACACACACATTCACTGCTGTACACACACAATAACCGTTGTACATACAATGTCTGTTATACAAACAATGACTGTTGTACACACAATGACTTGTATACATAATGACTGCTGTACACACAGACTGCTGTAAACACTCTGACTGCAGTTAACACAATGACTGCTGTACACACAATGACTGCTGTACACACGATGTTGTACACACAAGGACTGCTGTAAACACACTGACTGCTGTAAACACACTGACTTCTGTAAATACACTGACTGCTGTAAACACTGACTACTGTAAACACAATGTATGCTGCAAACACACTGACTGTTGTACACACAATGTCTGTCATACACACACTGACTGCTGTAAACACAATTGACTGATGTACACACAATGTCTGTTGTACACACAATGACTGCTGTAAACACAATGACTACTGTAAACACACTGACTGCTGTACACACAATGTCTGTCATACACACAATGACTGCTGTAAACACACTGACTGCTGTACACGCAATGTCTGCTATACACACAATGACTGCTGTAAACACAATGACTACTGTAAACACACTGACTGCTGTAAACACACTGCCTGCTGTGCTCACAATGTCTGTCGTACACACACTGACTACTGTAAACACAATTAATGCTGTACACACAATGTCTGCTGTAAACACACTGACTGCTGTAAACACACTGACTGCTGTAAACACTGACTGCTGTAAACACACTGACTGCTGTACACACAATGACTGCTGTAAACACACTGACTGCTGTAAACACAATGACTGCTGTAAACACACTGACTGCTGTAAACACACAACACAATGACTGCTGTAAACACACTGACTGCTGTACACACACTGACTGCTGTAAACACACTGACTGCTGTACACACAATGTCTGCTGTAAACACACTGACTGCTGTAAACACACTGACTGCTGTACACACAATGTCTGCTGTAAACACACTGACTGCTGTAAACAGTGTTGTTGCACAACTCACTAACCCTCATCATTGACCTGACTGACATTTGTAAACAGCCTGGATCCAGATGAGAGACATAGTATTAGTAACTCAGTCACTTACCAGGACCCAAGCTGTTTGACACTGGAGCCAGTAGTCTCTCAAAAACTTGAGCAAATCTAAAATGGCCCACATGTTTAATGCTTAATGTGTGTGAACCGAGTATATAAGATTTTTGCAAACAGTGTAAACCCAAATGAAAGAGCTCCTGAGGGGGCCCTTTGATCAGGGTCTGCACTGTTTCTCATAAAAATAGTTTCTTCTGTGATAAATTCTGATACAGTTTTATGTAAACTTTAATTACTTTTCAGAAAGGGAGGATCCAGTTTTAATTATTCAGCAGATTAACCCTTTACTCCATGAATGTGCCTTTCTACATTCATGACATTGTTATTTCTTGCTTGAATAGTCATGGAGTAAAGGGTTTATGGTTAAGAAAGAATATACAGCTGTTGCACCATTCTGTATTCAAGGAAAACAGAGCTATAGATAAGGTATATACTGACTGATCAAAATCTGTATAGGTACTACTTAAATCGAAATCTACTACTTAAATAGAAATCTGTACCTAAACCCTGTATTATAGGTACTACTTTAATCAAAATCTGTACCTAAACCCTGTAGTATAGGTACTACTTAAATCAAAATCTGTACCTAAACCCTGTAGTATAGGTACTACTTAAATCAAAATCTGTACCTAAACCCAGTAGTATAGGTACTTCTTTTGAGAGGCCATTCTAATTAGTACTAACGCCATTTGATTCACAGTGAAATATAGAAAACAGTTTGCCGAGACTTGACTGAATACTTTATCTAAAGCTCTGGAAAAAGAGATCATTATAAAGACAATGACTTTCCACTCTTCTTACTATTTAACATTACTCTTGGTCTAACTATAACTCTTGCATATACTCACTGGAATGCTTAATATAACAGTTTCTAATCTGCAGAACAATGTTTATATTCTGTATACGTTTCTGATTTCTCTGCAAAACCCTTTCTTGTTGTTAGTCTCTTACTGCATAAACACGTTTATTTTTATGCTTTCATGTATTTGATATCAAAGACCCGGCGTTTTTCGACAATGTAATACAGTAAAACCTCTCTATAACGGACACTAATATACATCAAGTATTTTGTGTTAAAGGCAGGTAACTGCTTAAAGCAAGGTGAAAGTAAAACAGAACGCTCCTTTAGGAGCGTTCTGTTTTACTTTCACCTTGCTTTAAGTAGCCACCTGTCCTAAAAACATAATTAGCATAATTTAGTGGCCATTATAGAGAGGTTTTACTGTATTTCTTTTGGTTGAGTTTTAGTTTTGTTAGCTGTTCAACATAGGCCAATAATATTTTGATGTAGAACAAAAGTATCGATGAAATACTTATTTTGTATCACGGGCATTTTTCGATATAAGTTCAAATTGACAATCTTCATATTAAACAATATTTGAACATAAAAAATACCAAGTTTTATGATGTTATTGAAAATACGTGTTGTAGGGACTGTCACTATAAGTTCCTGAAAGTGCTTAATTATTTTAAAAAAAAAGACTGTAAGTGGATGCCACAGAATGATGGTATGCACCCTGAGGTTAAAATGAGGATAATTCATTTGTTTACCTCTGCATGTTAACCCTTTCCCTCATATAAACGTGTTTTCACGCATCTGCAAACAGAGAAGACCCAGATCAGACGGCTCCTAGAGGAGCCGTCTGATCAGGGTCTGCTCTGTTTGCTATTAGAATTTGAAAGATCTGTTTCTTTGCTTTCTAAAATGTCTACAATGTTCCTCCTCCTATATTTCTTTATAAGTATTTTGTTAATGAATATTCAGTAGGTATTGAAATTTGGAATAAACATAGAACAGGGATAGGGTTAAGTAATTGTTGTCTCTAACTTTTGTTGTCTGCTGCAATTATGAAAATTATTTTTTCTTTCATTTCTTTTCAAAACATACAATCAAAGTATCAGACACTTTTTATTCTAATGAGATAACTAGGTGCTGAGTGTCTCATCTGGATCTAAACCGTTTGCATATACATGTGGGTTATCACAAACTGCTGCTAGCATGCAAAAAGCTACAGACAATAGTGGTGGAAATATTTGTCTTTACTATTACAACTTGTGTTTTTCTGTCAGGTCCCAAATGTTCCACCTAGGACTGGGATGGGATTTCAGGGACAGCCAGGAGCCTTTCCAGGGACCCCTTTTCCTGGAACTCAACCCCAGCAGCCGGCTTTTCCTGTAGCTGGACCTATGGGAGCTCCTCAGCCTAGTGTAGTGGTCACAGTAAGTATAAGCAACACAGTAGATAAGTGCAAAACTTAACAACTTCAGCATTTCATCCATCATTAACCCTATCCCTGTTCTGTGTTTATTCCAAATTTCAATATCAATGTGAATATACATGGACAAATAGTTATAATGAAATGTGAAAGGTGGAACATTGTAGCCATTTTAGAATCATCAAATTCCATTATAGGAGCTGTCTGACCTGGGTCTACTCTGTTTGCAAATGCGCGAAAAGGTGTTTATATGAAGGAAAGGGTTTGCATGCACTAATTAGTGAACTGTGTCCAAACATGTATTTTGAGTGATTGCAAAGTCAATTTGAAAGGGTGTTTCTGAAAGAATTTTTTTTGCCATTATGACTTTGTTTGCAAAAGCATTAAAAGAATTATTTATGTAGTAAAGGGTTAAGACTTAACCCTTTCCCTCATATAAACGTGTTTTCACGCATTTGCAAACAGAGTAGACCCAGATCAGACGGCTCCTAGAGGAGCCGTCTGATCAGGGTCTGTTCTATGTGCTTATGGAATTTGATAGATCTGTGTCTTTACTTTCTAAAATAGCTACAATGTACCACCTTCCAGATTTGATTATAAGTGTTTTGTTCATGAATATTCAATGGGTATTAAAATTTGGACTAAACATAGAACAGGGAAAAGGTTAAGTCAGTTTGTAAACTAGCTTAACTAACTGATCTATAATAATTTCATAAGCAAACAGAATAGACCCTGATCAGACAGCTCCTATAGAAGCCATCTGATGTTGGACTACTCTGTTTGCAAAGGCATAAAAACGCATTTTATATATAAAGGAAAGGGTTAAATCATCTTTTCTGTTGACATGATTATGTGCAGATACTGTTGAACTTCGATTATCTCGAACTCGGATAACTCAAACTTCGGGATAACTCAAACAAAACGTTCAGTCCCTCCAAAACTTACAATACAGAATTGCTGTTAAATGTATCGCTACAGGTAACTAGAAACACATATTACAGCTTAATACAGGTCTAAAGTAATGCTGAAAGCTCCTACATGAGCTTTCAGCATTACTTTAGACCTGTATTCAGCTGTGGCCTTAAGAAATGGTTCAGGTCAGAAATCGGATAACTCGAACTTCTATTATCTCAAACTAATTTGTATGGTCCCTTGAAGTTCGAGTTATCGAAGTTCAACTCTAGTAACATCAGTATCAGGGGGCCTCCGTGACCGAGTGGTTATGGTCTTCCAACTTACAATCGATTAGCCCCTCACCGCTGTGAGTTCGAATCCCGGTCTGGGCATTTGGATTTTTCATGTGATGAAATAATGCAATTTGTTTCGTGCACAGAAGAACCTCTGGGGTCTTCCACCACCTGTAATTAGCTGGACGTCGTGATATGACTGAAATACTGTTAAAAAACGATATAAAACCTGATAGAAGCCAAACCAAACATCAGTATCAGATATCAGAACTAGATATCGGTGATTACCCAAAACCTGTTAAAAATTATATCTGCTCAAACTCAGTTAACAATTTTTTACTTGCTTTTGATTCGTTAAAACTTTTGAGAAACTTGACAGAGTGCCAAACAGCTGGAATCTTAACGAAACATAGAGTTACTAAGCATGTTTTCTGGATGAGACATAGAGTTTCTGGATCCAAGCTTTACAAATGACACTTTCATGTTGCTGGCTAACAACATGTGTGTAATATTATTATCTGAAATATACATACCATAGATAATTGTATAAAATCATGTCAGTCAGCAGATATCACTGTTCTGATATAGGTCACATATGTTGCATTATATCAGATATATATTTAGGTGCAACTGTCTATGTTTACTTAACCCTTTCCTCCATAAATACGGTTTTCTACACCTGTGCAAACAGAGAAGACTCAGTTCAGACAGCTCCTGTTTGTTTGTCATGATATAATATAGATATGATTCTACAGTTTCTGCCATAGCTAAATCTTTCTTTGTCCATGTGCTTTTACAACAATATAATTAATATTCATGACGTCATTATTTCTGCCATGAATATTCATATAGAGTAAAGGGTTAATCTTATTGTTCTGAAAATTGTAAATGATAACAGAATTAACCCTTTCCCTCATATTGACACTTTTTGATGTCTCTGTAAAAGCCTCTTTCGGAAACCATTGTGATAAATAGAGCATTAAATTTTGCTCCTATGGAGTAAATGCTCTATTTATCACAATGGTTTAAAAACTACACAATTCTCCTATTTTCCTTTTCTCTATTGAATGCTCCTTTTCGGTAGATTTATTCAAAGAGGCTGGGCCTAAAATGGGTTAACAATTTACATTTTGACACATAACTGTCTTTTGTTGAGTAAAATGATTACCCGTGTATAAGTATACACCTGATGTTTGAGGCAAAGTCAGACTTCAATATAAAATTCACATTGAAAACCTCATGTTCAGATTTATACATGTAGTTATTAATGTAAGCATTTCAGACATTAGATCACTTTGTATGTAATTTTAATGAAAAATTTCATTATCATTAATCATTTATTCCATAGATACGTATTTTATGCCCTTTTTAACAGAGTAGACCTAGATTAGGTGACTCCTATAGGATTTGTCTGATCAGGGTCTGCTCTGTTTGCTTTTTGTGTCACCTGCCGACAGTCCTGTTATATAATATTGATCTGATTCTACAGTTTTGTTCACAATAAAAAATGATTTTGTTCATTATAGTTGCATGATAAAAATTCAATGAATTAATATTCATATCATTATTTCTTGTCTAAATATTCCTAGAGTAAAGGGTTAAACAAGTCTACAATATTCTCAGAATTATCCCTGTTCTTCGTAAAATTAATTTTACTCCAGGAATTAACTGATTTAACCCATTCCCTCATATTGACGCCTTTTGACGACTCTCTTGAAGTAACTTTGTGAAACCATTGTGATAAATAGAGCATTTGCTCCTATAGGAGCAAATGCTCTATTAATCAGAATGGTTTCAAACTTCAAATTCTAAAATTTACCTTTTTTCTAGTTAATGCTCATTTTCGGTAGATTTATTCAAAGAGGTTGGGTCTAAAAATAGCGTATGAGGTAATGGGTTAAATCAGTGTTAAAATGGTGGTATAAGGGAGATCACTGGTATAAGGGAGATCACTCACCCAAACTATTGCACAGCCTGATTAACATTTGAAAATAGTTTAGTTCCAGTTAACCCTTTCCCTGTTCTGTTTTCATTTCAAATTTCAATACCTACTGAATATTCATGGACAAAATAGTTATAATGAAATGTGGAAGGTGGTACATTATAGCCATTTTAGAAAGTGAAGACACAGATTTTTCAAATTCTACTAGCAAATAGAGTAGACCCTGATCAGATGGCTCCTCTAGGAGCCATCTGATCTGGGTCTACTCTGTTTGCAAATGCGTGAAAACATGTTTATATGAGGGAAAGGGTTAAGACACAAAGTAATTCGGTGTCTCACCATTATACAGTTCAGTTATAAAGTATTACTGTTGTCATTATTTCCTACATGAACTTTCAGCTGGCTAAGAGCGAATACATTTATTTTCTTTTACAGCCTGCTGCTGATCCATTTGGTATTGAGCCATTTGGTGCAGGATCTGCATTTGAGGAGGGAGTTTTGGAGCCGGCAAAGCTTGAGAAACTACAAGAGCAGGAACTGCCTGCTAAGCCTCAGCAACAAGACGTGTTCGGTGACCTAGTTGCCATAGGAGGAAGCTCTGGAGCTAAGTCACCCAAGGATATGTTTGTGGACACCAAGCCTAAAAAGTCACTCAACGAAATCAAAGTAGCGAGGACACCTTCCCCAAAACCTGTGTCCCCGACAGGAATTCAGGCAAGTGGAACTTCAGGAGAGCTAGAAATAGGGTACAGTAACCCTTCTAATGTGCCAACTGCAAGTAATCCTGATCCTTTTGGGACTAGTAGCCCTTTTGGCGCAGAGGATCCATTTGCAAATGATCCCTTTGCCTCCAGAAGCACAGTTTCAAAGACGGATGCTTGGATGTCAGCATCTAACAGCACAGCACAAGCACAGCACAACCCTTCCCAAGATGCACTGTTTGGAGGAAACCCATTTGGTGATGATGATTTTAATCTCCCGGTGCCAAGTGGCCCACCACCACCTCTTCCAAGTGACATAAGTGAACAAAATACTACGGTAGAGCCCCAGCTAGGACCAGCAATTCCCCCCAGACCCTCAGCTACACCACCCATAAATACTCAACCCTTCCCTCCTATACCTCCAAGGCCTAAGTCAAACAGTACTGAAAGCATCTCAAGCAGTGTATCAAGCTCAAACTCTTTTACAGAATCTCAAGTAGCACAGAAACAGGAAAATCCTCCAGCACCTCCGCCCCGGCCTCGACCTCGACCTAGTGTAAACATAACACCAGTACCACGTCCTAGACCAAGGGTATCTGTACCAAAGTCAGGGGAGACCACAGACAGGCAGAGTAGTAATAGAGTGACTGCACAAACTAATAATACTCACATGGTTATATCACCATTAGAAAATGATACTGAAAGAACTGCTCAGCTGCAGAATTCTAGTACAGGAAGTGCTATAAACAGAAATAATTTACCCAAACAGTGTTCAAAAGACTCTACTGTGTATGCTCAGAAGGGTATTTCAGAATCTCATGTGATCAAATCAAACACTTCTAAGGATGTGAATGAGAATGTAGAACACCCCAAAAGTGATATTAGGCCTGTGTCTTCCGGAAGCTCAGTATCAGACCCTTTTGTGAATACAGACCCTTTTTTATCAGAAAACCCTTTTAACCAAACCGACCCATTTGCCAATGATCCTTTTGCTTCAGATCCTTTTTCAGATCCTGCTTTTACTGTATCTCAACCTGCCAGTACCAATGATCCATTCACCTCTGTAGTTCCTAGTCCAAAGGCGTCATCAGTGGCTGACAGTGATCCCTTTTCTGTATTTGACAAAACCTTCTCCAGTGATAAGTTTAAGTTTGAGAGATCTTCATCCAAAAAGAACAAAATAAAGGTCTCAGGTAAGTCTTAGTGATGAAATATTTTTGTAGCAACTTTGTTTACCCTTGTCCATTCATCTGTCAGTCAATCTGTTCTTTAGGACATTGTTCAGTCTGTCATACTTGTTAGTTCACCTGGCACAAGGTACAACAGGTGATTTAGTTCAGACATATTTTATTGCCAATATTTGTTTACATAGTCATCATACATAACAAAACAAAAGACAAATAACATATCAGCAAAAGGGTTGGGCCACAAGTTCTAGCAACATTAATTAGGACCCTTCCCTTTTGGTTGGTTACATTGAAGTAAGAAAGTAGTTTACAGTAAGTTATCTTACAAAGTATTGGCGATAAGATCAATAAAATGAGACCTGTATTTAGAGAAAAGATTAAAGAGAACTGGAGAAAGAAGAAACAGATGAATGAGAAGATAAGAAGTATAGAAGGAGGATAAGAGTCTCAGCGCTGAAAATTGTTGTTAATTGCAAATCTGTTTGTATCCTTAATGTATGTTTGGACAGCTGAAGATATCTCTACATTTTTTTCTTTGCTAAGTTCGGGTGAACCAAAGAGTAATAAACTGGTGTTAAGGAGATGGAATGGATGCGTTTTGTGAAACAGTTTCAGCCTTGCATTTAAAAACAATTCACACTGTAATAGATAATGTTCTGCATTCTCTATTTCGAAACTCCTTAGGAGCAAATGCTCTATTTATCACAATGGTTTCAAAAAGTGACTTTTACAGAGGCGTAGACAAGCGTATTTATGAAGGAAAGGGTTAACCAACATAATCCTGAACTACCAAGACAATTGAGATCAAATTTAACAGGAAATGATTTATGAGTAGTCCTATCCCAGATTATTTGACACAAAAAACAAATCATCTTCTCAGACACTACTGGTCTGGTTTCAAAATAATTTTACAGAAATGGTCCTTGATTGAGAATCTACCACATTCTTCAAAAAAAGAAAAAACATGAGCAAGGCTAGTTTTGCATATAGAGCATGGTAGTAAAATTTTAAAAATGTGAACAAAAAGCTGTAAAATCTTTTAAAATATTCTCAGAAGATTTCTCAGAAGCATGGTTGGAATTGGAAATAATTTAAGGAAATGTTCCTTGGTTGATCACATTATACCTTCTTTAAAATGATTTTCGTCATCAAAAGTCATGATTGCCATAGACAGGGCTTATTTGTTTCCATATGGCTATAGCTAAAATAAAAACAAAATAATTTCTCAGAAAGTACCAGCATTAGCCTTATCCTGCCAATCACGATCAAACCGTCATTTGCAAACAGCTTGGATTCAGACGAGACGCCGAGTAACTCGGTGTCTCTTCAGGATCCAAGCTGTTTGACACTCTGTCAGTAATTTCTCAAAACCTTGAACCGATCGCAAGTAAGTTTAAGCTTGCTTCATGTCAAGAGTTTCAGCAGATTTTTTTTTTTGGTCAGGATAAGGGTTAAAATTGAAGAAAAAGTTTTTTCATGACAAATATACCTTCATTGATCATCTAACAAGTTCTTTAAAATATTTTTTCATATAATAAAAAACTTGGTTGCTATGGATGGGAAAGTTATGGCTATATGATGAAATTTCAAATAATCTTCTAAACAGTATTGGTAAAATTTCTTACAAAATTGTTTCTTTGTTCGTTATTTACCAATTGCTTGGGAAAAAATACAAAAAGGGGGAATATTATGGTCGCCTATCAGTTAAGTTTCTGAGATGATTAATATTTTCTAATGATAATTAATATAAGTCTCCATTAATAGAAACATCATTGAATCATTTTCAGTTTCTTGTTTATGCAGCCACACACAGTAGCCTCATAGATAGTACTCTGAGCTACAGATAACTCTGCATACTCATATTCTAAAATCGTCATTTCTCAACCAAATTCTATGCTGTTACCACTCTTTAGAATCGTCTCGAAGAGACGATTCTAAAGAGTGGTCACAACATAGGGTTTGATGGAGAAATAAAGAAGTTATTCTTGAAAATGTTCTAATTTACGCATCTTATCTGGACCTTAGTAATGCAGGTGTCTCTCTGTCAGCTGCACACAATTAAACTTTGAATCTTGTAGGGGATTATCTTTGGTTGACTTTAAAAACCCTTTCCCTGTTACATGTTCATGTAAGAAATAACGACATTATGAATACTAATTAGAATCTCTTTTATAAAGGATATTGATATAAGACTCTTTGGCCTTGACATAGAATCATATCTATATTATTTCAAAAACAAACAGAGCAGACCCTGATCAGACGGCTTCTGTAGGTCTAAGGAGCCATCTGATCTGGGTTTACCCTATTTGCAAAGGTGTAGAAAGGTGTATTTATGGAGTAAAGGGTTAAAGCCTGTGACCATTTAATGCAAGTACTGTTAGGAGAAGTTTAGCTGAATAGTTTTCAACTTTTCAGTCTAACGATTTCTTAATAATTCTATAGAACTGTTCCCTGGATGATCATTCACCAAATTACTTAACTCTTTTGGCGCCAATGTCGCCTGTTGGCACCGTTGAAAACAGTGCAGTCCCAAGTCAGATGCCGCCTTGAAAAGGCGGCATATGACCTGGGACTTTACTGTTTTCTGTATTTTTTTAGCCCAAGCATACAGGTTTTTAAAAACAAATGTTTTACTAATATACCTTTATTATTTAGTTTAAAATTATATTTAATATGAAATTATTATTGCAGACAACACTTTTAAATTTGGCTCCAAATTCCTTAATATTATTTTCATCTGTTGATCGTAATATTTCATACAGCCAATTGAGCCTGATTGCCTGGTGACACAGGTGAGCTATTCAAGGCCATCATGGGTTGATTTTTTGTGTTGTGCATACTACCGGTAATTAAAAAAGTATTTGACCTATAGTCACGGAACTTAGTATGCAGAGCATGTATATGACCTATAGTCACGGAACTTAGTATGCAGGTCTGTTGATAAGATGAATTCTGGTCTATCAAATTCTCTCATTTCTCAGTCATAATCTATTTTACTGCAACTCATTATGAGCTGACCCCATCAAATTGTTTGCATCAATAATTGGCAACAAGTGTGCAAAAAAGATGAATATGTAGATCTTCCATGAACAAAAAGTCCTTTAGTCCATATATATACGCCTTCTCTATTTGCTTAAAGAAGAATATAGATCTGCATTCTTTTGTCAGAGCCATATATTCCCAAGTTTATATGCTACTATAAAATTTCAGTTAATTAATATTCATATTGTCAGTATTTCTTACATGAATGTTCATAAACTAAATGATTAAATACAGTTAACTTAACTAATATTCATTTAATGCTTGAATGTCAGAAAATGGCATTTCTAAAATGTATTGTTCACACAATAATTCGTAGAAAGAGCAGATCAAAATTTTGATTTTTGCTGTAATTTGACCCCTTCCTCATGTAAATGACTTTTCTTGCAAGACCCTGATCAAAGTGTTCCAGTAAGAGTCGTCTGATCAGGGTCTGCTGTTTGCTTATGGAATTATATAGATCTGATCTTACAGTTTTTTTGTCAATTTGAATTACAAAATGAAAATGAATATTCATTAATTGACCAATTCACAATTTTTAGCTCACCAGAGCACAAAGTGCTCAGGCAAGTAATGAATAGACTGTCATAGTAGCAAGTAGTGAATAGACGACCAGTAGCAAGTAGTGAATAGACTGTCAGTAGCAAGTAGTGAATAGACGACCAGTAGCAAGTAGAGAATAGACTGTCAGTAGCAAGTAGAGAATATCCTGATCAAAAACCTCTTCAGGATCCATTTGATCTGGGTCTGCTTTATTTGCCTAAGGTTGACTGTCTGAATACTTTGATAATGTTAAGGCATGGTAAAATCCAGATACAAACAAAACAAACAAACTGAATCATTGAGGTATTAATTAGGGTAGGAGTCTAATTCTGGGATTTGAAGGCAGATGTTAGTTTTATGCAGAAAGCTCTAAAATGAGGCATTTCTTTTACATTGCACTAACCCTTTACTCCATGACTATTCCTGCAAGAGATAATGACACAGTGTATGTTAATTAACCTTTTGTTTGCTATTCACATCAATATACCTACCAGTAAATAGTGAAGACCCAGATGAGACAGCTCCTGCAGGAGCTGTCTCATCAGGATCTGCACTATTTACAAGTTGATTGTGCAACCAATGCACTCCACAACAGTGATTGCACAGCAAAATACTTGTACACAGTGAAGATTATGTAATTATACAACAGGGCATGCGTAAAGAAGGAGAAATGTATTTTAAAATTCAGCAAGAGAAGGGTTAAATTAATTTTATAATGACATATGGACACAGTAATATTTAGCTATGGCAGGAACTAGAATAATATCTATTATTTCATAAGCAAACAGAGCAGACCCTGATCAGATGGCTCCTGTAGGAGCCATCTGATTTGGGTCTACTCTGCTTGCAAAAGTGTAGAAAGGCATATTTGTGGAGTAAAGGGTTTTAAAGAATTGTTTGCAATGCCCTGAATATGCATTCAAGTGTTAAAGTTGCCTGTTAGTTGAAATTAGTTATTTAGCTCAATTTACGGATGAAAAGTCAGTTGAAGTTTCTGTATCATATTCAACCACTTGAATCCACAACCCACAAACATTCCTTTATATATATTTATATATGTTCCTTTATATAACAAATGCAGCCTGCCGGTATCAATTTGTCCTCTTTCATCAGTACCTGCTGAATATAACTGGCTCCTCCCTGAATATAACTGGCTCCTCCCTGAATATAACTGACTCCTCCCTTTCTGACTATTAATTAAACAAAAGATGGTATCAAAATAATTATGTCACTGAAGAAAATAACTTTTATGACAAACTGTGCAGACCCTGATTAAAAGGTTCCCTTGATCTGGGTCTACACTGTTTTCAAAGGTCTTGTATATTTTATGCCAGCACTTTAAGAGTTAAAATCTCTACATTGTAAAAATCGACATGTTAAGGGGGGCTGATGGGAGATTTACAAGTTTGAAGGCACATATATATACATGTATCCAGCATTTGATCCATGAAGCGCTTCAGCTAGATTAGGGGGCACCTTTGAACAAATACTTGATTTCATTTTTGATATGATTACAACTACAATGTATGATTTTTTTTTAGAGATTTTGTATCTGTGAAATGCTATACATTTGTATTAAAGCATTAAACATTTTAGTATTTGTATCGCTTAAATTTAATTTTTAATAGTAATCAAGATACTATAAAGCCTCACTCCAATCACCATTCAAAAGAAATCTAATTTTTGGTTTTGAAGACAGGTAGTAGCTTAATGCAGCATGAAAGTTATGCAGAAAGCTTCTCTTTGAGTTTTCTGCATTACTTTCATTCTGTTCTAAGCAGCTGCCTGCTTTACAGCAACCCATGTTTTCATTAACTCTTTGCACACTATCGGCTAAATTGTGATTACCTATGCAAACAGTTTGGATCCAGATGAGACGCCGCATAATGCGGCGTCTCATCAGGATCCAAACTGTTTGTCATCTTGACCATATTTTTGCAAAGAAATGAGAGAAAGTTTATTTTAAGAATTGAAGCAGACGATAATTGTTGCAGACGGAAAATTACTTAGTGTGCAAAGAGTTAAATGATTGCTATGTAGAAGTCGTATTGTGTACTGAAATCTTACCAAAACTTACGTACACGGTTGTAAATTATGTATTCCTAGAATCTAGCCTACACATATACATTCCACATATACTTGTTCCTCTGTACGTACCTGAGGCATATACATATACATGTATAGCACTTGTCTATTTTCAAGGCGAAAATTATGTAAGTGTTCATCTTACCCTGATCTCTATTGAGTTGAAAGAGTACTGTAACAATTTCACAATGTTTAAATGTTCAGTTAGTTTTAAGAATGCTGTAATGCTCTTCCGGTTAATCTCATCCTGACTCTTGTATGCAATCAGCTTGGATCAGTATGAGACTCCAAGTTACTTGGCGCCTGATCAGGATTTCAAGCTGTTTGCCACTAGGTCAATAATTTCTCAAAACTTGAAATGATTTGAGTACAGAAGAACCTGTATTAAGCGGTCATTCTGGTATTGAACATATGAATCTTAAAAAGGAGATGTTTGCTTAATGCAGGAAAAAAGTAATGCAGAAAGCTCCTATAGGAGCTTTCTTCATTACTTTTGACCTGCATTAAGCTACCACCTGCACTACAAACTCATAATTAGACCTAGTTTTGATGGCCGCTGAAGAGAGTTCTACTGCATAAAAAAACAAACTTTCAGAATATCGGGTTTTGAGCAGATATTGTTTTTATGCTCCCGTTGACGATAGTCAGAGGGCATTATGTTTTACACCTGTCTGTACGTCCATCTGTCTGTCCGTCTGTGTGTCACGCTTTTACATGCAGTTGGTTGTTACAGTTTTTTCATGGTCTTGTATCTCACTAACCACTATAGCTAAATTTCTGTATGGAAATGCATATACACCATCCATACTTTCAATGCACACCCAACCCATACTGCCCACAAGCCCAAGGTCAAGGTCAAATGACTTAGGAATTTTACATGCAGCTAGGCAAGCACCACCGCGGGGACATCGCTGTGTCTTACAGACACAATTTTCTAGTTACAGAGTGAAATGGGTTAATTTATAAATAATAATGAATTTAATACAGTAATAAGTACCAGTTTTCTTAACTGAATTTGTTTGATGCTATGACAATCTGAAATAAAATGGAATAAAAGTGTACTATGTGAATGGAAACGGAGTCCAAGGTTATCCCTTTCCCTCATATATACGTGTTTTCAAACATTTGCAAACAGAGTAGACCCAGATCAGACAGCTCCTAGAGGAGCCGTCTGATCAGGGTCTGCTCTCTTTGCTAATGGAATTTGAAAGGTTTGTTTCTTTACTTTCAAAAATGGCTAAATTGTTCCACATTCCATATTTCATTATAACTATCTTGTCCATGAATATTCAGTAGGTACTGAAATTTGGAATAAACATAGAACAGGGAAAGGGTTAATTTAACAACTTCTGTGTCAGAGTTAATTTTTAAGTATCTGGTTGGACAGATTTGGAGCAATCGGGATTCAAACTGTCTGACATTCTAATTATGGGATTTTGAATAAAAAATGGAGAAAATTCACTTTAAGAACTTGTTGCAGGTGAAAATTTTCAGATTCTGCAATTTCTGAGTGTGCAATGAGTTAAGATATAAGAAATTAGAGCTAGGTTTGCATTCTTATTACATTTTGAATATTGTAAATAAAAGTTACTTCCTTTGTTACCGTAAGTATTCAGACAGACAATTTAAGGCAAATAGTGCAGACCCTGATCAAACGACTCCTGAAGGGGCTGTTTGATCAGGATCTACACTATTTACTACTATGTTAGTCTAACTTAAAGATATCAAACGGTTCAAAAGTTAATTACGCAGTTTTACAAAGCATTGGAGAGCGGAAATTGACTGTCCAAATACATAGGGTAATAAGGGTAAATGTTTTCAGTGAATGTTGATAATGAATTATCATTGAGCTGTATTCATTACTCTCGTTCTGTTTGTTATGTTACAGGCCAATGATCCATTTGGAATGGGACCACCAGCATTCAAATGAGGTTAGTATCAAACAAACACACAAAAGGCAAGAAAATAAGACTGAAAAAACGTTTGGCCCCTTCCCAGAGGTGGTCAGTTTTCAATAGAAACATAGAGTGAAAACTTTGAAAAATCTTCTCCTCTGAAACTGGAAGGTTCTCTGCTTTCATATTTGGCACATAGCATCATGTTCAGGTCCTCTACAAAAGTTATAAAAATTATGCCCCTTGGGTCAAAATTGGCCCTGCCCCATGGGTGGTCTGTTTTCAATAGAAACATATAGTGAAAACTTTGAAAATCTTCTCTGATTGTCTAGTGAGCGATATCAGGGCCTTTCAGGCCCTCTTGTTTAGCTCACGAGAGCACAACGTGTGCAGGGTGAGCTTTTGTGATGTCTGTCGTCTGTCTTTACTTGACGTCCATCATCAACAGTTTAAACCTTCAAAAATCTTCTCCTCTGAATCTACAGGGTTCTCAGCTTTCATTTGTGGCACATAGTATCATGTTCAGGTCCTGTGCAAAAGTTATACAAGTCATGCCCCTTGGGTCAAAATTGGCCCTGCCCCAGGAGTGGCCAGTTTTCAATAGAAACATACATGTATAGTGAAAACTTTGAAAATCTTCTCCTGAAACTGGCAGGTTCTTAACTTTCATATTTGGCACATAGCATTATATAAATTATGCCCCTGGGGTCACAATTGGCCCTGCCCCAGGGATGGCCAATTTTCTATAGAAACATATAGTAAAAACTTTTGAAAATCTTCTCCTCTGATTGTCTGGTGAGCAATACCAGGGCCATTAACAGCATTTCCATCATGGATGAGGCTAAATTTCTGTATATGAATATAGGCCCAGGTGATAATTTTGTAGGACTATTCCTCAGATGAATCTTTGCCAAGACTGCTAACATTGTGCAGTTCCTGGAAAAACCAGGTGGTAAGATTTTTGCTATACAGTAAAACCCCGCTAATGCGACCACCTAAAAGAGGTATAATTCTGGGTGCTAGATGCAGGTGGAAGCTTAATGCAGGATAAAAGTAATGCAGAAAGCTCCTCTAGGAGCTTTCTGCATTACTTTTGTCCTGCATTAAGCAACCACCTGCTTATTAAGATGCTCATGCCTATTCAATTAGTGGTCGCATTAGAGGGGTTTTACTGTATTTCAAACAGTTAGACCAGTATTCTTATATACACAATAGAATATATGACCGATACTTGTGACCGATACAGAGCCATCATTTACCTATTGTAATTAATAAACATGCATATCATATATCAATAAAACTAATGCAATACTGTGGAATTCTCTAGGAAAGTATATCATAGGCTTTTATCAGCACAGTGGTCATGTTCACATATGACAGAGAAAACATCAGTCCTGAGGTATTTGTCACTTAAAGTCTTCAGAGAATGGCAAGTTTGTGCATGGAAAAAAATTGAAATACATGTAGTGCAGATTGGATTTCATTTCACATTGGGAAAAGTTTGCAATTTATAAATAATTTATAGATTGTATTAGATTTTGAAGCTGTAGTGTTTGCTTGTGTGACTGATTCTCTGTACGACCGATCCACAAGACTTGATGACATGGGTCTTGAAAAATGTAGAAATTGACCACACAGCACTTATCGTTACAAGTCCAGGGACCAATGTGTTTAAACGTTCTGTTTGAGTCTGAGCTCATTCCCAAGCATCTGACTGGTCAACGTTTTAGTAAGCTCTAATTTTGATCAATTAGGTATTTGGGAATGATATGAGATCAAAGTCAGAAACTGTATAACCTCGGACCTTACTAATAATTGTGTACAAACAAACCATCAGTTAACTCTTTGCACACTAAGTAATTTTTCGTCTGCAACAATTGTCGTCTGCTTCAATTCATAAAATAAACTTTCTCTCATTTCTTTGCAAAAATATGGTCAAGGTGACAAACAGTTTGGATCCTGATGAGACGCCGCATTATGCGGCGTCTCATCTGGATCCAAACTATTTGCATAAGTAATCACAGTTCGGCCGCTAGCGTGCAATGAGTTAATATGTTCTTGTCTGTGATATACATATTATAGCTTGGTTTTTAATTGCTTTTTTTCAGAGTTATGCATGATGAACCAAAGCAGAGACATTACTTACACTTTTACATCAGCCATCTACACTCACAGAGTTGTGATCATCGGCATTGGCAACATGGCAACATCAACTGATGCAGCTACATACTGTTACAGACTGTTATAACTGCAGTAGAAACCCATGTAAAGTGACCACCCAGTGAATAAGCATGGGTGTCTTTAAAAGCAAGCAAGTGGTTGCCTCCATAAATACGCCTTTCTACGCCGCTGTAAAAGTCACTTTATGAAACCGTTGTGATAAATAGAGCATTTGCTCCTGTAGGAGCAAATGCTCTATTTATCACAATGGTTTCAAACTACAAAATTCTAAAATTTTACTTTTCTCTACTAAATGCTCCTTTTGGGTAGATTCATTCAAAGAGGTTGGCCTCTTTTTGGTGGTCACATTAGAAGGTTTTTACTGTACTGTGAGCATATGCAAAGTTCATTGTTAACCCATTCAACACTCAATATTTAAATGGACTCCAAAACTTGAAAAGGACAAATTTTCTTTGTTTATGGGTGATTTCCTGAGTGTATTCTCACATCGAAAAAAATTCAGCCACAAATGAGAGGAGAAACTCCTAGAGATGTCCTCCCATCTGTCTGATCTGTTCGTTAAACGTCAAATTAATCCTTTCCCTGTTCTTTATTTATGTCAAATTCCAATACCTAATGAATAGTCATAGACAAAATAGTTATAATGAAATATGGAAAGTGTGGCCATTTTAGAAACTAAAGAAACAGATCTATCAAAGTCCATTAGCTAACAGAGCAGACCCTCACTATAGGAGCCATCTGATCTGGGTCTACTCTGTTTGCAAATGCGTAAAAATTGTTTATATGAAGGAAAGGGTTAACTTCCAGCACTGAAAGGGTAAATGTACTGTTGTGTATGTACTGGAGTCCAACAGAGTCCTTTAACTCATTATCTCCTAGGCTATTTTTAGACCCAACCTCTTTGAATGTATCTACCGGAAAGGAGCATTAAAGATAGGAAAGGAAAAATTTAGAATTCTGTAGTTTGAAACCATTGTGATAAATAGAGCATTATTTTGCTCCTATAGGAGCAAATGCTCTATCTATCACAATGGTTTCAAAATGTGCCTTTTACATATGCGCCAAAATGCGTCACTAGGAGGGAATGTGTTAAAGAAGGAGATCAGCATCAAACAGGATGGAAATGTTTGTGTGGCATTATGAACTACATACAGAGCTACAGATAACGGCGTGTACTCTAATAATAAAATAATAATTTCTCCACCAAACTCTATGTTGTGACCACTCTTTAGAATTGTATGGAAGAGACAATTATAAAGAGTGGTCACAATATAGGGTTTGTTGGAGAAATAAAGAAGTTCTACTTGAAAATATTTTAATCTATGCATCTTATTTGGAGCTCTGATTCATATGTCTTATATTCACGATGTCATTCTACATGACTATTTATCAGGAAAGGGTTATATGCAAGAGATCAATTAACCATTTCCTGAGAAAACCAGTATTAGTGCAATGCAAGCGATGTAGACCCAGAGAAGCTGTCAAGTTAACCCTTTCCTCCATAAATACGCCTTTCTACGCCTCTGTAAAAATCACTTTTTTAAACCATTGTGATAAATAGAGCATTTGCTCTATAGGAAGACTGATTAGAGGGCTCCACATCTAATCTTGATCTACACTATGTGTCCTTATGCAGTTGAACTTCGATAACTTGAAATTCAAGGGACCGTACAAATTAGTTCGAGATAAGAGGAGTTAAAGTCATCCGATTTCTAATCTGAACGATTTCTCAAGGCCATACCTTAATACAGGTCTAAAGTAATGCTGAAAGCTCCTGTAGGAGCTTTCAGCATTACTTTAGACCTGTATTAAGCTGTCACATGTGTTTTTAGATATATGAAGCGATATATTTTAGAGCAGTTCTGCATTGTAAGTTTTGGAAGGACTGAACATTTTGTTCGAGTTATCCCGAAGTTCGAGTTATCCGAGTTCGAGATATCGAAGTTCAACTGTAGTATGCTTCACCCTTTACGCCATGAATATTCATGAACCATTTTTATAATGACATATGAACACACAAACTGTTGACCATGGCAGAAACTGTAGAGCCACAGCTGCATTATATCATAAGCAAACAGTGCAGACCCTGATCAGACGGCTCCTATAGGAGCCGTCTGATCTTGGTCTACTCTGTTTGCTGAGGCATATGTATGGAGAAAAGGGTGAATTATCTATAGAAATTAGAAATAGTAGCTTGTTCTATCTGTTTATCTACTCTTGTTCTACCTGTTTATCTACTCTTGTTCTACCTGTTTATCTACTCTTGACATTTGACCTTTAGCATGCTAAGTAAATATTCATTTGACAAAAAACATCTAGATCAGAATTTGAATCGGACTTCAAATCTATAAACGGTGTCAAATAGTTTGGACCTTAGGGAAAAACCGAAAGGCAAAATGTCATGTGACAGAGTGTCTGATAGCAGGCTAAAGGTTAAACTAACTCGTAGTTGAGTCTAAATACATACTATACTTGCCTACAAATAGAACTGTGATGTTTTTCCATGCGACTTACTTTTAAGATTCTATTGTCCTGTTTTTTTAACCTGTCAAAATATGAATATTCCTATGTCACTGAAAGGATATATTTAGCTTCGGTAAACCTGTGTTTCAAACCTTTTTCATGAGATTCACAATAAATATACATGTATTCGAATAAGCCAAGTAGGAAAGCTTTTATAAGCGGAAACATTCGATATCAGCCAAAGCTATATATGGTGTGTTCACCAAACGTACAATTATTTAAATTTTGACGGGTTAAAAAAACAGGACAATGAAAGTGTTCAACAAGTGGTCAATTAAAACCGGTTATTTTTGTCAAATGTTTTACTAGATATAACAAGTATTTCAGAGTGTTTCTCTTGCAAACTTGTCACCACAGAAAGTTTTAATGAAAGCAAGAAATGAAAACATCAATAATGATAACAAACTGTGAACAAGAATGTAGTCCACCAATATGCAATAGACCACCAGTATATATGCAAATACTCTAGAATAGATACTCTGCTTTTATATAGTGTTGCTTGCACACAGGAAGTTTTGGACATAGTAGAAACTGTAAAATCAGATCTACAGTAAAACTTCTCTGTAACGGCCACTAGATTACACCAAGTATTTTGTGTTAAAGGCAGGTGGCTGCTTAAAGCAAGGTCGAATTAAAATAGAACATTCCTATAGGAGCGTTTTGTTTTACTTTCACCTTGCTTTAAGCAGCCACTTGCCCTAAATACCAAATAATTAACACAATTTAGTGGTCGTTATAGAGAGGTTTTACTGTATATCATTTCATAAGCAAAGAGCAGACCCAACAGGAACTATCTGATCTGGGTCTACTCATCTTATTAAGTTGAGAAAGGTGTATTTATGGAGCAAAGTGATAAATAAGATTTTTAGATTTTTACTAAGTTTTTTTACCCTACGTTTCAGGAGATATTTTGTCTGAAGTGTGAGAAGCCTGTACAATGCTTGTGTAGTAATGCTAACTGTAGGTTTCAAATTATTTTTATATTAACTTTAGTGCCTTCTTAAAAAGGTTTTACAACACTACCTGTATACAAGCATAACCATTATCTCTTTCCTTGATGAATGAAAGACTCCCTACATTATGATTTTAATTATTGTATTAAAATATGAAATAAGAAAAATGGTTGCCACGGCAAAGAGTAGAAAATAAAACATTCATGTAAAATATTTGCAAACAGAGCAGACACTGATCAGAGAGCTCCTACAGGGAGATGTCTGATCAGCGTCTACTCACTTTGCAAATGTGTACAAAGGTAAGATTACCATGTAACGGATTACATGTACACCACTGTGATGGTTTCAGAGATGGAACCAGAGAGAGAATTAGAGTAGAACCTCTCCGTAGTAGAGCTGTAGAATAATATCTATATTATTCAATAAGCAAACTGAACAGACCCTAATTAGACAGATTCTTTAGGAGCTGTCTGATCTGGGTCGTCTCAGTTTGAAAAGGCATACATATAGAGTAAGGGGTAATTGAATAGATGGATGAATGTATTTAAAAAGCAGGTGGCAGCTAAATGCAGAATAAAATTAATGCAAAAAGCTGTGTTTGGTGATTTCTACATCACTTTTGTTCTGCATTAACCCATTCCTGCATAGGCTATTTTAGATCCAACCTCTTTGTTTAAATCTATCAAAAAGGAGCATTTACTAGAGAACAGGAAATTTATCACAATGGTTTCATAAAGTGACATTTACAGAAGTGTCAGAAGGCGTCAATATGTGGGAATGGGTTAAACTGATACTTGTCTGACAGCCCTAGAATTGGACTTGTTTTGAGTACCTGTAATAGAGAGGTTTTACTGTTTGCTGGATTTATTAACCCTTTCCCCTGTTTAGTATTCATGCAAGAAATAATGACATCATGAATATTCATTTGCAGAATTTTTATAATGGCATATGTAAATGGCCGTTTTTGGTACTGGTTGAAGATCTGTTGTAATTTCATAAGCAACAGAGCAGATCCTGATTAGACGGCTCCTATAGGAGCTGTCTGAACTGGGTCTTCTCTGTTATCAAATGCGTGAAAAGGTGTTGATATAAAGAAAAGGGTTTAACACTGCTAGGCCACAGACAAGATGCTTTACGTCAAAGTTCACCATATACCTCGTAGAGATGTGTTTGGCACCTTTTTCAACAGCGTAGACCCAGACTGATCAGGTTCTACACAGTTTGCTAATATTTTACAGGTCTGTTTCTCTCTGTTAGCCACGGCAGTCAATCCCCATGATTTAATTTTTGATACAAGAATTCAACTAAATAAAATTCTAGTATGAAAATATAAGGTAAAGGGGTAATTGAATTTTGCTACATTGTGAAAACGGAAAAAAAACAGCATAAAAAAGTACTTTTCAAAAGTTTTAATGTAATATTTTGTTTGAACTATAATCATGCTTCAAATAGTATTCATTATTTCGATGTTATGAGAGGTACCTAGTAATAATGAATTTCATTGTGGGAAAAACCCTTAATATTGTCTTATTGATGACTGTCATAGTATTAAACCATAATCTGCTGGATAATTAACCCTTTCCTCCATAAAATACGCCTTTCTACGCCTCTGTAATAGTCACCTGTTGAAACCATTGTGATAAATAGAGCATTTGCTCCTATAGGAGCAAATGCTCTATTTATCACAATGGTTTCAAACTACAAAATTCTAAAAAAAATCCTTTTCTCTGGTTAATGCTCCTTTTGGGTAGATTCATTCAAAGAGGTTGGGTCTAAAAATAGCCTATGGAGGAAAGGGTTAAAGAATAGACCATGCTCAATGTTTTATAAATATCGGTGCTTCCACTGTTTCTGTTGGCTGTTTTCAGTGTTGTTGCCATACATCCTCGGTTTTTTGTTTTTTTTTATTTTCCTAACACTCATTGATTTAGTATGCAAGCTCTGTAAGTTTGATTTATTATCTCTGTAGCAGGTTGGCTTTTTCAGAGACGGATGCATACATGTATGTGTATGTTTCTGGGATTTTTATGTGCAATTACCATTTTTGACATAAGTATTTATTTTATATTGGCAATATAGATGCTCATACAATTTATAGAGATCATGTAGGTTATTATGCAAGTTTAATAATTGTAGTTAGTTCTCATGCACTAGGCTTCCTGATTTTTGTTTTATGATTACTGTTTGCCTTTCTGAACTCTTTTGCTGCTAAATATTGCCGTCTGCAAAATATGTCATCTGCTACAATTTTCTTTTGTTTAATTTAAATATTACAGTAACGAGGAGACAACGAGTTACTTGACATCTCGTCTGGATCAAATCTGTTTGCGTATGTAATCACAGATGTGACACTGGCAGTGAAAGAGTTTAGTCAACTTATGGGTTGCTTGTGATAGATAAAATTTGTTGATGGACATTTTGTTAGAGGATTTATGTTACAGCAAAGTTAATTTGATGGCAAATAAACTATACTATTTACAGGATAAGGCTTGTTTGTTGGTTTAAAAGTTTTGTCCCGTGAATTAACTCGTTGAAAGTGCTTAATGTATGTCATGGCATTTGGAAACAGTGGAGACCCAGATGAGAGAGTCCCAAGAAGATCCCCTTGATATGGGTCTGTACTGCTTATCATTTGAAATATTCAAGCAACTAAGTTCTTTCATACTGATTGTGTTTTATAGTTAAACTTTGATGGACCATTCCACTTGGAATATTCAGTATCAACTTATTAACCCATTCCCTCATATTGATGACTTTTGACGACTCTGTAAAAGTCACTTTGTGAAACCATTGTGATAAATAGAGCATTTGCTCCTATAGGAGAACCTGGTATATCATTGTGTAACATTTCTTATAAAAATGCATATCAACAGAAAGGTTTTGTATCAAAAATAAGAAAAGATCCTTTAATCGCAGCTATTCACTTTAAAAAAAAAACGTTTCAAAGCATGGATTAACTTACGCCTTTCAAATTGACTGCCAAAAGGTCTTATCAGTGCCTAAAACATCACATGGGAACTATGTACTTCTGGGTTTCCAAATGTTAACATTCCCTTCTCTAAGTGTTTCAAATATAGTTTTCAGCAAAATGATATCTTAACCCATTCCCTCATAGGCTATTTTTAGACCCAACCCCTTTGAATGAATCTACCGAAAAGGAGCATTATCCAGAGAAAATGAAAATTTTAGAATTTTGTAATTTGAAACCATTGTGATAAGTAGAGCATTTGCTCCTATGGGAGCAAATGCTCTATTTATCACAATGGTTTCACAAAGTGACTTTTACAGAGTCATCAATATCAGGGAATGAGTTAAGCATTTTCCTCATTCTGCAATCGATTATAAAATTTCCCATGTATCTCTTAATCAAAATTTCTTAATAATTTTGCTCTCTTTTATGTTCTATCCTGCTTAAAACACGTTTACTCAGCCATTTTACTTTTGCGTAAAACCTTGCTTGTGTCCTCTTTAGATGAGATTTTCTAAATCACAGATACATATTCTAGATAAGGGCAGATGAGACTTTTGTAGAGTGGCAAGAAAACGTCTCTATGTAAGCATTAAAAAGTGTTCCGGGTTATACCGGGTGCTTTATTCGCTTCTTTACCCTCTACTCCATAAGTACCCTTTCAGTGCATTTGCACACAGAGGAGGCCCAGATCAGACGACTCCTGTAGGATATCCAGCATGATTGTTTCAGGAAATTCAGAGTTATGGCCCTTGATATATCGAAATTTGGCCTTTTTAGCCTTGTCCCCTCTTTAAGTCAAAAACATATCATCCGATCTTCACCAAACCTTATAAAAATGTTCATGGCTATAATATCTAGGCCAAGTTCAATATCCAGCAAGATTGTTTCAGGAACTTCAGAGTTATTGCCCTTGATTTATCCCTTTTTAGCCTTGTCCGCTCTCTTAGTCAAAAACGTCTCATCCAATCTCCGCCAAACCTTGTAAAAATGTTTATGGCTATAATATCTAGGCCAAGTTCAATAACCAGCAAGATTGAACTTCCAAGTTATGGACCTTGAATAATACAAAATTGGCCTTTTTTAGCCTTGTCCACTCTCTAAGTCATAAAGTTCTCATTCGATCTTCACCAAACCTTATAAAAATGTTTATAGCTATAATATCTAGGCCAAGTTCAATATCCAGCAAGATTGTTTCAGGAATTTCAGAGTTATTGCCCTTGATTTATCCGAATTTAACCTTTTTTAGCCTTGTCCGTCTCATCCAATCTCCGCAAAACCTTATAAAAATGTTTATGGCTAGCCAAGTTGAATAACTAGCAATATTGGAACAGCTACTTCATTGTTACTGCACTTGAATTGTTGAAAACTGGGATTTTTTTAGCTTTGCTCTTTAAATCAAAAAGACCTCATCCAGATTCCAACAAACTTCATAAAAATGGTATTGGCCATGATGTCTTGGTCAAGTTTAATAATTAACCAGCAAGATTACATCAGGCTCTTCGAATTTATGGCCCTTGAATTATTCAAAATTGGCTGTTTTACCATTGTCCGTTCTCGAACTCAACGATTTTCTGTCTGACCTTAATTGTACAAACTTCCTGAAAATCTTGATCAAGTTAGATAACCAGCCTAAATTTCTTGAGGCATGTCAGGATTATAAGAAATAAGAAATGCCTGTTTTGGCCTTGTCGCTCCCTAACTCCAATAGTTTTCATCAGATTTTCACCTGATTTACTGAAAATATTATTTGTGAGTCTATTTTCTTTGTCAAGTTAGATAAACACCTTTATTGTAGAAGGCGCGTCAGTAAACACTCTAATTGCAGAAGGCATGTCGATCAGGACTATGGTCCTAGTCAAGGTAAGTGATTTCACTCTTGGAATTCATGTCCAGTCTTCAAGGGTATTCATTTAAATCTGGTTAACGATTTTTCTGTTTTAACCTTGGATTTTGTGTTTGCGGATTTCATGTTTGTAGATATATCGTCCAGAATTTATTTCAATATACCGGTTTTCTCTGAATTCATGAATGACATGTAAGAATGACATGTTTTATTTATTTTGGCATTTGTAGAGCTTATCATAGCTTCATTGTATTGCAAATGATATAAAACATTCTAAAATTCTACAAAAATAATCTTTGGAAAACATTCAATCATTTTTGCGACAGGAGCAGGTGGCCTGGGAGATATAGGTTTTTCTTAACCCGGCTTTCCCTCATATAAACGTGTTTTTACGCATTTGCAAACAGAGCAGGGTCTACTCTGTTTGCTAATAGAATTTGATAAATTTGTTTCTTTGCCTTCTAAAATGTTTATAATGTTGCACCTTCCATATTTATTTGTAACTGTTTTGTTAATGAATATTCAATAGGTATTGAAAATTGGAATAAACATAGAACAGGGAAAGGGTTAAAAACAAGCTCTAGTTATATATTCATTTATACACTGTATTCACATACCGAATATGTCTCTGTACAAAAGAACAACTAATACTCTTTTTTAAAATTATGTTATTGCACAGCTCTACAAGATGAATATCAAGACAACTACGGGAAATAACCTTAGTTCAAATTAAGCATCTGCTATCCAGAGTTGCCTTTCTTGGTACAATCTCTGCCAGATATTGATTTCCGTTAAATATACGAGTATCGTCCCTTGTATAATATTAACAGAACCGAGTACCGTCCCCTGTGCTATATTTTGCTCTAATGTGACTCGTCACGGTTTGTGAACCGAAACATCCGTGTTGACACACAGTGAATTTTTTATAAAGTCGCTGTTCATGTCACTGAGACGTAAGTATATTTTCGACACAACTACACACACTTTGTTATAACAGGCAGAGAAATACATGACATTGGTATGTCTTCTTTCTACATGATCATGTGCATTGTGCACTATCATGACTATCCTCAGCTTCAAGCCGTGACGGACAATGTTCCAATTTTGTTACACATGTGTACGACGCGTTCCAACACAATAGTAACTACACACCCATGAAATATCAAAATATTGAAAATACATATTGTCCAAATATCATAACTGACACCTGTAATTAACACACGAGATGTTTATTACTGATATACCAGAGAGGGATCCCAACCTTCATATTAGCACCTCACTACTAGCTGTCCATTTCAATATTAACTTAAATTAATGTTTTTATTAATAAAAAGCAGTCGGGAAGGCGAACCTAATCTTGGGGATGATCAAAAGGACATTTGCTAACTGGAAGGGTACAGTGATCAAGCGACTCTATACGCCCCTGGTTCGGCCATTACTGGAATATAGCAACGCACCCCGCATACATCAATACGCTGGTGACATCGACGAATTGGAGAGAGTCCAGAGGAGAGCAACCAAACTATGTGCTGAAGTATGCGACCTGACATATGAAGAGCGTCTGAAGAAACTGAAACTGCCCTCTCTGCTCTACAGGCGAGCGAAAGGAGATATGATTCAGGTCTTCAAATTTAAGTCCTGACAGGGAAGGACAGAGTGGATCAGGATAAATTACTGCCACGGTCGCATACATCCAGAACAAGGGGCCACAGCATGAAGCTGATGAAGCAACAAAGTAGACTGAACATTAGGAAATATTCGTTTGGTGTGAGGGTCGTCAGCGACTAGAATAGTCTAGCTACCAGAGTGGGTGGTGAGCGCGAAGGATCTGAATGACTTTAAGCACAAGTTGGACAAGCACTGGAACAATAGGCAGTTTGCAATCAGACCCACGCATGCTATAGTTGGCCAAACAAGAAGACATGAGAGGTAGTTACAGGCATAGCCTCTTTCCCTTACAAGAGGTATAGGTATAAAGGTATAAATCTTCTTCATTTGATCACATCGTTTTTCACGAACTCTCATGCATAATTTCCCTCATTGCCATGCAGTAACAAGAAAGAAAATGCCAAAAATGCATTTTCTACATGCTTATTCGATCAGCTGTTTCTTTGCAAATGGTACTGCGTGTATAGAGCGTACCACTTTCAACAGGGATGAATAGCATACTGTTATGGAAATAAGTGACATAATTTTCGTATATGACATAAACTTTTAAGAGCTTTAAGTACCCTTGTGTAACCAGGTGTTCTTATAAAGAAACATACCCCCTCAGACCCAGGATCGAACCCGGGTCACCAGGTTCGCAGTCATGCACTCTACCATGTCGCCATACTAGATACGATAACGTAGCTCTATTCTGTAAACTGGACGCTAGTCATTATCAGTCTTACAGCTACGATATCGCATCTAGTCGCCATACAAGCGCGCTTGTACAGCAAGGCCTTACAAGTGATGATAAACCTACACACTGTGACATACTCCTCAGAGGTCCAGATAAGATGCATAAGTTCAAACATTTTCAAGAAAAGCTCCTTCATTTCTCCATCAAACCCTATACTGTGACCACTCTTTAGAATCATCTCGAAGATACAATTCTAAAGAGTGGTCACACACAGTATAGGGTTTGGTGGAGAAATGACAATTTTAGTATTTGGGTACGCACCTTTATCTGTAGCTCTTACTCCCCAGTAAGTTGAAATTCGTCCCGAATTTCTATGGGTACAAGAACAACTGTGAATTGAACTCGGAGCACATGCAGTCACAGTCGCACGTTGTGCGCCAAATGTAACATGGTGAAAAAGTTGCGACTCAACTGGGACTCAAACCCAGGGCCTCTGGCTAACCATGCTAACACTCGACAGACTGAGCTAGCTACCAAGCCACACAGTAAAGCCTATAGCAACTGATTCACCACAGTCTCTACCCGGCTACACTTGGAAAAAATAGAATGTTCCACTGGACGTCATTCGTCAGTCATTTGCAATTTGAAATGAACATGTTTGCAATGGGTAATTTAAAGATGGATTTGAGGGAAACACTGACACAGAGTTTGTGAAAAATGATGACAAAAATGGTTTAAATTTGATCTCAATCCGGTAAAAGAAAAACAATCTCAATTGAAATGGACAGTAGGCACAAAACTGCTCATTGACTTCTGCGACACAATCAGAAAAGAGTGTCGTTAATTGCCATGCATTAAATGAGGCAATCAAAGGTATCTCTAATTGGATTAGTAATGATTTAATTTATAGTCACTTTTAGTTAACGCAAACAACACCCTTTTAACTTTGGTATTCTACTGTCAACAGTAAACAGAGAGATATACATTTAAAGATTGAATTACATTTTTTTTGTGTTCCGACAGAATTCATGTAAAATTTGTGTGTGATCATTAAGTCTGGATTTATACATCAATGATCACAACAAAAATTTAATTCAATTTTATAATTCCATCCATCTGTCCTATTAAATATTAAGTATTGCTTGTTGACATGAATAAAAAATTACCATGGCTATTTTACGAACCGTGCATAGGAATTCAATTAATACACATATACTAATTAACAGTCATGTGACCAAACAACTATGTCACTTTTTGTACATTATGATACGTCATTGATGACGTATCATAGACTGTTTTCAAATCTTTGACCTAGTTGTATGATATCTTACGAATGGTTGATGCTAAGCCTTGTATTCCAAAACAGCTTCTGTATAGCAAGTTAGTCAAAGGCATATGCTCACATGGTGGTCCGAAAAAGCGGTATACGGACATGCTAAGATTTCCACCAAGCTGGTCAGAATCGGACCTGAAAACTGGGAAGACCTGGCACTGGATAGAAGTTCCTGGCGCTCCAGCATTAAGAAGTGAGCAAAATTATAGCAAGAGAAAGACATATGACTGGCCTAACAGAAGAGAGCTCAACGAAAAACATGAGCTGCGTATCACAGTCAATCACATGTGAGAATTGGATTGGTCAGCCACCTTCGAACCCACAACAACACTAAATGCAGAAACTCCAAGAGATGAAGTTATGGTCATTTTCGACATCTAAGGATGAACTGACATCATGCTTATGGAGTTCAGTATGAGAGTTGTGTATAGGTAGCATGTTGGTAATCTCTCCAACTACACTGACCCAAAATGAAAACTTTACACTATATTTGCTGTTAGCGTACATGTTGTTGTACTGTTGGATTTACACATGATTGTCACGATTGCATTGTGGATAATGATTAGGCAATTGTTTTCCAAATCCCAGGTCTCTTTATGTGTTCAAGCTTGAAAAAAGTGTTCCTTACTTTGCACGTGCGCAGGAACAGGTGTTTGCTGCTCAGCACTGATAATAAAAAGTTAATTTCTTTTACAAAAGGTTTGTGTTTAGTGATGCCACATCTTTCTCAAGATCAAAGAAACCAAGCTATTGATATGCTCAGGGTGGGGTCAACGGTAAATAACGTCGCACATCATTTTGGCTGCTCTAGACAGACAATTCATAATTTAGTGAAACGGTACAACATTACTGGGTCTGTCAGAGACCGTGCAAGACCCGGTCGTGTACATATGTCACAGAGTTATGAAAATGATGTTGATAAAGATTTGATTGATGAAATATTAATTTATAGAGCTTTCAGAAATTGTAGATTTTGGTACAGTATAGAGTCTGCATAGATAGTGAGTTAACTGGTCACATGTTAACTGATTGATCTCTGAAGACTCAGCTTTCAGGAAGTATAGATCCTGCTTAGTGCTTAGTAATCTGACTTATCAAAATATAATTAGTTTACAAAAGAGCTAATGATATCTGTCTTTGACTGCCTGGATGTAAGTAAACAAACATTAGGTCAGTCTGGCCAGTATGTGCAAATAAGAGTTTGTTAAGCAATGGCTAAACCTCTAAAGGTGACACTAAGAGGCAAACAAAGATTTAGGTTTTGAAGGTCTGGAGACAACAGATTAGTATGAGAGGTAGTAATTAGAGTAATTAAGACTTTGTACAGAATGAAAGATAGATGATGAAAGATGAATAGAAGAAGATGGTTGGTTGATATGAATTATGTGTGGGTGTGGCTAGAGTCAGGAGAATTGAGAGAGAGTTGAAGTTGAAGGAGTAAAAAGTAAGATAGGAGAGTTGAGAATGAAGTGAGTTACAGGACAGTCATGTAAGAATAAGTAAAGAGCAGAGTTGAGTTTAGGGTCTGGGAGAATGAAGGATAGGGTTAAGAAGAGTAAGAGTCAAAAGTGAAGAGAGTTAAGGTATAAGGAAGAACTTAGGAAGTAAAGAAGGAAGGACAGAATAAGAAATTAGAAAGTTAAAGTGAGATTAAGAAGTAGATAGATTAAGTTAAAAGGTGAACTGGATAAACTGATATGATATTAATAATTAAAAGATAAACTCACAAGAAGCGAGTAGCTTATGAAGTAAATTCCCCGTAACGAGAGAAGGCGCTCGGTCATATAATGGTGTGAGAACCGTGGTAATGGACTTGTGAATTAAGGAAAAAGGAATCCGTCAAAATGCCAAAGCTGGATATGCGAAGTGACTTTAGATATGAAATTGGAGAGTGTGCGGAGTTCTTCATGAAAACGTTTGTGAAGGCAGCAGAACTAAGCAAATGGTCAGAGGAGCAGAAATGTCTGCAACTCAGTCTTTCCTTACCAAAAGAGGGACAGGCTTGGTATATGACTTTGGAGGAGGAAGTCACAGATAACTTTGCGAACTTTACAGAGGCATTTCTAGAAAGATTCTCGTCAGATGAGTCATACTCTTCAAAGTTTGCCAGGTTTGTTGAGTTGAAGCAAAACGGAGAGCCTGTGACAGCATATGTCGAGAAGGCCAAGCAGCTTTGAAAACAGCTGAAGAAATCAAGTGACGAAATTTTTGACCATGTTGTGCATGGACTAGATAGAGACGTTAAACGGGTGGTAAAACTGAAGGAGGCGACAAATTTGCATGAGTTGGTGAAGGCGGCCCAGCTGGTGGATAAGGAGCCAATGGAATCTATAGACATTGAAAAACGCTCAAATGTGTATAGTGCTGGACCGAGGGACAATATGCAGGGCCGGAGATTTGGACCTGACAGGAGGTTTGAACCGTATGACAGGCACAACCAGAGGCGCCATTTCAAAGGACAAACACCGTGCAAATGTTGTGGTAAGTACAGCCACAAATTTTTTGAATGCAAATTTAAGAATGCCACTTGTTTTAAGTGTGGAAAAGTAGGGCATCTTGCAAGAACACACACAAACTTTAGAAAATAGGGGCACGCGCCTGTCCCACATCAAAATTTGGGGGATAGGCAAAAATGGGTGAAAAATAACAAAAGGCAAAAGCAAACAGTTGGTAAAGCAAATAAAGTAGGATGTGAAAATAATTTGGTAGACATTAGATTAGGGAAATTTTCAGTAGCAGCAATGTTAGATAGTGGTGCATCAATTTCTTGAGTCTTAACATGTATAAAAGATGTGGTCTAGATAGAGAGTATGAAATTCAAGAAACTGATCTAAAATTTGCGCAGACAGTCAATGGAACCAACATGAAGGTTTTAGGCAAGATTGTTATTCCCATAACTGTCTGTAGATTAACACTGACACAAACATTTTATATTTTTCAAAAGCTGAACACCTCAGTTATTTTAGGCCGTGACTTTTTGAAGGAACAGAAAGCTTGGGTAGATTTTGGTAATGACACATTGCAAGTTCAAAATGGTCTTGTAATTACAAAAATGTTTTCCTCTCCAAAGAAGGCTAGCTTGGCACGTCTTATCAATAAGATTAGTATTCCCCCTCAGTCTATTACAGTTGCAAAAATAAAAGTTAAGGGACAAACAAATGGCCAGTTATCTGTAATTGAACCTATTAGAACTTTACCCAATACAAATCAGGTAATAGGTGCTAGGGCAATCACAAAGATAAACAAGGGATCATCCTGCGTGCAAATAATGAATCCAACAGATCAATGGGTACATCTGAGATCAAATGAACCAGTAGCTAGGGTAGAGAGAGTTTCTGGGGATAGTGTGACAGAGGAGAGTGTTGAGACAGTGAACAATTTAAATGAAGGTGCATGCAAGAAAACTGATAAACAATATGTTGAAATTGCAAAGTCTCTAGGGGTAGATTTATCAGACTCAAGTTTAAATGAGGAAGAAAAGCACAGAATGATGATTTTTCTTGGTAAAAATAGAGATGTTTTTGCTATGAGTACTTCAGAATTAGGTCACAACAAGTACTTTCCTCACAGAATAGATACTGGAGATGCACAGCCAGTCCGAAAACGTCCATATAGGGTTAGTCCTGAGCAAAGGATGGAAATTGAACGTCAAGTAGGGGATCTTGAACAAAATGGTGTTATTAGTCCATCAAATAGTTTATGGCAGAGTCCTGTAGTACTTGTTAGAAAGAAAAATGGAGAATTTAGGTTTGCAGTTGATTTTCGTCAGGTAAATCGGGTTACTCGCCCTATGAACTTTCCAATCACACATTTTCAAGATGTTATTGACTCTGTAGGTCAGTCAAAGTCTAGCTTGTATTCGGTACTTGATATGGCTCAAGGATTTTTCCAGATAGCATTAGACCCTGAAACTAAGGACCGCACAGGATTTGTTACACATCAAGGTGTATACGAGTTTAACAGGCTACCATTTGGATTAATGAATAGTAGTTCCGCTTTCAGTATGGTTATGAATGAGGTTTTGAGAGGAATAAATTACAAGTTTGCTCTGGTCTACATTGATGATTGTCTGATTTTCAGCAATTCCTTTGATGAACATTTGCATCACTTGTCAGAAGTATTTGAGAGGTTTCGAAAAGCAAATTTGAAGTTAAAACCCAGTAAATGTATGTTTGCTGCAAAGGAAGTCAAGTTTCTAGGGCACATTTTCAGCCAGGAAGGCTTATCAGTAGACCCAGAGAAAGTCTCAGCTGTTACAGACTATCCTCGGCCCAAAAATCAAACAGGTGTAAGGTCATTTTTAGGGTTAGCAAACTATTACAGGCGTTTCATCAAAGACTTTGCTAAGATTGCAAAACCTATGAATGATCTCTTACGCAAAGATGCAGTGTTTGAATGGAATGAGTTGTGTGATAGGGCATTTGAGATGTTGAAAAACAAGTTGACCTCTGCCCCCATACTTGCATTTCCTGATTTTGAAAAGGAGTTCATTTTATATACAGATGCAAGTCATGTAGCAATATCATATATATTAGGGCAGACAGATGAGAAAGGCAGAGAGAGAGTTATATCATACGGTGGTAGATCATTGCGCCCAGGTGAGAGAAACTGGGGAATAAGTGATTTAGAAGGGTTAGCTCTAGTAGAAGGGATCAGGCATTATCACACTTACCTAGCTCATAAAAAGTTCACTGTAGTAACGGACCATGTAGCATTGAGAACTTTGAGAAGCAATAGAACTATTGGTAGACTTGAAAGATGGGCAGTTTTCCTACAAGGATATCAATATGAGGTAGTGTATAAGGCTGGGAAACTCCATACAAATGCTGATTCACTATCTAGAAGACAGTATGAGAGCGAGAAGAATGAAAGGAATGGGGAGAAAGATGCAGATGATGTAGATGTAGATCCCCAGGTATTCTCGATACACAGTAGTTCTGATACACAGGTAGATACACCGGTAGTGATAGAGTATACACTCGAATATACAGAAGAGCAGAGTCCTGTGGTTAGCTCAGTAGGTACTAGGTGTGAATCTGATACACTGTCAGAAATGATATATGCAACTGAGGCATATGAGAATTTGGATCCCACTAAGCACATGTTAGAAATTAGTGATTTGACCCATGAGAAGCTTAGGGAGGCACAATTAGCAGATGACGATTTTTCTCCTATGTTTGCATATAAGGAAAATGGTTTGGTGCCAGAAGATAGAAATATTGCAAATAGACTAGTGGCTGAGGCACAGTGCTATAAATTAGACAATGGCATCTCATATCATTTATATCATCCTAGGTCAAAAGGTCATAGATGGGAAAATGTTAAGAAGCAAGTAGCAGTTCCAAATAAGTTCAGAGATGGCGTTTTAAAGTCATATCATGATGCACTGAGTGGTGGTCATTATGGCATTGAGAGAACATATGAGGCAATACGGTTGAAATTTTTCTGGCCGTCTCTCTATAAGGATGTTAAGGTTTACTGTCAGTCATGTCAGCCATGTCAGCAAGCAAAAAGATATATGCACCATAAGAAAGCTATGTTACAACCTTTACCAATTGGTGATATTCTGTCAAGAATACATGTTGATATACTAGGTCCTCTTCCCAAAACTGATGAAGGATATAAGTATGTTTTGCTTGTAGTAGATTCGTTCTCAAAATGGAGTGAGGCGTTCCCTCTATTTACAATGGAAGCTAGGGAGGTAGCATGGAAACTCTATGATGAAATCATATGTAGATATGGCTGTCCGCAATCCATTTTGACTGATAGGGGTGCAAATTTTGTCTCAAAGCTGATGAAAGAATTATGCAGTATTTTCAAGATTAGCAAGATAAACACCAGTAGTTATCATCCTGCTACAAATGCAGCAGCTGAACGCATGAATAGTGTCATTTTGCAAAGGCTTAGAATTTACTGTAACAAGAAGCAAACAAATTGGGCACAACTTTTACCAAGTATCATGCTTAGTTATAGGGTTAGTCCAAATATTGACTCCACAGGATATTCACCTTACTATATCATGTTTGGTAGACAATGTAGATTACCTTTAGATACTGCTCTGATTCCAACAGAGACTGCAGGTACAACTCATGAACAGCATTTAAGGCGTATCATTGAAAATCAAACTGTATGTAGAGAGTTAGTGAAAGAGAACATTGCAAAGGCTCAGGCAAAATATAAGAAAAACTTTGATAAGCATGCCAAAGAGGTAGAATATCAGGTCCGTGACAATGTATGGTTATATAATCCTAGGACAGAGCCTGGCCTATCTCCTAAGCTAGCAAAAAGATGGACAGGTCCATTTTACATTGCAGAGAAAATAGGCAAGGTGAACTATAGGCTCAGAGATTTGAAAACTCATTTAGCCGTTAAGAATATAGTCCATGCAAATAGGTTGAGACCATATTTTGACCCTAACCTGAGACCCACTAACCCACCAGTAGAACTAGAGGATAGGGATGTTGTACAGTTAGAGCTAGAAGAGCAAGAAAATACAGTAGTGGAAAATCAGGCTGAGGAAAAGCCACAGATAAATGACCAGAATCAGAATCAGGTTGAAAAAGTCTGGGACTTTGAGAGAATTTTGCAGGCGGCAAATTACAAGGGCCGCATAGTGTACAAAATAAGGTACAGAGATGAACAGGGCAAAAGTAGAACAATTTGGCAGTATGCAGATGAACTTCCTGAAGAAATCAGAAAAGACTTTCACATAAAGTACACATTTTCAGGAAAGGTCCGTAAACGCCCTCATATAGATATGTAAAATTATTAATGTTATAGGAATCGTCTTGCAGAGACGATTATGATAAATAGCAATGCACATAAAATAATTAGCATGATAGATAAGAGATTAAGATAAGGAGATTATAGCAAAAGCAACCCTTCCACGGCACTAACCTGAAGCATTGTGTTAAATGATCAAGTTAAAATTTACACATTGAATTGTAGTTGTACCTATTAAATTTCAAAATTTGTGCACACATATTAGAGATATTTTAGGGGGATGGGGAAAGTGCAGCACATTTCAAATAGTCTAAAGCTTGACTTATCTATTTTCAACAATTATTGTCTGTGTTATATGCATCATGTGGAACTCAATCAATTATAGATAATGCAAATTTGGGTGACTATGATATACATGTTGTATAGTCAGATGTTAAAGTGTACTTTGCAAAGGAAACCGGTTTCATGAGTATGACGCAGAGATTAAAGGAATCTTGTGTTTTAAGAATAAGATATTATATGTGCCAATATGATAAGGCAGTTTTTTAATTATCTGTTCTTATGCAAATTTGCAGTCAATTTTTGAGTTTATAATGTATAATGGGGTTTGCAGGATCAAACTATTGAAAAGCCTTATAGAATTTTAAAACATTGAAGATGATATAAAAAAAAAAAAAAGTGTGTTCTTACTAGTGGTGCTTGCTAAGAATATTTTTTTCATTATGTGTAGATATATGTGTTAGTAAAATATCAATGATATTACATATATTGCAGTGGCATTTTAAGTTTGCAGTCAGAACAATGGCTGTACTTACATTATCACAGTCAAAGTGATATATAATATGCAATGTGATTCTTGTGTTGAGATTTAATGACAATTGATTAAATGACTGTGAAGAAGTGAACAATGAAAAGTTTTCATGAAATAGGATATGGAAATTTTCAGAAACAAAGAAATTGATCCATGAACGATTTAACATCTGACGATAATGAAATTTGAACTGTTGAATACTTAGAACTGTTGATTACCTTATGAATATGATGTTTTACATTTATATTGATTTCTTTATTTGATTTGATTGTATCTATGTTCACCTTCATCCATTGTGTTACTGTATTTCATTCTCATGAGTATAAATGAAAGAATGATGTTACCTAATCATGATCAATTTGCGGAGCAAATTATTTTGGGAGAGCGAGGATATGTCACAGAGTTATGAAAATGATGTTGATAAAGATTTGATTGATGAAATATTAATTTATAGAGCTTTCAGAAATTGTAGATTTTGGTACAGTATAGAGTCTGCATAGATAGTGAGTTAACTGGTCACATGTTAACTGATTGATCTCTGAAGACTCAGCTTTCAGGAAGTATAGATCCTGCTTAGTGCTTAGTAATCTGACTTATCAAAATATAATTAGTTTACAAAAGAGCTAATGATATCTGTCTTTGACTGCCTGGATGTAAGTAAACAAACATTAGGTCAGTCTGGCCAGTATGTGCAAATAAGAGTTTGTTAAGCAATGGCTAAACCTCTAAAGGTGACACTAAGAGGCAAACAAAGATTTAGGTTTTGAAGGTCTGGAGACAACAGATTAGTATGAGAGGTAGTAATTAGAGTAATTAAGACTTTGTACAGAATGAAAGATAGATGATGAAAGATGAATAGAAGAAGATGGTTGGTTGATATGAATTATGTGTGGGTGTGGCTAGAGTCAGGAGAATTGAGAGAGAGTTGAAGTTGAAGGAGTAAAAAGTAAGATAGGAGAGTTGAGAATGAAGTGAGTTACAGGACAGTCATGTAAGAATAAGTAAAGAGCAGAGTTGAGTTTAGGGTCTGGGAGAATGAAGGATAGGGTTAAGAAGAGTAAGAGTCAAAAGTGAAGAGAGTTAAGGTATAAGGAAGAACTTAGGAAGTAAAGAAGGAAGGACAGAATAAGAAATTAGAAAGTTAAAGTGAGATTAAGAAGTAGATAGATTAAGTTAAAAGGTGAACTGGATAAACTGATATGATATTAATAATTAAAAGATAAACTCACAAGAAGCGAGTAGCTTATGAAGTAAATTCCCCGTAACGAGAGAAGGCGCTCGGTCATACATGTGACATTATATCACGTTGACTCACCTACGTAATCGGTTTTTTACCAGCAACCATTACTACTCGTCATTACGGGGTTCATGCACAGACGATTATAAATTGTTTGAGGCAGAACCAAGTTCTAAATCGTGCTCTTTAGGTCAGGTAGCATGTTGGTAATACCTCCAACTATTCCTATGGTTAGGTAGCATGTTGGTAATCTCTCAAACTATTCCTAAGGTTAGGTAGCATGTTGGTAATACCTCCAACTATTCTGAGGTTAGGTAGCATGTTGGTAATCTCTCAAACTATTCCTAAGGTTAAGTAGCACGTTGGTAATCTCTCCAACAATTTCTAAGGTTAAGTAGCACATTGGTAATCTCTCCAACTATTCATAAGGTTAGGTAGCACGTTGGTAATCTCTCCAACAATTTCTAAGGTTAAGTAGCACATTGGTAATCTCTCCAGCTATTCCTAAGGTTAGGTAGCATGTTGGTAATCCCTCCAACTATTCCTAAGGTTAGGTAGCATGTTGGTAATCCCTCCAGCTATTCATAAGGTTAGGTAGCATGTTGGTAATCCCTCCAGCTATTCATAAGGTTAGGTAGCATGTTGGTAATCCCTCCAGCTATTCATAAGGTTAGGTAGCATGTTGGTAATCTCTCCAGCTATTCATAAGGTAATCTCTCCATCTATTCATAAGGTTAGGTAGCATGTTGGTAATCTCTCCAGCTATTCCTAAGGTTAGGTAGCATGTTGGTAATCTCTCAAACTATTCCTAAGGTTAGGTAGCATGTTGGTAATCTCTCCATCTATTCATAAGGTAATCTCTCCATCTATTCATAAGGTTAGGTAGCATGTTGGTAATCTCTCAAACTATTCCTAAGGTTAGGTAGCATGTTGGTAATCTCTCCATCTATTCATAAGGTTAGGTAGCATGTTGGTAATCTCTCAAACTATTCCTAAGGTTAGGTAGCATGTTGGTAATCTCTCCATCTATTCATAAGGTAATCTCTCCATCTATTCATAAGGTTAGGTAGCATGTTGGTAATCTCTCAAACTATTCCTAAGGTTAGGTAGCATGTTGGTAATTAATCTCTCCATCTATTCATAAGGATTAGTACAGTAGAACCTCTCTGAAGTGATGACCTAAAATAATTCTGGGTCTTAAAGCCAGGGGATAGCTTAAAATTAACCCATTACCTCATAAGCTATTTTTAGAACCAACCTCTTTGAATAAGCTAGTATACCAAAAAGGAGCATTTACTTAGCAAAAAGGAAAATCTCAGTAGTGTAGATCAAGCTTTCTGCATAAATTTCTTTCTGCATTAGACAATACCTGTTTTAAAAGATACTAATTTATTTTCATTTACCGTAGTAATCACTTAGAGTGATTATACTCTATATATGCATGACTATATGTCTTTCATACACACTGTCATTGTAAATATGCCTAACATATGTGTATTCAGAAGCTCCACAAGACAGTTACACATACTGCATACATACCCAGTTACACATACTGCATACATGCCCATCAGTAGTTTTAAGTGATCGATACATTATCCCATCACGGCCATCAGTAGTTTCATGTGATCGATTTTTACATAATTTATGTTGCAGATTTCAGATCAGTGCTTTTGTTACGTTTGAGTTGATTTATGGTGGCAAATTGCATGAAAAGGAATTCATAAAATGAATTACTTGTCAGGTACATATGTACATTCTATTTTCAGAATAGCAGATACATGCTGTAGTGCTTGAAGCATTTTATTTTTCTGGTTGAAATTAGTTTCCTCAACCCTTTACTCCATAAATACGCCTTTCTACACTTTTGCGTCTGCTCTGTTTGCTTATAAATGATATAATATAGATATGATTCTATGGTTTCTGCCCTGGCTTAAACATTCCTGTGTCCATGTGCTATTATAACAATTACATACAATCTAATTAATATTCATATGTCATTATTTCTGACACAAATATTGATGGGGTAAAGCGTTAACCTTTTACCTGATAGAGCCACATTTTAATACATTTGCAAATAGAGTAGACCCAGATCAGACAGCTCATGTATGAGTTGTCTGATCAGGATCTGTTGTGTTTGCTTACAGAATAATATAGACCTGATTCTATAGATTTAACCCTTTCACTGTTCTATATTAATTTATTCCAAATTTCAATAACTTCTGAATATTCATAGAGAAAATTGTTATAATGAAATATGGAAGGTAGAACATAGCCATTTTAGAAAGCAAAGAAACAGATCTTTCAAAATCTATTAGCAAACAGAGCAGACCCTGATCAGACGGCTCCTCAAGGAGTCGTCTGATCTGGGTCTACTCTGTTTGCAAATGCGTGAAAACATGTTTATATGAGAGAAAGGTTTTATTAACCTTGGCCAAACAATTCTGTGCTTATAATGCCTTGTACAAAATTAATTTAATGAATTTCCATAAAGTTGTTATTTCTTATATATGGATATACCTTAGGTAAAGGGGTTGTTAGCAGATTTCATAAATGCTTTACTCCATGTACATGCCTTTAACCGTTTCCCTCATATAAACGTGTTTTCACGCATTTGCAAACAGAGTAGACCCAGATCAGACGGCTCCTAGAGGAGCCGTCTGATCTGGGTCTACTCTGTTTGCTAATAGATTTTGATAGATCTGTTTCTTTACATTCTAAAATGTCTACAATGTTCTACCTTCCATATTTCTTAATAACTATTTTGTTAATGAATATTCAGTAGGTACTGAAAATTGGCCTAAATACAGAACAGGGAAAGGGTTAATACCTCTACAAACACAGTAGACCCAGATCAGATGGCTCCAGACCCAGATCAGATGGCTCCAGACCCAGATCAGGTGGCTCCAGACCAAGATCAGATAGCTAAAATGTCTAATCAGGGTTTGCACTGTGTAGATCTGATTGTGTAGTTTCTGCCATGGTCAATGTTTCCAATGTACATGTGCCATTACATGTGTGCATACGCTACAATATTACTAACTACATTCATGTAAGCAGAAAATTCTAAATCTAGTGTGTGTAGGAGCTATCTGATCAGGGTCTGCTCTGTTTGCTTATGGAATTTTAAAAGATCTGATTCTACAGTTAAAATCTACCATTATTGTCCTGTTTTATTGACCTGTCAAATGTGAATATTCTTACGTCACTGAAAGGATATATTTAGCTTGGGTAAACCTGTGTTTCAAACGTTTTTCACGAGATTCACAATAAATGTACAAGTACTCAAATAAGCCAAGTAGGAACGCTTTTATTAGCGGAAACAATCAATATCAACCGAAGCTATATATAGCGTGTTCAGCAAGCGTATAATTATTTAAAGTTTGACAGGTTAATAAAACAGGACAATACCAACATATGATATTTTAAAAATTCAGCTCATAAATCTTCATGATGTCATTATAATTATCTGCCATGAATATTCAACAGGTAAAGGGTTAAACAAACAAACGTTTGTTCACGAGGGTCATGAAGGTTACTGTCAGTTACATGTAATTTAGTAATTTTAAGTAAAAAAGCTTACATCCTGTTATAGGATATGGTTGACTGACAATATGAGTAAATCACACCTACAAATTTGAACTGTTCTGAATTTTGTTGAAATAGAACTGTGTTGTACAGAGTGAGGAGGGGGGATTAAAGTTAACTTGGTGAGTGACACAGAACAGCAGAGCTGTAGATAAGACGAGTACCGTATATATGAAATCTTGTTAACCCTTTACTCCATAAATACGCCTTTCTACACCTGTACAAACAGAGTAGATCCAGATCAGACAGCTCCTATAGGAGCTGTCTGATCAGGGTCTGCTCTGTTTGCTTATGATATAATATAGATATAATACTACAGTTTCTACAGTGGCCAAAATTTCCTGTGTACATGTGCTATTATAAAAAAAGAATCTAATTAATATTCACAATGTCATTATTTCTTATATGAATATTCATGGAGGAAAGGGTTAACTCTTTCCTGTTTAATATTCATGTAAAATATTTTATTAGCTGATTTTTATACTGGCATTATGCACAGGATGTTTTGAATTGGTAGAAACTGTAGAGTTAGATTTATTATACTTTCATAAACAAACAGAGTAGACCCTGATCAGATGGCTCCTTCAGAAGCTATCTGATCTGGGTCTCCTATGTTTGCAATTGCATGAAAAGCGTTTAATTGAAAGAAAGTTTGAAATTTCCCTGACAAACTCTATAATCACTGCTACTCATTATAATTGCCTCTACAAGACAGTTCTAATGAGTGACAGCTAGACAGACAATACTATTGAGAGGCAGCTAGACAGGGTTTGAGTGACAGCTAGACAGACAATTCTATTTAGAGGCAGCAAGACAGGTTTTGAGTGGCAGCTAGACAGACATGTACTTTCATCATGGTTTCAGATTCTTTCCTGATCTTGTTTTTAGCTCAACAGAGCACAAAGTGCTCAGGGTGAGCTTTTGTGATCGCCTGATGTCTGTCATTGTGCGTCATGCGTCATCCCGCATCGACAATTTGAACCTTTAAAAATCTTCTCCTCTGAATCTATAGGGTTCTCAACTTTCATTTTTGGCACATAACAACATCTGTAGGTCCTCTACAAAAATAATAAAAATTATGCCCCTGGGGTCAAAATTGGCCCTGCTCCAGGGGTGACCAGTTTTCAATAGAAACATATAGTAAAACTTTGAAAATCTTTTCCTCTGAAACTGGAAGGCTCTTAGCTTCCATATTTGGCACATAACATCATGTTCAGGTCCTCTACAAAAGTTATATAAATTATGCCCCTGTGGTCAAAATTGGCCCTGCCCCAGGAGTGCCTTGTTTTCTATAGAAACATATAGTAAAACTTTGACCCTGCCCCAGGGGTGGCCAGTTTTCAGAAGAAATATATAGTGAAATCTTTGAAAATCTTCTCCTGAAACTGGAATATTCTCTGCTTTCATATCTGGCTCATAGCATCGTGTTCAGGTCCTCTACAAAATTATTATAAATTATGCCCCTGGAGTTAAAATTAGCCACATTTTCTATAAAAACATACAGTGAAAACTTTGAAAATCTTCTCCTCTGATTGTCTGGTGAGCGATATCGGGGCCATCATGGCCCTCTTGTTTTTAACAAACCATTGTGGAAAAGATATGGGTAGCATCAGATGTAAATGGCACATAGACAATTTCAGTGTAGAGTGTAGACTCGGATCAATCTCCACATTTGAAAATAATATTTATAATTTACCGGTAGTCTACTATGCAAATTCTTGTCAGCAGAAAATGCAGTCTTGCATCTGTTCTGCCTTTCTTTTAACTCTTTACTTCCTTAAATGACTGAATACTAATTAGTTGATAATTTTTTTAATGGCATATGAACACAGGAATTTTAACCATTACAGAAAGTGTTGATTTAGGTCTATATTATTTTACAAGCAAACAGGACAGACTCTGATAAAACAGCTCCTACAAGAGTACACAATTTACAGGAGTAGGTAAAAAGGTGTACATGTATATATGGAGTAAAGAGTTAAAAGAAATAGTTTAAATCCTGGTAAGACACAAGAGTTACTTGGCATCTTGTCTGGATGGAAACTGATTGCCAGGATGACCACAAATCTCACAGCATGCTAATGGTTAATTATAGTTAGGACTAACCATGTACTCGGTCATTTGAGACTGTAACCATGTACCCGGGCATTTGAGAATCAGATACAAACCAGCTGCATGTATTTGTACATAGCAAGATTGCAACTCACAAATTAGTCTGTTTTTACCAAAACCCTCGAAATAATTGACCAATTTTCAAACATCTAGAAATAAATCAGCTGAGACAACACACAGTCATCATGATGGTTATTGAGGACTAGAAAATAATGCATGTAATATTTATTGATACAATCATTTAAAAACATTGGAAACTAGTTTGGGACAGTAAACGATTTGTCTATTAAAGTTACCCATCAAAATTTCAACATAACTCCTATAGTTTTAATAAATTTCTTCTGTTAAAAATAAGCAACAATAAAATATATTCAGATGATTTGTGGATTAATTTATGATTCACATGCCCTGATTGTGAATTGGATCATCGTGTACCAGAAAATCCGCAGTCCTAATTATAGTTGTCACCATTTTGTCATTTGTCTGAAGTAAAAGTATTCTGTCCACTGTGGTATCATATGGTGCAGACCATGATCAGACTTTTCGCTCCATTACAGCTGTTGATCAGGGTCTACACTGTTTGAAAATGTCCAGATGCCCATTCTCCCGTGAATCTGCTGTAAACAGTAAGTCACTTCATAGCGACCTGAAGCATGGTTTGCAGCATTTATACAAGTAATATCTTAAACTTTAACAGTTGAATTTTCATGAGAGAAATAATGTCATTATGAATATTTTTAGCTTAATTTTTAAAATGGCATTGGCCAATGTATACATAGGATATTTTGGTGTTGGCAGAAACTGTAGTAAGATCTATTATAATTTCATAAACAGAGCAGGCCCTGATTAGATGGCTCCTACAGGAGCTGTCTGATCTGAGTCTACTCTGGTTGCAAAAGTCTGAAAAAGCGTTTATATGAGGGAAAGGCTCAACCCTCTACCCTTTTCAGTGAAAATAGTCAAACAGTTTCCTGCCAATAGATTCAGCATGTATTGCCCACAATGTACCTTCCTGACTGTAATCAATGCAGTATTGCCTGCAAATATGTACCTTCCAGACTGTAATCAATACAGTATTGCCCACAATGTACCTTCCTGACTGTAATCAATGCAGTATTGCCTGCAAAATTTGTACCTTCCTGACTGTAATCAATACAGTATTGCCCACAAATATGTACCTTCCTGACTGTAATCAATACAGTATTTCCCACAAATATGTACCTTTCTGACTAATCAATACAGTATTTCCCACAAATATGTACCTTCCTGACTGTAATCAATACAGTATTTCCCACAAATATGTACCTTCCTGAATGTAATCAATACAGTATTGCCCACAAATATGTACCTTCCTGACTGTAATCAATACAGTATTGCCCTCAAATATGTACCATCCTAACTGTAATGATTGTAATCAATACAAAAATGTGATCAGTGCCTGGTCTCTGTTACTATAAATTGACTATTAAAATGAGTATCATCGGGCCCGGTTTTAGTGGTAAATAATTGTAATAAATACAAAGGCTGGGTTTCCAGTTGTAAATAGCTGTAATAAATACAAAGGATGTGGTTTAAGTGGTAAATAGCTGTAATAAATACAAAGGCTGGGATTCCAGATGCAAATAGCTGTAATAATCACAAAAGGCTGGGATTCCAGATGTAAATAGCTGTAATAAATACAAAGGCTGGGATTCCAGATGTAAATAGCTGTAATAAACACAAAGGCTGGGATTCCAGATGTAAATAGCTGTAATAAACACAAAAGACTGGGATTCCAGATGTAAATAGGATTCCAGATGTAAATAGCTGTAATAAACACAAAAGCTTGTTTAAACTAAAAAAAAAGGAGGAGAAGAACTCAATAAGCTTTTAGCTTTCGTTCTAATCCTGTAGTGATACTCTGTTGATATCATGATTAATGTATACTTTTTCAAATAAAATCTGTTTAAACTAAACACAAAGGCTGGGATTCCAGATGTAAATACATAGCTGTAATAAACGCAAAAGGCTGGGATTCCAGATGTAAATAGCTGTAATGAATACAAAGGCTGGGATTTTAGTTGTAAATGTCTTGTGTTAGTTGTATTGCTTTTGTAGAAAAGTTTTAAGTCTACTAAATTTTTTATATATGTAGTTTACATGAAAACAACGGTTGGTGTTGATTTATGGGAAGTTGAGGTCAAAGTCAATGTTACTGTTGCTGAATATAGAAATTAGTTTTCCAGATTATATTTATTGTAAAGAAGAATGTATGTCTTCAAATTCATGGAATATGGGTAGCTTACATGAAGACAAATAATGGAGTTACTTTATGAGTAGCTGAGGTCATTGTCAAGGTCGCTGTTGCTAAACATAGAATTTGGTTTCCTGATAATAATCTTAGTAGGGAATGGTGGATTGAAGGGAAATTGGATTTTGTAAGTTTTTATCAACCAATTCTCTCAGGCTATTTTAAGACCACTCATATTTTAATAAATCTACTGAAAAGGAGCATTTACTTGAGAAAAAAAGTGAAACTTTTAGAATTATGTTGTTTTGAAACCATTGTGATAAATACAGCACTTGCTCCTATGAAGCAAATGCTCTTTTATCACAATGGTTTCAAAAAATGACTATTACAGAAGCGACAAAATGTGTCAATATGAGGGAATGTGTTAACCCATTCCCTCATATAAACATGTTTTCATGCATTTGCAAACAGAGTAGACCCAGATCAGACAGCTCCTAGAGGAGCCGTCTGATCAGGGTCTGCTCTGTTTGCTAATAAAATTTGATAGATCTGTTTCATTGCTTTCTAAAATGTCTTCAATGTCCCCCCTTTCATATTTCTGTATAACTATTTTGTCAATGAATTTTCAGTAGGTATTGAAATTTGGCCTAAATACAGAACAGGGAAAGGGTTAAGGCAAAGAAAGCTATACCTCCTGATTGAGTGTATGAAAAATATGGTTTTCATGTTATTGCCATGTTTTGTGCGATTATGAGCTATTGAGCAATTTTGCAGTACCAAACATCAATATCTGCCAGTAAAGGGATAATCAATTGACATCAGTCTTTGGCACACACCATTATAGTTCGATTTTGACCCTTGAGCTGTGACCTTTAGGACCAGTCCACCAGTAGAGGTAAAACGCGTCACAAACCGTGTATTTGTTCCGGGGTTACCTGTGGTTATACAGACCTGTAATAAGCATATACAGTAGACCCCCTCTAATGCGACCACTTAATGAATAAACATGGGTGTCTTTATAAGCAGGTGGTTGCTTAATGCTGGACAAAAGTAATGCAGAAAGCTCCTAGGAGCTTTCTGCATTACTTTTATCCTGCATTAAGCTACCACCTGCATCTAGCACCCAGAATTATACCCCTTTTAGATGGTCGTATTAGCGGGGTTTTACTGTATATACTAATTCTGCACGATTACTACAAGCTTCGTGTGACAATCATTGTCCACTTACCCATAAATCAGAATGGTTGCAACTTCTATAAATAGAAAAGCGCAGTCAAGGCTCAGCGCTCGAAATCAAACTCTACCTCTGCTGATCAGTGAGTTGTCGGTTTTTTTCTTCAGAAATAATGGAGCTTCAAGGCAGAGTTCTAGTGTATTCCATACTGGGATGTCCACACTGCATGAAGGCAAAGAACTCACTGCAGGAGAAAGGGTTGCCATTTACAGATGTCAACCTAGAGACCTACCCACATGCTAGACAGGACCTGCAGATGAGAACCCAGAAGAGAACCGTTCCTCAGGTGTTCTTCAATGCAAAACTTATTGGTGGGAATGAGGATCTTCAGAAACTGGTAATGGTCTATTTTACACATTGGTGGGAGTGACGATCTTCAGAAACTGGTAATGGTCTATTTTACACATTGGTGGGAATGACGATCTTCAGAAACTGGTAATGGTCTATATTACACATTGGTGGGAATTATGATCTTCAGACACTGGTAATGGTCTATATTACACATTGGTGGGAATGGTGATCTTCAGACACTGGTAATAGTATATATTACACATTGGTGGGAATGATGATCTTCAGACACTGGTAATGGTCTATACTACACATTGGTGGGAATGATGATCTTCAGAAACTGGTAATGGTCTATATTTTAGCCCTTTAAATGTTGAACTTTCAATGTTGTCAATCATCATTTAACCCATTACTCCATGAATAGTCATGTAAGAAATTATGACATCATGAATATTTATTAGATTATTTTTTATAATGACTCATGGACATAGGAATTGTTGGTCATAATATAAACTGTAGAATCTTATCTATAGTTTATTATGTCATAAGCAAACAGAACAGACACTGATCAGACTGCTCTTACAGGAGCCATCTGATATGGATCTACCCTGTTTGCAAAGGTGTAGAAAGGCGTATTTATGGAGTCCATTCAGTGTGAAAAGTTGTCGCATTATGGTTTTGACAAACAACTTGCAGACACTGATCAGAAGCACAGGGGTCTGCACCGCTTCATGGGAGTCTATATATACTACTAATAAACATGTTATTATATAATACATATATAAACTCCCATGAGGCGGTACAGACCCCTGTGATCAGAAGGCTCCTCAGTTTTTGCAACTTCGGAGAATATATGAAGAAAAGGGTCAATACATTACTCTATAAGTACACCTTTCTATGCCTTTGCAAACAGAGTAGAATCAGATTAGATGGCTCATATAGGAGTCATCTGATCAGGATCAGGATCTGTCTGATTATATCTTTCCTCCATTAATACGCCTTTCTACGCCTCTGTAAAAATCACCTATTGAAACCATTGTGATAAATAGAGCATTTGCTCCTATAGGAGCAAATACTCTATTTATCACAATGGTTTCAAACTACAAAATTCTGAAATTTTACTTTTCTCTAGTAAATGCTCCTTTTGGGAAGATTCATTCAAAGAGGTTGGGTCTAAAGATAGACTATGGAGGAAAGGGTTAAGAAATAATATACAATTTAGGTAGTATAGAGTTTCTGCCATGAGCAAACTCTTTTGTGTTCATTAGCTATTATAAAAATAATCTAATTAGTATTCATGATGTCATTAATTAGTATCCATGCTGTCATTATTTCATGATGACATATAATGTCCCACATTCAAAGTGTTAACCCTTTCCCTGTTCTATTTTTAGTCCAAATTTTAATACCCATTGAATATTCATGAACAAATCACTTATAATCAAATCTGGAAGGTGGTACATTGTAGCTATTTAGAAAGTAAAGACACAGATCTATCAAATTCCATAAGCAAACAGAGCAGACCCAGATCAGACGGCTCCTCTAGGAGCCGTTTGATCTGGGTCTACTCTGTTTGAAAATGCGTGAAAACACGTTTCTATGAGGGAAAGGGTTAAGAAGTTAAATACAATAGTTATTGGTTTTCAGATGAAAGATGAGAAGGAATGGAAGGCTGCTGTTGAGGATTTGATCAACAACCCACCTGGACAAGATGCACCACCAGTTCCTGACCCATCAACGGCTGTGGAAGGATCAGGTAACTCCAGTGACCTCAACCATTTTGAATAATTTCTTGTTGCCCTATTTCTAAAAACATGAACTATATTCCCATTCTGTATAGAAATAAGTACAGTAGAATTCTCTATAACCACTGCTATTAAGCCATCATAGAGAGTTTCTACTGTATTAATAAACAGGAAGGTCTTTAAAAATTCCTTTTATTGCCTTTCCAAACAGTGAAGACTCAGATCAGACAGCTCCTGTAGGAGCTGTCTGTTCAGTTTCTAATCTGTTTGATTATGAAATAGCATAGATATATTTCCAGTTTCTGCCATGGTAAAAAATCCTCTTGTTCAATATGCCATCATAAAAAAGATCAGCTAATTGAATTTTTATAGTGACATATGTATTCAGGATATTGTGGCTCAGGCAGAAGCTGTAGAATCAAATCTGTATTAACCCTTTCCCTCATAGAAACGTGTTTTCACACATTTGCAAACAGAGTAGACCCAGATCAGACGGCTCCTAGAGGAGCCATCTGATCAGGGCCTGCTCTGTTTGCTTAAGGAATTTGATAGATCTGTTTTTGTTCATTAGTATTCAGTGGGTATTAAAATTAGGACTAAACATAGAACAGGGAAAGGGTTAAACCATAAGCAAACAGAGCTCCTATAGGCTCCATCTGATCTGGGTCTGCTCTGTTTGCAAATACATGAAAAGGCGTTTATATGAGAGAAAGGGTTAAATGAAGTAAAAGGAATATATATGTTGATAATTGATTTTTTTAAAGTTAACATTTTTCACGGCTGAAGGGTTTGAGATTGCTTATCACAAATTCAAGCAGAACAATTATTGATCAAGTCATTGTATTGTAATATGCGTGGGTTCTAGGATATTGTTAGTCTTGCGAGTCATTAGTGCTAATTATGACATGAATGTCAATGTCAAACAGCTTGTAACCAGACCAGATAGGGCCAGTTTGGCATCAGATCTCGTGTAGGAGCCGTCTGACCAGGGTCTGCTCTGTTTGCCTATATGCTACAGATCTCAGATTCTCTGTATGCCATTAGAATATACTTCATGGGTTAGGGTTAAATGTCAAATAAGAATTGAATGAATTAATGTTTATAATGGGCAGAGTCTTGCATGAATGTTAATTTTGGACAGTCTTGCTTGAATGTTTATAATGGACAGTCTAACATTGATGTTTATAATGGGCAAAGTCTTGCATGGATGTTTATAATGGACAGAGTCTTGTACAAATGTTTATAATGGGCAGAGTCTTGCATGAATGTTTATAATGGACAGTCTTGCATGAATGTTTATAATGGGCAGAGTCTTGCTTGAATGTTTATAATGGACAGTCTTGCATGAATGTTTATAATGGACAGAGTCTTGCATGAAGGTTTATAATGGACAGAGTCTTTCATTAATGTTCATAATGGACAGACTTGCATGAATGTTTATAATGGACAGTCTTGCATTGATGTATATAACGGGCAGAGTCATGCATGAACAATCATCAAGTAAAGTGCTAAACATGTGTTTGTATTCAGTTGTGGTGTAACATACATGTAGTAACACTTCAGTTATGGTGTAACATGTATGTAGTAACACTTTAGTTGTGGTGTAACATACATGTAGTAACACTTTAGTTATGGTGTAACATATATGTAGTAACACTTTAGTTATGGTGTAACATACATGTAGTAACACTTTAGTCATGGTGTAACATACATGTAGTAACACTTTAGTCATGGTGTAACATACATGTAGTAACACTTTACCCCATGCATATTCAGGCAAGAAATAATGACATCATGAATATTAATCACTGAATTTTTATAATGTACAATGAACACAATATGTTTGTATGTTGACTGAAACTGTAGAATCAGACTTATATTACATCAAAAGCAAACAAAGCAGAACCTGATCAGATGACTCCTATAGGAGCCATCTGATCTAGGTCTACTCTGTTTGTAAAGGTGTAGAGAGACATATTTATGGAGTAAAGGGTTAAGTATTCATTGACATGTATATATATATATATGTGCAACTCATATTTCTCCAGTATATGATTTCAATAGTTTTGCAATAAGCCCTCCAGCTACAGTAAAACCTGTATTAAGCTACCATTCATTTATTCAACATATGCATCCTATCCTCTTTCCGATGGTTACTTAAGACAAATTCTACTGTACACACAATTTACATGAATTCCATTTACAGTTGAACTTCGATATCTCGAACTCTGATAACTCGAACTTCGGGATAACTCGAACAAAAAGTTCAGTCCTTCCAAAACTTACAATACGTAATTGCTCTAAAATGTATCGCTACAGATATCTGGAAACACATTTCACAGCTTAATACAGATCTAAAGTAATGCTGAAAGCTCCTACAGGAGCTTTCAGCATTACTTTAGACATGTATTAAGCTGTGGCATTGAGAAATTGTTCAGATTAGAAATCGGATGACTCGAACTTCTGTTATCTCCAACTAATTTGTATGGTCCCTTCAAGTTCGAGTTATCGAAGTTAAACTCTATATTGATAGATCCAGGGGATATCACCTGTGAGATGGACGAGTATGCAGCACTGGTTAAAGCTTTGAAAGCCTCTGGCATCATCAAGGACCACAGCGCTGGACTGTTCTCTAAACATAGGAATGCTTTCAGTGGGAAAGACTTTGTTGACTGGGTGGTCAAAACAAAAGAGCTTGGTAAGGATTGCCATGATCGTCTAATCAGATATGTAGAAATTATGTGTATGGCCATAAGATCTTGGTAATGGTGGATTATAGGCAGTGTCTGATTAGTAAGTCTAGAGTTATGTGCCCTGGATGTTTACAAAAAAGTTTTATATTTATTTTACCCTTGCAATAAAGTTAAGAAGGTGGATACTTGAACCAGGTTATTGGTCTGTCCCTCCGTTATTGTGATCCAGCATCTACTGCGTGAGATTTTCAAGGTGGTATAATTAGATGGAAGCATGACTTCGAAAGTACAAAAAAGATTGACTTTAAACTTCTGTTTTATGCCTCCCGGAAACAGTCTGGGTACATCCTCATCCAGGAAGGACTGCAAAATGTTTTAACTATTGAAGTTTGCATTGAGTTTGATGCCTTTGTGTATGATTCGTAAAGCCGTTTTGCCATTATAGCATACTCCAGCCCATATCATGAATCCTGCAGCGAAAGCATTATTCTTAACGAATTTCCGTTTATCACCACCACCAGCTCCTTTACACATGTAGCAAACTTTGTGACGACCATAGCTGTCCTCAGGGTAGAACATAGCCTCATCTTATCTGAGGTTACAGTTCTTTTCCATTTAATGGAAAGCGCTCAACCTCTGGTACAATTCCCATGATCTTTGCCGTCACCTCAAGATTTTAGATGCATTCAGTTGGTGCACCTTGCTTTTTTGCAGTCTTACACCAATTACTTGCTGTACTACTTAATAGTTAACAGTCCTAGAGATACTTTTAATTTTGATGCCATCTCATATTGCATCGGGTGGTTAACTTTGCTGATCATAAATCTGATTTTCTTATGATGTCAGGTGTTGCCACAGACAGGTGCTTTTTGAATTTCCCTGTAAAAGCATATATGAATTATGATTTTCGCTGTCGTCAATTGTTGTATCATGTTTTTTAAAATTGTCCCCAAAGAAGTTCCTTGACCTCTTTGATTGTATCCCCCCTATATGTCTTTAAAAGTGCTAAACAACACCTTCAACTTGGTCACTGATTTTCAGGCCTACTGTGTATATTCCTAATTGGCGTACACAGTGTATTGTATGTATATCTATACTTTACATGAATACCGTGGCAAATATCCCATGCAACCTCACTAAAGGCGTGTATGTGTTTTGTTCAAGTCTCGTGCATTAATATGGAACAGGTAAATGGTTTGCCTTGTTTTCTTTAACCCTTTCACTGTTCTTTGTTTATTCCAAATTTCAATACGGTTTTGACCTACTGAATATTCATGGATAAAATAAAATATGGAAGATGGAATATTGTAAACATTTTAGAAAGTAAAGAAACAGATTCCATTTGCAAACAGAGCAGAAGCTGTAGGAACCGTCTGATCTGGATCTACGTTGTTTGCAAATGGGTGAAAAGGTGTTTATATGAAGGAAAGGGTTAACCTCTATCATGCTGTAAATTATTAGATCTACTAAAATTCTGATCTGGAACTTTTTTTAGTAATGACCAAGTGTGACAGCTTGGATCCTGATGAGACACGGAAATACTCTGTATCTCATCTTGATTGAAGCTGTTTTCATTGATAATTACAAGTACACCACTGAACTGTGGGTAATTACAAGTACACCACTTATCTGTGGGTAATTACAAGTACACCACTGAGCTGTGGGTAATTACAAGTACACCACAAGGGGGGGGGGATTTACAAGTACACCACTGGGGGTAATTACAAGTGCACCACTGAACTGTGGGTAATTACAAGTACACCACTTATCTGTGGGTAATTACAAGTACACCACTGAACTGTGGGTAATTACAAGTACACCACTTATTTGTGGGTAATTACAAGTACACCACTGAACTGTGGGTAATTACAAGTACACCACTTATCTGTGGGTAATTACAAATACACCACTGAGCTGTGGGTAATTAAAAGTACACCATTGGTGTGGAGGTGATTACAAGTAAACCACTGAGGTAATTACAAGTACATGACTGGGGTGGAGGTGTTTACAAGTACACCACTGGGGGTAATTACAAGTACACCACAAAGGGGGGGGGGATTTACAAGTACACCACTGGGGGTAATGACAAATGCACCACTGGGGTGTACAGAGTTTAGAAGACCATTTTGCATACATAAGTTCGATGGGCATTTGATATTTACAGAGAGGGATCGAGCTGTTGAAATGGGTCAAGCATTGATTGACAGACATTTTGGACACCATGTAAAGAACGTGGAAGTGTTTGAAGATGCTGATGTGTATTACCGTCTCCTGGATGATGACGATACAGCAGCGCTGAATGCAGGAGATGTGTCCACCTGCCAGCCACATCCAGGTGAGACCATAGCTGTTACTTGTGATGGACTAAAAACATGCTGCACTGTAGATATTAAGTGAAGTTACAACTTAATAAATAAATTGTGGGGTCCTCCAAAGCTGGTAGCCATCATAAATGTTGATTAAATTAATTGTTATAATAGGACATGGACACATTAGTTAGGTCTGAAGTAGGTCCGGCACAGATTTTAGTATGAACTAATGGCACTATGAATATTAATTAGTTGAATTTTTATAATGGCATTATGAACAAGGAAAATATATACCATGACTGAATATAAGGAATCAGACAAAATGGTGTATTATGTCACAAGCAAACAGAACAGACCCTGATCAAATGGCTCCTACAGGTGCCATCTGATCTGGTCTACTCTGTTTGCAAAGGCGTAAAAAGGCATATTTATGGAGTAAAGGGTTAACTGTTAATTCCATATATATATGCCTTTTAATGTTTTTGCAAACAGAGTAGATCCAGATCAGACAACTCCTTTAGGAGCTATCTGATCGCGATAAGCTCTGTTTGTTTATGGAATTATATAGATCTGACTCTATAGCTCTTTACCAGGATGAAATCTTCGTTTTATTCATATGCCATTATCAAATATTAAGCTAATTAGAATTTATAGATACATTATATATCTTACATGAATATTGATTGAGTAAAGGGTTAATATTCAGTTCCGACACATAGACAGTATTAGACACCCACTCTATAGCACATTTACATATCCATTTGTCCATAGTTTTATATTGGTACATGTACTTGAGAAAATGGGTAATAATCTGATTTATTTGTAGCTGGAGAACTTGGAGAAGACATTAGGAAGCTGATACTGAAAATCTACAACAGTTACTTGTCTAAAGATGGAAAGGTATAATTCACAAGTCTGTCTTTCTTAACCCATTCCCTCATATTGACGCCTTTTGACGCCTCTGCAAAAGGCACCTGTTGAAACCATTGTGATAAATAGAGCATTTGCTACTATAGGAGCAAATGCTCTATTTATCACAATGGTTTCAAACTACAAAATTCTAAAAAAAATCCTTTTCTCTAGTTAATGTTCCTTTTCAGTAGTTTTATTCAAAGAGGTTGCATCTAAAAATAGCCTATGAGGTAATGGGTTAACTCATTCCCTCATAGGCTGTTTCCAGACTAAACCTATTTGAATAAATCTACTGAAAAGGAGCATTTACTAGAAAATATGAAAATATTACAATTGTGCAGTTTTGAAACCATTGCAATAAATAGAGCATTTTTTCGTATGGAGCAATTGCTCTATTTATCATAGTGTTTTCAAAAATTGACTTTTACAGAGGCATTTTTCTGCGATAATTTCCGGAACAAAACATTTGACAGCCAAATAAGTGTGGAAATTGACGCTTGTGAAAATATAATGAGAAGATAATTAGGAGAAGGTAATGATGAGAATTTAATAAATCTATTCAAGCAAAAAAATTCACAGTCAAAGTTAGCATACGTTTAAGAATGTTATGTATGTGCTATACATGTTATTGTTAAAACAAAATGCCACACCGACCGTGACGATAAAAGCTTCTTGCAGGGTTCTTGCGAGGGTGAGAAATTGGGTAATTTTCCCCCTCAAAATGAGAAATGTCCCCATTTTTTTTACTGTCATTGGGACAAGTGTCTCAAAAAATGTCAGTTCTTACCAGAAGAGTCCAAAGTAGACAGATCAGATTGAGATAAAATCAAACTGAATATGATCAGAGAAAATATTTACATGTTAAGGAAATCAGTCATAGATCCACAGATTCATAAACATAGCATTTTCTCAATGAATAATGGTTAAAAAAATATTTCCACACTTGTCGATGTCTCACAGATTTTGAAAATGACCCTACTTTCTAACTGTCAATGGGACACATGTCTCATACATTTTCAATCCTCGCCAGAACTCTGCTTCCAGTCATCAGCGAAGAAATAAAACAATGCTTTTGTAACATGACAGTCACCAGATGCTCATGGATATTCGATCATTGCGATATAATACATGTATTTTGTTGATCCTGGTCTGTCCTCAAAATAGCGCCAGCAGGTTTGACACTACAATTTCTGCCAAAAAATGTATGTGTTCATATGTAGATATAAAAGTTTAACATAAATTGTTAACTACGATATTTGGTTGTTACACCAAGCTTTTTAGAGCTTGTTCCATAAAACTGTTCTGACTTAGTTAGCACTCTTATATATATATTCATACATACATTCATGCATACATTCATACATTCATGCATCATCATTTGCAAATAGTGTAGACCCAGACCAGAGGGCTCCTAGTGGAACACTTTAATAGGGTCTGCACTGTTCGTCAATTAAAATCCCCTGTCAACTTTAAGCCTTTTATACTGAGTGGAGTCTATACATGTAGTTCCACACTGATGGGCTGTTTCACTCTGAAAATTCACCGTTGAAAGGGTTAATCAATTTGCTTGAAGTAAATATTGAGATGATTTGGAATTGTATTTTTGGAATACATGTCTTGATTGAAAAATGTATTATTTCCTTCTTTGTGTGATTATTTAACCCTTTACGCCATAAATACTTATATAACACATTTGCAAACAGAGTAGACCCAGATCAGATGGCACCTGAAGGAGCTGTCTAATCAGGGTCTGCTCATTTTGTTTATGAAATAATTTAGATGGGATTGTTCAGTTTCTGCAATGGCCAAAGTTAACGTGTTCATTTGTCATTAAAAAAATCTAATATTGATACAGTAGAACCCCTCTAGTGCGACCACTTAATGAATAAACATGGATGTCTTTATAAGCAGGTGGTTGCTTAATGCAGGGCAAAAGTAATACAGAAAGCTCCTCTAGGAGCTTTTTGCATTCCTTTTGTCCTGCATTAAGCTACCACCTGCATCTTAGCACCCAGAATTATACTTCTTTTGGGTGGTCGCATTAGCGGGGTTTTACTGTATCATTATTTCTTACATGAATATTCATGGAGTAAAGGGTTAGTATGTACTGGAGTATTATTTATTTATACAGAAAGTAAACTATGAAGGTATTGCAAAGAGCGATGAGTTTGAGCGGTATGTTCGACTTACAAAAGAGCTTGTACGAGTTCAAATTGCCGATGCTACGAGGGAAGAGAAGTTGTCCTTCTTCATTAACGTATATAATGCCCAGGTGATACACGCTAATGTGACAAAGGGACCACCAGTTAACCTCTGGCAAAGGTACAAGGTAAGAAAGTCTTCAGTTTTAAATAAGAGTTGTATTGTTCTGTCTATATGTTTTATTTCTTTAACCCTTTAAAGTTGGGCATTCATGTTAACCCTTTCCTCCATGAACATTCAGGTAAAAAATAATGATGTCATGAATAATAATCACATTAATTTGTTTTAATTAAACATGGACATAGGAACTTTTGGCCACGGCAGATACTGCAAAATCAGATCTATATTATTTCATAAGCAAAATAAAGCAGACCCTGATCAGACGGCACTGATAGGATCTGCTGATCTGGGTCTACTCAGTTTGCAAAGGCATAGAAAAGCCTATTTATGGAGTAAAGGGTTAATAAATAATGATATCATGAATATTTATAAGTTGAGTTGTTACAGTGGTGTATGTACACATGAATTTTTGGTATTGTTTAACCCATTACCTCATAGGCTATTTTTAGATCCAACCTCTTTGAATAAATCTACCGACAAGGAGCATTAACTAGAGAAAAGGAAAATTTCAGAATTTTGTAGATTGAAACCATTGTGATAAATAGAGCATTTGCTCCTATAGGTTCATGAATTGTTCTTGTATTGTCTTCACAGTTTTTCAACACAATGAAGTACATTATTGGGGGCTATGCCTACTCCCTGCAGGACATAGAGAATGGGGTATTGAGGGCCAACAGAAAAGGAGTTGGTAAGTAAAAGTCCTGATAACCATAATGGTGGCATAAGTAAGCTGTGATTTATTTTATTTTCAGTTATTTGGTTGAATTAATTTTTATGCACCCGTTTGAAAAAACGGAACGTATTATGGAATGGCCCTGTCTGCATGTCTGTCTGTAACATCTCTAACTCAAATTTACTCTATAGATACACCTTCGCAAACAAGGTACATGTACATCCAAATCAGATTGCTGCTGTAGGAGCTGTCTGACTAAAGTCTGAATTTTATAGATCTGACTTATCTGATTTTATTTCATAGTAAAAAAAGTCTGTGTCCATATGCCATTATAACAAATCCAGCTTAAATGCATATGGTGTCATTAGTTCTATATATTCATCAGGTAAACCTCAGACAGGACATTCTAATAAGTCTTTAAAAGATAGTGATTCCAGAGTAATATTAAAAAAAAACATTCACAGTTTGGTATCATAGATTTCCTAAATACAGTAAAACACTGCTAATGTGACCACCTACAAGAGGTATAATTCTGGGTGCTAGATGCAGGTGGTAGCCTAATGCAGGACAATAGTAATGTAGAAAGCTCCTCTCTACTTTTGTCCTGCATTAAGCAACCACCTGCTTATAAAGACACCCATGTTTATTCATTAAGTGGTCGCATTAGAGGAGTTTTACTGTACAGTGTTGAAGTTGTGCAATCTTTTATGTTTTAGGAATGTTCACAAAACCATTTGGTTCAAATGATCCACGTCTAAAAGTGGCTTTAACTGAGCCAGAACCTTTGATTCACTTTGCACTGGTTTGTGGAGCCAAGAGTTGTCCACCTATCAAAACGTACTCTGCAGATGTAAGTATCTGACATATTGAGCTAGACTATATTTTGAGACGATATCTTTTTCCGATTTATTACACTTTTTATACCGGTGGTGGAATCAAAATAAACTATGCATACACTTTTTATCTGGATGAGACACCAAGTTTCTTTGAGAAATAAGAGTAAAATCTTTTATTAGAATTGTAGTAGAGAGCAGTTAATATTATTATTAGGGCCCCACACCTTGGTGTGGGTGCCCTATAGTAATCGCATTGTCCGTCAGTCCATCCGTCACAGTTCTTTTGTCCGCTCTCTAACTCAAATAGTTTTCATCCGATCTTCTCGAAACTTTCAGAGAATGTTTATAGGTGTAAAATCTTGACCAAGTTTGATTACCAGTCAAATCGCATAACCAGTCAAATCGCATTAGACACCTCTGAGTTATGGCCTTTGATTCAGTCAAAATTGTCTGTTTTAGGCTTGTCCGCTCTATAATTTAAATAGTTTTCATTTTATTTTCGCCGAACTTGCAGAGGGTGTTTATAGTTGCAAATTCTTGACCAAGTTTGATTACCAGTCAAATCGTATAACACACCTATGAGTTATGGTCTTTGTTTCAGTCAAAATTGACCGTTTTAGCCTTCTCTGCTCTCTAACTCAAATAGCTTTCATCTGATCTTGACCAAACCTGCAGAGAATGTTCATAGCTATAACATCTTGGCCAAGTTGGATTACCAGTTAAATTGCATGTGACACCTGAGTTATGGCCCTTGAATTAGTCAAAATTACCCATTAAAGCCTTGTCTGCGCTTTAACTCAAACATTTCTCATCTGCTATACACCATACATGCTGAGAATGTTTATAGTTTAGTTCAATCATCATGTGGGGCCCTTTCTGACTTGGTCAGTGTTCTAGTTTTGACCATTGAGTAATTGTTTACAAAAAAGCTCTTTCATTAACTCTTTCCCTCATACAAACACGTTTTCACACCTTTGCAAACAGGGTAGACCCAGATCAGCCAGCTCCAGTATGATTCATTTGATAAGGATCTACTCCTATTTACTTATGAAACTATTACTGATCTGGCTCTACCAATTCAAATATGTATGTGTACATATGTGGTTATAAAAAACCCAGCTCATACATATTCATGATTTCTTAACCTGTTCCCTCATATAAATATGTTACATATCTGCAAACAGAGTAGACCCAGATCAGACGGCTCCTATAGGATCCGTCTGATCAGGGTCTGCTCTGTTTGCTAATGGAATTTGATAAATCTGTTTCTATACTTTCTAAAATGGCTACAATGTTCATCCTTCCATATTCATTATATTAACTATTTTGTCCAGGAATATTCAGTAGGTATTGAAATTTGTAATAAACATAGAACAGGGAAAGGGTTAAATCAATATTAAACAGGTAAAGGGTTTATAGCAGATTTAATAGTGCAATTTTTTCCCAAGTTACAACAAATTCATTCCTTCAATAATTCCTTGTTTGACTTCCTTGCAGGGTATCTATGAGCAGCTGAAACTGGCAGCAGAGGCTTTCCTTGAGGGAGATGATGGTTGCCAGGTGGACATGAGCAAAAAGACCATTAAGTTGTCCACCATCCTCAAATGGTACAGTGTAGACTTTGGCAAAAACAAGGAAGAGGTAGGTCTAACAGGCATTAACTCTATTCATGTCAGAAATAATGACAACATAACCCTTTCCTCCATTAATAGGCCTTTCTGCACCTCTATAAAAGCCACCTGTTGAAACCATTGTGATAAATAGAGCATTTGCTCCTATAGGAGCAAATGCTCTATTTATCACAATGGTTTTAATATTACAAAATTCTAAAAAATTTCCTTTCCTCTAGTTAATGCTCCTTTTAGGTAGATTTATTCAATGAGGTTGGATCTAGCCTATGAGGGAAATGATTAACTAGATCAATTGTTAACTAGTACATGGACACAGAAACTTTTGGCCATGGCAGACAATGTAGAATCATATCTATATTATATCATAAGTAAATGGAGCAGACCCTGATCAGATGCTCCTATAGGTGTCAAGTGATCTGGGTCTACTCTGTTTGCAAAGGTGTATTTAAGGAGTAAAGGATTAATTAAACCTCAGCTTGTTGAAAAACTTCTTGTCTTGTTAACTCTTTCTCCAATGAACATTAATTTAAGACTTATTATTGCATGAAAATTTATGGACAAGAGTTTTATATAACACATTAATAAGTTAATGTTTGCCTGTGACAGAAACTTGAGAATCGGATCTATATTATTCCATAAACAAACAGAGCAGACTCTAGTCTGACGGGGCCTTCATGGCCGATTTGTTATGGTCTTCGACTGACAATCACTTAGCCCCTCACCGCTGAAAATTTTGAGCTTGGTCTCATAGAAGCAGGTGATTTTTTGTATCAGTTGTAATTGATTAATTAATGTACAGTACCATAAATAACCTTCTCCATCTTGTTTTTAAATCTCCATTTCTCCATCTTGTTTTTAAAGCTCCATTTCTCCATCTTGTTTTAAATCTCAATTTCTCAATTTGTCACCATTTTGATAACTTTAACCCTTTCCTCCATAGGCTGTTTTTAGATCCAACCTCTTTGAATAAATCTACCCAAAAGGAGCATTTACTAGAGAAAAGTAAAATTTAGAGTTTTGTAGTTTAAAACCATTGTGATAAATCGAGCAATTGCTCCTATAGGAGCAAATGCACTATTTATTACAATGGTTTCAAGAAGTGGTTATTACAGAGGCATAGAAAGGCATATTTATGGAGGAAAGGGTTAAATGAATCAAATGGATTAGCAAATAGTGTAGACTCTGATCAGACTGTCATTCAGAAGCAGTTTGATCTGGGTCTACACTGTTTGCCTTCAGAACCAGTTTGATCTGGGTCTACACTGTTTGCCTTCAGAATCAGTTTGATCTGGGCCTACACTGATTGCCTTCAGAACCAGTTTGATCTGGGTCTACACTGTTTGCCTTCGGAAACAGTTTGATCTTGGTCTACACTGTTTGCCTTCAGATCCAGTTTGATCTGGGTCTACACTGCTTGCCTTCAGAACCAGTTTGATCTGGGTCTACACTGTTTGCCTTCGGAAGCAGTTTGATCAGGGTCTACACTGTTTGCCTTCAGATCCAGTTTGATCTGGGTCTACACCGTTTTCCTTCTGAACCAGTTTGATCTGGGTCTACACTGTTTGCCTTCGGAAGCAGGGTGATCTTGGTCTACACTGTTTTATTTCAGAAACAGTTAGATCTGGATCTACACTGTTTTCCTAAGTTTATCTGGTCAATGTCTAGGATAATTACAGTAGTTTGCTACAAGCTGACAATTACTGAATGGTGTCTGTACATTAACCCTTTCCCTGTTGAATGTTCGTGTAAGAAATGATGACACCTGAATATTTATTAGCAAAATTTCTATATTGGAAATTGTCTGGTCAGGGTCTACTTTGTTTGCAAAGGTGTGAAAAGGCATTTCTATTTGAGAAAGTATTATGAGTTTGTTTTGTTACAGATTGCAGAATGGGTGCACACTCACCTTCCAGATGGAGAGAAGAAGTCTCAGATAGGGGAACTACTGAAGGGCAATAACTTCAAGATTACCCACATGCCATATGACTGGGGAATAAATGCATAGCCATATTGAATATCTGCTGATGAAAAACTGGTCTTCAAACTGTTACCATGTCATAATATTATACCTGTGATGATATTGTACTGGCCTTACACTGTGAACAAAATAACTTCCTCTACGGAGTTATTAACCCTTTACCTCATGAATATTCATGTAAGAAATAATGAGATTATGAATATTTATTAGCTGATATTTTATTATGATACAGTAAAACCCCTCTAAAGCGACCACCAAAAATGGGCATAATTCACAGTGGCAAAGGCAGGTGGTAGCTTAATGCAGGACGAAAATTATGCAGAAAACTCCTTTCTGCATAACTTTCGTCCTGCATTAAGCAACCACCTGCTTTAACCCATTCCCGCATATTGATGCCTTTTGACGCCTCTGTATAAGTCACTTTTTGAAATCATTCTGATAAATAGAGCATTTGTTCCATAGGAACAAATGCTCTATTTATCAATGGTTTCAATACTACACAATTCTAAATATTTTCTTTTCTCTAGTAAATACTCCTTTTTAGTAGACTTTTTCAAAGAGGTTAGGTCTAAAAATAGCCTAAGTGGGAATGGGTTAAACGACACCAATGGCAGTTAATTAAGTGGTTGCATTAGCAGGGTTTTGCTGTGTATTAATACAGGAATGTTTGCCTTTGGCAGAAACTAGAGTCAGGTCATTATAATGCCATAAGCAAACAGAGCAGCCCTCATCAGATGACTCCTGCATCAGCTGTCTAATCTGGGTTCTATTCTGTTTGTAAAGGCATGAAAAAGGCACTTAAATACGTGTATATATGAGGTAAAGGGTTAACTATTGTTACCAATTTCATATAAATTTTATAAATATTTTGTATTTCTCTACTTTTCATAGATAGTGCTACGGTATTTTGTTATAATTATATTGTGATGTCACACACCAATGTATTTTATTAAAAAGTTCTATTGATGATGTTTATATGCAAGCATAATGGATATTTTTATTGTTAGTATGAAATATCTCCTATTGGAAAGTGTAGCTTAGTTCCTGTAGTAGTTAATGTTTGTAAATGTACATTTAACCCATTCCTCCATAGGCTATTTTTAGACCCAACCTCTTTGAATGAATCTACCCAAAAGGAGCATTTACTAGAGAAAAGGAAAATGTTAGAATTATGTAGTATTGAAACCATTGTGATAAATAGAGCATTTGCTCCTATATGGAGCAAATGCTCTATTTATCACAATGGTTTCAAGAAGAGACATTTACAGAGGCATAGAAAGGCGTATTTATGGAGGAAAGGGTTAATGTACAATGATTTCTTCTGTCGTGCCTTGGCATCAAAGTCATTAAACATGGGCTCATAGAATTTTTGAATACCCTCATGATATTAGGTACAATGTTATCCGAATGTTACAACATATACATGTATGTTGAAATTTGATCCAAAATACTTAACCCTTTCCTCCATAAATACGCCTTCCTATGCCTCTGTAAAAATCACCTGTTGAAACCATTGTGATAAATAGAGCATTTGCTCCTGTAGGAGCAAATGCTCTGTTTATCGTAATGGTTTCAAACTACAAAATTCTGGAAATTTCCTTTTCTCTAGTTACTGCTCCTTTTCGGTAGATTCATTCAAAGAGGTTGGGTCTAAAAATGGCCTATGGACGAATGGGTTAACAAACTCTTACTCAAGGACATACTCCTGTAATGCATACTACTGCCTAACCTGATGAATATCCAATGAGTGTATGAATTTCAACCCTTTCCCCCATAGGCTATTTTTAGACCCAACCTCTTTGAATAAATCTACCAAAAAGGAGCATTTAATAGAGAAAAGGAAAATTTTAGAATTGTGTAGTTCCGAAACCAATGTGATAAAAAAAGTAGAATCGGATGTACATATATATTATTTCACATGCAAACAGAGCAGACCCTTATCAGATGACTCCAAATAGGAGCTATCTGATGTGAATCTACTCTGTTTCCAAAGGCATGAAAAAGGTGTCGCTATCAGGTAAAGGGATAATCTAGTTCTACTTTGTTTGCATTCACCCTTTCCCTGTTCTATGTATATTTCAAATTTCAATACCTACTGAATATTCATGGACAAAATAGTTATAATGAAATATGGAAGGTGGAACATTGTAGCCATTTTAGAAAGTTAAGAAACAGATCTTTCAAATTCCACTTGTAAACAGAGCAGACCCTGATCAGTCTGCTCCTCTAGGACCCGTCTGATCTGGGTCTACTCTGTTTGCAAATGCAGGAAAACAAGTCTATGTGAGGGAAAGGGTTAAAAGGCATGTCTATTGAGTAAAGGGTTAAAATGAAATTTTGAGTTGTAGTGAAGGAAGAGGAGAAACTTTCTATGTAATGTTTTTTCTCTCTGAGTTAACCTTTCCTCCATCAATACGCCTTTCTACGCCTTGCAAACTTTGCTTATAATATGATATAGATATGTGCCATGTCTGCCTTGGTCAAAATTTCCAGTGTCCATGTGCAATTATAAAAATTAATCTAATTGATGTTCATGATGTCATTACTTCTTACATGAATATTCACTGAGTAAAGGGTTAAGCTTGACCTTGTTAGTGCATGTGAATAAGGCAATTCTAATGGTTAAGCTTGACCTTGTTAGTGAATGTGAATAAGGCAATTCTAATGGTTAAGCTTGACTTTGTTAGTGAATGTGAATAAGGCAATTCTAATGGTTAAGCTTGACCTTGTTAGTGAATGAGTATAAGGCAATTCTAACGGTTAAGCTTGACGTTGTTAGTGAATGAGTATAAGGCAATTCTAATGGTTAAGCTCGACCTTGTTAGTGAATGAGTATAAGGCAATTCTAATTGTTAAGATCGACCTTGTTAGTGAATGAGTATAAGGCAATTCTAATGGTTAAGCTTGACCTTGTTAGTGAATGTATATAAGGCAATTCTAATGGTTAAGCTCGACCTTGTTAGTGAATGTGTATAAGGCAATTCTAATGGTTAAGCTCGACCTTGTTAGTGAATGTGTATAAGGCAATTCTAATGGTTAAGCTCGACCTTGTTAGTGAATGAGTATAAGGCAATTCTAATTGTTAAGCTCAACCTTGTTAGTGAATGTGTATAAGGCAATTCTAATGGTTAAGCTCGGCCTTGTTAGTGAATGTGTATAAGGCAATTCTTGTGGTTAAGCTCGACCTTGTTAGTGAATGTGTATAAGACAATTCTAAGGGTTAAGCTCGGCCTTGTTAGTGAATGTGTATAAGGCAATCCTAATAGTTAAGCTCGACCGTGTTAGTGAATGTGTATAAGGCAATTCTAATGGATAAGCTCGACCTTGTTCCTAGGCAGTTCCTATGAGTAAGGTAGAGTTCGGCCAGGAAATTTTAAAAAATTCCAAAAGTGCCTCTTTTCTGGGTCGGAAAACAAGGTAAGCTTTATCAGCTGTCTGCAATTTTAGTGAAATGTTGGTTAATATTTTCCCAATTCATTATTCATGTAAAAAATAATGACATCATACTATTGAATTTATTAGCTTATGCTTTATAATGGCATATGTATACAGAACAATACAGGAATTATTTGGTATTGGTAGACTCAATAAATGAAGTTGTATCTATAATTCATTCATAAATAAACAAGAGAAGACCCTGATCAGACGACTCCTATAAGAGTCATCTGATCTGGGTCTGCTCTGTTTGCAAATGCATTGAAAGACATTTATATGAAGGAAAGGGTTATAAAAAGATGAAGACAATGCCATAACATAAAGTGTTATTTGTTTCTGGATATTTACATAATTTACTGTTGACCCTTTTCCTCGGGAATTTATCACTTCATAAATATTTTGTAATATCAAATTAACCTTTTCCCTGTTCTATGCTTATTCCAAATTTTAATACCTACTGAATATTCATGGAAAAATAATTATAATGAAGTATGGAAGGTAGAACATTGTAGTCATTTTAGAAAGTAAAGAAACAGATCTATCAAAGTCCATAAGCAAACTGAGCAGACCCTGATCAGACGGCTCCTCTAGGAGCTGTCTGATCTGGGTCGACCCTGTTTGCAAATGCGTGAAAACACGTTTCTATGAGGGAAAGGGTTAATAGGGAATTTTAGACAATGAAATAACCTGTAGAATGCGTTATATAAAATTCTGTGAGCAATCAGAGCAGATCCTCCTGTAGGAGTTGTCTGATCTGGATCTACTCTGTTTGCAAAAACATTCCGTCAAGTATGGGTTAAATTTCACTGAGAGGAAGAAGTACATGTACATTGTTGTCATTATGAATATCAGTTGAGATTAATATTTTCTTCTTCAAGCTCTATTTGTAAGCCTGTATTGATGTCTTAGTAATAGTCGCTGTTCATAGTGTCATGCAAAAAGGTTTAGTATTAAATACTTCGTCATCTTTACGGCTTGTCAGAATTGCTGTCTATTCACTCAACCCTTTCCCTGTTCTATGTTTATTCCAAATTTCATTACCTACTGAATATTCATGGATAATATAGTAAAAATGAACTATGGAAGGGGGCCATTGTAGCCATTTTAGAAACTAAAGAAACAGGTCAAATTCCATTGGCAAACAGAGCAGACCCTGATCAGACGGCTCCTATAGGAGCCGTCTGATCTGGGTATACTCTGTTTGCAAATGTGTGAAAACACATTTATATGAGGGAAAGGGTTAAGTTCAATTTTGATCTATTACACATTTTGACACAATTATGTATCTATGGAAACAATTATTCACCAAAGACAGGTCTTAGCATCCACTTGCAATACTCGTTTGATGAATATAAACAGACTATACATATATTTACACCAATATATATTCCTTTCTTACAGTGATATTGTTACTTATATTGTTTCTTGTGTGTTATTGTTAATATTTCCATTTTTTATCACCATACCTTTAGTGACGAGATAATCAGACAGAGTTGCTACAAAATCAAAATCACATTTTCTCACATTATGCTTTTTGATTTATAGTTAAGCTATAGTTAACCATGCAGTTAAGCTATATAGTTAACCATGCAGTTGAGTTATATAGTTCCATGCAGTTAATCTATAGTTAACCATGCAGTTAAGCTATATAGTTAACCATGCAGTTGAGCTATATAGTTCCATGCAGTTAATCTATAGTTAACCATGCAGTTAAGCTATAGCTAACCATGTATAGTTAACCTATAGTTAACCATGCAGTTAAGCTATAGCTAACCATGCAATTAAGCTATAGCTAACCATGTCCATGTAGTTAATCTATAGCTAACCATGTAGTTAAGCTATATAGTTAACCATGCAGTTGAGTTATATAGTTCCATGCAGTTAAGCTATAGTTAACCATGTAGTTAATCTTTAGCTAATAATGCAAATAAGCTATAGCTAACCATGTCCATGTAGTTAATCTATAGCAAACCATGTAGTTAAGCTATATAGTTAACCATGCAGTTGAGTTATATAGTTCCATGCAGTTAAGCTATAGTTAACCATGTAGTTAATCTTTAGCTAATAATGCAGTTAAGCTATAGCTAACCATGTAGTTTAACCTTTTCCCTGTTTAACATTTATTCAAGTTTTTATCACTTTTCCCTGTTTAACATTTATTCACGTTTTTATCACCTTTCCCTGTTTCCCATTTATTCAAGTTTTTTTCACCTAATTAATATTCATGGACAGAATCAATAAAATGAAACATGGAATAGGGAATTTGTTTCAATAGTTATAAAATCAGGTCAATAAAATTCCATAAGCAACTGAGCAGACCCTGATCAGAATGCTCTTATAGGAGCTCCTATAGGAGTCATCTGATGTGGGTTTACTCTGTTTGCAAATGTGTGAAAAAGTATATTTATCAAGGAAAAGGGTTGATTGAAGAGTATTCACGTTAGAAATAAATGGCATCATGAATATTTATTAGCTGAGTTTGGACACTAGTGGTAGAAATTGTAGAGTCAGACCTATATAATTCAATAATCAAACACCATACCTTGATCATACAGCTTCTTCTGGAGCTATCTGGTCTGGATCTACTTTGTCTGCGAAAGTGTCAAAAGGCGCTAACATGAGGTAAATGTTTAACTCTTTGCTCCATAATTATGCCTTTTTACACCTTTGCAAAGTAGACCCAAATCAGACAGCTCTTGTAAGAGCCGTCTGATCAAGGTCTGCTCTGTTTGCATATGATATAATATAGATATGACCAAACATTCCTGCGTTTATGTGCCGTAATAAAAAAAAAAAAATTATCATTTAGGATGTCATATTCATGGAGTAAAGGGTTAAAGATTAGATGCATATGATGTTTGGTCTGTATGTTTACCTAATAAAGATATTCTAAGTAAGAAAGGATTCTGAGCCTAAATATCCTATGTTCATATACCATTTTGAAAAATAATCTAATTAATATTCATGATGTCATTATTTCTTACTTGAATATGCAACAGAGAAAGGGTTAACACAATCTGCCTCCTGGAAGATTTTGATTAGCATGGATGCATGCATTCATTTCATTTAGGACAGGAGTAGTACATACCTGAATTGCCCTAAATGTTTTGACACCCAATCTTCTGACTCATCAGTTTGTAAAGCTGAGTAATTCATTTTGGTCATTTTGATAACTATAGATTAGACTATCAAAAGTATCAAATGGTGTTCACACTGATAAAATGGCCCCTTCATGAGCTATTTGTTCTGGGTCTGCCCAATTTGCATAAGTTGATCTTAGTGTAATTACAGTACCGGTATATAAATGTTTTTTGTTGGGTTTTTTCAAGTCTAATTTAACATATCAATATTCATATTTTTTTTCTCCATGTACAGTAAAACGCCTCTAAACTGTAATTTTTATAAAGAGGAATTTACGGTATGTCTTTTTAGACAGGTGGCTGCTTAATACATTGTGAATTCATACAGAAAGCCTCTTTTGGAGCTTTTGCATGACTTTCACACTGCATTAAACTGCCATCTGTTTTAAACCCCGGCATTGCTACTAACTTGGATGTCCGGTTTAGAGGGGTCTTTTTGATGTCCGGTTTAGAGGGGTCTTTTTGATGTCCGGTTTAGAGGGGTCTTTTTGATGTCCGGTTTAGAGGGGTTTTACTGTATTGTTCATCTCTGTAAATCTGAAAGAACAAATTATATACTGAAGAATCTCTCTAAAGGGACCACTTAATGCATACATATTGGTGTCTTAAGGCAGATGGCTGCTCTGCAAAAGGTTCCAATATTTAACCTTTATTCTTTGAATATTCATGTAAAAGTAATGGCTATATGAATGTTAATTAGCTGACAACTATGTTATGGCATAAGCAAGCAGAGCAGACATGCCTCTTATAGGAGCTGTCTGATCTGTGTCTACTCTGAAAAGATGACTCTTATAGGAGCTGTCTGATGTGTCCACTCTGTACAGATGTCAAATGTGTCTCCATGGAGTAAAAGATTAACACCCTGAATTTAATCCACTGCGATTTATCCATGAGTTAGCTTTATCACAAGAAAAGGCACCTGCTTGGGTTTTCAGTCAATACAGGTCCGGATCAGCCACTTTATTACAGATCAGGTTTATGATCTGGGTCTACACTGTCCTTCATTCGGATATTCAGACTTTTAATACAGTGTAGATACTAATAGCATGAACTATTTAACCTTTTCCCTGATAGAGACACCCTTAAAATCCCTTTGCAAACAGAGTAGACCCAGATCAGTTGGCTCTGGTAAGCGTTGTCTGATCGGGATCTGCTTATTGCGTAATATAGGTTTGACTCTACAAGTTTACGGATAGCCAACATTCCTGTGTTCATTTGCCTTTATAAATACTCATTGGATTTATATTCATGATGTTATTTTACCTTACTTGAACATTGACTAGGTAACAGGTTAAGATAGATTAACCCTTCGCTTGCTATTCACGTCAATATACCTACCTGTAAATAGTGAAGACCCAGATGAGACAGCTCCTGCAGGAGCTGTCTCATCAGGGTCTGCACTATTTACAAGTTGATTGTGCAACCAATGCACTCCAGAGCAGTGATTTCACAGCGATATACTTGTACACAGTGAAGATATATGTAATTATACAACAGGGCATGGGTAAAGGAGGAGAAATGTATTTTAAAATTCAGCAAGAGAAGGGTTAAGATTTGGGTCTGTGTTATTTAAAAGCCTTGCTTCATACAGGTATTTCTCATCTAGTTATCACTGTCCCATAAATATAAACAATTTCTGTGTGCCATGAATATAAACAACCTTTTTTTTTTTTTTTTTATGAACCCATTCATCCTTATGGACCACTCTTTGATGACCTTTGTTAACGGTTTGTATTCAGATGAAGGTCAGCGGTAAACTCACCATCTCATCTCCATCCAAATTGTTTTAAATTGTGACACTGTATTGTTGTTGTTTTTTAAAAAAATATATTATAAGGAAAATGGACTTTAGAATTGTAGCAGACGACATGTTTTGCAGATCCTTACTTAGTGTTGAAAGAGTTATTAACCCTTAATGGACGGGAACTAAATTTCTCACATACCTTCCCTTATCTCCGAGTTAGAACAACGGGTTAAGATTCCCTGATTTGTGACACGTGTAAGATCACTTTAGAATATATATGACGTCATATATGACGTCAAACCATGGAAACCGATGTTTACATGTCATTTAAACGGCAAAAATACACTTTTTTGTTATGTGAGAAAAAGAATCTGATGCTCGTTGTCTTTTAAGATCAAATGTTCCTAAACTCACCAAGAAAATGTTATTAAGCTCGCCAAGGCTCGCTTAATGACATTTTATAAGGCTCGTTTAGGAACATGTGATCTTAAAAGACAACTCGCAACAGATCCTCTATATATAATACCTTTGCAAACAGTGTAGACCCAAATCAAAGTGTCTCTGGTGGAGCCCTTGGATCTGGGTCTGTACTGTTTGTAATTAACCCAATCCCCCATAGGCTATTTTTAGACCCAACCTCTTTGAATAAATCTACCCAAAAGGAGCATTTATTAGAGAAAAGGAAAATGTTAGAATTGTGTAGTATTGAAACCATTGTGATAAATTGAGCATTTGCTCCTATGGAGCAAATGCTCTGTTTATCACAATGGTTTCAAGAAATGGCTATTACAGAGGCGTAGAAAGGTGTATTTATGGAGGAAAGGGTTAAAATAATTTTCTTCAATGACAATTTTGATACCTGTTTTTTGTTTAATTAATTTTAAGAAAAGGGGGGGGGGGGCATTTTGTATTATTCAGCAGGATAAGGGTCATATGTATATATACAGTAAGAGTTTCTTTTGTGCAATACAATCAAAACTCATTCTTCAAACATTATTTGCATTTTTGCAGAAACTGTAGAATCAGATCTATATAAGTCCATACGCTAACAGAGCAGACCCTGATCAAATTGCCATCTGATCTAGGTCCGTCCTCTTTGCAAAGGCCTTATGTAGATTTATTTTCAACATAATTCAGAGTGGTGTTATGTGAAATGTATTTAAGTCTTATAATCAAGTGAAATTGTACATTTTGTGTGCTACAAAATAATTTTTAACCCTTTATTTTTCATAGACACACCTTTAAAAGCCCTTGCAAACAGAGTACACTAAGATCAGATGACTCCTGTAGGTACTGCCAGATTAAATTATGTCTTGTTTGCTATTAAAATAATTTACATGTGTACAGTAAAACCCCTCTAATGCGACCACTTAATGAATAAACATGGGTGTCTTAATAACCAGGTGGTTGCTTAATGTAGGGCAAAAGTAATGCAGAAAGCTCCTCTAGGAGCTTTCTGCATTACTTTTGTCCTGCATTAAGCTACCACCTGCATCTAGCACCCAGAATTATAACTCTGTTAGGTGGTTTTACTGTATATTTGATTCTTCAGTTTCTGTAATAATAAAAAGTGCCATGTCTGTTATTCATTCAGTTATTTAGTATTCGTGATGTCATTATTTCTTATCTGAATATTCATGGATTAAAGGGTTCAAACTGCATTGTTGCTGTAATTCTCATTGGTCTTTCTTCTATATCATTTCTTAACCCTTTCCCTCATATAAACGTGTTTTCATGCATTTGCAAACAGAATAGACCCAGATCAGACGGCTCCTAGAGGAGCCGTCTGATCAGGGTCTACTCTGTTTGCTAATAGAATTTCAAAGATCTGTCTTTACTTTCTAAAATGGCTACAATGTTCCACCTTCCTTATTTCATTTTAACTATTTTGTCCATGAATAATCAGTAGGTATTGATGTTAAGCAAACAGAGCAGACCTTGATCAGATGAAACCTACATGAGCCAACTGATCTGGGTCTACTCTATTTACGGTGACATGAAAAGACAAATGGTCAACACTATTCACATACATGTAATGCACAATTATATTTTATGGTACTGCTTATTTATTTATTTATTTGTAATATTGACAATGACAATGATATTATGTATGATAAAATGTCTCAAATCAATTCAACTTATGCTTCTTTTATTGAGTCCTACATTCACACACAATTCTCTTATTAAGTGTCTTTGGCTCATCTGTATTGAATAATGTATTCAAACAGGAGTATATCTGTGTGCCAGGAACTACTTTTTAAGAACAAAACTAGTTATTCACTGTCAGAAAGTAGTTCGAATCAATACACAAGGATCAGGTATAATAATATCTGAGAATATTTACCCTGCTGTGCATTCAGTAAAGAAATCAGTTGCAATAAGATCTGCAGACTAGCTACGAGACAGTAAGACAACAGCATAATATAGAGTTTTTCACAAGTCTCTATCATACTCTGGACCAAAATTTTGATACTTTGAGTACCTTTAAAAAGTCATATCTACAGTGGACGTTCTCTGGTAATGCCTAATTATTTATGATGTATATACAGTGTATGTATAATTTTTATGCCCCCAAAGCTAGGCTTTGGCGGCATATAGTGATCGCACCGTGCGTGTGTGTGTGGGTGGGTGTGTGGGTGGGTGGGTGGGTGTGTGGGTGGGTGTGTGTGTGTGTGGGTGTGTGTACATTTTGTCCGGAGTATATTTCCTTTGTCACATCAGCTACGGATACCAAATTTGGTGTGTGAGTTCATCTTGGGATGGGGGAGTGTCGCGTACCATTTTCATGTCACTGTGACCTTGACCTTGACCTTTGACCTTGATTTTACAAAAAGCTTGTCCGGAGCATATCTCCTTTACCTTACCAGCTACAGATTCCAAATTTGCTGTGTGAGTTCATCTTGGGATGGCGGAGTGTCGCGTACCATTTCCAGGTCACTGTGACCTTGACCTTGACCTTTGACCTCGATTTTAAAAAAAGCTTATGCCTTACCAGCTACAAAAAGCTTGTCCGGAGTATATCTCCTATACCTTACCAACTAAGGATTCCAAATTTGGTGTGTGAGTTCATCTTGGGATGGAGGAGTGTCGCGTACCATTTTCAGATCACTGTGACCTTGACCATGACCTTTGACCTATTTTACAAAACGCTTGTCCGGAGCATATCTCCTTTACCTTACCAGCTACAGATTCCAAATTTGCTGTGTGAGTTCATCTTGGGATGGCGGAGTGTCGCGTACCATTTCCAGGTCACTGTGACCTTGACCTTGACCTTTGACCTCAATTTTAAAAACTGCTTATACCTTACCAGCTACAAAAAGCTTGTCCGGAGTATATCTCCTATTCCTTTCCAGCTAAGGATTCCAAATTTGGTGTGTGAGTTCATCTTGGGATGGAGGAGTGTCGCGTACCATTTTCAGATTACTGTGACCTTGACCATGACCTTTGACCGATTTTACAAAAAGCTTGTCCGGAGCATATCTCCTTTACCTTACCAGCTACAGATTTCAAATTTGGTGTGTGAGTTCATCTTGGGATGGCGGAGTGTCATGTACCATTTCCAGGTCACTATGACCTTAACCTTGACCTTGACCTTGACCGATTTTACAAAAAGCTTGTCCAGAGCATATCTCCTATACCTTACCAGATACGGATTCCAAATTTGGTGTGTGAGATCACCTTCAGATGGCGGAGAGTTGCGTACCATTTTCAGGTCACTGTGACCTTGACCTTGACCTTCGACCTCGATTTTACAAAAAAGGTTGTCCAGAGAATATCTCCTATACCTTACCAGCTACGGATTCCAAATTTAATGTGTGAGTTTATCTTGGGATGGCGGTGTGTCGCGTACCATTTTCATGTGACTGTGACCTTGACCTTTGACCTAGATTTTACACAAAGCTTGTACGGAGCATTTCTCCTATACCTTACCAGCTACGGATTCCAAATTTGGTTTGTGAGTTCATCTTGGGATCGCGGAGAGTCGTGTACCATTTTCAGATCATTGACCTTTGACCTCAATTTTACAGTCCGGAGCATATCTCCTATATCTTACCAGATACAAAAAGCTTGTCCAGAGCATATCTCCTATACCTTAAACGTTGACAATCAACCCAGGGTCCTTTTTAACGTTGAGAATGACTTAGGGTCCTTTTTAACTAAGTTTTGACGCTTGGCTCTTTTCTTAGCTATCATAATCGTCAAAGGTTCTGTTTCTAATGTTAAGAACTGACTCCTGTGTCTGTTTTAACAGCATCAAAATTTCATGTTACACCTGCATTACATTGTATTGTTTTTCCGCCAAAATGCATTTCGGTGTCAAACACTTTGGGGGCATTTGTCACCCGTGACGACTCTCTTGTTTTCTCAATATTTGTGGGGTTTTCTTATTATTTGTGTTAACTCATTATGTCTCCCTCCTTTAGGGGAGGGAGACATATTGATGTTGTGCTTTCTGTCTGTCTTTGTCCGTCTGTCTGTCTGTCTGTTAAAATTCTTGTTCAGCTAAATCCTCCTACACTATTAGAGGGATTTCCTTCAAACTTTTACATATGAATCAGCTGTATGTGAGGATGGTCATGTGGTTTGGAATTTGGGCTGCGGCAATTTTGATAGAAGTTATGGCCCTTTGTAGTTTTTCCTTATATAGAATATATAGCGAAAAAATCTTGTGCAGCTAACTCCTCCTACACTATTTGAGGGATTTACTTCAAACTTTTATATATGAATCAGCTATATGTGAGGATATCAAATTTCGGCAAATTGGACCAGTGTTGTTGTATATATTGCCAGAGAAAGGCATCGTTTGTCTTGGAACTTAGTACTTAGTTATAAATATTATTATTTGTATTTATTTTATAATATTAAGGAATGTTCAAGAAACTAAAGGAATTTTCTGAAGTTTCTCCTTAGGAGCTTTATGAATACAGGCCCTGATGTATCAGTGCTATATGCTGGGCATCTAAAAGCAGAGAAACTCAGTCGATAATAATGTAGGGGCATCGCAACAGGGTTTCTCTGTAACCTCACTGCTTTCTCTGCAGCGTCCAGTTAGAGTAAGCAGAAACGGGCGTTAATCAACACAAACACAAGCTCTTTGAATAAATCTACCGAAAGTAGCATTTACTAGACAATTTTGAAACTTTTAAAATTGTGGAGTTTTGAAACCATTGGGATAAATAGAGCATTTGCTCCACTGGAGCAAATGCTCTATTTATTACAATGGTTTCCAAAAACGTGACTTTTACAGAGGCGTCCAAAGGGGATTTAACACCAGTTTTGAACTCATCTCGATGAGACCTTTCCAACAACATAGTATATGCTTTGGCTGAAGAAAAAGTTTTTTCGTCCAAAATTTCGATAAGGGTTAACCTGGCAAAACTGGCCAAATTGTCAAAGAAATATTTTCCCGCCATCTTGACATATATTAGAGATAATTTAATTTTATGTAATTTTTTTATCAAGTCGAGACATTTTATCTCGTTCGTCTCTTAGATAGAGCCTCTCAATTTAGATACGGTTTCCACACCTTTGAAAGGTGATAACTTGATCAATTTCGCACCTATTTCAGATTTGACACCAGTTTTGAACTGGTCTCGATGAGACCTTTCCAATGATATATTAAATGCCTTGGTTGAAGATAACAGTTTTTTGGGCCAAAATTTCGATAAGGGTTAACCTGGCGAAACTTGCCAAATTCTCAAAAAAATACCTGCCAATACTGGCCAAATTCTCAAAAAAATATGTCCCCGCCATCTTGATATATAGGAGAGATAAATTACTTTTATGTAATTTTTTATATAGTCAAGACATTTTATCTCGTTCATCTCTTAGATAGAGCCTCTCAATAACCAGTTTTAACACCAGTTTGGAACTCGTCTCGATGAGACCTTTCCAACGATATATAATATGCCTTGGTTGAAGAAAAAAGTTTTTCCATCCAAAATTTTGATAATGTTGTCGATAATTTTGTAGCCATTGCACAAACGTGGTATGCATGTGCAACTTATGGAGGTGAACATTTTTAGGGGTGACTGATTAAGGTCAAGGTCATACATTAACCCTTTCGCTGCCAACGTCGGATCTGTGATTACCTATGCAAACAGTTTGGATCCAGATGAGACGCCGAGTAACTCGCCGTCTCATCAGGATCCAAACTGTTTGTTACTTTTACTATGTTTTTGAAACAAAAATGAAGAAAATCAAAATAATGAAAAATTGTAGCAGACGACAAAGTAAGCAGACGACAGAGTTTGGCAGCGAAAGGGTTAAGGTCAAAGGTCAAATTTGGGGGCATAGTGTTTCACAAACACTTCTTGTTGAAATTACTTTTAACTTAATTTTTGGTGGATTCTTGATTCTCAAAGAAACCGGACAGACAAGCCTAGGCAAATAGGGCAGAGCTAGATCAGAGTTTATTCTTAAGTATCGGAGGTCTGGGTCCATGCTTATAAAGCTTTTAGTTGAGTCTGAGTTTCGTTCTCAAGCTTTTGATTGGTCAGATTTGAGTTCTCAAGTTTTTGATTGGTCAGATTTGAGCCAGAGGCTCAAGTCTGACCAATCAAAAGTTTGAGAACGTACTCAGACTCAACTAAAAGTTTTATAAGCATGGACCCAGATCCCGAGGTTATAAACCTTTTTGCTTGAGTCTAAGATCATTCTCAAGCATCTGATTGGTCAGATTCTGAACTTGCTCCTATAGGAGCCATCTGATCTGGAGCTTCTCTGTTTACAAATGCATGAAAACATGTTTATATGAGGGAAAAGGTTAACAAACTCTGTGCAATCAGCTCAGTTTAAATACTTACCCAGACACATTGCCCTTTGAGTGAGTGACAGAGTGAGTGAGTTGTGTTTTACATCCGACCAACAGTATTTTAGTTATTTGCAGACGGCACCTGCATGAGACAAGTTATAGTGCTGCCTCACTGAAATACCCCTGCCGCAGGCACGTGGCAAGGGCACCCCACCTGGTCACATTATCCTGAAACCGGGCCGAGCGGTCCTAGAACTACCCCTTTAATGCCGAGCGTAGACAAGGGAGCTACTAGTACCAACTTTTAACGACTTTTTGGTCTGTCGCGGCCTGGGATCGAACCTACGACCTTCCTTAATTACCGTAAGCAGACGCTCTACCACTGAGCCACACGGCCGGTCCCTTTGGCCTTTGAATGCGGGAAATGACTTGAGTGTACTGCTATGTAAAGACCCAGATTAGAGAGCCTATGGAGGAGCCCACTAGTCAGGGTCTGCACTGTTTGTCATTCAAACTTCTCTTGCAAATTATATCCCCTTATACTGAATGGATTCTATTATTAACCCTTTACTCCATGAATATTCATGAATGATGACATCATGAATATTAAGTAGATTTTTAAAATAGCATACCAGTCTGAAGCAGAAACTGTAGAATCATATCTATATATATTATAAACAAAGAGCAGACCCTAATTAGATGGATTCTATAGACGCTGTCTGATCTGGGTTTACTCTGTTTGCATAGGAATAGAAAAACTTATTAATGGAGTAAAGGGCTAACCATTTCCTCCATAAATATGCCTTTCTATGCCTCTGTAATAGTCACTTCTTGAAACCATTGTGATAAATAGAGCATTTGCTCTATTTATCACAATGGTTTCAGAACTACACAATTCTAAAAATTCCTTTTCTCTAGTTAATGCTCCTTTTCGGTAGATTTATTCAAAGAGGTTGGATCTTAAAATAGCCTATGGAGAAATGGGTTAAACAATGATTGACTATTCCACTTTGAAATTTCGGCATTCAAAGGGTAGTGAGCAGATTTAGATACACTTCATGTTTCAAAACTTTCCTCCAATCATAAATACGCCTTTCTACGCCTCTGTAAAACTCACTTTTTGAAACCATTGTGATAAATTGAGCATTTGCTCCATAGGAGCAAAAGTGCTCGATTTATCACAATGATTTCAAAACTACAAAATTCTAAAGGTTTCCTTTTCTCTAGTAAACCCATTTGCTCCCACGATCCCATATATTGGACATAGGCAAACAGTGTAGACTCTGATCAGACGCCACATGATGTGGCGTCTGATCAGTCTACACTATTTGCTGATAGGAAATTCAATATAAAACCAAAAATTACAATTTAGACAAGACATCTCTTAGATAAAAGAAAGACTAATCCAATATACAAGCATGGAAGAATCCACTGGGAGCAAATGGGTTAATGCTCCTTTTCAGTAGATTTGTTTAAAGAGGTTGGATCTAAAATTAGCCTATGAGGTAATGGTTTAACTCTTCTAATGCTAAGCACATCTAAACTAGCATTTGAGTACATCTCGCCTAGCATTTGAGTACATCTCGACTAGCATTTGAGTACATCTCGACTAGCATTTGAGTACATCTCGACTAGCATTTGAGTACATCTTGACTAGCATTTGAGCACATCTCGCCTAGCATTTGAGTACATCTAAACTAGCATTTGAGTACATCTCGACTAGCATTTGAGTACATCTCAACTAACATTTGAGTACATCTCGACTAGCATTTGAGTACATCTCGACTAGCATTTGAGTACATCTTGACTAGCATTTGAGTACATCTCGACTAGCATTTGAGTACATCTCAACTAGCATTTGAGTACATCTCAACTAGCATTTGAGTACAGCTGGAATCTAGATGAGACACAGTGTAACTCGGCATCTCATCAGGATCCAAGCTCTTTGTCACTCGGTCAATAGTTTTTCAAAAATTTGATCCGATCCTAAGACAGTGAATAGTTCTGCAAATCAGAGAGCAGACATGTTTTCAGGATGACATTGACCAAGTATTTCTGTGCATACTATCAAGTGAAATAAACAAAATCAAATTTCCGTGGCTAAAGTTAGTGTTACATTTGAAAACCTTAGGGAAAGGATCACTTGTGTTTAACTCTCGGCCATTTTTAACAAAAAATGTTAGATAAGCATATGAAGTTTCTAGCTTATCCTATATTTTAGCTATAAATGAATATTCATAAAAGAAACATTGACTTTAGGAATACTAGTAAGCTGCTTTTCTTTATAGTGGCATATGGCTATGGCCAAGGTGAAATCTGTACTATAGGTTTCTCAACAAAACAGACACTGACCCAACAGCTCCTACAGAAGCAAGGGCTACAGTAAAACCTCTCTGTAATGACCACTAAATTGTGTTAATTAGTTGGTAGTTTGGGCAGGTGGTTGCTTAAAGCAAGGTGAAAGTAAAACAGAACGCTCCTATAGCAGCGTTCTATTTTACTTTCACCTTGCTTTAAGAATCCACTTGCCTTTAACACAAAATACTTGATGTAATTTAGTGGTCGTTATTGAGAGGTTTTACTGTACCCTATTTGCAAAACACTGTTTGAGATTTGTGCAGATGACAATTTAGTAAGAGCAAGCATAAGAAACAGGAATTGTTTTGATTTAGCCCTTTACTCCATAAATATGCATTCCTACGTCTTTGCAGAGTAGACCCAGATCAGACGGCTCATGGCTAAAAATGCCTGTGTCCATGTGCTATTATAGTAAATTAATCTAATTAATATTCATGACATCATTATTTCTTACACAAATATTCATGGAGGAAAGGGTTAAATCTGTGTATCTCAATCATTAATTTATTTGTATGGAGATGTTAATTTGTATCTAAACACAGGAAATCAATAAAAGAAATAATGCTTAAAATAACTTTTGATTTTCTTTATCATCAAAAACATCAAACAAATGCTGCATGATAAAAAAATAAAACAAAAATCTGTCATCCATACCTTGAGAAGAAAATTACACCTGATCTTTCTCACAATCATGCTGATAATTTTTTATTCTTCACCATACCTATATACCATATCTGGTCAAAACAAAGTCAAGAAATACACATCCAGTTTTCTCCAGTCTTTCTTTCTTCTCGTAATATCGTTTGAAATACATTTAATTAATACAAGACATTCCATCCTATCTTATGAAACATACGATCCATTATCATTATGAAAGATTTACATCAAACCATTTCTCCTTTGATTAACTTTGATGTCATGTACCTTTCATACAGGATTATTTTTACTTTAATTCATAACCCTGTAATTAGTATCAACACAGGATTCATATTCATTAATATGCCTATGGGCATACAATTTCATATGAGAATTTTCTATCTTTTTTATTCCATCCCTGATAATAATGTCATATGCCTATGAGCATTTCATACAAGATTTTCTATTCCTGGTTAGTCAAGTCATAGACGCATACAGATCATATTATATCATCCCTGACGTTAATACAATATGTCTAAAAGCACAATATTGATTTCATATGGGATTTTCTATCCCTGGTTGGTAAAGTCATAGACCCTCACAGATCTTTTGATTCCATACCTGTTTATAATATCATTGCCTATGAGCACAATATATCATACGGGATTTTTCGTCCCTGTTTAGCAAAGTCATAGACTCTTGCAGATCCGTTTTTATTCCATCCCTGGTGTTAATGCCATATATCTATAAGAACAATATCTATTTCATATGGGATTTTTCTATCCCTGGTTAGTAAAGTCATAGACCCTTATTGATCATTTTTATTCCATCCCAAGATTTTCACATCTCTGATTTTATTGTCATGTGCCAATGGGCATGGTATCTACTTCCTACGGGATTATGTCCCTTTCATACAAGAGACTACATCTGTCAACAACTAGAATCATCTATATATATATCCAGTCTTCAAGGCATGTTAATCTCCATTCTATTCTCCTTGAAATAGTGTTTCATAATATCCAGATCATATTCCAATGAGTAACATGCCTAGTTAATTATGAATCCATTCTATTTCAGTCCATCCCTTTTCATCAAGAGACTACAATTGCTGACTTATCCTTCTATCACTTTCTGTGACTTCTATTCTTCACATTAGCTGTTGCATAAAAGTGTACACCAATCTTCTTTTCCCTGTTCTCACGCTCTATCCGTCTTCTCTGCAAGGAAGAAAAATAAGACTTCTGGGTCCATGCTTATAAAGCTTTTAGTTGAGTCTGAGTTTCGTTCTCAAGCTTTTGATTGGTCAGATTTGAGTTCTCAAGCTTTTGATTGTTCAGATTTGCTCAAATCTGAACAATCAAAAGCTTGAGAACGTTCTCAGACTCAACTGAAAGTTTTATAAGCATGGACCCTGAGCTCCAGATAAAAAGTGAACAATGAGAATCTATACTTCATCTCCAAACCTTAACTTGTAGATACTTGTTAACCCTTTCCTCCATAAATACACCTTTCTACGCCTGTGTAAAAGTCACTTTTTGAAACCATTGTGATAGATAGAGCATACAATAAGAATCTATACTTCATCTCCAAACCTTAACATGTAGATACTCATTAACCCTTTCCTCCATAAATACACCTTTCTACGTCTGTGTAAAACTCACTTTTTGAAACCATTGTGATAAATAGAGCATACAATAAGAATCTATACTTCATCTCCAAACCTTAACTTGTAGATACTCGTTAACCCTTTCCTCCATAAATAGTTAAATACGCCTTTCTATGCCTGTGTAAAACTCACTTTTTGAAACCATTGTGATAAATAGAGCATTTGCTCCTAAGGAGCAAATGCTCTATTTATCACAATGGTTTCAGAACTACAAAATTCTTTAATTTTCGTTTTTGCTAGTTAATGCTCCTTTTTGGTAGATTTATTCAAAGAGGTTGGATCTAAAAATAGCCTATGAGGGAATAGGTTAAAAACTCTACTCCATGAAAATATCACTGTAATAAATAATATGTGTATGAATATTACTTAGCTTAACTCTTTCCCTGTTGAATATTCATGTGAGAAATGGTAAATATTTACATGTATTAACCCATTCCCTCATAGGCTATATTTAGATCCAACCTCTTTGAATAAATCTACTGAAAAGGAGCATTAACTAGAGAAAAGGAAAATTTTAGAATTTTGTAATTCTGAAACCATTGTGATAAATAGGAGCCGTCTAATCAAGGTCTGCTCTGTTTGCTCATGGAATTTGATAAGATTTGATAGTTTCTTTACTTTCTAAAATGACTCATTATGACTACAATGTTACACTTTTATATTGCATTATAACTGTTTTGTCCATGAATATTCAGTAGGTAGTGAAATTTGGAATAAACATAGAACAGGGAAAGGGTTAAACAACAACCAATAAACATAGGATTTGGTGAGAAAAAAAACCCAGGGCCATCAATTTTGGTTTAGATTTATCTACAACAATGCGACTCTTATGTATAGTTCCAGAGAACGAACCTGTTTGCTGGTAAGTCTAGGTTCAGCAGCCTCTTCCTCCTCATGTCGTCTCTTCTTCCCTGCTTGCCTCTGTTTGCTAGCGTTCTGCTTGTTTGCCTCTGGTTTCCTGTTGACTGGTTTCTCAGTCTGGTTCCCAAGATCAGGTTCAACTTCAACACAAGTCACATCTTTTGTTTCCTTGATTGAAAACACTGTCATTGCTGCAAATACATGATCAATAGAAGACATCAGCATGTTAACCCTTCGCTTGCTATTCAAGTCAATATACCTACCTGTAAATAGTGAAGACCCAGATGAGACAGCTCCTGCAGGAGCTGTCTCATCAGGGTCTGCACTATTTACAAATTGATTGTGCAACCAGTGCACTCCACAGCAGTGATTGCACAGAGAAATAATTGTAGACAGTGAAGATATATGTAATTATACCACAGGGCACGGGTAAAGAAGAATAAATGCATTTTAAAACTAGAGGTTTTTGTCACAAAAACGGATGTCTCCCCTCTAATAAAAACAATATGTAAAGGGAAATCACTAAAAATGTTATGGTCTTGATGAATGGTACTTCCCCTCATTATGCGCTTTCCACACCACATTTTTCAAGAAGAAAATGATAACTGCTAATAACTCCAAAAATACTGATACCAGATTTATGGCCCTTGTGCATGACACTTACTTTCATCATGCTCTTTCCAAAAATAAAATGTCATTCCAATAGCATTAGTCGAACAGGAGTTATTGATCGGCCAAAAAATGTAACAAAGGGCAATAACTCCAAAAGTATTGAAGCCAGAGTTATGGCCCTTGTTCATGACACTTTCTCTCATCATGCTCTTTCCATGTATGAAAGTTTCAATACGATGGCAAGAGCCATGTAGGAGTTATCGTCCGGACAAGAAAGCATTAAACAAATGTACAAGGGGCAATAACTCTAAATTTATTGAAGCTCGAGTTAAGGATCTTATGCATGACACTTTCTCTTATCATGATCTTTCCATGTATGAAGTTTCACTCCAATGGCATGTGTAACATAGGAGTTATCATCCGGACAAAAATTTGTGATTTTTTTTACAAAGGGCAATAACTCCAATATTAGTGAAGCCAGAGTTATGGACCTTGTGCATGACACTTCCTCTCAGTATGATCTTTCCATATATGAAGTTTCAATCCAATGGCATGAGGCATATAGAAGTTATCTCCCGGACAAAAAAGTGTGAATTTTTTTTACAAAGGGCAATAACTCCTATATTAGTGAAGCCAGAGTTATGTACCTTGTGCATGACACTTCCTCTCATTATGCTCTTTCCATATATGAAGTTTCAATCAACTGGCATCAGGCATATTGAAGTTATTGTCCGGACAAAAAATTGTGATATTTTTTACAAAGGGCAATAACTCCAATATTTGTGAAGCCAGAGTTATGGGCCTTGTGCATGACACTTCCTCTCATCATGATCTTTCCATATATGAAGTTTCAATCCAATGGCATGAGCCATATAGGAGTTATCGTCCGGACAAAAAAGTATGATTTTTTTTTACAAGGGGCAATAACTCCTATATTAGTGAAGCCAGAATTATGGATCTTGTGCATGACACTTCCTTTCATTATGCTCTTTCCATATATGAAGTTTCAATCAACTGGCATCAGGCATATTGAAGTTATCGTCCGGACAAAAAGTGTGACGGACAGACAAACTACTTTTGGCTCTAACTTTGGAATAGAATGATCTGGAAGCTAACCCTAACCCTAACCCTATGTCCCACAACTGGCCAGGTTAATGTCACAAGAAATGGCCAGGTTAATGTCACAAGAGATGGCCAGGTTAATGATTTTACTTGTGCGACTAGTTAGAAAAATTCACACAACTACCCTTTGGTGAGTGCGGACAGACGGACAGATGGACGGACAGACAGACGGACAGACAGACAACTCTCACGAAAACAATATGTCTCCCCCATATAAATATGGGGGGAGACATAATTCAGCAAGCGAAGGGTTAACCCTTTACTCCATGAACATTTGTTTAAGAAATAACGACATCATGAATATTTATTAGCTGAATATTTATAATGGCATATGTATGCATGAATCTTTTGTATTGGTAGAAGCAGTAGAATCAGATCTATATATAATTCCATAAGTAAACAGAGCAGACCCTTATCAGATGACTCCTGTAGGAGCCATCTGATCTGGGATTACTCTGCAAAGGCATTGAAATGCGTATTCATGGAGTAAAGGTTTAACCCTTTAAGCCTTTCTAAGCCTTTACAAAGAGAGTAGATCCAGATCAGATGTCTGATCAGGGTCTGCTCTGTTTGCTTATGGAATAAGAAGTTTTGGGCTGAGAAATAAGAAATTTTTTTTAAGCAGTTTTTCTCCGCAGTAAAGTACACATGTTTACTAACACAGACCCAGATAAGATTTGTAAATTAACAAGTTCAAGAATGGCTCTTTTATTTCTACATGTTTTATTTATACCTATATTGTGACCACTCTTATAGAATCTGAATCATCTTTAACCCTTTCCTTCATATAAATGTTTTTTCACGCCTTTGCAAACAGTGTATACCCAGATCAGACAGCTCCTTTAGGAGCCATCAGATCAGGGTCTGTTCTGTTTGCCTATGAAATTATAAAAACTATACAGTTTCTACCAATACAATACAACCCATATATATTCAACTAATACATATTCATGATGTCATTATTTCTTACATGAATACTGAAGTATAAAAAGCATATTGAATGTGTAAAGAATGGTCACAACCGTAGGAAATGGTGAAGAAATGACGATTTTAGTATTTGAATTTGCACCTTTATCTGGTATCTGTAGCTCTTATATACCCACTTTATAAAATAATTTGTTGCCCCATGGATTAGCGCAATCACTAAAGACCCAACTTTGACACCAAATAACCCAATGTCTCATCAGTATTGTAGGTGTTTTGGTACTTCATATTATTGAAAGGAAAGGGAAGAAATAAAATCTATCTGCTCTTAAGATTTGACAAGTCGGAAGTGATAACATTTTCTCACAATGGGCAACTTCCAGCAGGCAGAGTTACATACATCTAGAGTGTAGCCATATATGCTACCATGTGTCTTATACGTAGACCTGATGATTGAAAGATATCTTATTGATATGTATTCACCCTAACAATTGCCCCAACTCTAATAAATGCCCCCCTTACTTCTTGGGGGGACACTAATGATCAGTAAAACGTAAAAAACCCTATACAATAACCATTAACCCTTTCCCTGTTCTATATTTAGTCCAGATTTCAATACCTACTGAATATTCATGGACATTATAGTTATAATGAAATATGGAAGGTGAAGCATTGCAGCTATTTCAGAAACTAAATATATAGATCTATCAGAAGCTACAAGCAAACAGTAGACCTTGATCAGACGGCTCCTAGAGGAGCCGTCTGATCTGGGTCTACTCTGTTTGCAGATGTGTGAAAAGGCGTTTATATGAGGGAAAGGGTTAAATAAAGAATATAGATTTGCAAAACACAAGTGGTAGCTTAATGCAGACTGAATGATGCAAAAAGCTCCCCTTCACTCTGCATTAAGCAACCACATGTTTACAATATGCAAGAAGCTCCTTTTTAAAACATTTTACGCTCCCAGGGTCATTCATTAGAGATAAATCAGATAATACAGCATGCTGGTAAAAGTTCCAAACCTTTTCGATTCTGCTTCATGTACTTGTTTGCTATATTAACAGCAAAACTTCCTGAGAGTCCAGCGATATTTCTCTTTGCTTTACCCGCCTTCACACCTGACTGCTTATCTTCTGCATGCTTCAGGTTTTTCTTTGCTTGTTTAGGTTCACTTTCTTGAACACTCACCACTTCAACTTGTTTTTCTGTTTTTCTTGACTTTTGTTTGTCATTCCTTTTTACATTCTTTGTCTTTCCAGTCGCTGTAGATTTTTTCAAGTTCACACTTCTTTTTACAGTTCTTACATTTTTCTTCTTAGGTTTTGCACCTTTCGGTGGCTCATCTGTGTCATCATCTGACAACACCACTACTTCTTCAACTGTATCTTCTTCTTCATTGTCACTTGATATTTCAACCACGCTATCATCATTTTCATTTGAGTCATTTAACTCATCTTCATCATTTAGATCTTCAGAATTGTCTTCATTTTCATCACTAACATTTTCAGTATCATCTATTTTTTCATCTTTATCATCCTCTACTCTGTTTTCTTCATCTGCAGATTCCGACTCACTATCTACTTCAGAATCATCTTCAAAGTCATCATCCAGCTCAACTTCTTTCAGATCCTCACGGAAGAAGTCTGGTTCGACTCTGATCTTTCTGTAATCCTGGTGTACCACGGGTCCTGCCGCTGGTACTGCTCCAGATGTCTCAGCTTCCTCTGTCTTTTTCTCTACTGTCTTACCATCACCCTCGGGATTCTTGCTCCCTCCCCCCGTTTTCTTCTCATTCTAATGAATAAAAGAAAATATTTCCAAACTTATGACTGTAAGTATTTAAGAATAACATGCCCTGTAGAGTCATATTTAAAGTACATTGTCACAATTACTTTCAAAGCGCTTATATGTCTGTAAATGATGTGATTTAGAGGTCTGCAAAAAATTGGAATAAAATCGTAGTATGTTTAATAATGAAAAGTAGTAGAGTGTGGAAATAATTAACAAATGATCATTTAAGTTCCAAAACATTTATGATAAAGTACAGATGAAGTCGATGCTATTCGCCCATGTTCAGTATGGGTCCCCGAGATATTCTGATTGGCTTCGTACATGTCCAAGATATCGCAACAATATTTTGTTCTAAAAAATTACGAATGGCAATGTTAATCATTATTATTGATATTACAACTGAAGTAGTTCAGTGAAATCTTCACAAAATCCTCCAAACTGCATTATTTTATACATGAGCCACAAGCGACGCCAATGCTTGTCTGATTTGGTGCTTGTCCATTGCATACACTTCTCCTCAAAGAGATCTACCAACCTATAAAGTATCATGTTGATACCTCTTATACTTTTTGATTAATCAGTTACATTCACGAAGACAACACCTACAACTACGACAATGCCTACGAACTTGCAAAAGTAACTCCAATACATAAGAAAGGATCTAAATCTGATAAAAATAACTACCGTCCTATCTCTATCTTGCCAATCATATCGAAGCTCCTTGAACGACATGTAGCAATCACCATGAAACAGTATCTTGAGGAAAATGAACTTTTATACACAATGCAATCTGGGTTTAGAGAGAATCATTCCTGTGAGACAGCTTTAACAGCTATAATTGATGAATGGCTCAATGCAGTCAATGACAAATTAGTTGTTGGAACAGTATTTTTGGATTTAACAAAGGCTTTTGATTTGGTTAATCACTCGCTACTCCTAAAAAAGCTGAAACTTTACAAATTCAGTTCATCATCTGTACAGTGGTTCTCATCCTATCTGACTGATCGTTCGCAGAAAGTATGTGTCTCAGGCCACATGTCAGAGGCTCAAACTATCGCAGCTGGTGTTCCTCAAGGCTCTATACTAGGGCCATTACTTTTTATCGTTTACATCAATGATCTTCCACTTCATACAGAAACTGCATCGGTTAACATGTTTGCCGACGACACGACTGTGTCTTGCTTTGATAAGACAATCTCAAGTGTGCATAATAATTTGCAATCTGAAATCAATAACATCGACACATGGTGTGGCCAAAATTGCATGGTACTCAATGCAGATAAAACTAAAGCAATGTACATATCCCCTTCAAGCAATAAGACTGTAAACAGCCACACAAATGCCAACTTTTTTCAACTTCAAGGTAAAACAATTTCATACTGCAAGTCAGAAAAACTTCTAGGTGTTAATGTTGACCAGAACCTTAACTGGAAAGTCAACGCAGAACAAGTTCTAAAGAAATGTAACACTTATCTATATCTTCTCTTAAGGATTAGAGCTTTTTTAAATTTGCATTCTCGGAAACTCTTTTTCAATGCATACATATTGCCGCATCTGGACTACTGCTGCACTATATGGGGCAACTGCAGTAGTGTACTATTAGATGACTTTTTAAAATTCCAGAAGAGAGCGGCCAGAATAATCCTTGATAAAACGTTTGACACACCATCTCAAGAGCTATTTACTGAACTAAGGTGGATGACATTTTTTGACAGGATAGAATACAGAAAAGCAATTCTTGTATACAAATCTACAAATAATGTCTGTCCAGAATATATGAAATACAAGTTTACTTATCGGGATGTGAACAGTCTTCACTCATTGAGATCTGGAGAGAACAGAGAGCTAAAAGTTCCGAAACCTAATCTTGAATTTTTTCGGAAATCTCTGTCATATTCGGGCCCAGTTATCTGGAATAGAATTCCCAAATCTATACGCTCCGCAGACACCTTGAAACAATTTAAAACATCTTATCTTAGGTGGAGGTACTCTGGCAGTCATAATGCAGGGTTTGAATGATGGACATTATACCTTGATGATTTCATTGCCTATGTTCAGATGTACATTTCTGTTTGTATGTATATGCATGTGATATGTATACAGTTGACTCTCATTATCTTAAGTCGGATATCTCAGCTTTAACCTTAGTAAAGCGTCTTCATTATAAATATGAATAGTCAAACTTAGTTGTCTCGAATTAATGGACATAATGAGATTCAACTGTATATGTAACATGTAATATGTATATTGAATCATAATTTACATTGTACACCATGCTGACCCTTGCAACCCAAAAAGTAAATGTCAACATTTTATTTTGTACAGTTCCAAATTATACTTTCATTACGAGTTAAGCTTACCTCAAAATCAGGTCTCCTTAACAGTCCAACCTGATCTTGATATAAATTTATTTGCATTAGTAGTACTTTCTTAAGTCTAAACAGGGTCAGCTTGGGTTTTCAATTCTATTTATATGTTTTGTATATTAATGTTCTTGTCATGTGGACCATATTGAAAATTGGTCTTGTACCAAATATGTAATCCACTTAAAATAAAGTCGTTATTATTATTATTATTATTATTATAGTTATCACAACAGCTCAACTTTTACTTCGAAAACAAACGAGCTAAAAATGCATCAAGGCTCAGACATTTCACCTCCAAAACCAAAATTCAGTCAATGACTGGATGAAATTTAAAGAAACTGGTTTGGCTGGAAATCAACCAACGTATCTGGGGAAAACAAAACTATGCTTCTGACAGCCAGTAAAGTTATTGAGCGAGAAACAAAGATACAAACTACTATATGACTGATATCTTTAATCTTCAGTCAAATAAAATGTGCTCAAGAAACTAACATTTACCTCAGATCCAGCGGGTTTTACAAAGTAAGGTATCTTGCCTCTCTGCCAATCATTCAGCACCATCTTAGCAGCTGTGCTTAGATCTGCATCTCCTCCCTGGTAGGTAAAAATAAAAACATTCATTTATCCTTTCACCCATTCCCTCATATTGACACCTTTTGGTGCCTCTGTAAAAGTCACTTTGTGAAACCACTGTGATAAATAGAGCATTTGCTTCACAGGAGCAAATGCTCTACTTATCACAATGGTTTCAAACTACACAATTCTTAAAATTTCCTTTTCTCTATTAAATGCTCCTTTTTAGTAGATTTAATCAAAGAGGTTGGATCTTATAATAGCCTATGCGGGAATGGGTTAATTTAACTCTTTATTCCATTACTACTCATATAAGAGATATAAATGTCATGAGCATTAACTAGATTCACTTTTATGATGGCATAAGAAGCCTGATCAGACCAGCTGTTGCAAAGGGGTAGAAACGCGTATTTATGGAGTAAAGGGTTAAAGGAAGGAATCAACAAGATCTGGTATTTCGCATCTAGTCATATTTGAAATACATGTACATACACAATTTCAATACATACTGAATATTCATGGACAAAATAACTAGAATTGTTTTTGATAATCCCCCAATCCCCCACCCCCCACAAAAAAACAACAACAACATGTATATACATGTCCATTATATGAATTTTATCTCGACATTGAACAACATGGACATCATAACAAAAAATTGACAGTAAGACATTTTTAGCAATCAGGTAAAAAATATTGCTTGTTAAAACTAACATTGGGTTATCAGCATAATGTTTTTCACATGATACTAAATGGCTAACCGCGCGAAAATTTTGGTAAAACCGTGCTGACAAAACATTTCATGTAAAATTTATAAAGTACCATAACTCTAAAAAATATCATCAAACTGGAACAGAAAAAAGATATGCACAACTAGGCATGGTGTTGATCGATCCTACCAAGTTTTATCAAAATCCGAACAAGGATTTTGGAAAAACTGTGCGAACAATTTTTCCATGTAAAAATTTCAAAGTCCCATAACTCTAAAAACAAGAGATGTTTGTAAAACATGTATACCCCCCAGACCCCCTGACCTTTGATCTAGTGACCTCAACTATAGAGGTCATCTAGCGGTCATGACTAATCACCACAGCAACTTTGAAGATCCTAAGCCAAACCACTGATCATTTATTGATCTGAAAACACTTCACATATTAAGGTCATGGTGACCTTGACCTTTGACCTAGTGACCTCAACAACTATAGGGGTCATCTAGTGGTCACGACCAACTACCACAGCAAGTTTGAAGATCCCGACCCAAACCATTGAGCAGTTATTAATTGGAAACCATTTCACCAGTTAAGGTCATGGTGACCTTGACCTTTGACCTAAAAAACAATAGGGCTCATCTAGTTGTCATGACCAACCACCTAAGCAAATTTGAAGATCCTAAGCCAAACCCTTGAGCAGTTATTGATCAGAAACCATTTTACAAGTTAAGGTCATGGTGACCTTGACCTTTGACCTCAAATACAATAGGGGTCATCCAGTTGTCATGACCAACTACCGCAGCAAGTTTGAAGATTCTAAGCCAAACCCTTGAGCAGTTATTGATCGGAAACCATTTGACCAGTTAAGAGCATGGTGACCTTAACCTTTGACCTAGTGACCTAAAAAACAATAGGGGTCATCTAGTGGTCATTACCAACCACCACAGCAAATTTGAAGATCCTAGGCCAAACCCTTGAGCAGTTATTGATCGCAAACCATTTCACCCTTTAAGGTCATGGTGACCTTGACCTTTGACCTAGTGACCTGAAAAACAATAGGACTCATCTTGTTGTAATGACCAACCACCTAAGCAAATTTGAAGATCCTAAGCCAAACCCTTGAGCAGTTATTGATCAGAAACCATTTTACCAGTTAAGGTCATGGTGACCTTGACCTTTGAGCTAGTGACCTCAAAATCAATAGGGGTCATCCAGTGGTCATGACCAACTACCACAGCAAGTTTGAAGATTCTAAGCTAAACCCTTGAGCAGTTATTGATCGGAAACCATTTTACCATTTAAGGTCATGGTGACCTTGACCTTTGACCTAGTGACCTCAAAATCAATAGGGGTCATCTAGTGGTCATGACCAACCACCACAGCAAGTTTGAAGATCCCAAGCCAAACCCTTGAGCAGTTATTGATCGGAAACTATTTCACCATTTTAGGTCATGGTGACCTTGACCTTTGACCTAGTGACCTCAAAAACAATAGGGGTCATCTACTTGTCATGACCAACCAACACAGCAAGTTTGAAGATTCTAGGCCAAGTCGTTTATTAGTTATCGTTCGGAAACCATCGATCTACCGACCGACCGACCGACCGACCGACATGTGCAAAGCAATATACCCCCATTTTTTCAAAAGGGGGGTATAAATATCATAGAACTGGAACAGGAATAAGATATGCCCATCTAGGCATGGTGTTGATCAATCCTATGAAGTTTCATGAATATCTGATCAAAGGTTTTGGAGAGACCGCGTGGACAAAATTTTCCATGTAAAAATTTCAAAGTCCCCCAACTCTGCAGAAAATCATCAAACTGGAACAGGAATAGGATATGCACATACAGGCATGGTGCTGATCAATCCTATAAAGTTTAATGAAAATCTGATCATAGGATTTGGAGAAACCGCGCAGACAAAATTTTCCATGTGAAAATTTCAAAGTCCCATAACTCTGCAGAAAATCATCGAACCAGAACAAGAATACGATATGCACAACTAGGCATGGTGGGGATTAAACCTTTGAAGTTCATGAAAATGCGACGCAAGGTTTTGGAGAAAACGCGTGGACAAAGTAAAATCGGACATACTGACGGACGGACGGACGTCACGCACAAAAACAAAATGTCTCCCCAGTATATTGGGGGAGACATAATGAAATATGGAAGGTGGAACAGTTTCTCGATTTTAGAAAGAAAAGGAACAGATCTATCATATCCCATTAGAAAACAGGGCAGACCCTGGTCAGACGACTCCTATAGATCTGGGTCTACTCTGTTTGCAAATGCCTGAAAAAGTGTTTATATATATAAAGGAATGGGTTAAAAAGAGGTCAACAACAGTTTGAGCACACATTTAAACTGTTACTCTATAAAAATGTTTTTCTATGCCTTTGCAAACAGAGTAGACGGCTCCTGTAGGAGCCATCTAATCAGGGTCTGCACTGTTTGCTTATTGCTTATGATAATAATATAGATACAGGATTCTAGTTTTTGCCATGGCCAACAATTCCTGTGTCCATGAGCTATAATATTTTAAACAATTAACCCCTTCGCTGCCGTGGGGTAGTACACCCTATGTGCCGGGATCTACTTCAGCGCGTATTCGGCACACCTACCAGACTACATAAAATTTCTCATTACTCCACTAATAATCACTCAATCTACACGATTTTTTCGCCTGCTGCTTTAAAACACTTATTTCAATACTTCCTGAAAGTTTCATTGATATATTACCACTTCTTCCATGCAAAACCACAGTGTAGACGTTCCACAACGGCTAACCATTAGATTCAATAGGAATTAGAAGGAATCTGTGTTAAATCTGTGTTAACTTTTTTATAAAACACGTATTTTCTACCCGTTACACATATAACATATAAGGGAAACCATTCAAAATGATTTTCACTTCAAATGTAAGAGATGAGTTGCTTCCCTTAGACCATAACATAAATTTACTGCAATTTACCATAGATCGTAATAACCCCGAGTCTAGCTCGGGTTATAGCACATAGGAAACACTTCTCGCCCGAGTGAGGCTCGGGGTAAGGCAGCGAAGGGGTTAATATGATTAATATGCATAATGTCAGTACATGAATATTCATGGAGTAACAGATTAAAGCAGAATAAACTTAACTCTTTGCACCCTAGCGGCAAAACTGTGATTATTTATGCAAACAGTTTGCATAATGCGGCGTCTCATCAGGATCCAAACTGTTTGTCACTTCGACCATATTTGTGCAAAGAAACGTGAGAAAGTTTATTTAAGGAATTGAAGCAGACGACAATTGTTGCAGACGAAAAATTACTTAGCATGCAAAGAGTTAAAATTAGAATGAGACCATTCACCAATAATGACCCAGCTAAAGCATTCCAGGTTTTCAGTGAGGAGGGGTGTTACCAGTAACACCTAAAACATTCATGACTTGTTGATTGGAAACGATGGTTGGGAACCATGCCCCCCACCCCCAATCTGGCAACCCAAACAGTTAGAGGGCCATATCTCAGTGATATCCATAACTCACATGGTATCAGATCCATATATTTCTATGCGTCTCATAAGTATATTAGCACTCACCTTGAGAAGTTTGCCAGACTTTTTAGCAAACTGTGTGAGGAAGTCCTCATGGTCTGTAAAGTCCTTGATAAGGTAAGTCTTCTGAATGTACTCCTTCTTTGCCCTTTCCAGCATAGGCTCAATGTAATCTTCTGGGTTCTTGATATTCTCAACACGAACCTGTCAGAAAAGTTTTAAGCATTATATGCTGCATACTGCAGAATCTCATTAACCCTTTACTTTATTAACCCATTCCCTCCTGAACTATTTTTAGACCCAACCTCTTTGATTAAATCTACCAAAAAGGAGCATGAACTAGAGAAAAGGAAAGTTTTAGAATTGTGTAGTTTTGAAACCATTGTGATAAATACAGCATTTGCTCCTAAGGAGCAAATGCTCTATTTATCACAATGGTTTCTAAATGTGACTTTAACAGAGGCGCCAAAATGTGTCACTAGGAGGAAATGTGTTGATAGCCTCGATTGTTTGTTCTGCTCTTACCTACCTATCACCATTTATTAACATTTATGCAAGCCCCTAGCCTAGAGCTATAGTTCTTGTATGTGAAACACTATATACTCATGACTACAACATGTGCCAAATTATTCTGAAATCTGTCCTTGCAAAGGAAGTTACGAATGGAAGCACTGATGGGCAGATGCACATCCACCCATACATTTTCATCCTTCTCTGGAACATCTATTTTAAAATGGTGTTTAAACACATAAGAATTGTCCAATTGGAGGTAAGAAATGGAGCTTAAAATGGGACTTAAATTTATACAAGAAGATAACAGTTACTATAATGATCCATATATAAGGGTTGTAAAATCTATTATTTATAATTCGCGCTCCATTTTCTGCCACATCTGCGATACTTACCACGCCTTTAAGCACACACTCTGTAGGGGTGGAGCCAGAGGGGTAGACCACACCCGGGCAGTCCACCAGGTAGATCCTCTTCATCAAAGTTACATACTGCCATACCTGTCACATTAATGAAGTAGTAGTAAATATATCACAACTAAAGTATATTTCTAGACAGGAAAATGAATCGGAAATTTAAATCCTGGACAGTTTTGCCTTGAAAATAATATTAAAAGTAAATGACATTGCATACAACAGATTTTCATTCTATGGAGTCATATTGTCGTAGGTGATTAACCCTTTCCCTCATATTCATAAACACCTTTTCCCAGCATTTGCAAATAGAGTAGACGGCTCCTAACAGAGCTATCAGATCAGGGTCTCCTGTTTGCTTGTGGCATATAGATCTGATTCTACAGTTGTTGTCAAAGCAAAATAAAAACTTTAAAAGTTTATATTATAAAAAATTCAGCTTATAAATATTCATGATGTCATTATATCTTTCATGAATATTGAACAGGGAAATGGCTAAAGTGGCATCAAATTACACATTTCTTTTCATCTTGTCTATTTGGTGCTGAGCAGGCAAGGAAAGTTCCGTGAATGCTGGGGTAAGTGTTTTATATATGCCTGTGAACTTCATTTATGCATCTACCGAGGCTGCTGCATATCCTACCTGACTTATGTTCTTTTTACAGTGTTACAGTTTTAAATATTGAATTTCTCCCTATTCCCTCATGTAAATGCTTTTTACGCATTTGCTAACAAAGTAGACCCAGATCAGGCAGCTCTTTTAGGAGCTGTCTGATCAGGGTCTGCTCTGTTTGCTTTTGAAATTATTATAAACCCGACTCTGTTGCTTTTGCTTTTGAAGTATCTCCTTCCTTCAGAACTTATGTACTTCACAACAGCAGGTGTTAAATGCTTTAATAAGAGATTTGGGATTCAGATACGGCCAAACTGAATGGCCCCAAGACCGATTGTAAGTTACAACAGTGAGTGCATGTCATGACAACTTGGCTTACCTTAGTTTCTCCAGCTATGGGGGCTACTTTACACACTTTCTTAGCCCGAAGCGTGTTTATGATAGAACTCTTCCCAACATTTGGGTATCCGATAAAACCCACACTGATCTGACGCTTGTCAACATGCAGCTAAAATTAGAAACAATACTAATATTAGGCAACTACATGTAACATGTTTCTACTGTACAGCTGAATAGTATAACAGTAATCAGAGTCAGCTCTGTTTGCGTAACTTTTTCTTCATATAAACATTTTTATGCATTTGCAAACAGAGTAGACCCAGAATGAGATCTGACAGCTCCAAGAGGAGCCCTCTGATCAGGGTCTGCTCCGTTTGCTAATAAAAATTTGATAGATCTGATTCTTCAGTTTCTAAAATGGCTACAGTGCATACATGTGATAGCTACCGATGGTAGGTGAATTCTACCGTTTTCAGAGGTGGTTTACCGCTCTACTTTAACGATCTACCGTTTTTGAAATACCAAGGCAATTTTTTTAGTGACATGTATTTTCCTCCCTGACAGAGTTTATCTGTTAGTTCTCTACACACACAGACCGCTTTTAGCTTGCTATCATGCTGTGATCCATGCTTGGTCTGTTTTAGTAGGGACCAATCAAGGGAATCCCCTGTGGAGACCATGGAGAACACCCGAATTACATAATCACGAGGTGGTTCCGGTTTTCACTCTACTACTTTACCAAATAAATTGTTCGGGAACCAGTCATTTCAAAATGCAAACGTCTACCACAAATATCTCATGCAGCAGGTTTATTACACAAGCGACACAGACTGTCGAAATCCCATCAGGATAATCATGAATTTGATTTGTACACTAAATTACTTTTTTCATTAGTATAATAAGTGGTAATGACACTAAAGAAGTAATTGAAAACACCATGAATTATTATATACCATTGCAAACTCTTCAAAAAATAATAACTATATAAGTTGAATTGTCATCAGTTTTCGCTACGATTGTAGATATGGGCTAAAACACGGACTCTGGACCTGATGGGATTTCGACAGTTCTGTGTCTGCTCAATGTTTGCAGTAACTAACTTGAACTGATTAAAGGTTTAACTAACTTGAACTGAGTAAAGGACTTTTAAGGTTGTCATTGGGAGTATAGCTAAATAAGGGCTATAAAATAAGCCAAAACACCCCACCCTCTAAAAATGTTATTATAAAATAAGATAAAATGGAATATCTTTTTCATTATATGATAAAACTAATAAATCTTTTTTTCATGACATTATTTAATAAGGATCCCAGTGTTTTGGACTTGAGACCTATTGATTTCAATGAGTCCTTTTGACAAATAAAAAAATCTAGAATTATTACTGCATGTCAATTACTAGTATTTGTTTTTAACCCTTTCCCTGTTCCATTTTTATTCCAAATTCCAGTCCCTACTGGATATTCTCAAACAAAGTAGTTATAAAGAAATTTTGAGATTGGAACTTTATAGCCATTTTAGAAAGTACAGAAACATTTTTAAAATTTCAAAAGCAAACAGAGCAGACCCTGATCAGATGGCTCCTATAGGAGCTGTCTGATCTGGGTCTACCCTGTCTGCAAATGCATGAAACCTTGGTTTATATGAAGGAAAGGCTTAATGGAGGTTTTAACTCCACATTGGATTTTTTTTTTTGCCAAACCAGAAAGTGTAGAATCATTCCTATATATCATAAGCAAACAGAGCAGACCCTGACCAGACAGCTCCTGTAGGAGCCGCCTGATCTGAGTCTATTCTCTGTGCAAATTTAAGCGTGAAAAAGATGTTTATATGAGGGAAAGGGTTAAGTGTGTAAATGTTATGTGTGTAATGTAAGGTTTAATAATGGAATGGTATGCATTTATGGTAAAGTATGAATGATAATGTATAACAAACATAGGTATCAAGCAAATTTCTTTTTTCTCCTCCATATATTTAATAATAATTTTGTCGCGTCAGTAAAATCTACCTGACAAAAGTCAAATCTACCTGACAAATTTCCTAAATCTACCTGACATGCCTCAGGAGGTTATCACATGTATGACAGTGTCACTTCTTCCATATTTCATTATAACTGTTTCGTCCATGAATATTCAGTAGGTATTGAAATTCGAAATAAACATAGAACAGGGAAAGGGTTAAGAAATGATACAGATTTGATTCTACACTTAATGACAAGAGCCAAAAATGTCCATGTTCATATGCTATTTTAAAAATTCTTCTAATTAGTATCCATGATGCCATTATTTCTTACATGAATATTCATTGGGTAATGGTTAAAACAAGACACAAGTGGTCTGTAGCAAAACAATAAAGAATGATTGCAATAATGACTGACACAAAGAAAATTAATTTCAAAAAGAAAATATAATCTCAAGTACAAAATACCTGTGAAAACTGTCTCAGCAAGTTGATGAGAGCTCCTTTACCAAATGGATTGGTAATACTTGCATGAAAAGCCATTGTGGGATGAACAGCTGACAAAATAGCTACCCATCTTTGCTGTGTAAAGAGAAATAAATATGAGTCAAAAAGAAAGTATTAAGCGCTTCAAATTACAAGCATAATTATAAATATGTCTATGTATAAAAAGAAGAATAGAAATCAGACATTATTCATTTACTTTAACCAATTCCTCCATAGGCTATTTTAGTCCCAACCTCTTTGAATGAATCTACCCAAAAGGAGCATTTACTAGAGAAAAGTAAAATTTTATAATTTTGTAGTTTGAAACCATTGTGATAAATAGAGCATTTGCTCTATTTACCACAATGGTTTCAAGAAGTGGTAATTACAGAGGCATAGAAAAGGCGTATTTATGGTGGAAATGGTTAATTCTTATACAGCTGACATTGGCTAAATGTATTCATTATACAGTCGAATCGCGATAACTCGAACCTCCAATGGACCCCGAACCAAGTTCGAACCAGCGCATCGTCCGAGTAGTTGCATTTCCATTATCTCGGCCGCCATCTTAATTGGTGTCGTGAAACTTACAGTTTCGTAAGTTATACTACATGGACGTTGCCTTGGGAGTATTTTTCGTGTACATAATAATTATTAAATGCTGAAAGTTGTAACTGGTAGAGAAACAAGAGGGCCAGAATGGCCCTGAAGCGCTCACCAGACAATCAGAGGAGAAGATTTTCAAAGTTTTCACTATATGTTTTTATAGAAAACTAGCCGGCCCTGGGGCGGGCCAATTTTGACCCCAGGGACATAATTTATATAACTTTTGTAGAGGACTTGAACATGATGCTATGAGCTAAATATGAAAGCTGAGAACCTTTCAGTTTCAGAGGAGAAGATTTTCAAAGTTTTCTATATATGTTTCTACTGAAAACTACCCATCCCTTGGGCGGGGCCAATTTTGACCCCAGGGCCATAATTAATATAACTTTTGTAGAGGACCTGAACATGATGCTCTGTGCCAAATATGAAAGCTGAGCGCCTTCCAGTTTCAGAGGAGAAGATTTTCAAAGATTTCACTATTTGTTTCTATTGAAAACTGCCCAACCCTGGGGCGGGGCCAATTTTAACCCCAGGGCCATAATTTATATATCTTTTGTAGAGGACCTAAACATGATGCTATGTGCCAAATATGAAAGCTGAGAACCTTCCAGTTTCAGAGGAGAAGATTTTCAAAGTTTTCACTATATGTTTCTATTGAAAACTTCCCACCCCTGGGGCAGGCCAATTTTGACCCCAGGGGCATAATTTATAAACTTTTGTAGAGGACCTGAACATGATGCTCTGTGCCAAATATGCAAGCTGAGAGCCTTCCAGTTTCAGAGGAGAAGATTTTCAAAGATTTCACTATTTGTTTCCATTGAAAACAGCCCACCCCTGGGGCGTGGCCAATTTTGACCCCAGGGCCATAATTTATATAACTTTTGTAGAGGACCTGAACATGATTCTCTGTGCCAAATATGAAAGATGAGAGCCTTTCAGTTTCAGAGGAGAAGATTTTCAAAGATTTCACTATTGTTTCTATTCTGAAAAGTACCCACCCCTGGGGCGGGGCCAATTTTGACCCCAGGGCCAAAATTAATATAACTTTTGTAGAGGACCTGAACATGATGCTCTGTGCCAAATATGAAAGCTGAGCGCCTTCCAGTTTCAGAGGAGAAGATTTTCAAAGATTTCACTATTTGTTTCTATTGAAAACTTCCCACCCCTGGGGCGGGCCCAATTTTGACCCCAGGGGCATAATTTATATAACTTTTGTAGAGGACCTGAACATGATGCTCTGTGCTAAATATGAAAGCTGAGAGCCTTCCAGTTTCAGAGGAGAAGATTTTCAAAGATTTCACTATTTGTTTCCATTGAAAACAGCCCACCCCTGGGGCGGGGCCAATTTTGACCCCAGGGCCATAATTTATATAACTTTTGTAGAGGACCTGAACATGATGCTCTGTGCCAAATATGAAAGATGAGAGTCTTTCAGTTTCAGAGGAGAAGATTTTCAAAGATTTCACTATTTGTTTCTATTGAAAACTTCCCACCCCTGGGGCGGGGCCAATTTTGACCCCAGGGTTATAATTTATATAACTTTTGTAGAGGACCTGACCATGATGCTATGTGCCAAATATGAAAGCTGAGAACCTTCTGGTTTCAGAGGAGAAGATTTTCAAAGTTTTACTATATGTTTCTATTGCAAACTTCCAACCCCTGGGGCGGGGCCAATTTTGACCCCAGGGGCATTATTTATATAACTTTTGTAGAGGACCTATAGGTGATGCTATGTACCAAAGATGAAAGCTGAGAACCCTGTAGATTCAGAGGAGAAGATTTTTAAAGGTTCAAATTGTTGACGCGGGACGACGGACGACGGACATCAGGCGATCACAAAAGCTCACCCTGAGCACTTTGTGCTCTGGTGAGCTAATAAAAACAAGAAAGAAATTGAATTTACTTTATACTTTATTCATATATTAGCATTTTTACCATTCATAAATATACATCTTATAAAACAAAAACAGTGCATAAATGATGACAGGGAAACAGTAATGCAAATAGTAAGACATGCATGTACAAACAAGGAGCCGATCATTTTGTAGTCTTTACTCTGCTGCTCACCTTTGCAAAAAGTTTGAATTCAGATGAAAAGCCGAGTAACTAAACACAACACATGTAGAATACAAATTTAGCATAATGTGTAGCACAGTTACTGCTACTTGTAGTCGATATGCAAGTGCAATTGTAATAGCGAGTGAATGAAATTGCAATAAGTTACTTTGTATTCATAGGCAACCCGTTATTTTATTAGCTTGTTGTTTGATCACAGTTAAAAACAAAAGTGACAAGTGTCAGGGCAGTGTTGACCGTATGCATTAAAACCATTCACTCGATAATCCGTGATCAAAGGGTTTCGAAATAGGTGTGAAAATCACGAAGTGGTAATAACCACAGCGCCGTGAAGTCTAAGCAGTGTTCGAGTGAACGTGTTAAAAACAAGGTAATTATTGGTTGTTAGGACCTGACAAACCGTCCCAATGATCGAATTATCCGATTTAACGAATGTCCGAGTGAAAGCATTGTTTATACATATAATTACTATGCAGACACGCTGGGACCTTTGCCTTTGGACGAGTTAAACCGTCAAAACGAGTGAGCGGGATTCGATTGACCGCGATTCGACTGTATGCATAAATGAACAATAAATCCACGGAAAAGCTGTCAAGACGCCGAGGATTACTTATACAATAATAATTCTGCTTCCAGAAGCTTATGTTTAACCCTTTCCCTCATATAAACGCCTTTTCAGACATTTGCAAGCAGAGTAGATGCAGATCAGACAGCTCCTATACGAGCCATCTGATCTGGTTCTACTGCTTGCTTTGACATGATAGTTTACTACAGTTGAACTTCGATATCTCAAAACTTCAAGGGGGCTATATAATTAGTTCGAGATAACGGAAGTTCAAGTTATCCGATTTCTAATCTGGACAATTTCTCAAGCTCACAGCTTAAAGCAGGTCAACAGTAATGATGAAAGCTCCTGTTGGAGATTTCAGCATTACTGTTGACCTGCATTAAGCTGTGAAATGTGTTTCTAGATATGCGTAGTGATACATTTTAGAGCAATTCTGTATTGTAAGATTTTGGAAGGACCGAACTTTAAGTTCAAGTTATCCCGAAGTTTCAGTTATCAGAGTTCGAGTTATCAAAGTTCAACAGTATTTACTTTTGACATATACATGTAGATCTGATTCTACAGAACATGTTCTTGAAAAGTTTACATTATAAAAATTCAGCTAATAAATATTCATGATGTCAGTTTCTTACATGAATACTGAACAGGAAAATGGTTAACTTTTTACACCCTACTAGTGCATTTGCGATTAGTATTGGATCAACTCCAATTTAAAAAAATTATTGTATCTCACAAACTTAAGTTTTTATGAAGTTTATTGTTGGGGATTTTTTGTGGGGGAACAAGGTGTTCATAGCAAAGTAGTCACTATTTTGGGCTGCCATTCTGTTGGATTTTTTGTTGTTGTTATTCAGGATATTTCTCAGCAACTACTGACAAGATTTCAAAGAAACTTTATGGAAACTTTATTTAATATCAATAGGAGATGCCCATATCATTACAATACTGTGGTTCGACTATTTTTTTTAGTTCTGGCATCTTCAACATATTACAGGTGCTTGTGTGGTCATATGAAGCACATTCAGTTTCTCCTAAATCATTTTTACAAACCTGTAACTAGTGTCACAAGCTTAAATCCTGATGAGATGCAAAATTACTTGCAACCGCATCTGGATCCAAACTGTTCACAAAAGCTAAAACAAATTCCAAGATTGGGTGTAGTTATAAAAGTTTGCGCTTGACCCACAAAAGATAAACAGTGTTCCCAGAAAATTATTCCTGGATCATAATATGACATCACTGCATAGTCTAACTACAGTAGAACCTGTCTTAAGCAACCATAACAAAGAGCCCTAATTATGGGTCTCTAAGACATGTAGCTGACCCTTTCCCTGTTCTATATTTGTTACAAATTTCAATATCTACTGAACATTCATGGTCAAAATAGTCATAACGAAATATTGAACGTGGAAATTTGTAGCCATGTCATAAAGTAAAGACTCTGTTTGCAAATGAGTGAAAACATGTTTACATGAGGGAAAGGCTTAATGCAGGTCAAAAGCAATGCAGAATGCTCCTACTTTTGCCCTGTATTAAGTAACTACCTGCTTTTTTAAGATTCCTGTATCCAATCAATATAAGGTCACTTCAGACGAGGTCTACTGTACCCTTCAAATATCTTCTTCTTACTTACTGTGATCCAAACTGGTACCAGGTCCACCTTGTTCATGACAAAGATGATGTGTTTGTGCGGTTTCTCCTTCTTAATAAACTCCTCCACCTGGTAACACCTGGTTCCCAGTGGGTCTCTTGCGTCCAGTACCTGTATAAGGATGTCGGACGAGTCTATCACCTGTAACAACAAAGCATAAACTCAATTTCATCAAAATGTTACCTTAAATCTTTAACCCTTTACTCTATGAATATTCATAACAAACTCCACCCATTATGAACCTAATGAATATTCATGGACAAAATAGTTATAATGAACTATGGAAGGTGGAACATTGTTGCCATTTTAGAAACTAAAGAAAAATCTCTATCAATTTTCATTAGCAAACATTGCAGACCCTGATCAGACAGCTCTACAACTAATTACAGTAAAACACCTCTAAACTGGAGTTCTAGTAGAGAAGACTTTAGATACCTTTAGGCAGGTGACTGCTTAATGTAGGGTGAAAGTCATGCAGAAAACTCCTACAGGAGCTTTCTGCATGACTTTCACTCTGCATTATACTGCCACCAGTCTCCAAGACAATATTCATACTAAATTTAACATCCGGTTTAGAATGAATGAATGAATGATGTTTTACGGTCTATCGACACTGATAGTCATTTAGAGCCGATCAAGTTTAGAGGGTTTTTACTGTAATTCATACTGTGATATAAAACAAAGTTAACCCATTCACTCATAAGCTATATTTAGATCCAACCTCTTTGAATAAATCTACCGAAATGGAGCATTAACTTGAGAAAAGGAAACTTTTAGAATTTTGTAGTTTGAAACCATTGTGATAAATAGAGCATTTACTCCTATAGGAGCAAATGCTCTATTTATCACAATGGTTTTAACAGGGGATTTTTACAGAGGGGTAGAAAGGCGTTAATACATAGCTATGACAAATAGTATAGAATCAGGGTCCATGCTTATAAAACTTTTTAGTCGAATCTGAGTTCTTTCTCAAATTTTTGATTGGTCAGATTGGAGCCAATCTGACCAATCAAAAATTGAGAAAGAACTCAGACTAAGCTAAAAAGTTTTATAAGCATGGATAAATCTAAAAGATTCTATATATTATAAACAAACAGAGCAGACCCTGACTAGATCGCTCCTACAGGAGTCATCTGATCTAAGTCTTCCCTGTTTGCAAAGGTGTCAAAAAGGCGTCTCTATGGAGTAATTGGTTAACACTTGATTTAAAGGGCACATATTTATGAAATCTTTCATAAGGGTTTTCTAAATTTCTCTGCTGGAAGTCAATCCCCTTCTCCATGGAACTCATTAGAATTCCCACTCTGAAGCATTTCTAAAAATTTCTTCCAACAAGATAGAGCTTGACTGAAAAATAATAGACTTTTATGGATCAATATACCTCTTCTTATCTACAGCTCTGATGTTGTTGTAGGCAAATTTGTCACCTGATCATATTCTCAAAGAAGATTTTTCTAATTTTTCAAAAAGAGTGCGTCAAACAGATTTTGAACCCCAGTTCCTTCCAGTCATTAATTAAGTAAGAGATAAGCAAAAATATAATTTAAAGTTCAAAGCTATGGCCTTCAAGTTTTTTAAAAAGGATTTACTAACCTACCAATCGAGAAACTGCAGAGAAATTCCTTTCTCTCAGTAACATTTCTGATATTAACTGACCTTGTGTAGCTCGTTCCAGATTCTCTTGGACTGTCCTGCCTTGAAGACCATCTCTGTTGGCTCTATCTTATAACCCAAGTCCTCCGTGGCCAAGTCACGGTCCTTCTCAGCATCATAATTGTCCCCAGCCGATTCTGCTTGGGCTAGCAGAGCCTAAGGTCAAAACATAACAATCCATATTACAGTGAACCCTTATTTTTGGAAACTTTGTAAACAGAGTCAGGGCTCAAGCTGGAGCTCTCCATCAAGGAGAAGTTTAGTGGTTTTGAAGGAGAAGTTTTTGTCCTGATTTTGTATCTCCCTATATGTTCTATATATTAAAACTTCTCCCTCAGCTCAAAACAGGGAGAAGTCAGCAGGTTTAGGGAGACTTTTTCTCTCAAATCGCCCTCTTGCTTGAGCCCTGAGAGTAGACCCAGATCAAACAGCTCCTACAGGGTCTGATCTGTTTGATTATGGAATTAAAAAGATCCGATTTTGAAGTTTCTTTGTTTTCCTTGTTAATGTATAGTTATAACAAGAGCATGCGGGTGCCAAGACTCATCTGTTTGATTGTAGCACCTGTGATAGTGAAGAAGTGTGTGAAGTTTCATAAGATCTGCATGAATAGTAAAGAAGTAATAGCTAACGTTAAAATTTCCAGAGTTATGACAATAGTTCATATTCTTTTCTTCGAAAAACAGACAAAATAAAAAGTCAGTGTATGAATTTTCATAGAGTAATGAATTCTGGAATTATTATCCATGGTGGCTGCCTAATGCAAGATGAAAGTAATGCAGAAAGCTCCTACTGAGCCATCCGATCTCGGTTTCCTGTTTGCAAAGGCAAGAAAAGGTGTTAAGCAAAGGGTTAGTTACAAATAACACTGACGTAGGAGCTGTCTGATCAGGGTCTGCTCAATTATAATAGATCTGACTCTACAGTTTTTCCCTATTCAAAAATATCCTATATACATATGCCATTATATAACAAGATGTGTTTGTGAAATAATAATCCCTCAATATGACCGTTGACCTTGATGTATGACCTTGATCTTAATATGTCACCCCTAAAATGTTCCCCTAAATAAGTTACACATGCCTGCCAAGTTTGAAGTAGGTATGTGCAATGGTGACAAAAATATCGCCAACGTTAAAGTTAAGGACAAACAGTTGTGACTGACAAACCAACCAACCAACAGACAGAGCCAAAACAATATGCATCCCGATCACAGATCTGAGGGTGCATAAAAATTCAGCTAATAAATATTCTTATAGGAGCGTTCTGTTTTACATTCACCTTGCTTTATGCAGCAACCTGCTCTAAATACCAAGTAATTAACACAATTTAGTGGTCATTATAGAGAGGTTTTACTGTGTACCCTTCACAGATACCCCATCTATGTAGCAAATCTGGGTCTATAGTATTTGCAAACGTCAAATGTTGAACATTAAATAATTTTGAGTTACAAACTTAAGAGTGACATATGAATAGATATGACATAAATACACTAAACCCTTTCTATGATGAAGAACAACAAGAGTTCTTAGCTTAAAGCAGGATGGAAGAATAGTTCCTATTTTTTATGTGGAAGGTATTTTTTGGAGGTATTTTTTTACATTATAAAAATTTAGCTAATAAATATTCTTGATGTCATAATTTCTTATATGAATAATCAACAGGAAAAGGGTTAACTTTCTTTATGCAGAGGGAGATTTAAAGCTTTCAATGCTGAATTGTCAAATGGACTACGGTATTACAAAATTCAACCAAGTCAACCTTTATATCGTGAATAATAGAAAAGAGTAACATCACAAATAATACAGACTCTGATCAGAGCATACAGCAATTCTCTAAGAGCCCTTTTATCTGAGTCTACACTGTTTACAAAGGACAATAATGACTGATTTCCTACACTGAAAGAGTGATAGTCCATACTGATATACCTCACAAACAACCTACAAATTATCTCTTAGCTCATACATCAACTTACCTCCATGTCTGTGACTTTCAGGTTCGGCTTCTTTCGTAACTTCTTCTTTCCAAATGTTGCTTCAAATGGTTCTGTGTCTAAAACGTGAACTCTTGCATTCTGAAGGAGAAGTAATGACAAATATAAATAATACAGCATGTACCATATTTATCCTAAATACTGAGACCTAATTCAGAGGTCCAGATAAGATGCGTATATTAAAACATTTTCATGAACAAGAGATGTTTGTAAAACATGTATACCCCCAGACCCCCTGACCTTTGATCTAGTGACCTCAACTATAAGAGGTCATCTAGCAGTCATGACTAATCACCACAGCAACTTTGAAGATCCTAAGCCAAACCACTGATCATTTATTGATCTGAAAACATTTCACATATTAAGGTCATGGTGACCTTGACCTTTGACCTAGTGACCTCAACAACTATAGGGGTCATCTAATGGCCACGACCAACTACCACAGCAAGTTTGAAGATCCCGAACCAAACCATGGAGCAGTTATTAATTGGAAACCATTTCATCAGTTAAGGTCATGATGACCTTGACCTTTGACCTAGTGACCTCAAAATCAATAGGGGTCATCTAGTTGTCATGACCAACCACCACAGCAAGTTTGAAGGTCCTAAGCTAAACCCTTGAACAGTTATTGATCGCAAACCATTTCACTAGTTAAGGTCATGGTGACCTTGACCTTTGACATAGTGACCTAAAAAATAATAGGGGTTATCTATTGGTCATGACCAACCACCACAGCAAGTTTGAAGATCCTAAGCCAAACCCTTGAGCGGTTCTTGATTGCAAACCATTTCACCAGTTAAGGTAATGGTGACCTTGACCTTTGGCCTAGTGACCTAAAAAACAAAAGGGCTCATCTAGTTGTCATGACCAACCACCTAAGCAAATTTGAAGATCCTAAGCCAAACCCTTTAACAGTTATTGATCAGAAACCATTTTACAAGATAAGGTCATGGTGACCTTGACCTTTGACCTAGTGACCTCAAATACAATAGGGGTCATCCAGTTGTCATAACCAACTACCGCAGCAAGTTTGAAGATTCTAAGCCAAACCCTTCAGCAGTTATTGATCGGAAACCATTTGACCAGTTAAGAGTATGGTGACCTTGACCTTTGACCTAGTGACCTAAAAAACAATAGGGGTCATCTAGTGGTCATTACTAACCACCACAGCAAATTTGAAGATCCTAGGCCAAACCCCTGAGCAGTTATTGATCGCAAACCATTTCACCCTTTAAGGTCATGGTGACCTTGACCTTTGACCTAGTGACCTAAAAAACAATAGGACTCATCTAGTTGTCATGACCAACCACCTAAGCAAATTTGAAGATCCTAAGCCAAACCCTTGAGCAGTTATTGATCAGATACCATTTTACCAGTTAAGGTCATGGTGACCTTGACCTTTGACCTAGTGACCTCAAAATCAATAGGGGTCATCCAGTGGTCATGACCAACTACCACAGCAAGTTTGAAGATTCTAAGCTAAACCCTTAAGCAGTTATTGATCGGAAACCATTCAACCATTTAAGGTCATGGTGACCTTGACCTTTGACCTAGTGACCTCAAAATCAATAGGGGTCATCTAGTGGTCATGACCAACTACCACAGCAAGTTTGAAGATCCCAAGCCAAATCCTTGAGCAGTTATTGATCGGAAACTATTTCACCATTTTAGGTCATGGTGACCTTGACCTTTGACCTAGTGACCTCAAAAACAATAGGGGTCATCTACTTGTCATGACCAACCACCACAGCAAGTTTGAAGATTCTAGGCCAAGTCGTTTATTAGTTATCATTCGGAAACCATCGATCTACCGACCGACCGACCGACCGACCGACCGACAGACCGACCGACCGACCGACCGACATGTGCAAAGCAATATACCCCCATTTTTTCAAAAGGGGGGTATAATAACAGTTAACATCTTTATTTCCCCACCAATCCCTATGCTGTGACCATTCTTTAGAGTGGTCACAGCATAGGGTTTGGTGGAGAAATGACGATTTTAGTATTTGAGTATGCTATGCATGTTTATCTTTAGCTCTGCTAATTTCTCCTCTACTCCAATTTGAAAAGCTGAATACATGTAGTTCAATTCTGTACAATGAAACTAATGGAGTGATCCAAACTAATCTTTCTGGAACCATTTGATCTGGGTCTGTACTACTTGCTTAACCCTTTACTCCATGAATATTCATATAAGAAATAATTAGTTTACATCATGAACATTAATTAGATTTAGTGTTATAACAGCATATGGACACAAGATTTTTTGGCCAGTGCAGAAGTTAGAATCATATATCACAAGCAAACAGAGCATACCCTGATCAGACAGCTCCTACAGGAGCCGTCTGATCTGGGTCTACTCTGTTTGCAAAATCATAGAAAGAGAGTAAAGGGTTAAGTACATGCATGTCTGATAAAATGTTTTGAACAATTGCAGTAACATTTGCTGCACCTTCAGTAGCATTCAAAAATATGCTGACTCATCATTCAAAATAATACCTTAACCATTTCAACACAAGGAGACCACCGTCAGCAAAACTGGTAGCCTGTTTCAGTTCTAAAAGAACATTTTTCTCCATTTCTTTCCAAACATGAGCTTTCGAAGAAACACATGTGTTGCCTGCCAGGAGAAGTGTGATGAAGAAGGCATGATGAAAAAAAGTGTGATGAAAAAAAAGTGATGAAGAGAATGTGATAAAAAAGCATGACAGATAGATGGACAGATGGCTCAAGTAAACCCTAAGTTATCACCTTGCTAAAGCAGATGACACAAAAACAGTCAGTGTTTCAATCAGTTTGGATCCTGATCCGCTGATACGACACCAAGTAACTCAGTTTCAATCATGACATTTTTTACCGGGTACTTTATTTACAGCCAAACAAACACTTTTCCTTTTACATTTTCCTTCTTTCTATCCCCATGCATCTATCACTTCAATACCTTTGCGGATTCATTTAACAAGGAGATGGGTAGCCTGGTTTGTCTCATCACCACTTTGTATGGGTCCTTCTTAACCTTTGCCATCTCCTCTTGAAAGTTCTGTAAGGCATTCTGGGTAATCACACGGGTGTTTCCTATTAGGTGAAAAACGGAAATTATACAGAATAACTTCCAACTGATTTGTGTAAATATTCATAAAAACTACAGTAGATATGACGTGTAGAGTGTTGAACAAATATTTGAAATTACTGAATGAATATTTTTTTATTGAACAAATCTTTTTCTTTATACAATATTGCAACACTCCACATGACATAAGTAGAACCTGTATTAATGACCATTCATTTACTAAACATAGGAGTCTTAGAAAGCAGGAGGTTACTTTGTGCGGGGCAAAAGTAATGCAGAAATCTCTTATAGGAGCTTTATGCATTACTTTTTACCAGCATTAAGCTACCACCTGCCTTAGTTACAGACCCATAATTAAACTTCTTTTTGATGGTTGCTTAAGACAGGTTCTACTGCACTCTGTAACAATCTAATGCGCTTACATCTGCAATAATCCAATTACCCTAAGTATGGGCTTACATCTGCAATAATCCAATTACCCTATATATGGGCTTACATCTGCAGTAATTCAATTACCATAAGTATGGGCTTACATCTGCAGTAATATAATTACCCTCCTAACTACATGTATGGGCTTGCATCTGCAATAATCCAATTACCCTAATTATGGGCTTACATCTGCATTAATATAATTACCCTAAGTATGGACTTACATCTGCAATAGTCCAATTATCCTAACTATGGGCTTAATAGTCCAATTACCCTAAGTATGGGCTTACATCTGCAATAGTCCAATTATCCTAAGTATGGGCTTACATCTGCAATAATCCAATTACACTCACTATGGGCTTACATCTGCAATAGTTCAATTACCCTAACTATAGCCCAATTACCCTAACTATGGGCTTACATCTGTAGTAATCCAATTACCCTAACTATGGGCTTAAACCTGCGGTATAAAAATGAACTTTGCAAACAGTTTGGATCCAAATGAGACGCAGAGTAACTCGGCATCCGATTAGTTTCAAAACTGTTTGTCACTCTGACACTGTTTCTTGAATAGAAATGAATGAAAAATATACTTTTAGAATTTAAGAAGACAACCATATATGCAGACAACAATTGCTATGAGTACAGAAAGTTAAGACAAAAATGTTTCTACAATAAAGTATGCTTCAAGTCCTTACCAAACCATTTCCTATTTGGATCCACTCTGGCAACAGTTCCAGATACTAACCACGACTGGTATGGTGCAGGACGTACAATTTTACCAACCTTGTCTCTGGAAAGAAATCAATAGATCTAATATTGATGTGATGCGGTATACACATACAGTGAACCCTCGTTACAACAGAGGTGTTTGTTTCCAGACATTTTGCTGGTATAACGAGGTGGCCGTTATAACAAGTTTAAATATGAAAGGAACCATATGGCCAGTGTTAAACTAATACCAACAGGTGAACGCTTAATGCAGAACACAAGAAGTGCAAAAAGTTCCTTTGGGAGCTTTTTGCACTTCTTGTGTTCTCCATTAAGCGATCACCTGTCTTATTGGCATTGTACCTATTTATTCAGTGGTTGTTTAAAAGACTTAACGGTAATTTTGTTTCAATGCATACTGCCGGTATAATGTGGGTGCCATTGTAATGAATGCCGGTATAAAGAGGGTTCACTGTAGTTACAAATAGGACACATTTATAACTTAACCCTTTCCCTGTTCTGTGTTTATTCCAAATTTCACTACCTACTGAATATTTATGGGCAAAGTAGTTATATTGAAATATGGTAGGTGGAACATTGCAGACATTTTAGAAGCTAAAGAAACATATCTATCAAATTCCATTAGCAAACAGAGCAGACCCTGATCCTATAGGAGCCGTCTGATCTGGGTCTTCTCTGTTTGCAAATGTGTGAAAACACATTTATATGAAGGAAAGGGTTAATTATACATAATTATAAATAGGATACAGTAAAAATATGTATACAGCAACCACATAAAATATTGTCCTTGAATGTTTTTTGGCCTTTTTTTTTTAAATTTTATCTCATGAATGGACACCAAATGGTCTTGGAAAACATAATTAACCCTGTTCTGTATTCATGTAAGAAATAATGACATCATGAATATTTATTAGCTGAAATTCTATAAAATCAATTTTCCAAGGATTTTTTTTTGCTTTGACAAAAACTGTAAAACCAGATCTATAGCAAGTCAAAAGCAAACAGAGCAGACCCTGATCAGACGGCTCCTCTAGGAGCCGTCTGATCTGGGTCTGCTCTGTTTGCAAATGCGTGAAAACACGTTTCTATGAGGGAAAGGGTTAACAGATACAATATAATATTACTGATCCATTACCAATTAATTCACAGCTGAACTGGTGAATTTGTGATACTTTTTAATCATTCAAACACTTTGATATTGTGAATAGAAGGGAAGAAAACCTGTTAAATGAAGCAAAGGACAAAGTTGGTGGCAGGCAATATGTATGTGGCAGTGTAAAAGGAACTACCTTTTAGCTTTGAAGTTCTTGTACATCTGCAACCTTTTGATAGTTGCTTTGTCTCGCATGTTAGTGTCTGAACCCTTTGGGCGGTCTGTAAAGTAAAAAGCAAAGTACACATAATTTTATGTAACTGTACACACAACTCAATGTGATCACCACGAACAATACATGGCTTTGCTGAGCTAGGATCCAAGCTCAGAATATGGAAGGTGAAACACTACATTCATCCTGAAATACCAAAGTCAACTATTTTAACAGTCTATTACACATGTCATGTACAATAAAAACCCTCTAATGTGACCACCAAAATGAGAGGTATAATTCTGGGTCTAAGAAGCAGGTGGTAGATTAATGCAGGATGAAAGTAATGCAGAAAGCTCCTAGCTTTCTGCATTACTTTTGTCCTGCATTAAGCAACCACCTGCTTATAAGGACACCCATATTTATTCATTAAGTGGTCGCAATAGAGGGGTTCCACTGTATTTATCATGGTATCTTTTTCAAGAAAAACACTACATTTGTGGCTATCATTTAACCTTTCAGGCCTCTTTCTGGCGTCTACACCAAAAGGACCAATTCCTAATGCAAAATAGTTAACATATTTCCAAATTTTGAAGAAAAAATCCCAATAGAGGCCAAATTTTGATTAACCCTTTCCCTCATATAAACGTGTTTTCACGCATTTGCAAACAGAGTAGACCCAGATCAGATGGCTCCTAGAGGAGCCGTCTGATCAGGGTATACTCTGTTTGCTAATAGAATTTGATAGACCTGTGTCTTTGCTTTCTAAAATGTCTACAATGGTCCACCTTGCATATTTCTTTAGAACTATTTTGTTAATGAATATTCAATAGGTATTGAAATTTGAAATAAACATAGAACAGGGAAAGGGTTAAAATGCTAAAATCATGTGTCATGTGCGAAAAAAATTCCAATTATTGAAAATGCAACTAAATGTGCACCATTGTTATTATTTATACAAGAAATAATGATATCATGAATATTTATTTGCTGAATTTTTATTATGGCATATATATACACAAAATGGTTTGTAAATGGAAGAAACTGTAGTTAGATCTATTATAATTTCATAAGCAAACAGAGGTGATCCTGATCAGACGGTTCTTGCAGGAGTCGTCTCATCTAAATATACTCTGTTTGCAAAGGCCTGAAAAAGCACTTCTATTAAGGAATGGGTTAACAAAAAATATAAATGTAAAGCAAAGCCCATAAAATTTCAAATACATGTATGCCATTTCAAGTCGATTATTTGCAATAAACTCTCATGTTAGGATGAAAATAAGAGTTCCTCAATGGTTATCCTGCGACAAATGTTAAATTAACATTTGTCGCAGTGCCCTTAAAACAAACTAAAACAAAGTGCCCCCATGGCCCATTTCAGAATGTCTGCCTTGTGACAACAAAGGGCTATAAATTATAATTATTTCAGACTTTATTAAAACTCCTTCCTTTATGCCCATCTGAGCATGAAGGCTGTTCAACTGTGAAAGATAAGGCATCCCAGAGGTCCAGATAAGATGCGTAAATTTAAACATTTTCAAGAATAACTCCTTTATTTCTCCACCAAACCCTATACTGTGACCATTCTTTAGAATCGTCTTGAAGAGACGATTCTAAAGAGAGTGATCAAAGTGTCTGCTTTCTGCTCTCTACTGGTGACAATGTGATAACATCGGCAAACAGTTTGGATCCATATGAGACACTGAGTAACTTGGTGTTTGTCAGGATCCAAACTGTTTGTTACTCCGAGGCTGTATATGAAAAAAAAATGGAAGAAATAGTCTTTTCAGAAGTTGGCAACAATATTGGCAGATGACAACTGCTCTGGATGTCAGAAGGTTAATGGCACATGTATGATTTATTAACTACACTTAGTACAGTACATCTTCATTCTTAAAAAAAGAGAACATAATTCTACTGAATGATCCAAACTGAAATTCAGTTCCATTCTTTACGAACTTCTGCACATGATGGTTCTTCGTATGTGAAAGTTCGAAACAAATGCAATCAAAGGTGTCGGAGGAGTTCGACATGTAAGATTTTCGGACGTTCTAACGGACGCCCATACACACAGACTGACGAACAACAAATGCAATGCTTTAAGTATCCCAATATATGGGAGCATAAAAATAGTTGCATATTTGTTTTATATCAATATCTGACACTAAACAGTAGTTATCAGCATTTATGTTGTCGCGAAAATACATGATATCTTACATACCCATGTTCATACTGTGGCCCGATTTATTGACGCCCTCGCGAATCTTTTTCTTCTTTATTACTCTTGGCATCTTGATAGTTTTGTTGTATTCTGTGTTCGATTTTTATTATACACTCAAGAATTTAGCACGAAGTCTGCCAAAATGTCACGTTGTGTTGTTACCGGAAGTACACTTTATCCTTTTTTCATATTTATTCTCCGGTTTGTAGAGCGAAAAAAATCGGTATCAAATTTTTGTTATTTTGGCATTTCTTGCATATTGTCAGTAGGCCTATTTCCCCCATTATATCGATTCGATTGTTTTGAAAATAATTCCATTTTTTGCTATCACAGAGAAGATTATTTTTTTCTCTAAAACAAATGTTTTCCTTCACCGCTGTGTTTGACATGTTCAAATAGCTTGAATTCAAGTTTGCCAATTTTCTCCAAAACTAAAAAATTAAAGGGGCTGGGGGGAAATGAACCAGTCTGTGTGTCGATGTAATTATTTAGGGGCTGGAGTGGGCCCCCTCCAGCATGACACCTTGGCTTTTGCAGTACTGGGTCGTGTTCTAGGTTTTGTGCTGGTCACAGTCTTGTCCTTATCCATCTTCGCTGTTTTGGCGTGTCTGGAAGAAAAATAATAGATCTACCTCAATTATTTAAAAAGGGTGTCAATACATTTTGTTTGAGCAATATTTCAACATAATAAATCAATTGTTTACTATCACATTTACTTCTGTCAGAAACAGCTAACAAGACATGTTATTACCCAAGTATTATTAAAGGAGACACATAGTAATTAGTATACTAGTATGAAAATTGACTCTTAAGTTTGAAAAGTGTACACTAGAAACTCCATAATCTAAAATGTAACCATTTAAAAGTAAGAGAGTATGTATAAATACGGATGCCACTCGTATCAATCGGCAACCACTGACACATCTTCCGTCAATGTAAACCCGATTGCACACTCAAGCCACGGATTTTAGAAAGCGCTACTCCCCTACACCATATTGTACAGTAAAACCCCTCCAAACCTGACATTCAAATCAGTATTATATAATGTCAGTCTTTAAGACAGTGGCAGCTTAATGCAGGATGAAAGTCACACTGAAAGCTCCCACATGAACTTTCTGTATGATTTTCACACTGCATTTAGCAGCCACCTGCTTAATGTCGCCTAAATTCTTCTTTATACACTTCCGGTTTAGATGAGGGTTACTGTACCGTATTATCTCTAATAAACGTTCCGGGCCGTTATTATTTTTTTTTAAAAAAAAGGAGCTTCCTGCATGTTGTACAACTCATGTGGGTGACTTTCTGCAATGCTTTCTTTTAAGCTACCATCTGTATTTTGAACAAAATCTACATTTCTTTATTTAGTTGCTATTATTTTAGTTGTTTCATTAAGTGTTAGCCCCCCCCCCCCACACACACACACACACACACACACACACACACTCACACACACATCACCACCACCGCCGCCGCCGCCGCCGTCACCACCACCCACCCACCCAAATTCAAGTGGCGGTTATTGCAGAGTGTGGTATTTATTTGGGAGAATACGGTATATTATGAGTGAAGTAGCACATGCCCAAAAGCTGTGGTTCAAGAAATCGAAATTTGTGTATATGCTATACATGTATATATATACATGTAGTTTGAACTGAAACTCACTCAATGACCCAAATCTGAAAAGGTGTTAGCCCTTTCTTCCAAGTTTTGTTTCCTTCCTCCTTGTTCTTCAGTTTTTGTTTGAATAGCTGTGTTTTCTGAAACTGTTCCAAGTAGTAATTCTTTGCTCTGACGGTATATACATCTTCGATTCTTTTTGGCCACACTATTCCATTGTCCGGTACCGACTGTGTCTGGGAATAAATAGTTTAATTTCGATATTACATAGTTACATAGTTACATAGTTCCTCTTCTGACTCTAGGATACTTCTGTCTCCTGTACTGTCAGCTCTAGGCAATCGTCTGAATTTACATTGCGGTCTAACTCTTGTCTGGTTTGGGTTAAATGTATTTTTTCTCTATAATTATAGTATAGCGGCTGTTTTTCCAGTGTTTGTCTAATCTTGCCTCAAATTTTTTAACTGTTTTAGCTGTTACGACTGATGCTGGTAGGCTATTCCAGGTGTTAACAGATCTATGCACAAACGAATATTTCCAACAAAACGGCAAATGAAAGTAACACTGGTGATTTTGAAATGCATTGTATTTACATGTACAATAATGAATACATTAGCGAATTTCGCCATAATTAAATACATGCAATACATGAAAATAAATAATTCTTAATTGTTACTCCCCTGTGGAAAAATATTGGATGCCCAAATTTGGATCTGGTGCTACTTAAATGACTACTTGACTCTGCGTCTTATCAGGATCCAAGCTGTTTGCAAATGCGAGCCTAAAATTGCCCAAACAAACTTTTTAAGTAATATTTTAGATCTAGATCTACTACAAATCAATAAAACATTGATTTAATCGGATTTTTTTTATTTCCCTCGCCCAATTACGCTCTTTTTCAACATGTATTACAAACACACTACAGTAAAACCTCTCTATAACGGCCACTAAATTGTGTTAATTAGTTGGTATTAAGGGCAGGTGGCTACTTAAAGCAAGGTGAAAGTAAAACAGAACGCTCCTATAGGAGCCACATGTCTTTAACACACAATACTTGATGTAACTTAGTGGCAAACATAAAAATCTACGCCCCACCCCTTCCAAAAGGTCAATGCTGTAGCTTGTAGATTTGTCAACTTTTGACATTTAGATTTCATTTGGACAGATAAAGAATATCTTATCTGGATAGAACTCTCTACCTTGGTAGTGATGGCTGGTTTCCTTCCTGTTATAGGCGCTGTTGGTACCCTGCCACCTTTTGCAATCAGCCTTGCTTTGCTGTTGTTTACTTGTCGGCATGACACTTTGGACAACTGAAATTGCATAAAACAATACAAGCGTGTTTAACCATAACCCTTTCACCGCCGAAGTCGCAAAAATGCACCACGACAAGTAGTGCAGTCCCAGATCAGACGCCGCCTTTTCAAGGCGGCGTCTGATCAGGGACTTCACTTTTTGTCTCATTCTCTAGTTCTATATCACTGGCACTTGATCGAAGAAGACTATAGTTTATTTATAGCAACTAGTACATTAATACACTATATGATATAACTATTATATTACACAACTATAGTCTATTTCGATCAAGTGCCAGTGTTCTATATATATGTGCTTTATTCTTTTGAAATTTACATCTATTTATCTCATTTCCTTATTGTGCCGACTGATTTAACAAGTTTGGATTGCAGATGACAATAAGAAATTTGGCGCCGAAAGGGTTAAGTCTGCTGCCGGCGGATTCATGCTTAGATTTGCAAACAATGTGACGCCCAATAACTCCGACCTAAACTATTTGCAAGTACCAAATAGGTCGTGATTAGCAGGCAATATGTTAAAACAACCTCTTCTAATTTCTATTTTGATTAAAACAACATCCTCTAACTTATTTCTAAATTTAACCCTTTCCCTCATATAAACGTGTTTTCACGCATTTGCAAACAGAGAAGACCCAGATCAGACGGCTCCTAGAGGAGCCGTCTGATCAGGGTCTGCTCTGTTTGCTAATGGAATTTGATATATCTGTTTCTTTAGTTTCTTAAAATACTACAATGTCCCACCTTCCATATTTCATTATAACTCTTTTGTCCATTAATATTCAGTAGGTATTGAAATTTGTAATAAAAATAGAACAGGGAAAGGGTTAAACAACCCCTCTAGCTTCTATCTGAATAAAAACAACGTTTCCCAACTTCTATCTGAATTAAAACAACCTCCCCCAACTTCTATCTGAATTAAAACAACCTCCCCGAACTTCTATCTGGATTAAAACAGCAGTATCTAACACCTGTCTGGATTAAAACAACCTCCTCAAAGTTACTTCTATCTGGATTAAAACAACTTCCTGTAACTTCTATCTGGATTAAAACAACATAATCTAACTTCTGTCTGGATTAAAACAACTTCCTCTAACTCCTGTCTGGATTAAAAAAAAACACTCTAAGTTACTTCTATCTGGATTAAAACAGCCTCCTCTAACTTATATCTGGATTAGGGCAACATCATTAAACTTCATTCTGAATTAAAAACAACCTCCTGTAACTTCTATATCTGGATTAAAACAAATTCCTGTAACTTCTATATCTGGATTAAAACAACACCCTCTAACTACTGTTTGGATTATAACAACACCCTCTCACTACTGTCTGGATTAAAACAACCCCATCTGAAATGTTCCGCATGTGTTATTTACGTTAAAAGGATAAACATTTCGAACTTAGTCTGCATGCAGAAAACAATCTTAAAAGTTAAAGATCACAAATACTAGAAAAGAATTTATACAGTCATGTCACAATAAATCCTATAATAATAACTCAACAAAAAATATTCCATATGAGTATTTTTGCAGCAACACATGTGGGCCTAATATTGAGGGTGAAAGTCAACATCGTGTAGTTTCTAGTCTTTACATCAAACAAGAACAAAATCTATTAGCTAGTAAAATTTGTTGTGTTTTTTTTTTTATAAAAAAAGTTATTAGATTGGTCAAGAACTTGATTACTTCCGTGTACACCATACAATTCTTTCTCATCTTACTATACGTGTTCAACTAACTACAGGCAATTAGCTACGTTGCAGTGAAAAACCAAATAAAAAATGTATTGGGCTTCAGGCCAAATTGGCTGGAAATCATCATAGTATGTCCTACTTGGTGCCAATTCTTTTAAAAATAAAACAAAAGTAACCATCACTAAAGACAACAAGAGAGCATACTCACAGTGCAACAGATCATATTTAAAACGGCATTGTGGTATATAAAAATCACGTGTTTGCTTAATACAGAACGGCGATAAAGCAGCAAACTTGAAGTTTATGTATTGCTTTCGTTGTCAAATGTATTAGGCATCGACAATTACATTTCTTCTGGGTGACTGCTATTGGGGGAGGTTGTACTATGAGTTGTTCAACAAATACGTACCCTTTCTCTTTTTCGCTGCTCCTTGTATTTCTGCACTGTCAGCTTGCTTCTTTCTTTCAAGAAGTCATCACAAACCTCACCTGTAATAACCACCATTCTATATGAATATTGAGTGTTACAGAGACTTAACCCAAGAAACATTAATTATACACAGAACATTCGATCTAGTGAACCAAATATATGCAACCCTTTTAACATATTTCCAAATAGAACATACCAATACCAGACAGCCCCTGTAGGAGCCGTCTGATCAGAGTCTGCTCTGTTTGTTTAAGAGATAACAAAGTTTATGTTTGTGGTTATAGGACATAATAAAACCTTCATGACGTCATTACTTCTTACAAAAATATTAATGGATTAATTCACATAGATCTGCATGTATTTCCCATCGACTTACGCATTGTATTTTTCGGGTTGTTTTGTACTTGTTTATCTAATTTCCATGAATTGTCATTATTTTTTATGCAGACCAGATGTTTTCAGAAGTATCACATTCTGAAGGCATTTGAAAAGTAAAACTGAAATGTATCGAACTATTATTAACATCACCTAGGTAGTGCCAATCGGCAGCGGGAGGTTTGACATTAGGATCCCAAGTAATGCCCCTCTTTGGTCCGTCTCTTGTGTCGTCATGTGGTCTCTTCTTCAATATTCCTGGACCTGCGTAGATTTCACCTTCAATCTCGGGAGGAGTACGTCGACCTACCGATATATCGTCAGTGGCTACACTGTCGTTGTCGTCATCCTTATTCACGTTTTCTCTGAAAGCGGCTATTTCTTCTACTCTCTCCAGCAGAGCATTAAGGATATAGTCGATGTCTTCATAAGCGTCGTAGTTGTCTATTTCAGGTGTTGAATATTCCCTTTCTGATGTTTCGTCATCTGATCGGCGCGACATGGAGCTGGAAAAGCTTGCTCCGTCTCCATATTGTTCAATGTATTCTTTTTCCAGAGCAGCATTGAAGTGGCTCCAGTCTTCGGCATTGTAGTGGTAGATCCTGATGGAATCTGGGTTAGAAACATCGTCGTCATCTTTCTTATTGCTTTCTTGACCTGTGTATACAACGTCCTCGTCGTTATCTCCGTCAGCATCGGGATATTTGGCCAGCGTTGTCAGGATCAGTTCCTTTGTCTGTTCATCAGGTTCGGAACTGACTATGTAAAAAGGAATTATGTTTTCTCTAATATGTGTTGGGGCCCCAGCACTCCATGCCTCACCAGTTCTTGGGGTAGGCTGTGGGCTTGGTGCTTTCTGAAGTTTACACATGACCTCTACAGGAACGGAAACTTCATCGTCAGCGTAGCTTTCCTCATTGGCTGTAATTGAAAGTCAAAGGCTGGAGTGTACCCTTTCGTGTTTTCACTAATTTGCAAACATAGTAGACCCAGATGCGACGGCTACTATAGGAGCCGTCAGATCAGAGTCTGCTCTGTTTGCTAATTGAACTTCAAAAAATTGTTTCTTTACTTTCTAAAATGGCTACAATGTTCTCCCTTCCATATTTCATTGTAACTATGTTGTCCATGAATATTCAGTAGGTATTGAAAATTGGAATAAACGTTAAACAGGGAAAGTGTTAATTGACTTCTAAATATCGAAAACGAACTATAAAATGTCTACATCTTTCATTGGCAATATATAGTACTTTAGTGGGGAATTATTAAATAAAGAGATATTCAACATAGTGCAGCCATCTAATTCTGGACTTCATGCCGATCTACATATCGAGGGCTTGGTGCAAAACTATTGTAACTCCTTCCTTGTTACAATAGTTTTGCACCAAGCCCTCGATATATATGCCTGCTTATTCCAATGCCACATCAGTAGACAGATCTTCTCTAAGAAAGTTATTGTTACATATCTTAAGCAGCGGTTTATTTCAGCGTTTTAAGTTACCGATTTGTGTCAGTGTCCTATAAAAGGTATACATGTATAATGTATACATAAACAATTTAGACCAAGATCAGGGGGCTCCTGCAGTTTATGAATCTCTGATAATGCCACGTGTACTATTTTCATAATAAACTATTGCCATATAAGGTTATACTGGCAAAGAGGCGTTTTGCAGATGTATCCCTTCAAAGGAAATTGGATGGTGTTATCGCGAATAGTTTGGGATATAGTTTTCAAAGAAACATAATAATATAACAAGACAAACAGTGCAGATCCTAATGAGAGGGCTCTTCTGTCTGTAATGAGAGGGGTCTACACTACATGTATTTACAAATGAATACAGTAGAAACTGTCTTAACCCATTACCTCATATGCTATTTTTAGAACCATTACCTCATAAGCTATTTTAGAACCATTACCTCATAGGCTATTTTTATATTCAACCTCTTTGAATAAATCTACCGAAAAGGAGCATTAACTAGAGAAAGGGAACATTTTAGATTTTTGTAGTTTGAAACCATTGTGATAAAAAGAGCATTTGCTCCTATAGGAGCAAATGCTCTATTTATCACAATGGTTTCACAAAGTGACTTTTACAGAGTCGTCAAAAGTTGTCAATATCAGGGAATGGGTTAGGCGACGATTAATTTATTGCACATGTGGTTGCTTAATGCAGGGCAAAAGTCATGCATCCTATATATGAGCTTTCTGCATTACTTTTGACCTACATTAAGGTACCACCTGCCTTATGTTGGTCCATAGTTACACCTCTATTTGAGGGTCGCTTAAGACAGGTTAGAACTACATGTACTGTATCGGTAAACTCTTAATTTAAGCTAATGGGTCTAACGGAATTAGATCTAAGTTTGGACCTGGATGGATGGCAACGATGTGATGAAGGCCTACAATCTTGTAAAACAGGATTAAGCGAGTCCTTGTCCTGCGCGTTTGTAAGAGTGACCAGCTTACAATTGTCTGAGTTCATTTTCAAATATCTTAGATCTAGATCAAAATAATTTATACTGTCTATTTCAATAAACTTTGTCACTCAATTTGAATCGAGATTTTTTTCTATATTTCGAGTCAGACTGAACTTAAAACTAGAATCTACTTCATTTGATCGCATCGTTTTTCAGGAACTTCAATGCTAAATATCCCGAGAGCTATATGCCAGCAGTAACAAGGAAGAAAATGACGAAAATTCTTTTTTCTAAATTTATATGCAAATTCGATCGCCCTAGTTTTTGCCGCGAACTATAATGAAACTATGTTAGTTACGGTAAATAAATGATGACGTAACTAATGACGTCAGAATACTTGCAAATGGCAGGATGTTGTCGTTCTGTCGGGGGCTGCCGTCCCCGAACCACTGCTTTATTTTCTTATTTTCATACAGAAAATCAAAGCCACTTGTAGAAATGATATGATAAAATATTTATCCACTTAAATTACGTTTACTGAACAATTTCTGATCGACAGTTATTGCACAACAGTCGCCGCAGTGACCAGAGGTAAACGCAAAACGATGAAACAAAATGGCGTCGCGTTTTAACTTCCTTAGCAACATGCCAACATCCTTGGCTCAATAACGCATGCGCTATGCTTTGTTTATTTTGTTTATTTATACTCTGATGAAGTCTTATGGAGTAAAAAACAATAAAATTCTTAGGTAAGTTCTTCATTTTATCTGTTATCTGTGTTTTGTTGTGATTCGTGATCTCCGGGGTTTGCCCCGCATGTACGGAGAGTAGAGCGACATAATGACGTAATTCGTATTTGACGTAAACCTCGAAGAGCTATAATTACCCACGGAAAAAATCGAACGTTCCACTCGACGTCATTCGTCCGCCATTTGCAATTTGCAATATTTACATTCGCCCTGCAACGTCCTTATATAACCTTATTCTAAAAAGAAAGTTGCATAACCTCATGAACACCGGAAGCACGTCATTCATTTCTTAAATATAAGAAATACTATGGAATATAAATATAAGAAATGAATGACGTGCTCCCGGTGTTCATGGGTTATGCAACGCATAGCTTTACGAGCAAAGATTCACGTGAAGCCCTTCGGGCTTCACTAACTTTGCTCGTAAAGCTATGCGTTGCATAACCTCATGAACACCGGAAGCACGTCATTTATTTCTTAAATGGACATGTTTACAATGGATCAACATTGGTTTTAAGCCTGAAATCTTTATTTGAAGGTGGATTTGTGGGAAACTCGGACACAGGTTTTCCGGATACTTATAGCTATAGCTATTAGTAATAGATCTAGTTATCATAGGATAACAGAATAATTAGATCTACCTTAGACTAAACAAAACCTATCCGTTATCGTCACTGAGATAAGGGTTTTTGGAGAACTGCAGAAATCATGTGCTGAAGTTGTGACACACGAAGGGGGGGGGGGGGGGCTTTAAAAGGATTACATCCTTACCGAAGAGCCCAAGACCATTCTACAGGTACAGGTAAAACTATGACACCAGTGGAGCTGGTTTAAAGGTGATCTCACTCCGGTAAGAAATGAAAAGTAAACCTCGATTCAAATTGAGTAACAAAGTTAATGAAATAGACTTACTGGTGATGTCATATAATTTTTTTAAAAATCTACGAACACCCCCCCCCCCCTCCAATTATCTGAACCTGGATCCGCACCTGGTTATATGGCAGTTTATAGTTGAAGGGGAAGTCCCTACATTTGAACCGTTTCAAAAACACCTAAAACGTAACTACGATCTTTAAACCCTTATCCCACCTTACTAGCATGTGCAAACACCATGAATCTAGTTGAGATGTCGCGCAATTCGGCGTCTCATCATGTCCCAAACTCTTTGACACTAGGTCAAAAGTTTCGCAAAACCATGATAAATCGGAAGTAGTCAAACTTCCCAAGTTCCCAGACCCACATTTGGGTGGACATTAAAGTGTTAATAGCGTTAAAAGTTAATTCTCAAGCATCAGGGTCCATGCTTATAAAGCTTTTTAGTTGAGTCTGAGTTTGTTCTCAAATCTCACCAATCAAAACTTGAGAAAGAACTCAGACTCAACAAAAAGTTTTATAAGCATGAATACAATATCAGAATCTGACCATTCATATACTTGAGAATGATCTCAGACTCATAAGTTGTATAACTTTGATCCCTGTATGCATACATATTACAGATATAGGCCATTGGCACTTGATCGAAACAGACTATAGTTGTGTAATATAATAGTACTAGTTGCTATAAATAAACTATAGTCTTTTTCGATCAAGTGCCAGTGATATAGGCCTACATTGTTTGGACGTAAAAATCCTTCAAGTGTAACTGTTAGTTTGACTTACCTTCTGACTGAGACAGTTCCACCTCTACAGCCTCCTTTGGTTCCTGTCCCTCGTTACTTGCAAGTCTTGTTTCTTCAGATATACAATATGTTGTTCCCCCCTTTACTTCATTCTCACCTTCATCAGCTTTCTTGTGTAGGTCACTGTCCTGGTTTTCTCCTTGTCTAAACTCTTCCTTCGTCTCCCTTAGTCGTTCTCCAATCTCCTCATTCTCATTCATTCCTCCCAAAGCATTCTGCTTTGACACCTTATCATCAACTCTACACATTCTCTTCTCCTTTGCAGATTTGCCAATCCCCCTGTTGCAAAGCACAAGGTTTTGCAATTTTCGGGAGCGTTTGGTCCTTTGGACCTTCTCCTTTTTGGGGAGAATGCAGCTAAACACGTTACCCATTTGGTTTCATGATTAGATCAGAAACTATTCAGAGCGCGATCGCAATATGGCACAATGCATTGCTGTCGACACGTTGAATGAGGAGGGTTGCTATGTAGCGTCTATTACGTCAACGTAAATGTGATGTGTTGAAAACGTCATGACGTCCAGCAAATACTGATGACGTTAATTTACATAAATAAATTGTACTGAGTTGTATAAATTGTATATTGATTCGATTGGCAAATAAGGGTCCAATGTTATAAAACTTCTCAGTAATTTGAGTCTGAGATCATTCTCAAGCATCTGATTGGTCAGGTTCTGAGCAAGCTCGGAATCTGTCCAATCAAATGCTTGAGAATGATCTCAGACTCGAGCAAAAGGTTTTATAACATATGGGTCAGATTAGAACTATCGCTTCAGTAACTAATCAAATGTGTGTCTACATTTCAAGGCCGTTAGAATCAAATGCAAATTCCATGATATTAATTTAACACTTTCGCTGCCAAACTCTGTCATCTGTTAACTTTGTCGTCTGCTACAAATTTTCATTATTTTGATTTTCTTCATTTTTGTTTCAAAAACATAGTAACAGTAACAAACAGTTTGGATCCTGGTGAGAAGCCGAGTTACTCGGCGTCTCATCTGGATCCAAACTGCATAGGTAATCACAGATCCGGCATTGGCAGCGAAAGGGTTAATGAAACTTTTCTTAGATTATCAAGGATAGATTAGATACATGTACCTAATAACCTTGCCAATACTCATGTAAAAGGTAGATCTTATCATCTTAGAATATCAATTACCTGAAATTATACAATGGTATATCAACAAAAGAAAAGGTTTGGCTTTAGCTGAAACTAAGGAATCAGATTTATATTATCCAATTAGATCCAAAACAGAGCTGACCCTGGTCAGACGACTGACTCCTGCAGGGTCCGTCTGAACTGGATCTACTCTGTTTGCAAAGGTGTGAATAGGATAAGGGTTTTACCGTATACACATTATTATTAGTCACAATATCCGGTAAAGTATATATACAGTTGAACTTCGATATCTCGAACTCGGATAACTCGAACTTCGGGATAACTCGAACTAAAAGTTCGGGTTTTCCAAAAGCTTACAATACAGAATTGCTCTAAAATGTATCACTACGCATATCTAGAAACACATTTCACAACTTAATGCAGATCTACAGTAATGCTGAAAGCTCCTGCAGGAGCTTTCAGCATTGCTGTAGACCTGCATTAAGCTGTGAACTTGAGACATTGTCCAGATTACAAATCGGATAACTCGAACTTCTGTTATTTCGAACTAATTTATATAGTCCCTTGATGTTCGAGATATCGAAGTTCAACTGTATATATATATATTAACGTTATTCGGACCTTATCATAATTATCGTTTCGGTACAGTTTAGCTATTTTATTATGTCTCTCCCAGTATACTGGGGAGACATATTGTTTTTGTGCGTGGCGTCCGTCTGTCTATCCGTCCGTCCGTCAGTCCGGTTTAACTTTGCCCGCGCGTTTTCTCTAAAACCGTTGGTCGAATTTTCATGAAACTTCATGGGATTGATCAGCGCCATACCTAGTTGTGCATATCTTATTCCTGTCCCGGTTCGATGGTTTTCTGTAGAGTTATGGGACTTTGAAATTTTAACATGGAAAACTGTGTCCGCGCGGTTTCTCCAAACCTTTGGTCGGATTTTCATGAAACGTAGTAGGATCGACCAGCACCTTGCCTAGCTAGCTGTGCATATCTTTTTCCGTTCCGGTTCGATGCAAAGTTCTGGGACATCAGTTTTTGTATAAAAAACAATTCTATTTTTCTATTTGGTTTTGTGTGTTGGGGTGGAGATTGTTTATTACATTAGAATCTGTCACAAGCTACCATCAAATAGAGGTCTAAATATGGATCTGTAAGGCAGGTTGTATCTAATACAGGTCAAAATAACAATCCATATATTTTTTCAGGCGCCTCTGTGCAATCAGAAAATGGTCGCTTACTTTTTAAAAACAAAAACAAAAAAACCCCACTATGGTATGTGCCTACTATCACACTGACTCGCACTAGGATGATCCAAGTCTGTATAAAAGTTTGAGTTGAACAATTCAGTAGCAGTTAAATTATGTGATATATTAGCACTCATTTTATCTTCTCCGTGCCGCCTATGGCTTATTATACACCATCGGCACTCGGTCTACACTTTATATGGTCACCGAGATCCCGAAAAATACACTTACAGCGAGCGTCTTCGAGGCACTTCCGGCGATTGTCAAAGCTTCTGCTGATCTAGAAGAACAGAGGGGAATTTGAAAATCAAAACAAATCGACGAATAAATAAGTTCTCCCCATAACGTAAAAATCATGCTACTTGAGATACCAACAACCAGAGTGCGTTCAAGATTAAAAGCAAAAGCAGACTTGGCTATTCAATCAAGTGGTTTAGCACTGGTAAGTGGACATTAAAGACTGACACAGGTTCCCTTCACCCGCACACTGGTGAAAAAATGCAGGCAGAAAAGGAACGGAGGAAGGATTTTAGGACAACGGTCCTCAAAATAAATAAACTTGGAAAAGGGCATTTGAAATTACACATGGCTTATATAATCATCATGTTTTATATCGGGGATGGAGGAAGGGGTCACTCATGTACAACTATACTATCACACAAACTTGGTTCCCATATTAAATACATGTACCAAGCAATTACATGTTGTCTATTCTCTACCACAAAATCATAAATTATGTCCCTTTGACCAATACAGGTTTTCAAAGTGTAAATATACGACCAGACAAAGTTAGGCAAATCATGATGCAGACCCAGGTCAAACTGTTTCAGAGGGTGTATCACATTACAAAAGCTAGATGCGATATCGTAGCTGTAAGACTGATATTGACTAGCGTCCAGTTTACATTTAGGAATAGAGCTACGTTATCGTATCTATACAAAAGCCTCTCACTACAAAAGAGAGTGATGGTTCTTCGGCACTTCTCCTCATCAAGATCAGTCTACCTAGATGAAGTTTCATGTTGATATCTATTACAGTTATTGTGTTATGCTCCGGACAAAGTTCGGACGGACAAAGTGGCAACTACATGCTCCCCCAATACGGTTGTTGGGGAGCATAATAAAGTTATGTGAAAAATAGTGAGGGGCTTTGGTATGAGGAGCTTTTGTAGTGAGGGCCTATTGAGTGTAACCCGTTTCAGAAGATATTAAAGATAAGTTTTATTTAACATTGGCAAGATACATAACAATCAACATCAGCCCTAATTGGGCTTTTGAACAGCAGAAGGAGCAGTTTGATGATTCTACATTATTTGCAACACTAATAGTTACATTAACCCTTTCCTTCATGGCTATTCTTGAAAGAAATGTTATCATGAATATCATAAATTGGGACTATTTTTCATAGTGGCACATGAAAACGGGAAACTCTTGCCATGACAGAAACTGTGGAATCAGAGATCAGTATAGTTCCATTTAACCCATTCCCTCATATAAACACCTTTTCACACATCTGCAAACAGAGTAGACCCAGATCAGATGGCTCCTATGATCCTATTGGAGCCGTCTGATCAGGGTCTGCTCTGCTTGCTAACTGAATTTGACAGAGCTGTTTCTTTAGTTTCTAATATGGCTACAAAGTTCCATTTTTCATTATAACTATTTAGTCCATGAATATCCTTTCCAGTAGGTATTGAAATTTGGAATAAATGTAGAACAGAGCAGACATTGTTCAGACAGCTCCTACAGGAGCCATCTGATCTGGATCTTCTTCGTATGCATAGGTGTTAATAATTATGGAGTAAAAGTTATTATTATTATTATATTATGGGTTAAAGTTATCAAAACAGTGCTAAATTGGCTTTTAAATTAAGCTTTACTAGCACATATGGGTGTCTAGAAATTGAGGATAAATACCATTCAATTTATGTGGTTATGATTTGATATCTTTTTTCGCAGTTATGGCTGAATTATGAGCTGTTCATGCGAAAGCTGATGAAAATGGCTGCAGATAATGCCAAAGCAGAAAGATCATCTGTTATAAGACGACATCATATAGAAGCTGCAAAGAAGGTAAATATATATGTATATACTGTAACAGTGAAGCTCAACAGATTTTAAGACAAGTGATAGCTTAATCCTTTCCCTATTGCATATTCAAGTAAGAAATAATGATGTCATGAATATTAATTAGCTGTCCTGAACTTTTGTAGTGGCATATGTACCCAGGATGGTAGAAACTGTAGAATCAGATCTATCTAATTCCATAAGCAAACAGAGCAGACTGATCAGATAGTTCCTACAGCAGTTGTCTGATCTGGGTCTTCTCTGTTTGCAAATGCATGAAAAAGGGTTTCTGTGTTTATTCCAAATTCCAATACCTGTTGAATATAATAGAATATTCATGGACAAAATAGTTATAATGAAATATGGAAGGAGGAATATTGCAGCCATGATTTTACAAAGTAAACAAACAGATTTTTCATATTCCACTAGCAAACAGAGCAGACCCTGATCAGATGGCTCCTATAGGAGCTGTCTGATCTGGGTCTACTCTGTTTGCAAATGTGTAAAAACATGTTTAATATGAAGGAAAGGATTAAAGTAATGGAGAAAGCAAATTAGCTACATGTATCGGCATTGCTTCCGTTCAGCATTAAGCAGTCATCACATGTTAAAAATAAAAAAAACCTTCATGCTTATCTTAGACTTAAAAGTTAACATCATTGTCCTTGTTTATTATAATGAGTTTGTCAGATTTGATAATGATATACTATACATGATTATGAGTATAAAAGTATAAAACAGCAAAGATCATTTCTCTGTTACAGCAATTGGACAATACTTTGGAATGTAACTCTGTAAATGAGCTCTTTTGTTAATCCAATTACATGTATGCCAATTGTTGCTAAAAAGGAGGTATAAGGAAACTGTGTAGAACCAGATCATATGACTGCTGTAGGAACCCTTTGATCAGGATCTGCATTCTATGCATATGATCACAATTTTTCCACTATATATAGGTCATGTCTGCAACAGTTCTTGAAAATAAGACAGCTTGTAATATATATTTCTGCAAGTACACTTTAATAATCAGACTTTGGAAATCCTTTACTCAATAAATATGTCTTTCTAAGCCTTTGCAAATGGAGTAGACCCATATCAGATGACTCCTGTAGGAGCTGTCTGATCAGAGTCTGCTCTGTTTGCTTATGAAATAATATAGGGATGACTACAGTTTCTGTTAGGACCAAATTTCCCTGTTTGCATATGCCATTACAGTAAAACCTCTCTATAACGGCTACTAAATTATATTGATTATTTGGTATTTAGGGCAGGTGGTCGCTTTAAGCAAGGTGAAAGTAAAACAGAACGCTCCTATAGGAGCGTTCTGTTTTACTTTCACCTTGCTTTAAGCAGCCACCTGTCTTTAACACAAAATACTTGATGTAATTTAGTGGTCATTATAGAGAGGATTTACTGTAATATGATTATGAAAATGAGTCTGATCAATATTCATGATGTTACATGAATATTAATGAAGTAAAGGCTTTAAGTCATTAATTGCAATGGTTTCTCTGTTTGAATCCAGAAGTACCAAGTTGCCATTAGTCCATCATGACACATGTACATACTGTTAGATCGCCAGTGATAAATGACTATGTTTTGAAATTAATTTTAGAATTGAATTTCGACATTTTGTCTTCAATGAAAAAACAGTTGCTCTAACACAAAATCCTCTCGTAATAGTCCAATTATTTATTTATTTTCAGAAAATTCTTTGTAGCAGTAGAGGTTAAATATCCATCAGTCAGGATTGACTCAGTAATCTGTGATAATAATAAAATGGAAGAAACAGTTGGGAAGATGTGAGAGTCTGAGTCTAAAGAAGGAACATTGGATTCTATGTACAGCACCGGAGCTTCTCAAGAGATTGCTACCTGCATGCAGCCTTCAAATATTATTAACCCATTCCCTCATATTGATGCCTTTTGATGCCTCTGTTAAAGCCACTTTCAGAAACCATTGTGATAAATAGAGCATTTATTATTTATCACAATTGTTTCAAAACTATACAGTTCTAAAAAAATTCCTTTTCTCTAGTAAATGCTCCTTTTCGGTAGATTTATTCAAAGAGGTTGGATCTAAAAATAGCCTATGAGGGAATGGGTTATGGCTTAGTTCACATGTAACTTAATATTTTACATGGACAACTAATTGACGGCATGATGCTGTTCAATTATTAGCTCATCTGTTTTTCAAAGAAAAACATTCAGCTATTGCCATAACCTTGGTATCTTCTTTGTTGTGCTAAAACTGGCAATGACCCCTTACCATATTGCAACCCTTGTGATGGTGAAGTACCTAGATAGGTTTGATACAAATGAGTGTACTGGTCAAGAAACTATGACAAAATATGTGGTATTTTGTCACAGTTTTGAGACCAATACACCCATTTGTAGGTATTATGTCATAGTTTTGAGACCAGTACAGCCATTTGTAGGTACTTTGTCACAGTTTCAAGACCTGTACACCCATTTGTAGGTATTTTTTGTCACAGTTTCGAGACCAGTACACCCATTTGTAGGTATTTTGTCACAGTTTCGAGGCCAGTACAGCCATTTGTAGGTATTTTTTGTCACAGTTTCAAGACCAGTATACCCATTTGTAGGTATTTTGTCACAGTTTCGAGGCCAGTACAGCCATTTGTATCAAACCTCTCAAGTTTATTCACCTTTACAAGGGTTACAATATGGTAAGGGGTCGTTACTTTATCATGCAAGTTTCTACCCTCTAACAAAAAATGCTTTTATCAAATTTTATCAAATGGTGTATGTGTGTTTTATCTCAGCCAAGAATAATAGTTAATGCTCTTGAATTGACTAAACTGGACACATACTTAGTCGGATGACTGGCTTATTAATGTAAGATCAACATAGTTGATACCGTATTTATGCAATTACATGTATAAAATGGATTTATGTCTTATTTATTTTGAAAAAGCAAGAATTTCACATTGCTTTATATTTTATAATTTTTTAGCATATTTAAGTTTTGTTTTATTTAATTTTTAGCACACCTGAGACAGAGCACAAAGATATCAATATCAATCTATCTATTTTAGTTTTTAAAAATCTGCATTGATCAGTTAGCTATTTTCTCTCTTGCACACTTATTTCTTCATTCAGTTAACTCATTCTCTCCTACTGACACCTTTTAGCGCCTCAGTAAAAATCATTTTTTGAAAACATCGTGATACGAGTGTTTCAAAACTACACAATTTTAAAATTCTTCTTTTCTATAGTTAATGCTGCTTTTCGGTATATTAATTCAGAGAGGCTGGGTCTAAAAATAGTCTAGGAGGGAATGAGTTAAGCTGAATAGTAACTGTAAATACATGTACTATGTAGTACTGTCAGAGATAGATGCCTTTCATAATTATGTTGCAGAGCCAGCTTGTAGTGAGCTCAGCATATTCACCTCTATGGCTGTCAACCCTTTCTTTCATATGAACAGATCAGACCCAGATCAGACTACTCCTTAGGAGCCGTCACTCAGCCATGTGATCAGGGTCTGGTCTGTTTGCTTATGGAATTATATAGATCTGATTCTACACTTTCTGCCACAGTCAAAAATATCTTTGTTAAGAATGCTTTAAAAATGTCATTATTTTACATGAATATTCAACAGGGCAAAGTTAAATGTTTATGCATCTGTCTGTACATGTTTCCAATTTGTATGCCCCCGTTGACGATAGTCAGGGGGCATTATGTTTTGCACCTGTCCGTTTGTCCGTCCGTCCGTCTGTCCGTTTGTCGCGCTTTAGGTGCAGTTGGATGTCACAGTTTTTCATGTGTTATAAGTCAGTAATTTCTACACTTATACACATGAAACTTCACATACACAGCAATTACCATCTGTGCTATCATTTGACACCCCACCCATGCTGCCAGCAAGCCCAAAGTCGAGGTCAAATGACTTAGGAATTTTACGTACAGCTAGGCAAGCACCCACACAGGGGCATCACTTGGTTGTCACATTTACGTGCAATGTTTTGTCACAGTTTTTTCATTGTCTTATATCTCACTAACCGCTATAGCTATTGGCATGGAATTGCATATACACATTCAACACCATCCATACTTTCATTACGTACCCGGCCCATGCTGCCTGCAAGCCCAAGGTCAAGGTCAAATGACTTGGGAATCTTATGTACAGCTAGGCAAGCACCCACACAGGGGCATCACTGTGTCTTACAGACACAATTTTCTAGTTTTCCTGACCATGCCTTATTTTACATTAACCCCTTCCTCCATATATATACGCCTTTCTACGCCTCTGTAAAAGTCACTTTTTGAAACCAATGTAATAAATAGAGCATTTGCTCCTAAGGAGCAAATGCTCTATTTATCACAATGGTTTCAGAACATCAAAATTCTAAAATTTTCCTTTTCTCTAGTTAATGCTCCTTTTCGGTAGATTCATTCAAAGAGGTTGTGTCTAAAATAGCCTAGGAGATTTCAGTATGACATGGCACATGTCTTAGTTATGAGTAAACAGTTTAGAACCATTACTAGCATCACCCTTTTTAGCTCTGACACCAGGACCTTTGCTTAGGTTGAGCTATTGTGACTGCTCTATACCATCCTCTGTCCTTTTGTCAACTTTTCATTCAAACAACAACTCTGACACTACTGGATGGAACTTGATGAATCTTGGCCCAGATGTTTCTTGAGTGATCTTCTAAGAAGTTGTCTGAAGAATCGCATTCTATGCAGAACTCAGTAGGGGCCATCTGGTCATGGTCTGCTTTGTTTGCATATGATATTAGATAGATCTATTTCTGTAGTGCGTGTCCAAACAAAATATTTCCTTGAAAATTTTACATTATATAACATAAATGTTTAGCGAATAAATATTCATGATGTCATCATTTCTTACATGAATATTGAATAGGGATTGGGTTAAGAGTCTCTGTCTACCAGATGCTTTTGTTAGTCCATCAGTTGAGTTTTCTGTAACCAATTCCCTCCTAAACTATTTTTAGACCCAATCTCTTGGAATAAATCTACTGAAAAGGAGCATTTTTGGAGGGGAAATGATTTTTTTTTAGAATTGTATAGTTTCGAAACCAATGTGATGATCAAAAATGATTTTTACAAAGGCATAAGTAGGATGGAATGGGTTTAAAAAAAATTTGAAAGGAATACAGATTATACAGTATTGAATGTAATCAATCCTTTACGCCATGTGTACATAGTAATCTGTATGTAAGAAATAATATAGGGACATGTATTTATGTAAGAAATAATGACATTATGAATATTAATTAACTGAAATTTTATCATGACAGAAACTATTTGTATTATTTTTAAGCAAACAGAGCACATCCTGATCAGATGGCATTTATAGAATGAAAAGGAATCTTTATAGCAATGTCAAAGTTTGTTGTTGTTTTTAAATATGGTAATCAACACATTTTATAAGTTATGCTCCTTGTTAGACTTGACATTTTACTACACATATGCATATGTGACAATGTACTGTGCAGACTATTTTAACTCAATGACTATTCCCGACAGAAATAATGACTATAAGAATATTTTAATTAGCTGATCTTTATAATAGCATGTCATCCAGTAAAAACAAATTTTGATTTGGTGCAATTCCTACTTCCTAGTCAAACAAGTTCTTGAGAAACTGTTGACTGAGTGTCAAACAGCTTGAATCCAGGGTCCATGCTTATAAAACTTTTAGTTGAGTCTGAGTTCGTTCTCAAGTTTTTGATTGGTCAGATTTGAGCCTTTGGCTCAAATCTGACCAATCAAAAGCTTGAGAACTCAAATCTGACCAATCAAAAGCTTGAGAACGAATTCAGACTCAACTAAAAAGCTTTATAAGCATGGATCCTGATGAGATGCCTAGTTGCTTGGTGTCTCATCAGGATCTACATATGTATGCTGTTTGTTACTTTGGATTTTAACCCATTACCTCATAGGTTATTTTTAGATACAGTCTCTGAATAAATCTACGGAAAAGGAGCATAAACTAGAGAAAAGGAAACTTTTAGAATCTTGTAGTTTGAAACCATTGTGATAAATAGAGCATTTGCTCCTATAGGAGCAAATTCTCTATTTATCACAATGGTTTCACAAAGTGACTCTTACAGAGTCGTTAAAAGTCCTCATTATGAGGGAATGGATAAAAAAAGAATACTGGATATTATTAAACAAACAAACATTTTAGCAGAGGGCATGATTTTCAGATGGCCGTATTTGCCAGCGATAGAGTTAACCTTATCCCTCATAAAAATGTTTTTCCACGTGTTTGCAAGCAGAGTAGATCCAGATCAGACAGCTCCAATAAAGAGTTGTCTTATCATTGTCCGCTCTGTTTACTTATGAAAGTATAATAGATCTCAAAGATCTGACACTACACCTCTGTACAAATTCAGCTAATAAATAAATATTCATAATTTCATTATTTCTTACATGAATATTCAACAGGGAAAGGGTTTTAAGCAAGTCTGCATTAGCGATATATTTACTGATCCAGGTCTGCTCTGTTTTGCTTATTAACCTGTTACTCCATGAATATTCATGAAAGAAATGACATCATGAATATTAATTAGATTAAATTTAAAATGGCATATAAACACTTGCAATTTTTCCCAAATTAGAAACTGTAGAATCACATCAATATGTTTTCATAAGTAAACAGAGCATTCTCTGATCAGACGCCTCCTACAAGAGCCGTCTGATCTGGGTCTACTCTGGCGTATTTATGGAGTAAAGGGTTACATAATAATGATCTGATTCTACAGTTTATGCCATTGCCAAACATTCTTTTGTTCGTATGGGAATAAAGCTTCCTCCAATACAGTCAAACCTCTCTAAACCGGAATTCTAGAAGAGAACAATTTGGCAACTTTTAGGCAGGTGGCTGCTTAATGCAGGGTAAAAGTCATGCAGAAAGCTCCTAGAGGAGCTTTCTGCATGACTTTCACCCTGCATTAAGCTGCCACCTGTCTCCAAAACCGATTTTTATACCAAAATTAACGTCCGGTTTAGAGAGGTTTCACTGTAAATATTGATGTTGTCATTATTTCTTACATGAGTATTCATGGGGTATAAGGTTAATGTCTTTTTAAAACATAAATATAATTATATCAGTGATTAATAAAACATATTCTATAAGAATAAACCAACAAGTATACTTGGTATCATTTACTGCTTGTGTGTTATCTGTCCTGGTTGAAATTGTAGTTTCTGGTCTTTGTAGAAGTTACCCGATCGTTTCAGCTCAGGGTGCCTGGGATGAGTTTTATGCCACCCTTTGGACAAAGGTGGCATATAGTACATGTAATTGAATCGTCTGACTGTCTGTCCACATCTTCCCCCTTTTTATGGCCGTTCTGTAACTCTGACATACATGCATTTATTTGGAATAACCTGGCACAAATGTTAACCTCATCAAGACATGTCACATGCAAGATCAATGTCCGTCTCTCGGACTTCAAGGTCATACTCCCCATTTTCATGTTTGCTGTGTCAACAAAACAACATGTCAAACGCAAGAACGAGGCCCGCCTTTCAATTGTCAAGGTCAAATTCGGGGACCAAGTATCTGATTGACTCATAATCTGACCAATCAGATGCTTGAGGATGGACTCGGACTCGAGCAAAATGTTTTATAACCCTGGGGCATGATTTACAGAGGCGTCAAAATGCGCCAATATGAGGGAATGGGTTAAAAGAGGTTAGTTAGTCTAGTGGATGGGAAAATGCTAAGAATTTGCTTAGCACAGTTTCTGACTTATTTTACCTTAACGTTTTTGTTATTTTGTGTTCTAGGCATTATAACCTGTTCAACTGAATATTGGCCCCTCCACATTAATAAATGTGAGCAATGATGATATCATGAATAGTAATATGATATCATAAATATTAATTAGTCCATTTTATCATGAAAAGCTTTGCTTTGACAAAAACTGTAGAATCAGATCTATAATATGTCAAAGGCAAACAGAGATCTTGATCAGACGGCTTCTATAGGAACCGTCTGATCTGGGTCTACTCTGTTTGCAAATGCGTTTATATGAGGGAATAGGTTAAACGTCTAAACTCCAACTCGCTGCTCGCACAAGCAATACTGTGTATAATATATAGTATGTTTCAACCCTTTCCCTGTTCTATTTTAGGCCATATTTCAATACCCACTGAATATTCTTGGACAAAATAGTTATAATGAAATATTGTAGGTGTAACATTTTATCCAATTTAGAAACTAAAAGAAGCAGATCTATCAAATTCCATTAGCAAACAGCGCAGACCCGGATCAGACGGCTTCTATAGGAACCATCTGATCTGGGTCTACTCTGCAAATACGTGGAAACACGTTTATATGAGGGAAAGGGTTAATTAATCCATATAACGGTGTACTACAGTCTCTAATCTACTTAACTAAACTTAGTGCAGACTTTAATAAAGTTAGGTTGTCATTATGAACAAGTCAGTGAGTTCTGTGATCTGTTACTCGCTATTTAACGCATTCCTTCATATAAACGCATTTTCACGCATTTGCAAACAGAGTAGACCCAGATAGAGTATACCCGGTCCCAGATCAGACGGCTCCTATAGGAGCCGTCTGATCAGGGTCTGCTCTGTTTGCTTTTGACATGATATAGATCTGATTCTACAATCCATGTTATAAATTATTTCGTTCGTGAATGCAGAACAGGGGTATGGTTAAAAGTGTAATAACAGAGACTAACTCTGTACTATACATGTATGTATAAATAAAACAGATACATAGATATTTTAGTTTACCATTTCGTGTAAAAACAATAACGATTCCATGAATATCTATTGGCTGAATTTTGTAAATGGCCTATTAACACAACAGTTTTTGTTATTGGTAGAAACTGTAGTCAGAACTATTATAAATTCATACGCAAACGGAGCAGACCCTGGTCCGACGTCTTCTATAGAAGATCTGGATCTACTCTGTTTGATAAGGCTTGAAAAATTCGTTTCTATGAAGGAAAGGGTTAACCCTTTCCCTCATATTGACGGCTCTGTAAACGTCACTTTGTGAAACCATTGTGATAAATAGAGCATTTGCTCCCATGGAGCAAATGGCTCTTTTTATACGCCCACCTAATAAAGGTGGTCGTATATTGTCGTGGCCCTGTCCGTCCGTTCGTTCGTTCGTTCGTTCGTCCGTCAACATTTTGTTTGTCCGCTGTTTTCTGGGAAAACTATTTGACAGATATTAATGAAACTTCACACAAATGTTAAATGCATCAAGATCTGAAGCTGAGTTGATTCTGAGGTTCATTTGATTTTTCATTTCAGAGTTATGGCCCTTGTCCTTAAAAAATATGCAAATAGTTTGTCTGCTGTTTTCTGGGAAAACTATTTGAGAGATATTAATGAAACTTCACACAAATGTTTAATGCATCAAGATCTGAAGCTGAGTCGATTCTGAGGTTCATTTGATTTGTCGTTTCGGAGTTATGGCCCTTTTACTTAAAAAATAATGCAAATACATGCAAATAGTTTGTCCACTGTTTTCTGGGAAAACTATTTGAGAGATATTAATGAAACTTCACACAAATGTTAAATGCATCAAGATCTGAAGCTGAGTTGTTTCCGAGGTTCATTTGATGTGTCGTTTCAGAGTTATGGCCCTTGTCCTTAAAAAATATGCAAATAGTTTGTCCGCTGTTTTCTGGGAAAACTATTTGAGAGATATTAATGAAACTTCACACAAATGTTTAATGCATGAACATCTGAAGCTGAGTTGATTCTGAGGTTCATTTGATTTGTGGTTTCGGAGTTATGGCCCTTGTCCTTAAAAAATATGCAAATAGTTTGTCCACTGTTTTCTGGGAAAACTATTTGAGAGATATTAATGAAACTTCACAAAAATGTTTAATGCATCAAGATCTGATGTTGAGTCGATTTTGAGGTTTATTTGATTTTTCGTTTCGGAGTTATTGCCCTTTTACTTAAAAAAAATGCAAATATATGCAAATAGTTTGTCCGCTGTTTTCTGGCAAAACTGTTCGACAGATATTAATGACACTTCATACACATGTTTAATGCATCAAGACCTGAAGCTAAGTCGATTCTGAGGATCATTTGATTTGTTGTTTCGGAGTTATGGCCCTTGCACTTAAAAAAATAATGCAAATCTATGGAAATATGAGGATGGCCATAACTTTTTCATTTGAAATTATATTTACTTCAATTTTTTTATATGGTTAAACCTTAATGTGAATTTTCACATATATTGCGAGGGTTTTGATATGTCATTTTATTCTAAAGATATGGTCCTTGAACTTCGTGTGTTCGTTGCTTTGTTAGTCGGTCAACTTTTAGCTTGTCTGTTGTTTTCTGGGAAAACTATTAAAATGGTATAAATGAAACTTAACACAAATGTTTTAAGCAACAAAATTTGAAGCTGAGTTTATTTTGAGGTTCATTCAGTTTGTCTTTACAGAGTTATGGCCGTTGCACTTTACAAAAATCTGCAAAAATGAGGATTAGCTGTAACTTTTTTATTTAATAAGATATTCATTTCATTTTTTTAAAAAATAGTATCACCTTCATATGGAAATCAAGATCTGAAGCACAGATTAGTAAATGTCAACACTTATAAGTCATGTTGAATCAGAGAAAGTTTGCAAGTGGGCGTATTATGTACCGTATGCGGTACTCTTGTTATCACAATGGTTTCAAAACATGGCATTTATAAATGCGTCAATATGAGGGAATATGTTAAGATATTCGCATATGTCCGTTTTCCTTTCCCTCATATTGACGTCACTTTGGGAAACCATTGTGATAAATAGAGCATTTGTTGCATAGGAGCAAATGCTCTATTTATCACAATGGTTTCAAAACTACACAGTTCTAAAAGTTTCCTTTTCTCTAGTTAAAGCTCCTTTTCGGTAGATTTATTCAAAGAGGTTGGGTCTAAAAATAGCCTATGAGGTAATGGGTTAAGTAAACAATTCAGATCCGGGACAACACTGTTTGCTATTCCAAATGTTTCAGCATATTTAAAGTTTGCGTACTAATGGACTCAACTGCTTAAGGTCCCTTTCCCTGTTCTATGTTTATTCCAAATTCCAATACCTACTGAATATTCATTAACAAAATAGTTAAAATGAAATATAGAAGGAGTGACATTTTAGCCACTTTAGAAAGTAAAGAAACAGACCTAATTCCATTAACAAACAGAACAGACCCTGATCAGACGGCTTCTATGGGAGCCGTCTGATCTGGGTCTATTCTGTTTGCAAATGCGTGAAAACGTGTTTATATTTACATTTGCAAACAGAGTAGACCCAGATCCTATAGGAGCCGTCTGATCCGAGTCTGCTCTGTTTGCTTATGATATGCATGTAATACAGATGAGATTCTACAGCTTCTGTCCTGGTCAAAATTTCCTGTCTGTATGCTGTTATAGCAATTAATCTAATTAATATTCATGATGTCATTATTTCTTCCATGAATATTCATGGAGTAAAGAATTAACACGATGGAGCGAAAATTTATGCAGCATGTTAACCCGTTCCCTCATATAAACGCATCTGCAAACAGAGTAGACCCAGATCAGACGGCTTATAGGAGCCGTCTGATCAGGGTCTGCTCTGTTTGCTAATGGAATTTGATAGATCTGTTTATATACTTTCTAAGATGGCTACACTCTTCCACCTTCCATATTTCATTATGACTATTTTATCTATGAATATTCAGTAGGTATTGAAATTTGAAATAAACACAGAACAGGAAAAGGGTTAAATATTAAATATGTCGGCACTTCAACAATTATCTTCGTGGTATATCCATTATCCGGCAAGTAATCCTATTCACCCCACAAACCTTGGGAATGGATTGACAAGAGCCTCAATGTTAAGAGATAATAATTTTGAACTACATAATTCATAGTATAACCCGTCGATTGTAGTACTGTTGAGAAAATCTTTTTATCAAAACGACGGACGAGTTGTGATAAATTGGGCATACCGATAGTCTTAAAGTTAGCCTTCTTATTGCTTTACACGTATATGGTGTTGTAATATTAAACATGCTATGATTTTTTTGGTGTCGCGCCGAACTATTGATTGAGTATACTGAGTTTATATTAAGTGAATATCCTGGGTTGGATTCCAGAGAGGATACAGTGAGCAACTTTATAGGAATATTAATTTAACGTAGCCATTTACATCATGAATATTCATGCATGGAATAATGACAGCATTGATACTAGTTAGATTATAGTATTTTGGTCATGACAGAGACTGTGAGAATCGTATCTATATTTTTCTGTGAGTAAACAGCTGACTATGATCACAGGGACTTCAGATCTGGGTCTATTCTGTTTGCAAATGTGTTAAATATTTGCGAACGTGTTAAAAGTCGTACCTGTGGAGTAAAGCGTTAATTGGAAAGTAAACAAAACTATGTTAACCCATTACCTCATAGGCTATTTTTAGACCCAACCTCTTTAAATAAATCTACCGAAATGGAGCATTTACTAGAGAAAGGGTAACTTTTAGAATTGTGTAATTTTGAAGCCATTATGATAAATAGAGAATTTGCTCTGTTTATCACAATGGTTTCACAAAGTGACGTTTACAGAGGCGTCAATATGCGGGAATGGGTTAACAAGAAAATGTGAAATATACCATGAGCAAGTGCCAATCTAAATATCCAAATGTGATTTTCAGGATTACGCAAATATAGAAGGAGGATGAAAAATATCCCAAAAATAAGAGTTGTCAGAATATTTTTTTAAAACTGGAACAACAGCTCAGTAAATAAAGTGTAAAGGAAGGTGGTATATTGGGATCTTAATATTAAGAGGTCGCATATCAAAGTATGTTTAATTAGTTTCAGTTCCTTCTGCTGGAAAAGTTTACCTTGGAGATGGAGAGAAAATGTCATAAATGTCATAACCCTTTACCTGATGAATATTTATGTAAGAATTAATGACATCATGAATATTTATTAACTGATTTTTACAGTGGAATATGGACACGTGCTTTTGGGGTAATGATAGAAACTGTAGAGTCAGATTAAGCAAACAGAGCAAACCCTGATCAGATGGATCCTATAGGAGACGTATGATGTGGGTCTACTCTGTTTGCAAAGGCGTGAAAAAAGCGGTTATATGAAGGAAAGGGTTAAACCTGATTTATATTCATCTAAGAAATTATAACTGTTGTAATATTAATAAGCTTATTTTTATAAAGACGAAAGTAAAATTATCATTGTGGACATTGTAGAATCAAAACAAACAGCGCAGATCCTAATCAGATCCTGTAGGAGGTTCCTTTTGCTTCGCTTTTTTGTTTTTGATGGTAAAAATGTCACATTAACGTTTAGTATGTTCGACGCGTTAAATTAGCGCTTGAAAAAGTGGGACTGTCTGGAACTATTTCCCTCCTAGACTCTTTTTAGACTCTTTGAATAAAATTAATCTACCGAAAAGGAGCATTTACTAGTGAAAAGGAAAATTTTAGAATTGTGTAGTTTTGAAACCACTGTGATATCCCTAGGAGCAAATGCTCTTTTTATCAATATGGTTTCTAAAAATGACTTTTACAGAGGCGTCAAAAGGCGCCAGTAGGAGGGAATGGGTTAAAACGGAAGACTCAATCTCATTGAGACATCCTTCACTGTTACGTATTTCTCTAACCACACTGTGAAAACTCGTAATGTACTTTGGAAACACTGTGGATACTGACTTTCTCGATATGTCACAGAGGCTATGTACAGCTAAGCGACCCTAAAATAGGTCTAAATCTAGATCTGAACCCGTTAACTTATTAACATTTATGCATGAATTAATCAATTCATTATTTTATAAGGTAAAAATTTGAAAGGGACGTGTTGGGTTAGACAAAAACGATATAATTTCATAAGCAAACAGAGCAGGCCCTGATCAGACGGCTCTTATAGGAGCCGTCTGGTCTTGGTCTGCTATGTTTGGAAAGTCGCTTATATGAAGGAAATGGTTAATGGAACATGTTAGCATTATACAGGTCGAAACGTATGCAGACAGAGCATTATACAGGTCGAAACGTATGCAGACAGAGCTTTATACAGGTCGAAACGTATGCAGACAGAGCTTTATACAGGTCGAAACGTATGGCAGACAGAGCTTTATACAGGTCGAAACGTATGCAGACAGAGCTTTATACAGGTCGAAACGTATGGCAGACAGAGCTTTATACAGGTCGAAACGTATGCAGACAGAGCTTTATACAGGTCGAAACGTATGCAGACAGAGCTTTATACAGGTCGAAACGTATGCAGACAGAGCTTTATACAGGTCGAAACGTATGCAGACAGAGCTTTATACAGGTCGAAACGTATGCAGACAGAGCTTTATACAGGTCGAAACGTAGGCAGACAGAGCTTTATACAGGTCGAAACGTATGCAGACAGAGCTTTATACAGGTCGAAACGTAGGCAGACAGAGCTTTATACAGGTCGAAACGTATGCAGACAGAGCTTTATACAGGTCGAAACGTATGCAGACAGAGCTTTATACAGGTCGAAACGTATGCAGACAGAGCTTTATACAGGTCGAAACGTATGCAGACAGAGCTTTATACAGGTCGAAACGTATGCAGACAGAGCTTTATACAGGTCGAAACGTATGCAGACAGAGCTTTATACAGGTCGAAACGTATGCAGACAGAGCTTTATACAGGTCGAAACGTATGCAGACAGAGCTTTATACAGGTCGAAACGTATGCAGACAGAGCTTTATACAGGTCGAAACGTATGCAGACAGAGCTTTATACAGGTCGAAACGTATGCAGACAGAGCTTTATACAGGTCGAAACGTATGCAGACAGAGCTTTATACAGGTCGAAACGTATGCAGACAGAGCTTTATACAGGTCGAAACGTATGCAGACAGAGCTTTATACAGGTCGAAACGTATGCAGACAGAGCTTTCTGTATTATTTTCCTTTTGCACTTTCAAAACATCCTTGTTCATTTTGAGAGATTCTATTGTAAAAAAACCAACCCTTTTTAATTAACACTTTACTCCATAAATACACCTTTACAAACAGAGTAGACCCAGATCTTACATCTCCTGTAGGAGTCATCTGATCAGGGAATGCTCTGTTTGCTTATGATATGACAGTTATGATTCTACAGTTTCTGCCATGGCCAAAAATGTCCATGTGCTATGATAACAAATAATCTAATTAATATTCATGATGTCATTATGTTTTATTACAAGACTCTTCATGACGTCTTTTGTCGCCTCTGTAAAAGTCATTTTGAAACCATTATGATAAATCACAATGGTTTCAAAACTACACAATTCTAAAGTTTTCCTTTTCTTTAGTAAATGCTCCTTTTCGGTAGATTTATTCAAAGAGGCTGTGCCTTAAAATAGTCTTAGAGGAAACGGATTTTAAAAGCGACCATTCATTTTATGAACTTAGGAGTCTTAATTAAAAGCAGCTTGTTGCTTAATTCAGGGCAAAAGTAATACAGAAAAAATAGTAGTCTGCATTACTTGCGACTTGCTTTAAGCTAGGTACAACCAGATCTAGGCCCCTTTTTAATGGTCGCTTAATACAGGTTCTGTCGTAACACGAAAAAATATTTTGAAAAATCAAGCATGTGACATTTTTGCAGCCAACAATTTCTTAGCGAGCAAAGAATTAAATTTGTCAGGTGAGGACGTCATTCAAACTTTAGTCCTCATTTTCTCACTAGTCCGTCTATTAGCAAGCTGCGGAAATACGAAATTGTGTTTACCATCGCAAACAGTTTGGATCTAGATGAGGCACTGGCTAAATTAGTGTATAATTAGGATCCAACCATTTGATATGCTGGTCGCGTTAGATCAAACATGAAATCATTTTTACTTTTTGAATCGGACGACATTGTTTGCAGACAACAATTTACTTCACATGCACAATGAGTGTCTCATACAAGATACTAGGCAATTATGTCTAATTACTATCAACATATCAACCACACCTGGCCAAATTACTGGGTCAGTTTATGCAATAATATATGCCTTAATGTAAAGTAAATTTGACAGCCGTGACTCCACTATTAGTGATACATGAGTGTGTTTGATTCCAATTATGACAAAACAGATCGAGTTCTATATAATATCAGAACAATCGATATTTAGAGGAGATTATCAATCTAATTAGTTTGAATTAGAGTGCAAGTTTGAAGAGCATTCTTCTCCCATGATAGCTGAGCAAATAATTTTGTTTTTATAGAGCCTTTAACCCATTCGCCAAGGCAACGATGATTATATTTACAAACAGTTTGGCTCCAGATGAGACGCCGAGTAACTCGGCGTCGCATCAGGATCCAAACTGTTTGATACTCGGATAGCTTTTCTGTAAAGAAATTGAAGAAAATGCCATTCATAAATAAAAAATCGACAATTATTTTTGTTCATTAAAGATTCCTATGGCTGTATGAGTTAAGCCGCTTTTGCCTTACACCAACAGACGTGAAAATAGGCAAACAATGTATACCCAGATCAGAGAGCTCCTTCAGGAGCCTTTTGATCAGTGTACACACTGTTCGTTTTACAAATTGTTTCTTTCCAAGCTACTCATAATCATGAAAACTAATACAAACATGTATATGCGATTGTTAACTAAGACCTTTAGGTTTGAAATGGTTTAACCCTTTCACCGCCGCAGTCGCATAAATGCACCACGACAAATAGTGCAGTCCCAGATCAGACGCCGCCTTTTCAGGGACTTCACTATTTGTCTCAATCTGTATTTCTATGTATGTGCTTTATTCCTTTGAAATTTGCATTTATTTATCTCATTTACTTATTTTACTGAATGATTTAACAAACTAGGATTGCAGACGACAATTAGAAATTTGGCGCCGAAAGGGTTAAGGCAGGCAAATATATTGTTTTTGTAAAGATTCTAATAGGGGTCGAGTGCTTCCGTAGATAGATAATAGGTTGATCGTTTCAATATTTATTTCTCCGCGTTATGCGCTCTTTTCAAACGGACGTATGTTTAATGGCATAAGTGCTTCTCTCTTGATGTACGGTCCATTATGATATAATTAAAGCAGCGTTTAAGAGATTTTTATAGGTAAAAAAGAAGATATCTTGAAATATAAGGTACAATGTAAAGGAGCTGAAGTTCACACTCTTGCGACGACTTGTACAAAAGACTGTGTGCATATTGACTCTACGATTTAAACAGAAAAAGAGGATTGTATCGAGAGATAAACAATTTTTTCTAAACAAACACGTAAACTCTTTACTCCATAGAATAATTATTCGTGAATAATTATTAGATGGAATTTTATAACGGCATATTAAAAGCAAGTATATTTTTCCACTACAGAAACTATAGAATCAGCTCTTTATAATTCAGCAAGGAAACAGAGCAGACCCTAATCTGGGTCTACTATGTTTGCAAATGTTTATTTATGGAGTAAAGCGTAAAAGTAATGAGAGTAAAGTGCCAATACAGGTTGACCTTAGATGTGTTTGATATGTCTGGATAACGTATAGGAACGAACTCCAATTTCTGTTGTTCTCATCGAAAAAGGAAAGATATTTACTATCTAACAATGAGTGGATAAATTCGAAGGTGATTCTTTTCATGAATGGATGTGCGTTTTTGTTTCTGCGTTTTGTGATGTAAAGTTGCGAATTACCTTAAATCTGGATTCATGACGAAATTCGGAACCCCACCCGTGTTGTCTAACAGAGAGCCCCAGAAGTACGGGCCTACATCGTTCCAGAACCCAGTCCCAAGAATCGCCACCCAGTCCATTACCCCGAGGGACAGATTTGGAGATAGAAGTGGGGGCGTTTCAGTGGCGTCAAGTTTCCAGAGTACGCCCCGAGACAGGGCGTCTGTCGCCTCCTTCCAAACTTATAGGTACGAATCGTTATCGCCTTTACCACATGTACTGTAGTATAACTCTTTCCCTCATAGGTTATTTTTAGTTCCAACATCTTGGAAAAAAATCTACCGAAAAGGAGCATGAAATAGAGAAAAGAAACTTTTAGAATTTCGTAGTTTTGAAACCATTGTGATAAATAGAGCATTTGCTCCTAAGGAGCAAATGCTCTATTTATCATAATGATTTCAAGAAGTGACTTTTACAGAGGCGTAGAAAGGCGTATTTATGGAGGAAAGGGGTAATAACCGCATGTTTTCCTACAGGGAATACTGATTGGGTATAGTTTAGTAGATAGAAGAAGACAACATTGACATAGAGATTTAAACCCTTCTATCAATTAAACCTTAGATAGCCTTTAAAATCAATACGGACCAATCTGTGCAAATAACTGTCAGTCCTTCTCGTCTAATAATAGATAATTTCTGACAAGAAACCACCTGTTAAACCGCAATCTGTTAAGAAGAATTTGTTTAGACAGTAAACCATATCTATAGCGGACAGTCAAAAGAGGCTTATTCTCGGCCTTTCCCTTTCCTTCAAATAAACGTGTTTTCACGCATTTGCAAACAGAGTAGACCCAGGTCTGAAGACGGTTCCTATAGGAGCCGTCTGATCAGGGTCTGCTCTATTTGCTAATGGAATTTGATAGATAGATAGATAGTTTCTGTAGCTTTTAAAATGGCTACAATGTTACTCCTTCCATCTTTCATTATAACTATTTTATCTATGAATATTCTGAGGGTATCGAACATTGGACTAAATATAGAACAGGGACAGGGTTAAGACGGATGTAAGATGTAAGATATTAAGATGATTTAGGACTAAAGCAATACAGACATCTCTCTCAGAGTTTTCTATATTGCTCAAGTTCGTCGTGCACTGGGCATACACATGCGTTTGATGACGCCCATGTTCATTTTCTAAGTGGCCACTCTTCACTCTGGAGAGGTTTTATCGTATATTTGATAGTAACTTTTATGAAACAACAATTTATGTATTTTTTTTAGACAGGTGGCTGTTTAATGCAAGTTGAAAGTCATGCAGAAAGCTCCCCTAGGAGCTTTCTGCATGACTTTCTACCTGCATTAAGCTACCACCTGTCTGAAAACCAGTTTTGATGCCACTTTTAACGTCCGGTTTAGAGAGGTTTTACTGCATTTCTCTACGTTGATAAAAGTTTACAAGATATAGAACTTCCTTTCTTTCTTTTAACTATCCATTTTCCTCATACAGACGCACCTTTGCACCTTTACAAACATACTATACCCAGACCAAACGGCTCATGGATGAGCCGTTTGATCAGGGTCTACTCTGTTTACTTATGAAATTATATAGATCTGATAACACAATTTCTACCAAAGCCAAAATATTCGGTGTTCATATAACATTATAATACTTCAGCTTATACATATACATATGCATGATGGCATTATTTATTGTATGTACATACGTGTTGTTTACTCAAAGGCTCGACTACTTCATTTTCAAATATTGTCGTATACATATACTCTTTCTTTGTTTCTACGTCTCTTATCTGTATATACCTGTCTGTCAGTCTGTGTGTATATTTTTCAATATATGTTTCTCTGTCTGTCTCTCTGTCTCTCCATCTTTCTTTTATTTTTCGCTCGGTCTCTGTCATTGTCTGTCTGTCTGTTTGCCTACTACTACTACTACTACTACTACCCAGTCTCTGTGTTTCTCTGTGTCTCGATCTCTCTCTGTCTGTCTCTCTGTCTGTCTCTCTCTGTCTGTGTTGTGTGTGTCTCTCTGTGTCTCTGTCTCTTTTTTCTCTCTCTCACTTTCTCTTTCAAGAATCAATAATTCCAGCCATAGCATTATTTTGAAAGTGTGTGTACTTCATCGGACTTTATTTCACCAATATGCGTCAAGGTTCTTAATTTATAATCAAAACTGGAGTACACTTAGTGGTTTCCTTGAGGCATTTATCAATCTGTCTGGGGCAATTAACTTTTAATATATCACGTGTCCGCTAATTACTACTAACCCCATCTAGGGGAGATGTTAAGTACTTGTTACAACTTCAATTGTGGACGAAATTGCCTATGCTCTAAGACTTGGGCCATAATAAGTTATTATTATGTAAATATCCACTAATCCAACCCTGTAAGAATTTCAGTCCATAATCCACAAGGTTTTGATATATATCATTAAGACTGAATCACTTAAACTCAACAGGAACCAGTGCACTCAACGGGCTTAGTGTATTTCCATTTTCTTTACTGTTGAAAAGCGAACTGTTGTGTAGATTAACATAAAGAGATTTCAATGTCTTAAAAGGTCACACAGTCGGCAAGCGGACAATTAAATGCATTTAAAAACGTTTTCAGTCAGTCTGTTTCCTCTCAGTAACTTTAAGCAATCGGCTATGTTATGGTGATTTTGGCTGTTTTCCGCTATGAGTTTAGTTTTAAATCAATAAGTTCGGTGAAATATGAAAGTGTGTGACCATGGCAAGTTCGGGGAAATTTGCTGAACACAAAGGATACTTGGGTGGCAATGGAATAACAAGAAACAACGTATCTCCAAGCCGACTCTATCTACCACAGATAGTTCACAATAAAATTGCCAAGCTCAAAAAGAGCAAACTTCACCAAGAGCAGTTGTATGTCAAGTCATATTCTAACTATATTCGCAGAAAGCCAGTGGAGAGGGAGAAGAGATGGTCTTTGCGAGGATGGGATGTACCAACAAAAGAGGACAAGCCAGAAGATGGTGTGTATTCTTCTTATTAACTTTTTTTAACTAGGCGAATTCCATCCACTATGAATACTGATTAACCATATCAGTTTTTTCTCTCTAATGGACTATTCCAAAATTAAAAAAGGGCACGATTATCGTGAATATTCAGGGATAATGCTACATGACAAACAGTGCAGACCCGGATCAGATGACTCAAACAGGAGTTGTCTAATCTGGTTCTTTTCTGTTTGCAAAGACATATCTATACAGTAAATTGTAAATAAATGGATTTTTACCATGAACAGAAATTGTAGAATGAGATTTATATTATTTCATAAGCTAACAGAATAGACTATGGTCAGACAACACCTACAGGAGCTGTCTTAACCAGAGTCTTAACCACAACTGTTTAACCCTCTCCTTCATATAAACATATTTCACGCATTTGCCAACATAGCAGACCCAGATCAGACGGCTCCTATAGGAGCCGTCTGATCAGGGTCTGCTCCGTTTGCTAATTGATTTGAAAGATCTGTTTCTTTACTTTCTAAAATGGCTGCAATGCTCCACACTCCATATTTCGTTGTAACTGTTTTCCCATGAATATTCAGTAGGTATTGAAATTAAAAATAAACATAGAACAGAGAAAGGGTTAAAATGTATTTCTTTAAAGTAATTTTTTTGATCTTTTACCTGATATAAATGCATCCCGTGTCTTTGCAAACAAGGTAGACCCAGATTAGACGGTTTCTATAGAAGCCGTCTTACCGGTGTCTGCTCTGTTTTCTTATGAAATGATATACAACTAATTCTTCAGTTTCTGCCAAAGCCAAACTAGCATGTGCTCATATATATTATAAAAATAAACCACATGATTCCATTATTTTTCAGATGAATATTCATGAGATAGAGGGGTAATCATTGGTACTTTGAAGATGAAGTGTAAAACATATCAATCAATCAACTTTTATTGGCAATCTTTAGCAGCATTCATACTTTTAGCCAAGTATAATACACTGTAAGGATGACAAATGCATTACATAAATACATACATCAAAGTCAAGAAATGTAAAACATAAAGAATGCTGATGAAAATCATAGCTTCTCTGTCAATCGCTACATGTGATAAACATCTTTCAATGACTGAAATGAGAGCCATGAGCAACATGCTTGAAATTCGTTATGCATGCAAGTATAAGTACGTTATTTTAATCATTTTTGGTGATATACACGCATCTTTTCTACATGTAGCCCAGAGCAACATTCTCAAATACTAAAGTCGTCATTTCTCCACGAAATCCTATGTTGTGACCACTGTTTAGAATCGTCTCGAAGAACATAGGGATTGGTGGAGAAATAAAGAAGTTATTTTTTAAAATGTTTTAATTTACGCATCTTATCTGGACCTCTGAATTGTAGCCGTGACACGCGAAAACAAGTTGGCAGATATCTAAGACTTGACAATATGCAACGACAAATCATGCACAATTCACGATGTCAAAGCCTGCTTACTGTTCACCTAATCGACCGCCAAGCATTTGTCGTTTGCAACACACGATCGTCTGTTTTTTTCTTCTTCAAAAGGGAACAGTCTTCCATCTCTCTTTAACACAAGGATCGGATGGTGTCAAGCAGTTTGGATTCTGATTAGACGCCAAATTCCTTGACATCTAATCTGGATCTAGACTGTTTGCAAAGACCATCGCTCACCTTAGCACAACATCGTAAGATGTACTAGTCCGCTTTACAGCCAACAGTCTTTGTCACAATTTAACCGTTTCGTTGTGATTACATATTCAAACAGTTTCAATCCAGATGAGACGCCGAGTAACTCGGCGTCTCATCAGGATCAACACTATTTGATAGAGTGATTATGTGGTTCTTGAAAGAATTTTTAAGTAAAATATAAAAAATAAATTGAAGCAGACGATAAACTTTACGGACGACATTACAAGGCAGCCAAAGGGTTAACTCTTTCGCTGCCAATGTCGCATCTTTGATTCCTATGCAAACAGTTTGGGTCCAGATGAGACGCCGAGTAACTCGGCGTCTCATCAGGATCCAAACTGTTTGTTACTGTGACTAGGTTTTTAAAAAATGAAAATTGTAGCAGACGACAAAGTTAGCAGACGACAGAAGTTGGCAGCCTAAGGGTTAATCATAGATTATCAAATGATCTTATTTCATATCCATTCTACTGGCAAACGGTCACAAAATAAATGTTATAATCCTACACAAAGTATATCGTGTAAAATTAGTCCAGTATGGTGTATAAAATATGAAGCTTTAACCATTTCGCTGCCACGTAATGTCGATTACTACGATTTTCAGTTTTTAATTTGCTTCCGTTTTCTTTAAAAAAAAACACCACATAATAACTAACAGCATCAAATAGCTTCGATCCTGATAAGACCCCGAATTAATTGACGTCTCATTTGGATTGCAATTGTTTCGTAAGTAATAACAGATTTGCTGCTGGCAGTGAAAGAGTTAAAGTAATATAAGTATGGTTAGGTTAACAGTAATATTGAGCCACTTAAAGGACAGGGGGACCAAACGAAGTTTATTATTTTCAAACAGTGTAGAACCAGATCAGACGTCGTGTCAAAGAAGTGACATCTGATAGGGATACTGTTTGATAGTTTCAGGCCTTTTAGTTGAGTCTGAGTTCGTTCTCAAGCTTTTGATTGGTCAGATTTGAGTTCTCAAAGGCTCAAATCTGACCAATCAAAAACTTGAGAACGAACTCAGACTCAACTAAAAGTTTTTTAAGTATGGACCCAGATGTTGATTGATATATGGTTAACCCATTACCTCATAGGCTATTTTAGATACAACCTCTTTGAATAAATCTACCAAAAAGGAGCATTAACTAGAGAAAAGGAAAAGTTTAAAATTTTGTAGTTTGAAACCATTGGGATAAATAGAGCATTTGCTCCTATAGGAGCAAATGCTCTATTTATCACAATGATTTCACAAAGTGACTTTTCCAGAGTCGTCAAAAGTCGTCAATATGAGGGAATGGGTTAAACATATTGTAGCCTAAAACCTACTGTGAAAATAACGACGGTATATAACGTGTTTAACCCTTTACTCATTGAATAATCATATGAGAAATAATGACGTCATGAATATTAATTAGATTAATTATTATGATAGCATATGGACCCATGATTTTTTGGCCATGGCAGAAACTGCAGAATTGTAACTGTATTATTTAATAAGCAAACAGAGCAGACCCTGATCAGACGGCTGCTATAGGAGAAAAGGGTTAAGGGTCTCAAAATATATTAATGACAAAGGCAATTTCTTCTTCTATTTCATTTGTAAATCCATTTAATCTGTAAATCCAAGTGATTCTTCTATTACATCTGTAAATCCATGTGTTTCTGTATTTGTCTCAGTTTTGTTGGGAATAAAACATGTACAAGTACATGTACTTGCTTGAGAGGTTTTTGATAATGAAATTAGCTTTTGTGGTATTTTTTCTGAAAGAAGAAGATTTTTATCTAAAATTAAATGAACGGATATTCCGTCTTATATAATCAAACTCTGATAGTCTCAAATCAGAAACTGCCAGCCAATGACATGATCAGCTATTAATTGATTGCGTTAAGAGATCAATCATTGTCAACTAGTCATAAAGTAAATTTTCGAAACTTTTGCATGCAATTAAATTGCAAATGCATTATATTAAAACTGCAAGATCAATACATTTTTCGTCTAGCTCTTTGCACGCTAGCGGCGAGTTTGAAATAACCTACGAAAACAGTTTGAACCCAGATTAAACACCGAGAAACTCGATGTATCACCCGAATCCAAACTGTTTGACACGCTGACTGTATTTTTTGGGGGAAAAAGAACACCACGAGACGATTGTAGCAGACGACAATATTACTAAACATGCAAATGTTTAATGATTAACTATGGTGTCAAATGTAGATACCGTATTTGCATGTGATGTCACATAAATCGACCTGGATCTATTGGCCTGTTGTAAAGCATTTATCGGTAATTCAATCTTAAACGCCGTCAATGGTTTGAATGTATCGCTAATGTATCTTTCGCGGACTGTTAACTTTATATGTTGACACCTCAGCACGTTCAAAAAGGCGGCGGTCAAATATTATTGCTTCGTAGTACCTACGAAATCGATTAGGCGCCGAATTTTCAAATGTCGTCTGCTTCTCCTGCAGATGAAGTCTGTATTTTTATCAGAAAATAACCCTACCAGCAAACGAATGAGAAGAAACACAAAATATGAAACTGTTTGAAAAGAAAAAAAACCCAATGTGTTTATTAAATATACATGTACGTGTATACAACAGGCAAATCCACAATCAGTGTCTGTTTTGTTTGCTAATGGAAATACATGTACATAGATACGATTCTACAGTATCTATCTTGGACAAAATACCCAGAAGACAATGATACGGTCTGTGTATATGTATGAATGATTTGCATAAACAAATAGAACTGTCAATTTACCCCCCCCCCCCCCCCCCCCCAAAAAAAAAAAAATAAATAAATAAAAAAATACTACAGTTCACCCCTATAAAACCATCGAATTTTGTACACGGACGCCTAGTCCCAACCCACATCTTTTGCGGTAAAGCACTTCTATAGTTAATCAGAAACAACTTCTGTCACATTTTGCAAACAAGTTAGACCCAGGTCTCATCCAGTGGTAGATCTCATTCTTTCAAGTTTCTGCCTTGGTGAAAAAAATGTCCATATGCCATTATAAAAATCGCGTAATCAATATTCATAATGTTATTAATTCATATATGAATATTCATTAGGTAAAGGGTTAAATTATTTGGTTCTTATCGTTCGTGAAGGCAAATTATAGGCTATTAACCCATTCCCTTATATTGGCGCATTTTGATGCCTCTGCAAAAGTCACCCGTTGAAACCTTTGTGATAAATAGAGCATTTGCTCCTATAGGAGCAAATGCTCTATTTATCACAATGGTTTCAAACTACAAAATTCTAAAATTTTCCTTGTCTCTAGTTAATGCTCTTTTTCGGTAGATTTATTCAAAGAGGTTGGATCTAAAAATAGCCTATGAGGTAATGGGTTAACATGTAACTGTTTTTCTCTTCCAGGCATAGTTGGCTGGGTGAAACGTCGAGCAAACATAGAGGCAAACCGAGGTAAGTTATATGATCCTCATACTATTAATGACCCAGTATATGTACCCTAACTCATATAACGTTGTAAAAAATAATGTCTGCTCAAATTTGGACCTAGTACAAAGTATGACTACTTCCGAATCGTTCAAGCTTTTGAGAAACTATTGCCCGAGTGCCAAACAGCTTGGGTCCTAATGAGACGCAGAGTTACTCGGCGTATCATCTGGATCCAGACTGTTTGCACATTTTATGCGAGTCAGGTTGCGATTGACGAGAGAAGGTTTAATTACCATAGTTACTAAATATTCGGATACCAAAATCTAACATCGCCACTGGTTTGTAAAGTTGAGTAAAACAATGACACAATTTGGCACTTGTTTGATAACGTTAACTATTGACTCCATGAATATTTATGTAAGATATAATGTTTGCATGCATATTAATTAGCTTAATATGTATATTATAGCATAAAAGCAAGACACGTTTTGACTCTGGTACAAACTGTAGTAGACTGTGGTACATTCTTATAAAAATGTTATTGAGAATGGACTCAAATTTAAGCGAAACTAATTTAAATGAATTCTCCAAAAGCTTTGGTTATACCTAGCCAAGCTTTGGTTCCATTTTCCATAAACGTTAACCCAACCCCTGCACCATGTACAGTAAACGGGTGTTAAACGACTATCATATTATTATACTTTAAAGGCAGTTGGTAGTTTAATGCAGGGCATAAGACATGCAGAAAGCTCCCAAATGAATTTTCTGCATTTCTTTTGTCTTGCATTAAGCAACTCTCCTTTTTATGACCATTTTGTAAATCAATACGCGGCCGTTTAGAAAAGGTGTTCTATATCTCTTACAACTTACAACGTATTTTCGTTTGTCCTCTTTTTCACATAGAACATTCCTTAAGAGACAAACCTTAGCTCTATCATAACCATAAAAGCAATAAAAATAGATTGGTTTATCCCAGGATGGGTTTACTCATTGACAGCCCACAAAGAGTATTTCTTCTTTGAATGCCTCTATTCAGTCAATAATGGGCACATAATCACAAAATAACAACAAATAAATACAGAAGCTTCAAAAGTGTATTCAGTGTGTTTTTGTTCATTTCGTATTCACAGAGCGATCAACAACGTTTGAGTGTAATTATAGCCCATAATGAAATACTGTTTGTACTAATTGAAAATCCTAACCAATGAACCTAACGTGTTTATACCCTTTGAATGTAGGTAACGGATGCACTGCCATTTGCAAACAGTGCAGACCCAGACTCTAGGAGCCCTCTGATCTGGGTCTGCACTGTTTGTCATTCAAAAACTTCTAGCAAATTTAACCCTTTTACACCGAATGGACTACCTCGTTATACACTGATGGACTATTCCACTTTAAACATTCAGCAGTCAAGGGGCTAAATATTTGGCAAAGGAGAGCGGGGAATTTTATGTTTGTAAGAGCCGAAATACGAGAAAAATGCACTCTTGGAGCTAAGTCCAAACGGTGTACATACAGACTTGCAGGCGAGTCAGCAGCGCGATGTATTAGCCCTATTCCTACTGCCACACCATGTTTTAGCCCTAACCCTACTGAAAAAGTTCGTCTGCTCAAATTCTAATCTGCTGCCAGTTTTACTTCCGATTCGTTAAAGATTTCGTTAAGCTATTGACTGAGTGCCAAAAATCAGTTTACAAGACGTTGTGCCAGTCAAGCTGAGCTTATCAGGTTAAAGGTCGGGCGTCTTCACTGACAATTCACTATGTTTGTACTGCTAATATGCGGGTCCTTCACCATATACTCCATCAGGCGCGTAGCTAGCGATACGCACTTACGCACGTGCGTAACATCAATCTGAAATATGCAAACATTATTATGGCCAAAATGCCAGCTTTAACCGAAACACTTCAATTGACACTTTTTGGCACCTCTGTAAAAGTCACCTTTTGAAACCATTGTGATAAAAAGAGCATTTGCTCCTATAGGAGCAAATGCTCTATTTATCACAATGGTTTCAAAAGGTGACTGTACAGAGTTTCAAAAAGAAATACTGCTAAATTTTCTCGTACAGTATATTTGGATTCAGCTACGCTACTGTCCATGAATAGTCATGTAAGAAAAAATGACACCATGAATATTAATTAGTAGATTTTAAAATGGCACAAAGGCATGTGCATTTTCGACCATAGTAGAAATTGTAGAATCAGATCTATATTACATGTATTTCATAAGCAAACATAGCAAACCGCCAAACCCTGATCAGACGATACAGGAGCCGTCTGATCTCGGCAATGGCGTAGAAATGCGTATTTGTGGAGTAACGGGTTAATCAGACACTGGTATACACGCTGGTGTAGACGCTGTTAGCAAGGTTAGGTCGCACATACCCCTGGAAGCTTATCGAACTCTTAAACAGTATATAGCGTTATGTTGATGGATGCCCAGCGCTGCAGACTTTATTCAAAGTTTTAAATGACTTGTTCATTTTCAAAGAATGTTGATTGTTGGTTCAGTTTATCATAATCACGTGCTATTTATTGTATGACTAATATATACGCATCATATCATCCGGTTCATGAACTACACTCAAACACTTATCATTATCGATCTTTAAGACGGGTGGCAGCTTAATGCAGGGTGAAACTCACACAAAAAGCTCCTAGAGGACTTTATCCGTGCATTTAGCAGCCACCTGCATACAAAGACAAATTCTTCATTACTAAAATGGCGAAGTATGAAGATTTTGCTGTAGATCTATCTAATCAAGGACATGACAACTGTTCTAGTTTCCGTTAAAAACAGTAACCAGTTGTTATTTTTCTATTTATAACATTGTTGAACATTTCTAAGTATAAAAAGGCAGTTCATCGTTTAAAGTAACAACTCTGTGACAAGTTTCTTTAGTCTCAATTAAATCACGTGACTTATTATCTGTACTTTGTCTTTCAATTAAATATCATCTATCATCTTTCAGTTGTGTTATATTTTAACAATATTTCACGCATCATATGTCAGTCGCTAAACAAGCCGCTCTGTGGAAAATGCCCCATTAACTCTTTTATTCCATAGATACATGTTCACAACTTCATGTGTTCTTATGTAATTATAAAAAACCATCTAATTAATATTTATGATGTCATTTTTAAAGTATGTAGACTCATACAAACCTCTGCGTCATAGACGAAATGTGCGATGGTCAACTGTAGATAAAAGGAATATATGTGTTAATGATTTCCCCATACGTTTTCGCCAATCCTATCTTGTTGGTACTTATTATTTTGTCTCTCCGGGAGGATTCTAATGAGTATATCAAAAATATAGGGTGAGAATGAGAAATATAATAACGATTATAACTCCTCTTATCTCTGGCCTGTGTCTACAATGTTTGTAATGCTCTTGAGTGATTTCATAGAGCTCGTATAATAATAATAGTAATACTAATTATTATTATTATCAATATCAAACATTAATAATAAATATAGTTACATGTATTATTATTATTATTATTATTATTATCTCCGTGTGACGTCAAATTAAGACATATAAAGCATGTCATCCGGATTCAAAGTTTTGGCATAAGTTCTCAAATATTTGCCGCTAGTGTGCAAGAAGATAGATAGTAACTAACATGTATTAGTCGGGGGTAATGTGTTTTTCATGAATATGAAACACAATTGGCGAAATTAACTCATTCTCTACTAGGCTATTTGTAGACCCAACCACTTTGAATGTATCTACCGAAAAGGAGCATTAACTAGAGGAAAGGAAAAATTTAGAATTTTGTAGTTTGAAACCATTGTGATAAATAGAGCATTTGCTCCTATAGGAGCAAATGCTCTATTTATCACGATGGTTTAATAAAGAGACTTTTATAGATGCGCAAAAATGCGTCACTAGGGGATAATGTGTTAAGAGCTTACTTATACTATAAAGAAGCATTTTTTGTAATATTAATATGTTTACACTCTATCAATTTCTGTTTCTTAGGAACAAAGAAACACTCCCCGACCCTAGACAACGAACATTACTTTCCCACCGACAATCGATGCCCTGCAACTGAAGATGTCGAAGAGTTCACACGGCAAAGTCTGCACAGTCGCTTTGTGCCAAAGGTCAAGGTCAAGCCTCCCTCTCAAAAACCAAGTGTAAGCTTCAAGTACTCAAATACAAATAAATCCGAAACTGATACTGTCACTGCCAACACTTCTAGTCGGCTCCATACAAAGCAAGAACAATATGAAAAGGACGCTGTTCAAAATGTTATTCAGTTCTACAGGGATGCCAAAACTACAGGTGAGGCATTTTCACCAGGAGAGTTACTCGGACGCAGAAGCAAAAGTGTGCCGGACTTAAATGCAAAGTACAATCCCGAGCAGCGAAATAAGATCAAGCGTTTGTTGAAGTTTTCCAACAAAGGTTTTCGTAAGTTCAGTAAGTTCGATGAAGACGAAGACGAAGGATATAGTTCCAAAACATCAAGTGCTGAAACCAAGGCCTTGTCAGAAAGTGAAGGAGACGATGGGGAAGATATTTTATTGAGTAGAAAAAGACTGTCAAATAGTATGATAAATCTGTCTGAACTGCCATCAAATTCACATAAAAATGGAGATGAGATAGAATACAGCAAGAAATTTGACACTGAAAAGGATGTGGCAAGTAATGGATCTGAAAATGCGAAAGTGAAATTCTCTTACACCCACCAGCCACCAATACTTCAGATTCCCAATCCGGATATGAAACTTAATCACGGAAAGTTTAGAGTTGAGAAAACAGCGAATAGTGAAGAAGTTCCTTTCTCATATTCGAGGCTGAAACGAGCTAAGGAAATAAACAAAATCTCTAAGATTGATGTTGCTCCTAAGATGCTTCCTGAAAATTCTGTATATGATTTGAACGCGCTACGGGTTGCTACCGACAACCCTAAACCAATGACACTCGTGCTTAGGAAGATATGTATCCAAGATGCTGACCAACACGTGACTGCTGTCATGGACACTAGCACGCATCCTTTGAATGCGTCAGATTCCAATCCACTGTCACGGTCAGGATCCCGAGCAGGGTCTGCTTTGTCACGTTCTGGTTCTGCTATGTCTTCCACGTCGCGTATTGGTTCTTCTAAACCGCGTGTCAATTCTGCTACTTCCCGTTGCAGTGTAACTCCACAGATGGAATTCAAGAACAGAATGCAACAAAAATGTGTAAGAGGTAACAGAGAGTCTATCCAGGACAATGATATAAAACAATTTAAAGAGCCAATGTGGTCTCAAGAATATTCTTTAATGGAGAGACAAGCAACGTCTTACTGTATTGGGGATTTACTGCCTGCTATGGATAAAAACATTTATACAAATCAGTTTGTGAAGGGTAAACTGGGGGTAAAGCACCAAAGTAGAAGATATCATGGTATGGCTCCAGTGCTTACGGATTCTAGTAAAGGGTCTTCAGAGGAAAGTCGAGGAACCAGAGATGATGGGTACTTGCTGTTGCAGAAAGGAATGGACGCTCTCTCGGGAGACACGGAAAAGGTAAGACACTATAGACAAAGTCAACTGTAAAAGACCTGTTTTAATAAGATCTTCTATTGAACTAACAGATTCATGGTCTGTCTAAAAGTTTTATACATCGCGGAAATTAAAATAAACAACAATTAAAAACCCAAAACAAAACATTAATCCGATTCTGACAAAGTACGTGTATTTTTAGTCAGATGAAGCATATTTTATGAAAAATAAACACTTTACAATACTGTCCATATAACGTCTTGAACGTGGAGATTTTTTATAAAAGATAACAATAATATATTTGTAAAGTCGAAATTAAACTAAGGCATAAAACTAGTGAAATTGATTATTACGTATTTAACTCCGTAAACACACATTTTAACCATTTGCAATCAGAGCAGATCCAGATCAGACGGCTCCTGTAGGAGCCGTCTGATCAGGGTATGCTCTGTCTGCTTATAGATCAATACAGATCTCTAATTCTACAGTTTCTTCCGGGGCTAAATGATTCTTTGTTTATATACCATTATAATAGTTATTCTAATTAATATTCACGATGTCATCATTACTTCTTGTACGAATATTCATGAAGTAAAGAGTTAATTGTATCGTCCTTCATGTTCTAGCATACTAACATAACACTGACATAATGTCCATGATCAACGCCGGAAGTACGAAATGGGCATCTTAATCGTTCTACCAGTTAAACTATTCCCTCATATTGATGCCTTTTGACACTTCTGTAAAAGTCACATTTTGAAACCAAATGTGATATATAGAGCATTTGCTCACATGGAGCTCTGTGTATCACAAATGGTTTCAAAACAACACAATTCTTAACGTTTCCTTTTCTCTAATAAATGCATCTTTTCGGTAGATGTATTCAAAGAGGTTGGATCTAAAAATAGACTATGCGGTAATGGGTTTAACCTTTCTATATCGACCACTCAAAAGAAATATGATGGGGTGGGGTAGCTATAGCGCAGGACGAAAGTCAATAGAATCCAGAAAGACTATCATATCCTTACTAGGAAACTATTCTGAGTATTTTCTATGTTGCTATGAGTACGTGCTATGAGAGTATGTTGTTTAGTACGTGCTAAACGTGCTTGCTACGGGCATGTTCTATGATCACGTGCTATGAGTACGTACTCTGAATAAGCGATTTGTATGAACCAATGAGCACACGTGAACTATTCATTTTATTTAGCATGATTTTCATGGTTGTTGTTAGTAACAAAATATATGCAGTAATTTTAACAGAGCACAAAAAATGTGCGTACTCAGATACTAAAATCGTCATTTCTGCACCAAACACTATATTGTAACCACTCTTTAGAATCGTCTCTTCGAGACTCTTTTGAGTGGTCAAAACATAGGGCACGGTGGTCTTTTTTATCTGTATTTGTGGAAACGAAATAATTAGCCCGTGCAACCATTCTACGTTTATGTGAATTCTTTTTTCCAGCTGTCTGCTAGGTCAAATGATGCGGTAACGGGTTTAGTTTTCAAAAAAGGCTTTTTTTATGGGCTATGCTCTTTGCTTCATTTCAGTCATTTGGCTACTTGCTGTAAAAGAAAACAAAAACACACCATTCTCTTATCACCCTGCTGTGCAGTTAAGCCCCTCTATAAACCGGACATTAAAATTGTCTCGCAGAAGATGGCAGCTAAATGCAGGTTGAAATTCACGCAGAAAGCTCCCAATTCTTCATTTCGGTTTAGAGAGGTTTAACTGTGTTTATAAAATATACGCTACAATTCATGAAGAAATATATTTGCAAATACTAAATCAGGTTCTACTCAGGGACAACGTTCCCTATGACGATGTACTCTAAATACAACAGACCCCTCTAAATCGGATTTTCAGTTTAGTATAAATATTGGTCTTAGGGACGGTTGTCAGCTTAATGCAGGGTGAAAGTCGTGCAGAAATCTCCTCTAGGAGCTTTCTGTATGACTTTCACCCTGCATTAAGCAGTCACCTGCATAAAAGTATCTAAATTCTCCTCTACACTAGAATTCCGGGTTAGATGGGATTTACTGTATACATCAAACTGATATTGGAGTGCTGAACAGCTTTGGTTGCAATGGGACTCTGATATGCTTGTGATTTTATTGGATCTATTTCTTATTTCAACTTTTTTAAGTTTAATATAAACAATGAAATAGCTTAACCCTTTACTCCATATAATTACATTTAACATATGTAGGCTACAATGGAGAAGACCCTGATCAGAAAGCTCCTGCAGGGACTGTCTGATCAAGGTATGTTCTGTGTGTTTATGAATATACATATAGATCTGATTCTACAGCTTTTGCATGGCTCAACTTTCTTGTGTTCATATGCCATTATAAAAAATAATCTGATTAATATTCGTGATGTCATTATTTATTACATGAATATTCATGAAGTAAAGGGTTAAATATTGTGAACATCAAACTTATCCATTTTCAAAGCTTTTTTTTCGCATAGCTCGTGTCTATTTCAGTGTCAGTGAAGCTATAATGTGTCTTTTTTTCTTTCAGTTTCATAATAAGAAGAAGACTTTGGTATTTAATGGTTTTATTTTCTTTCACTTTGTCGAAAGGTTTTTGCAGAATGTTGTATATCACTAATGGCACAGTGTTTAGATATATATGCGATTTTAGTGACCACCGGAATATAAATCACGTCTATATAAGTTTTGATTGACACATATGCTTGCAGTGTACAGGAGAATCTCTCTAAAGCCACCACTTAGAGAATATATGTGTTTTACAAGCAAGTGGTTGCTTAATGCAGGACGAAAATATCTGCAGAAAGCTCCTACAGGAGCTTTCTGCATTACTTTCGTCCTGCATTAAACTACATTTTGTACTACCTTCCTTTATGACCAATAGTGGTCGCTTTAGAGGGGTTTTACAGTATGTTAGAATTTAGGAAGATTTGTCATGTACCTTAAACAAACATAATCCTGCACTCGCCAAACTAGTGTAGAAGTTGTATTTAAAGAGTTGACGTCATGGGAAAATGGGCATCCTTTTATATGTGTGTGTATGTGTGTTTGTTAATCATAAAAAAACAACACTCAGCCTTTACACTTTTGAATCACCAGTCAAAATAAGGATTGTCTTTGGTAAGAATTAAATCCTTTTAAGGTAGAAATAAATAGTTTGACCTTCAAGTCTGACCTAGAAATTCACAGTATTGTTTTGGTAACTATCACCTTTCAGAATACATGTAATTGGAGCTGGGTCTACAGAGAGCATTCTGAATGACCAGGACCAATGGAATTATCCACATATCATTGATTACGATTATAGACTCTAACAACAGGAAATACTCTATGAAGCGAGCACTCAAAATTAATTATAAATATGTAATATATTAAATACGTACGGTAGCATGATGCAGGGCGCAATAATGGTTGCTTAATGCAGAATTAAAGTAGTGCAGAAAGCTCATTTGGGAGCTTTCTGCATTTATTTCAGTCATTAAGTTACCTTCTGTATTTAAAATGCTATATTTCTTTATTTAATGATTAATTATTATACACGTATTATAATTTTATTATACACGTATTGGATTAAGTTAATTGTTTTATTGACCATTACTGACCCCCTCCCACATAAGTAAAGGGCCGTTTATTAGAATGGGTGCGTTTATTGGACCGATACTGTGGTAATTTATAATTAATATTGTCATTACGCCACTAGTTGTTTTCATTCAAGGACTGATGTTTTTTAGTCTCGTTACGATCGAAATTGTTTCACATTAACCCCAACCCCACTGTAAAACTAGATACCTTCCCATATTTGTATCTGGTGCAGTTTGATCAAGCTTTTGAGTAACTATTGACCAAACTCAGTGTCTCAACAGAATCCAATCTGTTTGCCAATGCGACTCGGGGCGTGTTTGGTAGAATTAGAGTTAACTTTGATAGTGTACAGTAAAACCCCGCTAATGCGACCACTGAATGAATAAACTTAGGTATCTTTATAAACAGGTGGTTACTTAATGCAGGTTAAAAGTAATACAGAAAGCTCCTCTAGGAGCTTTCTGTATTACTTTTGTCCTGCATTACGCTACCACCTGCATCTAGCACCTAGAATTATACCTCTTGTATTTTGCGGGCGTAAACTACTTGTAATTGACAGCAATGACTTGGACACCAATAGACAACAACATTTTTGAACTTATACACGTAGCGCACACAGAGCTAAAATATATGTTTAATTATATAGTTTAATTACTGAGTCTGTACCTTTTAGTTACCTCATAGAAATGCCCTTTGATGACTTTGCAAACAAAGTAGACCCAGGTCAGACGGTTCTTTTAAGAGCCGTTTGATCAGGGTCTTCTGTATTTGTTTATGAACTAATATAGGGATTTTTACTAAATAATGCAGTTTATTTCATAACCATTATTTTGGAACAGCAGTATTATTTACTATTTGAATGCAATATGGAATATTGTTTTCGAATCTGATAGTTCCTTTATCTATACTTACACTATCTGGTACCTTAATTAAATAGTCAAATCTGTTTTCGCTTTGCACTATCTGTTTTTGTTATATACCCAATGTTGCTGTGCTTATTGCCTATGCTGTGTTTTGTTGTCTTTCTAAACAATTTAACACCCAATCCAAAACCTTGTTACCCTGGAAGCATATAAATAACAAATTGAATGCATGTTTTAGGGTCTGTGGAATTGGAGGAAAATGTATTAAAATTGGTTTTAGTGTATCGCTTTTTCTTTCATTTTTAACCCTCTACTCCCTATATATATATTCGCATATTAACGTTTATGAAAATATTGTAGACCCAGATTAGACGGCTCCTGTAGGAGCTGTCTAATCAGGGTCTGTTCTGTTTGATTATTGAATAATATAGATCGGATTCTACAGTTTCTGCCTTGGCCAAATTCCTTGTATTTATGAGCAACTATAAAAATTATTAACCCTTCTCTTGCTGAATTTTAAAATACATATTTCCTTCTTTATCCATGCCCTGTTGTATAATTACATATATCTTCACTGTGTACAAGTATTTCGCTGTGCAATCACTGCTGTGGAGTGCATTGGTTGCACAATCAACTTGTAAATAGTGCAGACCCTGATGAGACAGCTCCTGCAGGAGCTGTCTCATCTGGGTCTTCACTATTTACAGGTAGGTATATTGACGTGAATAGCAAGCGAAGGGTTAAGTATTCATACAGTCATCGTTTATCGTGGAGGAAAGGGTTAATTTGGAAAGTTAACTTCACTATACATTCATATGCTTCCATATACTACTAAACTTCTCTTTAAAGTATTAGGCCAACACTCAAAAAAACCCGAAAAAAACTCTATATGTATATATTCGTTATTGTTCGTAAAATTATGCATCGGATAATCTGAGTGAACTCTGTTCGTAAGAATTTCACCGAGAATATCCAATGAGCATTACGTGCACGTATGAATTTATACCAGTTGTTTTGTATAAAAGGGTTACTTTGATTGTGGGTCGAGATACTTTAACCCATTTGCTCCCACGGTCCCATATATGGGACATATGCAAACAGTGTAGACTCTGATCAGACGCCGCATATGATCAGAGTATACACTGTTTGCTGATAGGAAATTCAATATAAAACAAAACAAAAATAAAAATTTAGACCAGACATCCCTTAGATAAAAAAAAATAGACTAATCCAATATATAAGCATGGAAGAATCCACTGGGAGCAAATGGGTTAATCGTGTAATACCTATGTATAACATGATACGTATATATTCTCCAGCCTTCACTTGGACCTCCGCCTTTCCGACCTACCCCTGCTCGCCAGCCTCTAGCTCGTAATGTCAAAGTAGTCGTCCGACATCCAGATCTCCCAAGATCAGTATGTATTGTCTAATTGTAGTAAGCTTATAACAATCCTTTATCTGACAAATGGTAGAGTCCAGATTGAAAAATATGTGTGAAATTGTTCTGCCACATTATGCAAAAAACCCTCTTGCGTTTTGACATGGATAATTTCATTAAAACATTTAGGAGTTCGTACTTATATGAAAATTGGTGGTTGCACTTAAAAGCTATTCCAGGATATTGCCCATGGCACAAAGTATCCCGATTATTGAAAGGTACATCGAACTGACCCCCTACACGTTAGTAAAACACGGAAGTTAACTTCGATGGTCAACGTAATCTATTGTAAAGGCGTGCGTTTATACGAAGTAACGGGTTAAACGATATATGGAACCAAAGGCAAATGCCTATATCGGGGTGGATTAGTTTGGTGGGATTTTGACAAGTTTTGGAGAAGTACTTCAGTTCGATGACAGTTGGACTTTTGTATTTGTATAATACATTTTGTATATAATTTAAACTCAATTATTCGGCAATATCCTGGAATAGACCCCACAGCTATAACCGCAATATCTCGGAATGAGTGTATACTTAAATACCAATGGAGGCAATGTCAAAGGTATTCCAATTCATTCCGTGGTGTGGGGAGCTATTCTAGGATATTGCCAAATATTTTCACGAACCTTATTTTTTAACTAATGCGCTGTCGTAGAAAACGGCAATAGATAGCACGGGTTCATGCGTACTCGCACGAAATATCGTATTGTGTCATTTGAAACAGCTCAGCTATTTTGTAATAATGAAGTTAGCCCAGAATCTGACCAATCATATATACTTGAAAATGATCTCAGACTCAGACGATTTATAACCTTGGGCCCAGTCGGTCCAAAAAAAAACAACTGAGACTAGCATATGCATAATAATTGCTGCGGACTGAGACTATATATGCACACTAATGCTGCGGACTAAGATAGCATGTTGAAAATGGAAACAGTCTTAAAACCTGGCCATCTAGAGTAAAACTTTTTTAACTGTATCTATCATGCATGTTAGTGTACTTACTTAATGGATCGTGCAATCCAGTCAAAACAGCAACAGCAAACATTAGCATCTTAATCACAGTAATCCGGGGGAATTCCTGCATAACTTACTTTATTTGAGTACACACACGCTAGTGCTGATCAATGAGTAGCACGTGACTTTCCACACCAGATCGGGATAAACGTGCAGCACGGACTGTTTTAATTGGTTACACCCATTCATTCATTCATTGATCATAGTTTATACAAATTCACTAAAGTGAAATAATGCTGATCCAAATGTCTGATACTTTCTATATATTTTATTAGCTATTATCCGACCTTTGAATACAGACTTTAGCGAAGAAGTTGAGAAATTGAGAATTCATAAATTTACCATATTTTATATCAATTCTCTGAGCCATAGTAATTTATCGTTCATGTTACCGTAGCTCTTCTGTAAAACCATGTTTTTGCTTGTGTATGTTTATGTGATCTTGCTCTAAGCATACAAATGTATGTGTTACGCAATAAAGAATTTAATTGAACTGAATATATGAGGCAAAGTGTTAAATGAACGTTCCTTGTATATACTTTGTAATAACAGGTTGAACAGAAACGAAATTCCGCCCATCTGGTCAATTAAAACGGTTGTTAATTTGGGGAAAAACACGCATATATGATAATACATAGCATGTATCAAAACTCAAAATCAGTACGCAAACAGGGGAAATTCTGGTTACATTTTTTTGTCTTTAGTTTATAGATATAGACCTTCCTTAACTACTTCACTTCCATGTATACTGCCGTCCAAAAATGTGTCGTCTGCTTCAGTTTTCGTCCTTACAGTGCGGAAAAACGAGTCACTAATGTCCTTTGCAAACAGTGCAGACCCATATGAGAGGACTCCTAGAGGAACCCTCTCATCAGGGTATGCACTGTTTGTCATATTACACGTTTCTTTAGTATATCCCTAAATATTCACCATAATCTTGACCTTCTTGGATTTTGGAATAGTCCATTTAAAAATTCATCGTTGTAAGGGTTAAACACATACTCACAGTATCAAACACAGTTTGGATCCTGATGAGACACTGAGTTGCTCAACGTCTCGTCGTTTCAGAGGTGATCACAGGTTTGCTATTGGTAGTAAAATTGTTTAACTCATGAAGGCTATATTCCTTCTTCTTTCTTCTTAAACCAAACTTTGAGCAAACCTTTTAAATGCACATAAAGTTTAAATTCATTGTCATTTCATACACGGCAATACTACAATGAAATAAATGAAATGTACATGTGAGCAACAGATAAAGGTGCCTACTCAAATACTTAAATCGTCATTTCTCCGCCAAACCATGTATTGTGGCCACTCTTTAGAATCGTCTCTTCAAGCTCTTCGAGACGATTCTAAAGAGTGGTCACAACAAAGGTTTGGTGGAGTTATTTTTGAAAATGTTTTAACTCATTCCCTCCTAGACTCTTTTTAGACCCAACCTCTTTGAATTAATCCACCGAAAAGGAGCGTTAAAGGGGATGTCCCTACATTTGACGCGTTTCATAAACACTTCAAATATACAAAACTCATTTATTTATATGCTGAAAAGTAGTATATCGCAAAAAGCCCCATCCAATTACCGTTTATAATGACAAAACATCCATGTGTTTGATATCGCCGATCCCGGTTTTACTGCCCGAAGTTTCAGTTTTATTCGGGTTGGGTTTTAGTTTCGTAACTGTTCGCCCTATTCGCGATTCTCCGACCACTTCCGAGAAAGCTATTACGTAAACAATGGAGGGATCGGGTGATCATCGGCAAAACGCGGAATAATTTAACGGAAAGGGCCGATAATATTGTGTTGTAGAACAAAAATTATCAGTATTGATGAAATCGGTTTATTTGTATCACAGGGGCATTTTTCGATATAAGTTCAAATTGGGAACCTTCATAATAATGATAGAGCATAACAAATATCAAGTTTTAAGATATTATTGAAAATATGCGATCATTGTAGGGACAAAAGGAAAACATTAGAACTGTGTAGTTTTAAAACAATTGTGACAAATAGAGCATTTGCTCCTATGGAGCAAATGCTCTATTTATCACAATGGTTTCAAAATGTGACTTTTACAAAAGCGCGAAAATGCGTCACTAGGAGGGAATGTATTTACGCATCATATCTGAACCACTGTCTGAATTTACGCATCTTATCTCTGTCCATTATCCCCGTTCTCGTCACCATGGTCTGCTGCAGTTAACTCTTAGCCTGGTAGAGACCCGTTAATTATTACGCTTTGAAGACAGTAGATCCAGACCAAACAGATCCTTTAGCAGTTCTCTGGTAAACTCAACTCTGTTTGCTTCTCAAATAGTATAGATCTGATCTGATTCTACAGTTTCTGCCATGATCAGTATTCCCTTCTTCATAATTCCAAATCAGCTAATTAATATCCATACAGATAGTAAAACCCCACTAATGCGACCACCTAAAAGAGGTATAATTCTGGGTGCTAGATGCAGGTGGTAGCTTAATGCATGACCAAAGTAATGCAGAAAGCTCCTAGAGGAGCTTTCTGCATTAATTGTATCCTGCATTAAGCAACCACCTGCTTATAAAGACACCCATGTTTATTCAATAAGTGTTCGCATTCGAGGGGCTCTGCTGTATTATTCCTTACATGAATCAGGTAACAAGTAAACGACATCCTATTCAATTATAGACAGGATGGTTACAGTCAGGATCACGATAAGAAGCAGAGTAAAGTGAAACTTGTGTCAACGCCTTTTCACCCCTTTTTGAATAGTGTAGACCCAGATCAGATAGCGCCTGTAAGAACCATCTGATCACGGTCTACTCTGTTTGCTTACGGCATGATACAGATATGACTCTACAGTTTTTGTCAAAGCAAAAAACTTCCCCTGTAAATGTAACAAAATAAAAATTCAGCTAATAAATATCCATGATGTCAATATTTTTACATGAATATCAAACAGGGAAAAGGTTGACACTTTCGCCGCCGTAGGCGTACCCGTGACGACCTTACCGTGATGACCTTTGCAAACAATTTGGACCCAGATGAGACGCCGGGTAACTCGGCGTCTCATCATGATCCAGACTGTTTGACACCTTAATTATGTTTGTTAAAATCAATTTGAAGACAGCTCTCCAGTTTGATACCTGAAGCAGACGATACTCTTAGCAGAAGAAATTATTTGGCGGCGAAGGTTTAAGCGACCATTTATTGAACACAGGAGTCTTAAAAAGCGGGTGGTTGCTTAATGCAGGGCTAAAGTAACACGGAAAGCTCCAATTTGAGCTTTCTGCATTACGTTCGATCTGCATTAAACCACCGGCTGTCTTATAGACCCACATTTTGAACTCTTTTCAATGGCTACTTTAACCCTTTCCCTCATATTGACGACTTTTGACGACTTTGTAAAAGTCACTTTGTAAAAAGTCACTCCTATAGGAGCAAATGCTCTATTTATGACAACGGTTTCAAACTACAAAATTCTAAAAGTTTCCTTTTCTCTACTTAATGTTCCTTTTTGGTAGATTTATTCAAAGAGGTTGTATCTAAAAATAGCCCATGAGGTAATGGGTTAAGAAAGATTCTATTGTAGTTTGGTATCTTATTTGGATCCATTCTGTCAACCATGCTAGGATTAGTATAAAAAGGTTAAAAAATTAAAGTCCAAAGTTTAACAAAAATAATAAAACAAACTCTAAGATAGCTACTGGGCAATTTTAAATAGTTCTGCGTTCCTTGGCAATGGGGATATTATTAAGGATAAGAGAAAATCCCCTTTGCATGTCAAACTGCAGTAGGCTACAGCATTGTGTTTGGCATGAACTAAAGACGATTTAAGTGCAACTCATTCCTTGATATAAGTCCAGATCTGACAACTTAATACATGCATTGTAAAGTTGCACACCGGTTCAGACTACCTTAAGCCTGCAATTCCATTTAGTCTAGCTATACCTTAACCTTTATATTGCTTCAGCATATTCTCGGCGACAAAAATATGATATTCCTTATACAGTGGAACCTGTCTTAAGCAGCCATCAAAGAGAGGTCTAATTATGGGTTATAAAGCAGGTGGTAGCTTAATGCAGGTCAAAAGTAATACAGAAAGCTCCTATAGGAGCTTTCTGTATTACTTTTGCCCTGCATTAAGCAACCACCAGCTTTTAAGACGTCTATGTTAAATAAACGAATGTCCGCTTAAGACAGGTTATGCTGTAATTCAATTATTATATCAACGCTTATCATGTCCATTTTTTTATATGATTTAAGTCGTACTTGTCTCTGATTGGTTCAAACGTTTGAGAAACTATTTATCCGATTGTCAAACAGCTTGAATCCAGGTGAAAGTTCATCCTAACTGTTTGCACATGCCAGTCAAATCGCACTTTGTATGATGAGGGTTAAGTTTTTCTCCATTTGTTTCATAAAAAAGGATCAGGGTTTCAAACCATTTGGGTCCTGTTGACACAATGCATAAATCAATTTACCCGAAGCGTCATAAAGGAGAACTCTCAATCTGCATTGGAATAAGTAGTTAAGATATAGACAGTATGTCGCATTTCCGTGTTCAAACTGGAATATCTACTGATATTTTGAGAACTGAAGTAAATAACAGTACTTATTAAATTAGTAAGAGTTGGAACCATAGATAAGAATATTGACAAAGCGTGGGAATTTAAATGAGCAGCTGGTAGCTTAATGCAGGAAGAAAGTAATCCAGAAAGCTCCTATGGGAGCTTTCTGGATTACTGTCGTCCTGCATTAAACGACTACCAGCCTTTACGAACCAGAATTAAAATTGGTGGTGGATACAAAGAAGCTTTACTGTACATTTTATTAGTTCCATTATTTCATTGGAGGAATGCTAGTGAATGAAACTCCCATCTTATATTAACTTTAAAGTACACCAGTTTTAAAATATTCTTTTTCGTTAAAACAAGTCTACTAATGACGTAGTTATATCATATTTTCTCTTTCTTTTGCCATCACGTTCTCCTTATTTTTCTTATTCCAATGAAATCAATCAGTTTCTTAACTCTTTGTACGCTAAGTAATTGTTGTCAGCTAAATCTGGTCCCTGCTTCACGTCTCAGTGATTATTCCTTTCGTTTCCCTTAAAAAATACAGTCTGGGTGTCAAATTGTTTGGATCTTGATCAGATGCCGAGTCACTCAACGTTTCGTCTGGATCCAAACTGTTTGCACGGGTTATCACCAATTTGTTACAAGCTTGCAAAGAGTTAAAAACATTGAATTCTATGTAATGGTGCAGCTGCTTTTATATATATTATGTCATTACTTCAACTAAATCTTATTTCAAAGACATACGCACATGTTCATTTCATATTAATCTTATTTCAGAGTCCAGTACATGGCAAGGGACACTACTCCCCACTTAGATTTAACTCTGAAAAAGGGTGAGTATATAATTATTTTAACCCCCACAATGCTGAAATTTCAAATGTACTATTCCAAAGTCAAGTTTATGGTGAATATCTAGGGATTCTTCCTAATGAAAAGTGTAACATGACAAACAGTGCAGACCCTGATGAGAGGGCTCCTAGTGGAGCCCTCTCATCTGCGTCTACTCTGTTTGCAAAGTAAATTAGTGACTTGTTTCCCGCATTGTAAGGGTTAAACCCCATCTTTTCAAGTCTTTGCAGAGTAGACGCAGATCAGCAAGCTCATGTAGGAGCTGTTGGGTCAGGGTCTGTTCTGTTTGCGCACGTGTTACTGACCTGGTTCTCTATCGTTTGCCATGGAACATATTTTTAGTTATATTTTAACCCTTTCCCTGTTGCATATTCATGAAAGAAATAATGATGTCATGAATATTTATTAGCTGATTATCTATAACGGCATAAGTAAACAGGATGTTTATACTGGTTGGAACTGTAAAACCAAACAGAGCAGACACAGATGAGACAACTCTGATTTGGGTCAACTCTGTTTGCAAAAGTGTGAAAAGGCATTCATATAAGGGAAAGGATACGTAATGGGTGGAATCTTGTTTGAATATTCATAAAGTAAAATAAATAAATTATTTCTTTCAATGTCCTTTGAATCCCAGGATGGGGTGCGGGAGGGGCGGGGTGGGGAAAGACAAGTAAAAGTACATGTAATTAGTATTGCATTAACCCATTACCTCATAGGTTATTTTTAGATTCCACTACTTTGAATAAATCTACCGAAAAGGAGCATTAATTAGAGAAAATGAAATTTTTAGAATTTTGTAGTTTGAAACCATTGTGATAAATAGAGCATTTGCTCCTATAGGAGCAAATGATCTATTTATTACAATGGTTTCAATAGGTGATTTTTACAGAGGCATAGAAACACATATTTATGGAGGAAAGGGTTAAGTTTACCTTAATTATCTTAAATGTTCAGACAGAAATAAAAGTTAAACCCAGATCAAACTTCAGAAGCAGTTTAATTAGGGTCTACACCGTTTACTACTAAATTAACTAAGAAGCTGATACATCAGTGACCAAATGGTTATCAGCCAAAGATTGTTCAACATCAAAAGTAACCAAATTGATGAATATTCTGACTCAAACCTGAGCTGCTTGTGAATGAACTCAGAGGTTGTATAACCATCAGGTCTGACCTGCAAATGATCTGCTTGTGGTAAATAGGGTGTACAGCTATTAACCCATTACCTCATAGGCTATTTTTAGATCCACCTCTTTGGATGCATCTACCGAAAAGGAGCATTAACTAGAGAAAAGGAATTTTTTAGAAGTTTGTAATTTGAAACCATTGTGATAAATAGAGCATTTGCTCCTATAGGAGCAAATGCTCTATTTATCACAATGGTTTCAACAGGTGACTTTTACAGAGGTGTAGAAATGCCTATTTATGGAGGAAAGGGTTAAGTGGTCATTCATTTTTTTAACATAGTTCTAAGTCTTAAAAAGCAGGTGCTTGCTTAATGCAGGGCAGCTTTCTGCATTACTTTTCACCTGCATTTAGCTACCATCTGCCTTACAGACCCACAATTAGACTTTTTAATAATACTTGGTTATTTCATAATTGGTATTTAAACAAAGTATTGAATTAATAAGCAGTTGAGTATTTAAATGTCTGCCGATGCATAATCCAAAACAAAATCAGTCGAGAAACCATTGAGGGCATTCAGCATTACTTGTGTCAAAAATTAGTCTACCTTACTACATGCGTCCAAGACCAACAAAACTTCCTTTGGACTGGTCATTATAGTGATATTTTACCATATTTATTCTTATTGTTCAGCCCAAGGCCAATGATGCAGAGCCCAGAGAAGGAAACTCAGCGGAAACTAAAGGAGGCGTTCACCAAGTTTTACCAGAACAGACCCAAGGAAATAGGAAAAGAGTTCAGGCGAATGCAAACAATGTGGAATGGATGATGAGTCTGAGTTTGTTCTCAAGCTTTTGATTGGTCAGATTTGAGTTCTCAAGCTTTTGATTGGTCATATTTGAGCCAAAGACTCAAATCTGACCAATCAATAACTTGAGAACGAACCGAGATTCAACTAGATGTTTTTATAAGCATGGATACTGGACTCCAGACAGATATGATGTCTAGGATATTTAAATTTGAACCCAAGGATGCACATAAGAAGTACAGTAAAACCTCTCTATAACGACCACTAAATTGTGTCAATTAGTTGATATTTAGGGCAGGTGGCTGCTTAAAGCAAGGGGAAAGTATACCTCCACCTTGCTTTAAGTAGCCACCTGCCTTTAACACAAAATATTTGATGTAATTTAGTGGTCGCTATAGAGAGGTTTTACTGTATAATAAGAAAAAATAACTAACCATTCCCTTGCTGTTTACATCAATATACCTACCTGTAAATATTGAAGACCCTGATGAGACGGCTCCTGCAGGATCTGTCTCATCAGGGTCAGCACTATTTACAAGTTGATTGTTCAATCAGTGCACTCCACACCAGTGATTGCACAGAGAAATATTTGTAGACAGTGAAGATATATGTAATTATACAACGGAGAATGTATTTTAAAAATTCAGCAAGAGAAGGGTTTAAATATTTTTTATATTTGTCTGCCGAACCCAGTTCTACAGGAACCGTTCTACATGGTCTGCTCTGTTTGCTAATAAATGACATGATATAGATGTGATTCTGCAGTTTCTGCTTTGGAAAAAAATCATGTGTTATGACTTTGTAAAAATTAATCTAATATATATTCATGACATCATAATTCCTTTCATGAATACTCATGGAGTTAACCCTTTCCCTCATTTTTACGCATTTGCAAACAGAGTAGACCCAGATCAGACGGCTCCTAGAGGAGCCGTCTAATCAGGGTCTACTCTGTTTGCTAATAGAATTTGATAGATCTGGTTCTTTAGATTCAAAAATGTCTACAATGCTCCACCTTCAAGATTTCTCTATAACTATTTTGTTAATGAATATTCAGTAGGTATTGAAATGTGGCCTAAATACAGAACAGGGAAAGGGTTAAGGGTGAAAGACCAACAATCAAACTCATTTATAAAGGTTTGACGCTATACAAATGTTGGAGCACAATAACACTCTACTCCATGAATATTCATGTAAGAAATAATGACTATGAATATCAATTAGCAGAATTTTTATTATAGCATCATGAACAAGAGAAGTTTTACCATAGCAGTAGCAGTTTACCACAGCAGTTTTATAAGCAAATAGCAAACAGGAGTAGTCAAATCTGCATCTACTGCAATTGAAAAGAAACAAAAAAATGTCTAAAGAGTTATCTCCCTTAGTGTCATTAATTTTTGCAAGTACCGATACAGTGCTAATGTTGAATCAGTGGTGCCTTTTGCAAACAGACTAGTTCAAAACAAGACACCAGGTAACTTGTCATCTGAGGTCTAAACGGTAGAATCTGTCTTAAGCAACCATTACCTCATAGGCTATTTTTAGACCCAAACACTTTGAATAAATTCTACCGAAAAGGAGCATTAACTAGAGAAAAGGAAAAGTTTAGAATTTTGTTGTTCGCTCCTATAGGAGCAAATGCTCTATTATCACAATGGTTTCAACAAGTGATTTTTACAGAGGCATATTTACGGAGGAAAGGGTTAAGCAACCATTCATATATTGAAAAAGAAGTTGGATGCTTACTGCAGGGCAAAATAAATGCAGAAAGCTCTTACATACCCTTCATTAGACCTCTTTTTGATGACCGCTTAAGACAGGTTCTACTGTACATATATTTTTACAGAAACAGACTTAACCCTTTACTCCATAAATACGCCTTTTCAAACAGAGTAGATCCAGATTAGACAGCTCCTATGTAGCCATTTGATCAGGGTCTGCTCTGTTTGCTTATGAAATTATATAGATCGATTTCTACTCTTTCTGCTATGGTCACAAATTACAGTGTCAATGTGCTATTATAACAAATTAATCTAATTAATATTCATGATGTCATTATTTCTAAATCTTACATGAAAACTAATAGAGGAAAGGGTTAAGGTCAATTTTTTTTTTAAATGACAGCAGATAAAAATTAGCTCTGTTAAAATATGACTGAACAGGCATTGAACTTGTAGTCTATAATTTGTTTGTTAACAGTCTAGATGGGAATTGACTCTTGTTTCATTCACCCTTCCTCTAATGAACATCTATCTATGAATTGATCATTTCATCAATATTAATTCACTTACTTTTATAATGTAAAATTTATAAGGGAATTTTTGGCTTAGACTTAAAAACTGAAGGATCAGGTCTGTATAATTCCATAAGCAAAAAGAGCAGACCCTGATCAGATTGCCCCTACACAAGTTGTCTGATCTGGGTCTACCCTGTTCGCAAAGGCGTGAAAAGGTGTTTATATAAAGTATTCAGCTTAAACCTTTACGCCATGAATATTTATGTAAGAAATTATGACATCGTAAATATTAATTAGATTATTTTCTATAATTGCTTATGAACACTAGACATTTTGGCTCAGGCAGAAACTGTAGAAATAGATATATATCATACCATAAGCAAACAGAGCAGACCCTGATCAGACGGCTCCTGCAGGAGCCGTCTGATCTGGGTCTACTCTGTTTGCAAAGGTGTAGAAAGTCGTGATTATGAAGCCAAGGGATAACAAACCAGTAGAGTGGAGATGGGGATTCCTATTATTCAGGATATGTACAGTGCTTCTGTACAAGTCTCCACATTTGCAAGTTGATTACAATTTGAAGATATTCCTACTTTACTATCAGTCTTTGAATTGCTTGTGATATATGTATTCCTTCAAAGTTCAATCATGGCCTGTGATTTTTATAAATTCAAGAAAGTATATTATATCATCTAATGAATAAATTCTATGTGCCTATTAACTGTTTATACAAAAATGTCAAGTGCTATTTATGTTTGTTAAAAGTATATATGTATTATTTATATAACATTATATCCTCTCTGTTACTGGTTTAGGTTTTCTATTAAATTCATAGAATAAATGAAAAAAATCTATTCATTTTTTATCTTTTTATTTGTCTGACTAAATATATTTTAACAAAACTGCAAATAAAACAGTAATTTCTTTCTGAACCAAATATGTTTGTAAAACATGTATGCCCCATCCTAACAACGGTATCTGGCCTATAATTATGACACTTCACCTTGAAGTGTGACCTTGACCTTGAAACGTCATCACTCAAATGTTGCAGCTTCATTAGATGAGTAAGCATGTCAGATATGAAGTCTATATCTCTATTAATTCAAATGTTATGGCTGAAGTTTACTCTGATCTGGGGGGCATCAAAAAATATTGAATCAATATTCATGGTGTTAGTTATTTCTTAACCCTTTCCCTCATATAAACATGTTTTCACGCATTTGCAAACAGAGTAGACCCAGATCAGACGGCTCCTAGAGGAGTCGTCTGATCAGGGTATGCTCTGTTTGCTAATAGAATTGGATAGATCTGTTTCTTTGCTTTCTAAAATGTCTACAATGTTCCACCTTCCATATTTCTTTGTAGCTATTTTGCTAATGCCCCCCAATGCAGTAGGTATTGAAATTTGGAATAAACATAGAACAGAGAAAGGGTTAATACATAATATTCATGGAGTAAAGGCAGATATTGCAGTTTGAATTTGCAAAATAACATTGTGAATTTCAATCATGACACAAGCAAGCATGCTAAAATAGAACTATTACCACATGAAATTCTATAATAAAATCTAAGGTTTTATAATAATATACATATAAATATTTGGCTCTATTACTTTTGTACGGACAAAACTCTGGGAAAACTACAAAATGTAGTAAAAAACTCGCAGCTGATTATCTAGGTTGTGTGTTAGATTCCAACCAGATTTTTGTGCCCTTGATCTTTTGCCGAGACAAAATCAAAGGAGTCAAATATTGATATGCAGATAGTTATAAAGTCTTATATAATACGTAATAATCAAATTTAAAGAATTTTAATATTTTAGCTTACTTACACATTTCTTGTATAAAATTTCTTTTAGTCATTTTTCAACATCAAACTCCGATGTCTGCCTTTAATGTAGGACAAATGTTAATCCTTCGCTTGCTGAATTTTAAAATACATTTCCCCTTCTTTACCCATGCCCTGTTGTATAATTACATATCTCTTCACTGTGTACAAGTATTGCGCTGTGCAACCACTGCTGTGGAGTGCACTGGTTGCACAATCAACTTGTAAATAGTGCAGACCCTGATGAGACAGCTCCTGCAGGAGCTGTCTCATCTGGGTCTTCACTATTTACAGGTAGGTATATTGACGCGATTAGCAAGCGAAGGGTTAAGCAGAAAAAGTGTTTATTTATTCAGTACAGTAGAGCCCCTCTAATGTAACCACTTCATGAATAGAAACTGGTGTCTTTAAAAGCAGGTGATTGCTTAATCCTGTTGGAGCTTTCTGCATAACTATCATATTGCATTTAGCAACAACCTGGCGTTAAGATGCAGAATTATGAATCTTTCAGGTGGTCACTTTAGAGAAGTTTTACAGTAGCTGCTGAAGAGATATCTATTCTGTACACAGACCATTCGCAAAGCATGTTAAAACTTCAATTGGACACTAGGTAGCATTTGCAAAATATTACCAAACCTGACAAACAATAAAGTTTCTTTAACCCTTTACTCCATAAATACTCTTTTCTAGCTCCTGTAGGAGCAGTCTCATCAGGGTCTGCTCTGCTTGCTTATGATACAACAGGATGTTTTGCCCATGCTAATACTTTTAACTGTAGAATCAGATCTACATATTTCCTTAAGCAAACAGAGAAGACCCTGATCAGACAGATCCAAAAGGAGCCGTCTGATCTGGATATAGTCTGTTTGCAAAGACATTAAAAAGCACATCTATGCAGTACTGGGTTAATTGGAGTTCACAATTCAATGTCACCAAATAACTGAGCTAGTAAGATCACACAGTTTCCACCTGAGACAATCTGTCGATGAGCTGCTCAACTGACACCATCTCTGTAGTATTACTAGCACTGTGTATAAGCTCATACAGCCCTGTTCCTTCTATGGTCTGAAAACATAATAATACAAAAACGGATTTAACCCTTTCCTCCGTGGGCTATTTTTAGACCAAACCTTTTTGAATGAATCTTCCCAAAAGGAGCATTTACTAGAGAAAAGTAAAATTTTAGAATTTTGTAGTTTGAAACCATTGTGATAAATAGAGCATTTGCTCCTATAGGAGCAAATGCTCTATTTATCACAATGGTTTCAAGAAGTGGTTATTACAGAGGCGTAGAAAAGGCGTATTTATGGAGGAAAGGGTTAAACCTTTACCTGTTCTGTATGTACTCCAAATTTCAATACCTACTGAATATTCATGGACAAAATAGTTATAATGAATATGGAAGGTGAAAACTAAACTAAACAAACAGATCCATCAAATTCCATCAGCAAACAGAGCAGACCCTGATCAGATGGCTCCTATTAGGAGCTGTCTGATCTGTGTCTACTCTGTTTGCAGATGCATGAAAAAGCATTTATATGAAGGAAAGGGTAAAACTTTATCAGGCAAGAAAGTATGCATGTGGGAGATTTGCTAATGTATAAAGGCCTGTTGAAAAGTCACTCTTTACTCTATAGAGACGCTTTTTGACACCTTTGCAAACAGAGTAGACTCTGATTAGACAGCTCCTATAGGAGCCGCCTAATCAGTGTTTGCTCAGTTTGTAACTTAAGTTCTTAGACAGAAGAAAACCAACAGATTACAAGAGAGATGGAAGGAACATGTGCACCACATTTCAGTAGAAATGTAATGTAATAAATTTGACAGACTGAAAATTTCACGACAGCAGAACAGACAGACAGCGTAGAAGTAATCACTAAATGACACTCTACTAAAGCAGATGACACCATGAAAGACCATATAATTATCCCATTCCCTCATATTGATGCCTTTTGACACCTCTGCAAAAGTGACCTATTGAAACCTATAGGAGCAAATGCACCATTTATCACAATGATTTCAAACTACAAAACTTTAATTTTTTCCTTTTCTCTAGTTAATGCTCCTATTCGGTAGATTTATCCAAAGAGGTTGGGTCTAAAAATAGCCTATGAGGTAATGGGTTATAAGTGTACAAAATTTAAAATGGTTAAACATTCCATGAAGGACAAGTTACAAACCAACAAAACTAGGGCAAAGCGAGATAAATCTAACAAATGGATTAAAAACTAAACTGTAAACTGTTTTATTTGATTAAACGCCTATTTCTATGATAGATACATATTCAATGGCGTTGTACATATAATATATAACATATAAACACAAATTGAAATATTTATGATAACTAAAATGTCCTAAATGACCCAGATTTCTGTTAAACATGTATATGGTACACCTCATAATACACAAACAGAAACTTAAATATCTACATAATTTCTAAGATTACACGCAATATTTTGAAATATACATCGATCAATTAAGATATATATTATACAACTTAAATATTAAAACCTAACCTAAAATGTAAAAGCAATATAAATTATGTATAGTACCACGCTAAATTAAAACAGTGTGTAAAACTCTCTAAAATAGTGGGTTTTCAGTTGTTTTTTAAACAAGTCCAAGGAAGCCGATTGTCTGATGGTCAGCGGAAGCTTATTCCATAGATTTGGTCCTACGGTACTGAAACTTCTGTCACAAAATGTTTTCCGTTTGTTAAATGGAACGACAAATAACAATTCTGCAGTGTCTGAAGAGCGCAAACCCGCTCTCCTTGGAGTTTGTTTATTTAAAAGTTCTCTAAGATATACCGGGGCATTACCTACAGAGCAATTATACATAAAACACAGAATCTTAAAGTTTATGCGGGCTTTGATTGGTAACCAGTGAAGATCAAAGAGAGCCTCCTTGGAACTTTCATACTTTCCACGTAGTAAGACAAGTTTGGCACACATGTTCTGAATACGTTGCATTTTGTTTAAGTCAGCATCTGCGGTTCCAAACAATATGGCATTGCAATAATCGAGATGAGACATAACTAAAGAAAGAACCAGAATCTTAGTAGCGTCTTCAGTAAGGTATTTACGGATATTTTTTATTCTAAGATAGTTCAACATAGCAGTTCTACACTTTGTTTTGATATGTTCTTTTAATTTCAGTGATTCATCCAGGTACGCACCTAAGTATCTAATAGTACCAACAGATTTAATTTTATCACCTGCAATGTCAATTTCTTTTGTACAGCATTTATTCAATTGTGATTTACTGCCAAACAGTATGAACTCCGTTTTATCTGTATTCATTTTGAGCTTATTCGCATTCATCCAATTATTAATAATAACTGCACACTGTTCAAGATCTGTAATAGCATTAACTTCATTTGACACTGAAGTTGGTCGAAAACGTCTAAGTGCGTTGTGATCGTCAGCGAATGCATACACTGATATAGTTGGTGGAATTACATCAAATAAAGTTCCGGCATAGGTAAGATAGAGCCAAGGTCCCAGACAACTGCCTTGAGGTACACTGCATTCAAGAGGACGTGGAGATGACTCAGCCGAATTTACACTTACACGACAATTACGTGGTCGAAGATATGAATTAACCCAGGCTAATGCTGTACCGCATACTCCATACTGGCTTCGCAACACATCTAATAAAATATCATGATCGACAGTGTCAAAAGCAGCACTGAGATCAATCGCAATCAGTGCTGTAACTTCTTGTTTCTCCATACCCTCCAGTAAGTCATTTACAAGTCTAAGGAGTGCAGTTTCACATGAATGGAAACGCCTATATGCAGACTGGTTTATGGGTAGCAGATTATTGTTATCGACATGATTATTAAGTCTGAATAGAGCAGCTTTCTCAACTAACTTTGAGAGAAAAGATAAATTGCTTACAGGTCTGTAGTTAGAAAACTGAAGGTCAAGTCCAGCTTTTTTAAGTAAGGGCCTAACGATAGATTGTTTCCAATGTGAAGGAAACACACCTTGTCTTAGAGAAAGATTGACTAATTTCGTAATTGTAGGCGTTAATTCACATAAGTATGACTTTAGGATATGGGTGGGTAGTAAATCCAGCTCACATGATTTTGTGCTAAGTTTATTGATAAGATGTCTGACTTCTGACTCTGTGAGATCCTCAAAGTTGTCAAAACATTGCACTAGTTTCACCTGAGGTTGAAAACTTCGAAAATTTACAAGCGTTTGACGAATTTTAGAAATTTTGTCCATAAAGAAATCAGCGAACTTATCTGCAAGTTCACCATTACTTTGCAATTGAGGCATAGGATTTTCAGTTTTAGTACCAGTAAGTTCCGATATTAAACTATAAAGTTTTTTTGAATCACCTATGGCATTGGTTACTTTATCACTAATCACGCGTTTCTTTTCACATTCAATTTCATTACAATACCTGTTCCGCGCTTCTTTGAAATCTCTAAATTGCTTTGGCTGTCTGTATTTTCTCCAAAGTCTTTCGTTTTTCCGTACAGTACGTTTAAGTTGCAAAATATTGTTATTAATCCAGGGTTTCGGAACTCTACATATTTTAGTGTGTTCTTTTACGGGAGCATGAGTATCAACAATAGACTGTATTTCTGTTTCAAACAATTTTACAAAAGTATCAACATCTTCGCTATCAACTGAAATTCCGGCCAAGTCGTTCGAAAAGTCTGAGTGAGATATATTCTTCCAGTTACGAAATTTTACAGTTTTGCTCGTAATGTTTTCTTTTTTGACATTGATTACAACTTTCACAACACAATGATCTGAGAGATACGGACCTTGTCCGCATTTCAGTACACTTACGCCATTTGTTGCCTCTGTAATGACTAGGTCTAACCAGTTGCCACCGGTGTGGGTGCTAAAGTTTACATGTTGCTCTAGTCCCATCGCATGAAGGCAATTATTAAAATTTGTGGATGTATTACTGCCATCATTGATATGCATATTGAAATCTCCCATCACCATCAGATTAGAGTATTGAGGTAGTATGTCTTCCAAAACGTTTGAGAAATCGGAAGCAAATTGTTCACATGAGGCTAAAGATGGGGGTCTGTAAACACCAACTACATGTATAGTTATACTTTTGAACACTAGTTTCCATATACCATACTCAAAGCTTTGTTTTGTTCCACTTTCAATTTTCTTCATTTTCGTTTCAGTTTTACAAGTTAATGCAATACCACCACCTTTTCGTTTTCTACGATTTGTAACACTGATTTTGTAACCATATTGATTAAGATCTGAAGTTTCATATTGATGTTGTTTATCATCAGAATACCATGTTTCTGTCAACAATGCAAAGTCTATGTTTTCTTCTCTCAAGTATTGGCCAACAAAAGAATCTTTGTTAACAACCGATCTACAATTAAGTGTCAAACAGTTCACCCTTTCCCCAAGCCGGATACGCGTATTGTGTTTTGTAGGGTAAATCAAGTTGTTGAGATTTGCACCATTTGGCTTTGTTAAAACTTTAAGCTTGCCACCACGTTTACCCCTCTGGCGTTTTTTTGTTCGAGAAATGTTCAGCTTATTGATAACACTGCGTACACAATGGTTCAGTTTATTATTTTGCCTATCGCTAGAAACCGCTAATCCTATTTCCAATAGTTGATCACGACTATACCTGCAGGTTTGCTTCACGGTCGACTGGTTATTTATATCGGACATGTATTGTACAGTCCTTGATATACGCTCACTCATCATTTCTGAGGGCAAAATACACTCTGATTTAAAACCAATTGAATATTTAGCAATATCTTTTAGGTTAAAATTAACAAAATTCAGCATAAAAATCCCGAATAAAATCAACATATATACACTCTTGTCACATTCATACAACTTCATGACAATTTATAGGTCTCTACCAGCAGTAGATTTGCTGATAAAGTTCAAAACAATGAGAGCAAAGAAAGTGCAGCCTACACCTGGCGCAATTCTACACCGACATTTGATTAAAAGATGAATATAGTACATATATTTAACCCTTTACTCCAAATATACACCTTTATACACCTTTGCAAATAGAGTAGACCCAGATCAGATGGCTCCTACAGCAGCCGGCTGATCAGGGTTTTCTCTGTTTGCTTATGGAATAATATAGATATGATTCTACAGATTCTTCCTTGGTAAAAAATGCCTGTGTCCATGTGCTATTATAACAAATTAATCTAATTAATATTCATTAATAGTCATTATTTCTTATATAAATATTCATGGAGGAAAGGGTTAAACAGCGATAAAGTAATTCCAATCTAAACCTAAATTATAGGTCACTCACTTACATGAAAAACTTGCTATATCCCAATTTAATTCAATAAAATAAACTTGAAACATCCTTTAAAATAGAAAGTTCTTTACCTGTCTATTGATCACTACAACATATGGATAGCCCTGCTGGGTGGCACCTTTTATTCTTTTCCCGACAGTCTTCATCACTCTGTCATCTATCACAACTTCATTCTTGAGATTCTGTAAACTTGTCAATCTATCGCTCAGCTCATCAGCATGTTTGTTGAATTCCTCACTCAAATAACCCGTCTGCAATAGAAATTAACCCATTCCTCCATCAATATTCATGATATAAAGATTGAGTGAATTTTAATTAACCCTTTCCCTGTTCTATGTTAATTCCAAATTTCAATACCTACTGAATATTCATGGACAAATTAGTTATAATGAAATATGCAAGGTGGTACATTGTAGCCATTTTAGAAAGCAAAGAAACAGATATATCAAATTCTATTAGCAAACAGAGCAGATCCTCTAGGAGCCGTCTGATCTGGGTCTACTCTGTTTGCAAATGCGTGAAAACCATTTATATGAGGGAAAGGGTTAACTACATCATAAAGTATGAATGTATAATAAATTTTTATTATAGCAGAAACTGAAGAAATACATGTAGACCTATTTTATTCCCTAAGCAAACAGAGCAGACGTCATCTGATCTGGGTCTACTCTATTTGTTAACATACCAAAAGTAACCTCTATGGAGCAAAATGTAATACAGTAAAACTTCCCTGAAGTAGTACAATTTTCAGTCTTTAACCCGTTCCCTGTTCTATGTTTATTACAAATTTCAATACCTACTGAATATTCATGGACAAAATAGCTATAATAAAGTACGGAAGGTTGAACATTGTAGCCATTTTAGAAAGTATAAAAACAGATCTATCAAATTTCATTAGCAAACAGAGCAGACCCTGATCAGACGGCTCCTATAGGATCTGGGTCTACTCTGTTTGCAGATGCGTGAAAACACGTTTATATGAGGGAAAGGGTTAATCCTTTACTTGAATATTTATGCAAGACAAAACAATGGTAATTAACCCTTTCTCTCATAAAGATGCCTCCTGATGCCTTTGCAAACAGAGTTGACCCAAATCTGACGGCTCCTGTAGGAGCCATCTGATCAGGCTCAACTCCGTTTGCTCATGGAATAATATAGATATAATTCTACAGTTTCTGATATGGCCGACAGTTCCCTTGATTAGCTATCATTATAAATATGCAATCAATGAATATTCATGAGTTAACCCTTTCCTTCATGAAATGCCTTTTCACACATTTGCAAACAAAGTAGACCCAAATCAGACGGCTCCTAAAAGATCTGGTCTGTTTATAAATGGAATTTGATAGTTCTGTTTCTTTACTTTCTAAAACGGCTACAATGATCCACCATCCATATTTCATTATAACTATTTTGTCCACGAATATTCAGTAGGTATTGAAAATTGAAATAAACATAGAACAGGGAGAGGGTTGACATTGTCACCAGTGGAGAATTAGACTTGTAACAAATAGGCAAACATTGTAAAGGGTTAACCCTTTACTCTGCAGATAATGCCTTTTAACACTTTTACAAAAAGAGCAGACCTTGTAGGATAGATCTAGATCTAATTCTACACTATCCTTGCAATAGCAGTAAAACATTCAGATAAATGGTGGCGATGGGTCACAGAAATGAACCACCTCAAGAGATGGCAGAAAGGAGAAAAGACACATTGCATACTAGCAATTAACCCATTCCCTCATATTGACGACTTCTGACGACTCCGTAAACGCCACTTTGTGAAACCGTTGTGATAAATAGAGCATTTGCTCCTATAGGAGCAAATGCTCAATTTATCACAATGGTTTCAAACTGCAAAATTCTAAAATTTCCTTTTCTCTAGTTAATGCTTCTTTTCGGTAAATTTATTCAAAGTGGTTGTATCTAAAAATAGCCTATGAGGTTAAGGGTTAATTTGTGACTACCCGTGCAAATAGTTTGGGAACAGATGACACACCGAATAACTTGACTTCTAATCAGGATCCAAACTGTTTGACATTCTAGATGCAATTTTGATAAAAATGCAAAACAACTATAACTTAGTGCGCAAAGTATGTACTTACCATTTGTGGTATGATGCAGACTTGATATGGAGCAATGAGGGATGGCCAAACTATCTGTTTGTTCTTGCTGAGAACTTCAACACTGGCCTGCAACAATCGACTGACTCCAAGTCCATAACAGCCCATCTCGGTCAAACTGTTAAAAGCAATATCATTACAATCAGATAGGAACATTGTCGACTCAGTGTTACACAGAAGATATAAGGGTATGTTTACAAAATACAGTAAAACTTTTCTATAACGGCCACTAAATTGTGTTAATTTGTTCGTATTTAGGGCAGGTGGCTGATTAAGGCATGGTGAAAGTAAAAACAGAACGCTCCTATAGGAGCGTTCTGTTTTATTTTCAGCTTGCTTTAAGCAGCCACCTGCCTTCAACACAAAATACTTGATGTAATTTAGTGGCTGTTATTGAGAGGTTTTACTGTAATGTAACACATCAATTACTGTGACTATCTAATACATAAAGGATCTGTTGCAAGTTGTCATTTGAGATCAACTTTTCTTACACAAAAAAAGCTATTAACGCTTTCCCTGTTCTATGTTTATTTCAAATTTCAATACCTACTGAATAATCATGGACAGAATAGTTATAATGAAATATGGAGGTGTAAGATTTCAGCCACTTTAGAAAGTCAAGAAACAAATCTATCAAATACCATTAGCAAACAGAGCAGACCCAGATCAGACGGCTCCCATAGGAGCCATCTGATATGGGTCTACTCTGTTTGCAGATGCGTGTAAACACATTTATAAGAGGGAAAGAGTCAAGTGAGCCTATGATGAGCTAAATAAAAAAAATTCTGGACAAGTTTAAGAATAATTTATCTCAAAGACAACGAGTATCAGATCCTTTTTATCACATAACTGCTTCACTCAACTTCAATGTTTAGACGAAGGGGCAGAAAACTAGTCGGAAATTCGCTTTATCCTTGCAATGATGGCTACATATTCTATATTTAGTAACAAAGATGAGTCCATGCCAATAGCTCATTCACTATGTGGTCCCTTTAAACCTTTCCCTGATGAATATTCACACAAGAAATAATGACATCATGACTATTTATTAGCTTAAATTCAATAACAACTGGGTCAACATATGTGCACAGGAGTTTTTGATATTGGTAGAGTAGAATCCATTATAATTTTATTAGGAAACATAACAGACCCTGATCAGATTACTCCAACAAGAGAGTGAGTGAGTGAGTTGGGTTTTACGGCACTGCGACACAGAATAGGTCATATAGCGCCGATGTCCAACAAGAGACGTCTGACGTCTGGGTTTACTCTGTTTGCAAAGGTGTGAAAAAGCATGTATGAGAGAAAGGGTTAAGAAAACTTCATATGAATATAAAATATGATTTCCTCTTTGAATATGTTTTCTCCTCTTAAATATGTATTCTTTTGTAAAATGTTTCCTCCTCTAAAACATGTATTATTTTGTAAAGTATGTTTCCTCCAATAGAATATGTACTGGAATTCTGTAAAGTATGTTCCATCCTACAAAATGTGTATTCTGTAAATTATGTATTCTCTGTACAATATGTTTTCTCCTATAAAATATGCATTCTCTGAAAAAATATCATGCTTCCTTCTATAAAATATGTATTCTCTGTAAAATATGTTTCCTGATATAAAATATGCATTCTTCCATAAAAGATGTTTTGTCCTGTAATATATTTAATCTCATGTAAAATACAGTATGTATTTTCCTGTTATTATGTATTCTCCTGTAATTGGTTATTTCTCCTGTGAAATAATGTATATTCTTACCAAACATTCCCAGACTCCTGCACAACTTGAGAATTGAATACTTTGGAGTATTTGGTACCTAGTAGGAAAGCATGGCCTACCTGAAAATGTAGCATAACCTAATGTGTAATTCTAGGAAATCCATTGATTAACCAATATTCAGGCAAGAAATTAACCCTTCGCTTTCTGAATTTTAAAATACATGTTTCCTTCTTTACCCATGCCCTGTTGTATAATTACATATATCTTCACAGCGTACAAGTATTTCGCTGTGCAATCACTGCTGTGGAGTGCACTGGCTGCACAATCAACTTGTAAATAGTGCAGACCCTGATGAGACAGCTCCTACAGGAGCTGTCTCATCTGGGTCTACACTATTTACAGGTAGGTATATTGACGCGAAAAGCAAGCGAAGGGTTAAGACTAATTCACTGAATGTTTTTAAAAGTATTATGAACAAAATAATCTTTATTGTCATAGAAACTGTAGAATCAGATCTATATAAAAAACAAACAGAGCAAACCCTGATCAGATGGCTTCTGGATGAGCCATATGATATGGGAATACTCTGTTTGCAAAGGCGTAAAAAAGATTATATACGGAGTCATGGGTTGACTTAACCCAATACCTGATGAACATTTATTAAGAAATAATGAATGTGTGAAAATTTATTAGCTGACTTTTTACAATGGCATATGAACACAGGAGGTTTTGGCCATGCCAGAAATTATGGAATCAGATTTATTTTTTATTTCATAATAAATTATGGAATCAGATTTATTTTATTTCATAGGAAAAAAGTGTGGATCTTGATCCAACAGCTCCTATAGGAGCTGTCCGCTCTAGGCCTACTATTTTTGCAAATGTGTGAAAAGGTGTCTAGATCAGGCAAAAGAAAATTTATTTAACCCTTTCCAGGGTTTCCTCCACAAATACACCTTACTACGCCTCAGTAAAAGTGACTTTTTGAAACCATGTGATAAATAGAGCATTTGCTCATAAGGAGCAAAATGCTCTATTTATCACAATGGTTTCAAAACTACAAAATTCTAAAGGTTTCTTTTTCTCTAGTTAATGCTCCTTTTCGGTAGATTTATTCTAAGAGGTTGGACCTAAAAACAGCCTATGAGGTAATGACCTAAATATAGCCTATGAGTTAATGACCTAAAATAGCCTATGAGGTAATGACCTAAAAAATAGCCAATGAGGTAATGAGTTGAAGGGAAGTTTAACTCTTTACTGCATGAATACTGATGTAATAAATGTATGAATGAATATGAATTAAGACCTTGATCAGAACAGATCCATATCTGACAGCTCCCTCAGCAAAAGGTGTGAAAACTGAAAAGGTGTTTATATTAAGGAAGGGCTTAAGTTCATTTGTATTTAACCCTTTCCTCCATAAATACGCCTTTCTACGCCTCTGTAATAACCACTTCTTGAAACCATTGTGATAAATAGAGCATTTGCTCCTATAGGAGCAAATGCTCTATTTATCACAATGGTTTCAAACTACAAAATTCTAAAATTTTACTTTTCTCTAGTAAATGCTCCATTTGTGTAGATTCATTCAAAGAGGTAGGGTCTAAAAATAGCCTATGGAGGAATGGGTTAAAGGAACCTTCTTATCTGGGTCTACTCTGCATGGAAAGGGTTCTAGGAATCTCTATGGAGTAAAGAGTTAACAAATTGAAACACACCAGTTCTACTGTACGTATAAACAATATTGAGAAACTACACACTGCAAAACAGATTAACAAATACATTATGCCCGAAACAGACAACTTTACCTACAATTTGACCTAAGTTTGACCTTTAACCCTTTCCCTGCGGTGGGTGTAAAAGTCGTCCGGACCGCGTGGACCGTGAAAAAGTCGTCCGGACTCGTGCGGACCAGAAAAATGGGTTTAAGAGGGGTTTTTTTATGTGTTAAAAGTATGGTATAGTACTTTAAAACCTTTTTTTTTTTATTATTTACAGCATACATAATCGGGTAAATACCTAGATTTTTGTTATTACAATGTTTTATACCAGTCAAAGTCCGCGCGGACCAAGGAAAAATCCTCCTGACTCGCGCGGACCAGACAAATGGGTGTAAGAGGGTTTTTTTTATGTGTTAAAAGTATGGTATGATATTTTGAAACGGAATTTTTTTTAATACGAGGGTTGTCCCAGTAAATCGTGGTCTGAGCTTACTGTAGAAAAAGTAACTATCGTAATCGCTTTCAATTTTCACGTATATCATATACATGTATTCTGAGTGTACACACAAAATTACAGCAAAATATGTCTAAGTATAACATCTCTGTACACAAAATAAAAATACAGGGTATGCTTATGCAGCGCACACTGGCGACGTCAACGACGTCATAGTCATTCAAGTTTGAAACTCATGCGCAGAAACGTTCCCTGCTTTTCAAAGTACCCCCGGTTATGTGTGATACACTTGCAATGCTGCTTTACCCACTTCTATTACACCAACCACTGTCTAATGAACGGTTGAAGTATTGAATTGCCTGGATCACATCACCGTCCATCCAGCCTTCACCATGTGTACTAGGATCACCTCTCTCATATCCATGAGTTCGATATACATCACTTTCTCCATGAACTTCACAACCTTCGCCTTCTTTGCTGGAGGACTTTTATGGTTTTTCCATACCATCGGCATCTGGTCGTCTTCTGGCTTATAGTAATGAACCCATTTCTCATCCGTGGCAATACTACGAGACAGAAAGGTGTGCTTTCAATGTTACGAAGAAATGTCCTGGACACCACAACTCTAGCCTGTTTTTCTTCCTTCGTTAGTAGCCTGTCAATCGGTAACCACTGAGCTCTCACATTTGACATTTTTAAGTGAGATTTTAATATGTGTTGAGCAGTTGATTTACTTATCACAGTACACTCGGCAATTACTTAACCCTGTAAACTCGGCAACATCTCTTACCGCCTTGCGTCTGTCTCCGTCAATGACGCCGTTAACAGCCTTAATGTCACCGTTATCATTCTAGGGTTTACGGCCATGCTGTACAATATCCGCCCATCCATCGCTTAAACTACCATGCCACTTGAACACAAGGCTCTTGGAAACACTACTGCATCTCCCTGTGCTTTTAAGTTTTTTAATGTGTCTGTCGGCATCTAGCCGGTGTGCACACAGAGCTGGATCACCATTCTGGGCGGTTTCTCCTCCTCCAATGTCATCATTTTCATAAATTGGAAATTCTGATGGATGGCATTCAAAGATGTGCGATTTTCATATAAATAACGTCTGACATTCGAAATCTTCTGTTATAATGTCATAATGACGCCACATTAAGCAGACGACAAATTGTCGCGTTAGATTTTAATGTAGCTGGAAAAATATCATTTTCCTGAATGAGCAGATAAGGATTTCCGATGCATTTTCTGGCCTGCGCCGGATATACTTACCTCAACTCTATTAATGACGCATGATTATCATATTAAGTATTGTATTTTATTATTCATGTAATTATTTTATTGAAATAGAATGGCTGAAGGTATTTGCAGAATATTATGATGATCAAACGTCGGATAAAAAAAATATAAGCACAGTCCACGATTTACTGGGACAACCCTCGTATATCTCTGTCTAAATCTGAATATTAAAAAAAGAAATGTTAGTACCTTACACGATACTTTAATTCTCATGATTCACCGGTAGCGCGGACTTTGGATCAGAGACGTACACATACATGTATGTATATATCTCTGTTCAGATGAAAAGCATTATAATAAACAAAATCGAGGTATTTAACCCATTTTTTGGCTGCAAATGATTAAACCATACTTTTAACACATAATAACCCCCACTTACACCCATTTTTCTGATCCACGCGAGTCCGGACGATGGATGGAACTGGGTGCAGTAAAATCATCACAATAACCTAAATCAAGGTATTTAATCCATTTTATCGCTGCAGATGATAGGAAATAGGTTTAAAACAATTATACATGTACCATACTTTTTACCCATCAATTCCCCCTCCAACACTCATTTTTCTGGTCTGCGCGGTCTGGACGACTTTTACACACACCCTTTCCCTGTACTATTTTTTTTCTCAAAAATCAATACCTACTGAATATTCATGGAAAATATAGTTACAATGAAATATGGAAGGTTGAATATTGTAGTCATTTTAGAAGGTAAAGAACCATATCTTTCAAATTCCATTAGTAAACAGAACAGACCCTGATCAGATGGCTCCTATAGGAGCTGTCTGATATGGGTATACTCTGTTTGCAAATGCGTGAAAACATATTTATATTGGATTGGAAAGGGTTAATATTACACCACTTCTGAAGTGGATAAAAAAAGGTCTCTTACCCAGAGGTCCATATAAGATGCATATATTAAAACAATTTAAAGAATAACTTCTTTATTTCCCCACCAAACCCTATGTTGTGACCACTCTTTAGAATCGTCCCGAAGAGACGATTCTAAAGAGTGGTCACAACATAGGGTTTGGTGCAGAAATGACGATTTTAGTATTTGAGTATGTACATTAATTTGAGTATGTACATTTATTTGAGTATGTATATTTATTAGAGTATGTACATTTATCTGTAGCTCTGCTTACCTCTATTCCATTAAGTTTCACAGCACTGCAGTCAGGATCAGAACAGCAGTCTTTACCTTCTGGTATCTTAACATTTTCTACGGAATAAATAGAAACACAGAATCGGTAAACACATGCATCATACAAATAATTGTAACTTCAAGTAGATATGCAGCAAAATATTGAATTATGTGCATGCACAACATACTTGTAACACCATGACTCTTTGCACACTAACTTATTCTCATCTACTAAAACTGCTTGTCTGCTACTCTTCTATTCTCTTTTTTCTTCAAAATTACAGACTGGTTGTCATACAGTTTGGATCCTCAGTCACTCAGCATCTCATTTAGATCAAGTTTATATATGTTCATGTTATCATGCAAAGGGTTAACCCTTTCCCTCATATAACACCTTTTCACACCTTTGCAAACAAGAGTTAATCCAGAACAGACTGCTCCTGTAGGAGCCATCTGATCAGGGTCTGTTCCATTTGCTCATGAAATTATAATATATCTGACTCTACAGTTTCTGAAAATACCAAACTTCTGTGCACATATGCCATCATAAAAAACAGCTAATAAATATTCAGTATGTCATTATTTCTAACATGAATATCAACTGGGAAAGGGTTAAACCTTGAATATTGGTACTTTATCATTTTAATAACAACTAAAACTCACAATCTTATCAATTGATAGTGAGCCATATTTTCGATGAAGTGAAGTGTCCTGAAGGTAGGGCTACAGATAAAGGTACACACTCAAATACTAAAATCGTCATTTCTCCACCAAACCCCATGTTGAGACCACTCTTTAGAATCGTCTCAAAGAGACGATTCCAAAGAATGGTCACAACATAGTATTTGGTGGTGAAATAAAGAAGCTATTTTGGATTTTTTTAATTTACACATCTTATCTGAAGCTCTGCCTAAAAGGACTGGAAGAGGTTATCTACAAAAACTATCAACATTATTTGTTTCTAAAGCCGTTATACTTACCTACAACTTCTACATTTGCTTTCAGCCCACACCTAGAATGAAACCAATAATTTTTCCATTTACAATCTAGCCAAAAACAAAATCACATATGAATAATTCACATACAAATCTAGACCTATAAACCATAGGCCAACACATGTGAATGATTCACATACAAATCTAGACTTACAAACCATAGGCCAACACATGTGAATGATTCACATACAAATCTAGACTTACAAACCATAGGCCAACACATGTGAATGATTCACATACAAATCTAGACCTACAAACCCTTGGCTAACACATACACCACACTCCTGTCTGATCACAACGATCCCATGGTAGCTATGATTACTTTGAAGTTTCATAGAGATTTGTGTAATACTGAAGGAGAAGTAATCTAGACAAAATCTCATCTACAGACAAACAGAAAGATGGAAAGACAAATGGATGCAAGCATGCATAGATGGACAAACAGAGACCTGATTTCAGTATAACCACTCCTCCTCCTCCATACTTCATTGCGGGGGTATTATAAAAAGATATTCATCTATCATTGGAAGTACAATCCAAACAAAGAGTGACTAACATAGTACATGTATAAACTTGATATTTAATCCTCCTTTATCTGATGAATATTACAGTGAGAAATAATGACATCATGAATATTTATTATTTTCACAACAGCATACGAACACAGGATTTTTGGGCCATGGCACAAACTGCAATATCAGATTTATATAGCACTCCATTCACTTACTTTTCACACACATAAAAGGTATCTTCTCCAATATCGGCTGCCAACTGATATTCATGGGAAAAACTCCCTCCAATGTTTCCTGTGGCCCCTTCCACTGTAAAGGAAGTACAATATACCAAATATTAGCATACTATCCTTTAGACTTTAAAATATTTGCAAAAAGGGTAGACCCAGATCAGATGGCTCCTACTGACGGCTCCATCTGATCAGGGTCTACCTTTTTCTTTATGTAATAGTATTATGTAATTATTATATAGATTTGAGTCTACAATTTCTGCCATGGCTAAACTTTCTTGTGTCCATGTGTCATCATAAATATAAATATAATCAATATTCATGAGATCATCATTTCTTACGTGAATATTCATGAAGTCAAATATTGCTATGCTAGACAATTGTCATCTGCTAGATAATTGCCATCTGCAAAATTGCTTCAATTCCAAAACTAGACTTTTTCATTCACTGTCTTTTCAAAAAACACAATCATTATACCAAACAGTTTATATCTTATCCCTTTCCTTTATATAAATGTGTTTTCACGCATTCGCAAACAGAGTAGACCCTGATCAGATGGCTCCTAATAGGAGTGGTATGATCAGGGTCTGCTCTGTTTGCCAATGGAATTTGAAAGATATATTTCTTAACTTTCTAAAATCGCTACAATCTTCCACCTTCCATATTTCATTATAACTATTTTATCCATGAATATTCAGTAGGTATTGAAATTTGAAATAAACATAGAACAGGGAAAGGGTTAACTCTTGATGGATAACTAATTTACTATCTTTTTTCATGCAAAGTGTTGAGCAATAATTATCACATCTTCATATAAAATATATGCCACTGATCATGCCACAGTGAATAAAAAAAATATTCAAATCCTTTACTAATACATAGCAATTAATAATCTCGAAAAATGAATTCCTCATTTTATAGTGCAAGGTCACTTATCACCAGCTTCCGAGGGAATTATTTTTGGAAGAAATCCATCTGTCATTATTATTATATGAGATGTTGAAAAATATAAAAATACATGTAAGTTTAAATGGTATATTTAATTTCAGTACAGTAACATTGATTAACCCTTTTCTCCATAAATACGCCTTTCTACGCCTCTGTAAAAGTCACTTTTTGAAACCATTGTGATAAATACAGCATTTGCTCCTAGGGAACAAATGCTCTATTTATCACAATGGTTTAAGAACTACAAAATTCGAAAAAAAAATCCTTTTCTCTAGTTAATGCTCCTTTTCGGTAGATTTATTTAACCCTCATAGGCTATTTTTAGATCTAACCTCTTTGAATAAATCTACCAAAAAGGAGCATTAACTAGAGAAAAGGAATTTTTTTAGAATTTTGAAGTTTAAAAACAATTGCTCTATTTAACAATGGTTTCAAGATGTGACTATTACAGAGGCATAGAAAGGCGTATTTATGGAGGAAATGATTAAAGAGGTTTGATCTAAAATTAGCGTATGAGGTAATGATCTAAAAATAGCGTATGAGGTAATGGGTTAATTAAAAGGTTCAGCATAAGTATTTCTTCATTCAGTAATCAATATGAACATGCTTTTGTATCTACATGTAAAATATTAAAGGCTATTGCTTCAAATAGGCCGATTTATTACTGGCTAAAATTGTAACGTGTTGGGGCGAACAGTGGTTCGTGTGGCGGAAAATTCCGGAGCGATGTATTGATTTATAATGTCTATTGGTTATTATTATTGAAAATTCTTGCTCATTTGTGCAATGTGGAAAAGGAACTGGCTGCCGACCGATCCATTATGTTAGGAGTGCCACAGGGACTGGTACTTTGGCTGGCCGACTAATCCAGTGATTGATCCTAACGCTGGGTTTGTCGGTCAGTATTTGGCTGGCCGATTGATCCAGTGATTTATCCTAACGCTGGGTCCGTTGGTCAGTACCCTCCATATGAGGAAAACATCTGTGGAGGGTAGGGAAGGGGGTTGGTATAGGGATTGGTAGGGATTGGACCCTACCGGAGGTGGCCATGGGGATTGGACCCCAGGCCAGAGTGGCCATGGGGATTGGACCCCAGGCCGGAGGTGGCCATGGGGATTGGACCCCAGGCCGGAGTTGGTAGGGATTGGACCCTACCGGAGGTGGCCATGGGGATTGGACCCCAGGCCGGATGTCGGATAGGACCCTTCCGGAGAGTATTTGGGGAGTCGCAGCTATTTCCTTCAAGGAGTTAAAATTTGCATCTCTGCGGGTTTTTCGCTGCATTCAGAACCACAACTGCCACACTCTTCATGTTAACGAAGGTCAATTTAGATCTTCATATTTTGTTAATAAAAGGTAAAGATGTAATTGTTGTGGGTTTTTCCATTTTAGCCATTATGTAATAAAACATCATAAAGACACTATTCCAAACCTTTGTGATACTTGAGACCCAGTCTGTTGAAAATGTTATCATAGGTATCACAGACTAATTCATATGTAGCCTTGGCACTGTCTTCATCCTTGTCAAATGTGTACAAGTCTGCAAAATAAAACAAAATGAAAGAAAATGTGTCCATGGGACACGGATCCCACCACAAGGTTTTTTTCTAAATTGCATTAAAATTGATCGACTTAATATTTGCATGTTTGCCTCTTGCAGATGATGACACAAGACCGATAGTGATCTCTATATGCCCCCTCTGCAAAATGCAGGCAACAGAATGATTTACTATATTATACCTTATAGTATAAGGTAATATTTTGATAATTCTGTGTATTACAAATAATAAACTAATAATATGACCATACACAGAATAAGAACAATCACTAAAATTCAATGAAAGTGTTGGCAAATAGGAAGCAAATGTATGACAGACCTGAAAAGGGGAGACACAGTACCACTCACTATGATTATGCTCTAAAATAAAACAAAATATCAAACCATTCCACTGATTCCAGCATACACAAACCAAGAAATCATTGACAAAATTTTTGTCATTAAACAATCACCAAAATTCAATACAAGTGTCAGCAAACTGGAAGTAGATCATCGACAGACCTGAAAAGGGGAGACACAGTACAATTCACTATGATTAATGATTATGCTTCAGACCAAATATCAAATTATTCCAGCATACACAATCCAAGAAATCTTTGACGAAATTTTTTGTTATTAAACAATCACCAAAATTCAATCAAAGTGTCGGCAAACAGGAAGTAGATGAATGACAGACCTGAGAAGGGGAGACACGTTACAATTCACTATGATTATACTTCAGACCAAATATTAAATCATTCCAGCATACACAAGCCAAGAAATCTCTGACAAAAATTTTACAGGACGGATGGACAAGGGTTAAACTTAATACCCCCGTCGCCTCAAGGCGGGGGCATAAAAAAGGTCATGCAGCACAATTCATCATTAAACCTCTAGTTAGTTGATACGCCTTTTCACTTCTTTGCGAACAGAGTAGACCCAGATCAGACATCTCCTACTGGAGCTGTCTGCACAGGGTCTGCTTTATTTGCCTATAACAATAATATAGATCTGATTCTACAGTATCTGCCAAACCAAAAGCAAATTGTCGTATACAATATAAAAATCAGCTAATACATATTCATAATGTCAGTATTTCTTGCATGAAAATTTATGAGGTAAACAGTTAAATTCATTCCGCCTAGCCACTGATGCTTCTGACAAAATTTGGTTAAAATCGGGTTAGCAGTTTTAGAGGAGATGTCATTTGAATACGTGGATAGATGCTGGATGGATTGCGGTCACAATAGCTCATCCTGAGCCTCTTCAGCCTCGCAGACTACTGAGATTTATTCACTACTCATTAGAAATGTAAATAAGAATTGTCATCTTATCAACTATTAATTTTTAATTTTATATTCTTACTGTCATGAAAAAGTCACACAATGGAAAGAGAGAATGAAAGAAACTCAGAGAAACTAATGTGTCCATAGTACAAATTAATCTTTAAATAGTTACAAGAACAACTTATCATAAAATGAACTGCAAATGAAGTCAGAAGTAAGTTAAATCCAAATATCCCATTAACCCATTCCCTCATAAGCTTTTTTATATCCTACCTCTTTGAATAAATCTACCCAAAAGGAGCATTTACTGGAGAAAAGGAAAACTTTAGAATTGTATAGTTTTGAAACCAATTGTGATAAATAGAGCATTTGCTCCATAGGAGCAATGGTTTCAGAAAGTGATTTTAACAGAGGCGTCAAAATGAGGGAATGGGTTAAGATTTATTCACTGGATACCATTTTGGATTGATGCAGAAATGGGTGAGAGAATATTTCAAACAGTGAAGACATATAAAGATATGTGTAGTTATTGAGCTAAACCTCTAGCTGGAGCTAAAGTCCACCAACCTTTCATTTCAAATTCTCTTCCTCTCAGAAAGCCATATTTTGGATGCATTTCATCCCTGAACTTTCTTGTAATCTACAAAAAGAGTAAATACATGGACTATGAAAAAATAAATGTATCTAATTCATCAAAACACTCAACCCTTTCCTCCATAGGCTATTTTTAGACCTAGCCTCTTTGAATGAATATACCCAAAAGGAGCATTAACTAGAGAAAAGGAAAATTTTAGAATTTTGCAGTTTGAAACAATTGTGATAAATAGAGCATTTGCTCCTATAGGAGCAAATGCTCTATTTATCACAATGGTTTCAACAGGTGACTTTTACAGAGGTGCAGAAAGGTGTATTTATGGAGGAAAGAGTTAACTAACATAATTTTCATCAGCACACATTGCCGTCTGCTTTAAAGTTAATAAGAGTCAGGGTGGATTTCTTTCAATTACAATATCTAATGTATTTTCAAATAAATGGGAATTAATCATACATTTTATAATTCACTGATAATTGTGTTTGTGTTCTTAATGATCATGATGACAACAGATAGTAATAAAAACTAACATCTTTATTGCAAAAATAACCTGAACCACTAAATACTAGTATCATAAATTTACAATGCTCAAAAGGAAGGCAACACATTCCATGCATGTAAACTAATAATACTCCACGAATATTTATTAAAAAATAATGTCATCATAAATACCAATTAGTTGAATTTTTATATTAAATGACATATGAAAACAGGATTTTTTCCCCCCCCAAGACCGAAACTGTAGAATTTAATTATATTATTTTATAAGCAAACAGAGTAGACCCAGATCAGACGGCTACTGTAGGAACCATTTGATCTGGGTCTACTCTGTTTGCAATGGCGTAGAAAGTCATATTTATGGAGTAAAAGGTTAAGGCTCATTTTTCAGTGAACTTGACCAATAAAATATAATACGAATCAGTACTACCAGTTTCTGCAAGAACTCTTTGGGTGTCAGATGTGATATTTGGAAATTCCCAAAAATAATGTGTAAACAAACAAATAATCACTGAAAACACTGATCAAATGGCTCAGGAGCATTCTGACCTGGGTCTACACTGCTTGTCTATATGCTTTTCAGGAACACAACGTGACAAGGCATAAATGAGTCAGATTGAATTTCATTTTTGGGACACAATGAAAATGGATATTCATCATATATCATAATTGAACGGGACTACAACAGAAATATTCCAAATTTACCTGGTATAACATCAGTGGCAGGCTTTTATAGGACAATTTTCCCATGTGAGACACCATACTAGTAATCAACTCCTCATGTGTCTGTCAATAGAAAGAACAAAAGACACTCACAGCAAAATCTCTAAAAGGGATTGTAATGCTGGATATTTATGACACATGGTAGCTTTACTCTTTACCTGATGAGGGACGACTTTTCATGCATTTGTAAACAGAGCAGACCCAGATCAGATGGCTCCTATAGGAGCCGACTGGTCAGGGTCTGCTCTATTTCCTAATGGAATCTGATTGATTAGTTTCTGAAATGACTACAATGTTCTGCCTTCTATATTTCATTATAGCTATTTTATCCATGAATATTCAGTAGGTATTGAAACTTGGACTAAACATTGAACAGGGAAATGGTTAAGAAGGGTTAAGAAAGGGTTAAGAAAATACAAAAACTTCTCTACTTGTACATTTTTAAATACATGCAAATTCAGGACTTTCAAGTGCAAATAAAATATCTGTCAGTTCAAATGCCTGCAAAAATATGGAGAAGTTTTTATCTGTATAATTCTTTGAAAAAGGCCCAGAAAGAATGAAATGTTAGAATTTCAGAATGATTATTAAACAATCTATCAAATTCCTTTTTCGTGAAGTACGAGTTATTTAATGCATTCAGTTGATACATTTAGACCCTTTTCCTCATGTAGCTGACTTGCAGCATCTTTGCAAACAGAGTAGATCCAGATCAGATCGCTACTATAGGTCTTCACTATTTTCTTCTATGTGTATGTCAGTCTAATTCAAGGTTATCATTGTAGAGTCAAACTGATTTTTTCAACTTTAAAAACCATAAATAGAAAGGGTAGAAAGGGTAAATTAGGTGTCTGATACATAAGGTATTCAGACTATATTGCAGAGCTCCAGATAAGATGCGTAAATTTAAACATTTTTCAGCACAGCTCCTTTATTTCTCAACCGATCCCTATACTGTGAACACTCTTTAGAATCGTCTCAAAGAGTGGTTACAGTATAGGGTTTGGTGGAGAAGTGACGATTTTAGTATTTGGGTACATATCGTTATATGTAGCTCTGATATATTGTTGAATACATGTACATAGGGTAATCAGACTACAGTAGGACCTGTCTTAAGTGACCATTAAAAGGAAGTCTAATTATGAGTCTGTAAGGCAGGTGGTAGCTTAATGCAAGTCAAAAGTAATGCAGAAAGCTTCTATAGGAGCTTTCTGCATTACTTTTGCCCTGTATTAAGCAACCATCTGCTTTTAAGGTCCCTGTGTCCAATCAATATAGGGTCGCTTAAGACTGTTCTACTGTATATTGTATACACTCACTTACTGGACCAAGGCAATATTCTTTTTCATGTCTGTCTTTCAACTTAAACAGCTCATTTGTATCCCATCTACCTGTAATATAAACAAAAAATGTTTTTATCCCTCTCCCTGTTGTATATTCATGTAAGATATAATGACATCATGAATATTAATCAGATTAATCATTATAAAGGCATATGGATACAGGATATTTTGACTCTGGCAGAAACTGTAAAATCAAAATAACATTTATAAGTAAACAGAGCAGACTCTGATCAGACTGCTCCTATAGCAGCTCTCTGATCTGGGTCTACTCTGTCTGTAAATGCGTAAAAAGGTGTTTATATGAGAGAAAGGGGTAACAGACATTAAGATAAGATAAGATAAGATAAGTTTTATTTAACGTCGGCAAGATATATAACAAGCAACATAAGCCCTATTTGGGTTTTTTTAACCGACAAGATAACAGTACATACATTAGACTCAGCTTCTGATTTGGATCCAATCTGTAGCCACCAGTCAACCAACATATTGAGCGACTCATAGTTGGTATTAGGATTCCTTTGAAATCCAAAGCTACAGGTGCTTAACCAAATACTAAAATTGTCATTTCTCCACCAAACCCTACATTGTGGCCACTCTTTAGAACTGTTTTATTGTATGCATCTTGTCTGGACCTCTGGAAAACTAAACACTTGCCTGTCTCCTTCCATAAAGCTGACTGTGCTAAAGTAGGCATTGACATCTTAAAGGCACCAACATTTTGTAGTTCTTCGTCAATGATTCGTGTTAGTTTTTCCAGTGCTCTCAGTCCAAATGGAAGGTAGTGAAATGCCCCTGGATGTGCTGGGTAAAAGACCTGACTATACTGAAACAGCTGTAAATTTAAAAAATCAAAAATCCATGCAGACATCAAACAATGAATCTTACTTCCAGTACCTTTAACCATTTCTCTCATACAAACGCCTTTTCCACGCCTTTGCAAACAGAGTAGACACTGATCAGACAGCTCCTGTAGGTGCCGTCTTATCTTGGTCTGCTATGTTGCTTACAGTATAATACAGATCTGATTTTACAGTTTCTGTCTGGGCCAAAATTTGCTTATATCTCACTGCCAGTCTAACACAGCCTTGCAGAAGTCTCACTACACAATACTCTGTGGGTTAGGTTTGTTTTTTATCGGGTTTTCCTCGTTGTAACAGTATTTCAGTCATATCACGACGTCCAGTTAATTACAGGTGGAGGAAGACCCCATTGCCACTGTTGCAAGAGTGTTTAATATCTAATCAATCAATAGATAGACATAGCATATTCCAATCATATCACAATTGCCAGTTATACCTTTAAATGAAAATAGATTGGATTAAATATATGCGAAAAGGCACTTATTTGATAATGGGACCGAAAAGACCAAGGCCGAATGGGATTGGGTCCGAAATGACTAGTGGTCGAAGGGTATTTGGTCCAAAACGACCCGACATACTTGTCGACTTGTCTGACAGTGACTTGTGGTTAAATGTTAAAGTGAATAGGTCAGGTTATAGATCTTTTTATTGTTGCACATTTAATTCATTAAATTACCTCTTGACTGCTGCATGGCAGGGTGCTTTTCTTGATTTCTGATGGGAACGTGAAGTTCATGCGGCTCAAGTACTTTCGGTTTACAACATTTTTCCTGGAAGTTCTTGGAATATTTTCTGAAGCAGTCATACATTTCCTTAACAATTTGTGATGCTTGATGTAATCACTGTGTTTTCCTCTAAAAACACTACCAGCTGCATTCATATTAGCGTGTTTCTGAGTTGATAACCTCAAAACTTTTTAACCGCATGCATATAAGAAACGGAGTGTCTAGGAAGTTTATTGTGTATCAGCCTACATGCAAAGCTATTTTGTCGGCAGTTTTGTATTGAATTCAGACGTCAATGTAGAACTATTTACAACATTTAGACCTTTGATATATACAAAAAATAAAATACATACAAATTACTAAATGTTTGCGAGAGGAAAAATAGAGATTGAAAATAATTGAATCGGAATTTGTTTCCACCGACATAATTCGAAAATTCGGCTTATCAAACCGAAAGTAGACGTCCTTGTATTTACATGACTGCGATATAACACATCTTATCTATGGACACTAACGGTAAGTACGGATAAAGATGTTACCTTTATTCATTTACCACACCACCAACACATCAAATCTCAATACATTGGCTTGTCTACCAGAAACCATTCAACGGCATTGTTATGACATCCTCTATTATAAATTCTTTATAATTGGGACTCCCCTTATTTAATTCTTTATTTTGGGCTAGTTATAAGAACAGGCTAAACAGGCTGGATAGGTAGATTAAGATCAACCTAATCTGCTATGAGTGATACATACACATAGTAAAGACGTTGGGAAAAACATTGTGTAACTGCCTAACAGGACTGGTGAATTATATGCAGCCAGACTAGGGCTCAAACAGGGGACCCTTATAAATCCTTGCAAAGTGAGTGCTCTAACGACAGTTTCTCCCAGCACCTGTAACCGGCCTGTTACACCACTCCAACTTTTCGCCTTGATATTCTTGCTGAGTCTGCATAAGAGATTATGGGCATGCAGACGGTCCGATTAAATTCAAGTTGGGCACCAAATGTAACAGGACTGCATGGTGAAAAATATGCAGCCAGATCGGGGCTCGAACCTGGGACCCCTCGTTTACTAGGCTTGTGATCTATTGACTGAGCTATCCGTTCCACTTACATGTTCTTCTCCCATTACCTGTATGCGGCCTGTTAAATACTCGGAACTCCCCACTTTTTCCTCAGAGATTCTTGCCGAATTTGCACAAATTTTTTTAATGGCATGCAGTACGTACATGCCATGCACACAGTTCGATTTTCAAGTTGGGCGCCAACTGTAACAGGACTTGTGAAAAATATGCAGATTGGCCGGGGCTTGAACTTGGGACCCCTCGCCTACAGGGCGGGAGCTCTACTGACTGAGCTGTCAAGACTGCTTGCATGTTCTTCACCCTGAGTACCTGTATACCCAGCCTGTTGCAACTGTACTGTTTTATCATTTTGATGACCAAAAATATGGACCATTGTTAATGTTAAACATGCAGTACTAAAGGAAGGAAACAGGATGCCAATCATGAAAACAGATACCTCCTTCCTCCTGTGTAAGTAAAGTACTCTAATGATGCCATTATGATGGGGTGTTTACATGTAAGTTGTTCTTGTATGACAGTGGGCAAGACAGCTTAAATTAGTCTTTGACCTGACGCCCAAAGCTGTACAGATTAATTGTCTTTATCCCACCGCTGCCACCAGTTGTAACATGCACCATCGGCAATCCCTGTTGGTCACCAATCCAGCCAGTAACCACACAGTCTGTTGCTTAACTTTGCAACATTTCCAAGCTCTTAAACCTCATTGCCAAAGAGCTGGTTCCCCGGCAAGTAGAGTTTATTATTCTTATATATAGGTACAATTCCAGTCCGGAGGTTGTCTTCATCCAACCGCTGCCACCAATTGTAACAGTGCGGATCCAGGATTTCAGAGTGTGTGTGTGTGTGTGTGTATATGTATGTGGCTAACCTCCCTTCAGTACACACCATACTTCAACGCTCCCAAGCTCGATGGGCTGGTCATCTTCGTCGCATGCCAGACTCTCGCATACCCAAGCAACTGTTCTACGGAGAACTGTCACAAGGGAAGAGACGAGTTGGAGGACCAAAGAAACGCTTCAAAGATAATCTCAAGAGCTCCCTGAAGCCTCTCGACATCCCCACTGACACTTGGTAGAATCTGGCAGAAAATGGGTCGTCCTGGAGGAGCAAAATTGCTGCTGGAGCAAAGGCAGCCTAGAAAGCCCGTGTTGAAGAATCCCAGAGGAAATGCGCCATCCGTAAACTGAGGATCGAGAGCACCCCTTCAACCGAACCCATCGATATGTGCTCCACCTGTGGCAGAGCGTTTTACGCACGTATTGGACTAACGAGCCACATGAGGACACACCGCACCTTGCCATCATAACAGTTACGGTCATCTTCGCCTAGCGATGGACGAACATCATGTGTGTGGTGTGTGTGTGGTGTGTGTGTGTGTGTGTGTGGGGGGGGGGGATTTTCAAAAGTTGGATGACATCACTAGTGCCTTTGTAATTTACAAATACACTTAGTGATGCCATTCAACTGAGAACAGGGAATAACAAATACTCAGATTGAATCATTGTTTTATTGATTTTTATTAGATCTAGATCTATAATAAAATAACTAAAAAAATGTTTGTTAGGGCAATTTTAGAGGGGTGCGTACGCCAGCTCTGCACTCTCTAAATCTTCCCCTGTGTAATGTACACCATCTGCCTTCCCTGGCGGTTACCCATCTAGCCAAAAACAGCGCAGCCTGCAGCTTATAACCTCGATTGCTACATTTCCAACTTAACTTTTCAACATTTCCAAGCACTTAAACCACGTCACCAAAAAACTAGCTCCCTTGCAAAGAGAGTTTATAATGATTATATTATTATGTAACACTGTTACACTTGCATAGATATTCATGGAGTAAAGGGTTAATTTTTAGTAAAAAACAGTTTTACCAATCATGATAATTGCCAACCTGCTAATTTTGTTTTTATCCCCTGATATTTGTCATCGTCTCACATTGGCTTCATAGATTATTGGCAGAAAACATACCATTGGTTAGTTGACAACACAATACCATGGGGAGAATACACTGACGTACAACAATATTGCCTCAACATCATGACTTTGTTCACAAGGGAGCAAAATTTAATTTGTTGATTTACCAATGTCATTTACCAGCCATGCTGCAGATTTTTGTGTCCTAGCTAGTACCATTGCGCTGACTACCTTGCAGAAATCAGCCACTATATTCTATGCATTTCCAGTCAAATATACTTGCAGAAAGAAGAATTTGTGTTTTGCCTTCAGTTTGTGTCTGTCTTGCAGTTTTTCACTGATCAAAAGGCTCCTACTGGAGTTGTCTGATTTGGGTCTACTCTATTTGGAGGGCTTGGTGCAAAACTATTCTAACTCCTTCACTTTGTAAAGGAGTTAGAATAGTTTTTGCACCAAGCCCTCGATTATTTTGCAAAGGCGTATAAAGAGGCGTATATATGGAGTAACAGTTTAAAGAAAACAGTTTTGCAATTAAGAGTACAAGACAGATCAGCAGATAAAGCTGTATACTCACATACTAAAATCGTCACTTCTCCACCAAACCCTATGTTGGGACCACACTTTAGAATCGTCTCAAAGAGACGATTCTTCAGAATGGTCACAACATAGGGTTTAGTGGAGAAATAAAGAAGTTATTCTTGAAAATGTTTAAATTTACACAGATTATCTGGATATCTGTACAAGACCTACCACTTTTTCAGACAGTAGTGAATTTATAAGATTAATATACAATAAAACCTCTCTATAACGACCACTAACTTACATCAAGTATTTTGTGTTAAAGGCAGGTGGATGCTTAAAGCAAGATGAAAGTAAAACAGAACGCACCTATAGGAGCGTTCTGTTTTACTTTCACCTTGCTTTAAGAAACCACCTGCCCAAAATACCAACTAATTAACACAATTTAGTGGTTGTTATAGAGGGGTTTTACTGTAATCTAATGTACTGCAATACCATATATTTCAGCAGTGAAGCCTGGAGTGAAGCGGAAACATGGACGCGAGTCCGACATTAAGCCAACAAATACAACAGTTAACAATAATGGTGGTAAAAAAGTAGTACAGGATGGATTTTCATGGTGGACCTGCTTAAGTATGGGCATGAGTACTGAACAGACTAAACCCCATGCTGTGGACAAAAATCAGACTGGACAAATGTAATAATTATAACTGAGGGTATTGCCGTCTTCAAATTATAATACCCTCTGCCTTTAAAATCTAACAGCCATTAATAAATTATTAATTCCTGTGCGAGTTATTGTGGAAAGAAAGTTTTATTGTGTGCAAAAGAGTGTATACATATATCCTTCCCTTTTTAAACTCATTTTAATGTATACATGCATGTACGTACCATTACCATGTTTTGTAATTGCTCATGTACAGTGATTTTATAGGATCTCTGAATGGCATGTGGACAAAACCAGGGATATTAAAACATTACCTATACATTAAATTACATTTGTTTCATATAGCATGCTATAAAAGATATGAACTGTAAGGACAAAGCAGTGAATGAACACAGTTATTGAAATGAGAATGGACCCGATACTGCCCAGTAAACCAGAGCGCCCTCTGGATAGTGACTGTTGTGGACAGGGTTGTGTTCCGTGTGTTCTTGACCTGTACGAGGAAGAGGTCAAAGTTTGGGAGGAAGAGTGCCGCAGGATATTAACAGGAGAGACCCGGCCCATTATCCCCATATGATTCAGGCTCAAACGATGTTGTGAGTATAAGTATTGTGAACACACAGCATCTGATTAACCCTTTCTTTCATCTAAACACATTTGTAAACAGAGTAGACCCAGATCAGACGGCTCCTGTAGGAGCCGTCTGATCAGGATCTGCTTTGTTTGCTTATGAAGTGATTATAGATATGACTCTACAGTCTCTCCTTATACCAAAAACTCTTGTCTATGAAAAGGAAAAGAAAAGTAAAAAAAAACGTTCTCAGACTTATCATCGTATGGTATGGTGTACATATGCCATTATAAAAATTCAGATAATTAATATTCATGATGTCACCTTACATGAATATTGAACAGGGAAAGGGTAAATTCAGTGTTTATATTTTGATTGCATCATCCTACATTGTTTTGTTTGGGGGAGTACCCTTTTCCTAATGAATATTCATGTAAGAAATAGCAACAGCATGAATATTTTTTAGCTGAAATCTTGAAATGGTTTGTGACCACAGCATCTTTTGGCTTTGGCCTTATTAGAACGACTGACCTACCGCAAGCCAGCTGTTAGGCTTCCTCACATGAAATTTTCAATACCCTGGCTGGGATTCGAACCACAGTGGTGAGGGGCTAAGTTGCTGTCAGTCAAAAACCATAACGGTTAGCCACAGAGGCCCCAACAGACAGGATCTACATTCTCATCAAATGCCCATGTAATTCTTTCAATAACACCACTCTTTTATAGGTACAGCAGCCAGTACTTACCCTTACAGAGTACAGAAAGTTTACAATTGAAGATGTTTCCCGGGAAACAGATGACACATGTAGATATAGGGTTGCCTTACCACATGGTGCTACACTGGGGCTAAAAACTGGAGAACACATCGTAATTAGGTAGTATGGTTTTCTGCTTTAACCCTTTATGTGATACAGACGCCTTTTAACACCTTTGCAAACTGAGTACACCAAGATTAGATCAGGGTCTGCTCTGTTTGCCTATGGAATGATGTAGATGTGATTCTGTGGTTTCTCCCATGGGCAAAAGATTCTGTATTCATGCTCTGGTAACAGATAAAGATGTGTACCCAAATATCTAAATTGTCATTTTTCCACCAAACCCTATGTCTGATCTGGGTCTGCTCTGTTTGCAAAGGCGTAGAATGGGGTATTAATGGAGTAAATACAACCTCGTTGAATGAATCTACTGAAAAGGAGCATTAACTAGAGAAAAGGATTTTTTTTTAGAATTTTGTAGTTTGACACCATTGTGATAAATAAAGCATTTCCTCCCATAGGAGCAAATGCTCTATTTACCACAATGGTTTTACAAAGTGACTTTTACAGAGTCGTCAATATGAGGGAATGAGTTAACTCAGCTCTGTCAGCTGATTGTTTCTGACAAAAAAAAATGTGCAAAAATGTTAAAAAAGCAGATGAAAATTTTAGCAGATTGCAAAAGGGTTAACCCTTTCTTTCACATAAATGCCTTTTCAAACATTTGCAAACAGAGAAGATCCAGATATGCCTTTTAACACTTTACTCCATGAATACGCCTCTGTAATAACCACTTCTAGAAACCATTGTGATAAATAGAGCATTTGCTCCTATAGGGTCTTCTATTTATCAAAATGGTTTAAAACTACAAAATTCTGAAATTTTCCCTTTCTCTAGTTCATGCTCCTTTTCGGAAGATTTATTCAAAGAGGTTGGATCTAAAAATAGCCTTTGTAGGAAAGGGTTAACACTTTTACAAAAAGAATAGACCCTGTAGGAGCTGTCTGAACAGGGTCTGCTCTGTTTACTTATGAAATTAAATAGATCTGATGATACAGTTTCTACCAATACCAGAGCATCCTGTGCACATATGCTATTATCCCTTTCCTCCATAGGCTATTTTTAGACCCAACTTCTTTGAATAAATCTACCCAAAAGGAGCATTTACTAGAGAAAAGTAAAAATTTAGAATTTTGTACTTTGAAACCATTGTGATAAGTAGAGCATTTGCTCCTATAGGAGCAAATGCTCTATTTATCACAATGGTTTCAAGAAGTGGTTATTACAGAGGCGTAGAAAGGCATATTTATGGAGGAAAGGGTTATAAAACGTCAGATAATAAATATTCATGATGTTATTATTTTATACATACATATTGAAGAGGGAAAGGATTAACCCTATACTTGGTAGAAATGTGTATTTGCAACCAGAGTAGACGGAGATCAGACAGTTATTTTAGGAGCTGTCTGCTCAAGTTGCTTATGGAATAATATTGATATGAGTCTACCGTTGACACTGTCATGGCCAAAACTTGTGTTCATATGCCATTGTAAAAAGTCACCTAATTACTAAACATGATGTCATTATTTCTTACATGAATATTCATCAAATAAACTCACTGTGACTTTTTCAGGGCAACACTTGATGGCCAATCAGTAACTAGACAGTACACTCCAGTATCAGATGTGAATACCAGGTCCTACTTCGATTTAATAATTAAGGTAATGAAATTTAATACTTTCCTTCATATAAATGCATTTTGACACATTTGCAAACAGAGTAGACCCAGATCAGACGGCTCTTATAGGAACCTTTTGATCAGGGTCTGCTTGGTTTGCTAATGGAATTTGACAGATCTGTTTCTTTACTTTCTAAAATGGCTACAATATTCCATCTTCCATGTTTCGTTGTAACTATTTTGCCCATGAATGTTCGGTAAGTATCAAAATTTGGAATAAACATAGAACAGAGAAAGGGTTAAAGCATGTCTTGTTTCATAGCAATGATGCCAATGTGCTTGCAAACAAACACATATATATATATCTAGCCCTTAACATTTCCCTATTTAATCCCTTGCCTCATATAAATGCCTTTTCACATATAAATGCCTTTTCACACATCTGCAAACAGAGAAGACCCATATCAACGGCTCCTGTAGGAGCTGTCTGATCAGGGTCTGCTCTGTTTGCTAATGGAATTTGATATATCTGATTCTACAGTTTCTAAAATAGTTACAATGTTCCACCTTCCATATTTCATTATAACTGTTTTGTAAATGAATTTTCAGTAGATATTGAAATGTGCACTTAATATAGAACAGGGAAAGGGTTAATATTTATTCAAGATTTTATCACCTCAATAATATGCATGAACATAATCAGTGAAATGGAACAATGAAAAGGCATTTTGTCACCATTGTCGAAACTGTAAAATCAAATCTTTGAAATTCCTTAAGTAAACTGAGCAGATCCAGATCTGACAGCTCCCTCAGCAAAAGGCGTGAAAACTGAAAAGGTGTTTATTTAAAGGAAAGGGTTAAGTTCATTTGTATTTAACCCTGTCCTCCATAAATACGCCTTTCTACACCTCTGTAATAAACACTTCTTGAAACCATTGTGATAAATAGAGCATTTGCTCCTGTAGGAGCAAATGCTCTATTTGTCACAATGGTTTCAAACTACAAAATTCTAAAATTTTACTTCTCTCTAGTAAATGCTCCTTTTGGGTAGATTCATTCAAAGTGATTGGATCTAAAAATAGCCTATGGAGGAAGGGGTTAAGGAAAGGGTTAAGTTCATTGGTATTTAAACCTTACAACACTAAAGTAACTTTTGTCTGCAAAAAGTTTGTAGGTTTTATTATACATGTATTTGCTTGTGTCTACAGGTATATGACGAGGGCAAAATGTCTCAGAGTGTTAAGACCTGGAATGTGGGCACACAGATACATGTCAGAGGACCATTTGGCAATCTTACCTACAAACCTAACAAGGTAGCTAGCTAGACCATTCTCAAGATATTCTAACATTTGTATATTGATAAAGTTGCACAAAACTGTTGCAACAACTTTTATGTTTGTTATTTGTTGTGTTCAGTTTTTGTAAGTAATTTCGGATTTGTTGTTGTGTTCAGTTTTTGGAAGTAATTTGGAATTTGCTGTTTTGAATTCTGAAAGAAAAGTTTTTCAAACTTTTTGTTGTCTTCAGACTTTGTAAATAATTTCAAAGTTAGTTGAGGTTGTCTTCAATTTTGTTAAAAAAAATGTAAAGTTCGGTGTTGTGTTCAGATTTTATAAGTCATTTCAAATTTGTTGTTTTTTCAACTTTCAAAAAAAAAGTCTTCCATTGCTATTTGACTGTTTACTCCAATCCATCAATATTCATGTAAGAATGTGATGACATAAATGCACCATTTAACCCTTTCTACGCCTCTGTAAAAGGCACTTTTTGAAACCATTGTGATAAATAGAGCATTTGCTCCTAAGAAGCAAATGCTCTATTTATCACAATGGTTTCAGAACTACAAAATTCTGATTTTTTTCTTTTCTCTAGTTAATGCTCCTTTTTGGTAGATTTATTCAAGAGGTTGGATCTAAAAATAGCCTATGAGGGAAAGGGTTAATGCTTTTGCAAACAGAGTGGACCTAGAACAGACAGCTCCTGTAGCAGACATCTGATCAGTGTTCGCTATGTTTTCTGATCCCATTCTACAACTTCTGCAATGGCCAAAAATGCCTAATTCGAATTCTTGATGTCATCATTTCTTGAATATTCATAAGGTAAAAGGTTTATGTTTTCACTAGGGGAGTATAGAATTGGGACATTTCAGTAAAAGTTTTTTTTGTAAAGTAAATATCTGAGGTAGCTGTGCCACAAGAAAATGTGTTTGTTGATTTTTTTCAAACAGTAGACTGACATTCCATGATGTAATGACATGGCATCTGATCAGGATATATGCTGTTTCATAATAAAGTTACAGAGATGCTTAGTTGTTAAAGTGTAATCAGATGCTGTGTTAGAGACACAACAACTGCCCTTATTCAAACACAGGTAAAAACAGTGTAGACCCAGATCATTCTGCCCCTGAAAAGGTAATTTGATGAGGGTCTATACTATTTTCTTCTCTATTAGTCTGTCAGATATGATGTTATCAAAATGGTGCCAAATTGACTGATGGTGCTTTACAAACCGGTGGAGATGGGAGGTGGAAGTTCACATACTTAGGGTAAATGTATGTATGCTAGACTGTTTGTGTAGACCCAGAAAACAATCGTAATTCTGTGTTTCAGTACAGGAGGGTCTACATGCTAGCTGTTGGTACTGGCATTGCTCCGATGTGTCAGATGATACAGACGATCTTGAGTAATGGAGATGACGAGACTTTCATAGACCTATTGTATGGATGTAGGACCTACGACCATATCCTAATGAAGACAGAGCTTGATGAGTGGCAAAGATACTGGAACTTCTCTTGTACATACTTTCTAAGTCAGGTAGTCTAGATTTTGTAATTACTCCTAATGTTTGGCAAATAGCTCACACCCAGATCAAATTGAAGAAGCAAGTTTGATCAGGGTTACACTATTTACTACTCGATTAGTTTACTTCACTCCATAGATATACCTTTCTACGCCTTTGCAAACAGAGTAGACCCAGATCAGACGGCTCCTATAGTAGACGTTTGACCATAGTCTGCTCTGTTTGCTTATGAAATTCTTCAGATTCTGCCATTTCCTGTGTTTATGTGCCATTATAAAAAAAATAATATTATGAATACATGTACCACTGATGCCATTATTTCTTACATAAATATTCATGGAGTAGGGGTAAAATTATACAAATAATGTAGCTTTTACTTATCTAGCTTTATAATAGGGATGTAGATTGATGTTTAACCCATTACCTCATAGGCTATTTTTAGATCTAACATATTTGAATAAATCTTCCTAAAAGGAGCATTTACTAGAGAAACGGATTTTTTTAAAATTTTGTAGGTCTGAAACCATTGTGATAAATAGAGCATTTGCTCCTATGGAGCAAATGCTCTATTTATCACAATTGTTTCAAAAAGTGACTTTTACAGAGGCTTCAAAAGTGTCAATATGAGGGAATGTGTTAACCCTTTTCCATTGTTTCATATAGAGCAAGCTAAACATATGGGAAGCTTTATATAAGTGGTGTACAAGTCTATCAAAATAGCTTATTTCTCAGCCAGAAACATCTTGTTCGTACTCATTAGAACTGTCTTAGAGAGGACTTTTTAATGAGTACTATTGTACTAATAAGATTAGAGACTAATACAATACAGATTTCCATAATGCTCCTTTTATCTAAGGATCTCATATTTCTTTTCAGGAAAAAAGGGACAGTCATCAAAATCATTACAAGTACGGTGAGAAGATTAGGTATGATAGAATAACGCAGGACATGCTTTCAACTGTGATAACTAATTCCCATGACAATATATTGGTGCTTATATGTGGAACTAGATCATTTGAAAAAGACATGATTGATGCTATGACTGCACTAAACATTCCACAAGATAAATATCACAAATTCTAGGTATTTCAACCTCAATATTTAACCCTTTACTCCTTAACCCATTACCTCATAGGCTATTTTTAGATACAGTCTCTTTGAATAGATCTACCGAAAAGGAGCATTAACTAGAGAAAAGGAAACTTTTATAATTTAGTAGTTTGAAACCATTGTGATAAATAGAGCATTTGCTCCTATAGGAGCAAATGCTCTATTTATCACAATGGTTTCACAAAGTGACTCTTACGGAGTCGTCAAAAGTCGTCAATATGAGGGAATAGGTTAACTCGGCTCACTCAGCTGATTGTTTCTGACAAAAAAAAAATGTGCAAAAATGTTAAACAAGAGGGCCAGAATGGCCCTGAAAGTGATTTTTACAGAGTCGTCAATATGAGGGAATGGGTTCTGACAAAAAAAAAATGTGCAAAAATGTTAAACAAGAGGGCCAGAATGGCCCTGAAAGTGATTTTTACAGAGTCGTCAATATGAGGGAATGGGTTAAGTACGCCGGTTTGCAAATGTGTGGATAGGTATATTTATGGAGGCATGGGTTAAAGAAGTTTAAGTTAATATTTACACCCTTGAAATCAATAAATTCCAGGGGAGAGTAACATATTGTTCTTTGATGTTGACCTGGATCAGATTGTGATAGTGGGGTGTTCATTGGTTGTGATAGATGTAGGCCACTGGTCAAAGATACCGGTACATGTACAAGACATTTCAGGTAATTTTTTTGGCCTACCTGCACACATAATCTGCTTCATTGAAACTACTTGCTGGGTTTCAAAATATAATTTGTTTGAATACTCATACAAAAATTATTCAGGTTATTTTGGTTTGCACAAAAAAGTCCGCCAGGGATGGGTTTTCTGTTCCATGGGTAGTAAATATTTGTGTACATCTCATAAAAGATTAGCAAGATTTTTTGTAGGAATGTCCTACCGAAACCGCTCAAGCCTTTGCAATTTATCAAAATCCATGATTGTCTGCCTAATAACTCTTTCACTGCCAAATTTTCTTTTTTTTTCTTCATTTTTTTTTCAAAACATAGTCACATTAACCAACAGTTTGATTCCTAATGAGACGCTAAGTTACTCAGCATCTCGTCTGGATCCAAACTGTTTGCATAGTTAATCACAGATGCCGACATTGGCAGCAAAAGAGTTAACCCTTTCCTCCATAGGCTATTTTCAGATCCAACCTCTTTCAATGAATCTACCCAAAAGGAGCATTTACTAGAGGAAAGTAAAATTTTAGAATTTTGTAGTTTGAAACTATTGTGACAAATAGAGCATTTGCTCCTTTAGGAGCAAATGCTCTATTTATCACAATGGTTTCAAGAAGTGGTTATTACAGAGGCGTGGAAAAGCGTATTTATGGAGGAAAGGGTTAAGTCAGGTGAGTGAGATCGGGCTATCATTGCTCACTTGTTATCATTTTAGCCCTTTCCCTATTGCATATTCATATAAGATTTAACCCTTTCCTCCATAAATACGCCTTTCTACACCTCTGTAAAAGGCACTTTCTGAAACCATTGTGATAAATATAGCATTTGCTCCTATAGGAGCAAATGCTCTATTTATCACAATGGTTTCTAAACTACACAATTCAAAACTTTTCCTTTTCTCTAGTAAATGCTCCTTTTCGGTAGATTTATTCAAAGAGGTTGGGTCTAAAAATAGCCTATGGGGGAAAGGGTTAATGACATCATGAATATGTACGCAGTAATTTTTGGTAGAAACTATTACAATTTCAAAAGCAAACATAGCAGACCCTGATCATACAGGAAACATCTGATCTGGGTCTACTCTGTTTGCAAAAGCATTAAACAGTATTTATATGAGGGAAAGGGTTACCTTTCATGACATTTGCAATATATCATCATTGTATATGTACATTGGCAAAAATAAAAACATACAAAATGTTTGCATACAACAATTCTCTATTTTCTTCTTACTTATTTCCAATATTCCACTGGCTAAACATTGCAATGGCTCACCAAGCACCAAATCTAACCCTTTAGACCATGAATATTAATGAGAAACTTAATTAATATTAGCGCTGGATTTTTATAATGACATGAACATAGAAATTTTTACCACGGCAGAAACTGCAGAATGATTACATTATTTCACAAGTAAACAGAGCAGACCCTGATCAGATGGCTCCTATAGGAGTCATCTGATCTGTGTCTACTCTGTTTGCAAATGCGTTAAAAGGTATATTTATAGAGTAAAGGGTTAACTCTTTGTACACTTAGCATATTGTCACCTGCAAGAATGTTTGTTTCCTGGAACTATGGAAGTTATTTGTTTCTTCTCCTGGAACTATGGAAGTTATTTGTTTCATCTCAGTTCTGTTCTTTAAAAATGCAACCGAAGTGTCAAACAGTTTTGATCCTGATGAGACACAAACACACTCGATGCCTCCTCTGGATCCAAACTGTTTTCACAGGTAATGACGTTTTTGCCACTAGCATGCAAAGAATTAAGGGTTTGTATCGTTTTTGTGTCAACTGCAGAGAGGCAGTGTGTTACATAGGGATCACTTTTTCGTCGTCTGTCTGTCTGTCACACTTTCTTTTTCTTTAATTCCAACACTTCCCCCAGCAGGTGACACATGTGTTCCTTTGAACACTCTTGTTGTAGGTAGTGAATAACACTAATTTCAATAGGGTTGATTGGGTGTAAGAATATTTACGGCCTATACAGTAACAAATACTGTCAATCAGAAACACACTGCAATCTACAAATATTCTCTAAACCTAAGAATCTGCTTTCTTCAGAAAAATGTGGAAGACTGTTATAAACAATATGCTATGGACAAAATGTTGCATACAAAATGGAATAAAACTGCCATTTAAGTGTCATTGCTGAAAGCACCAGTTACAATATACTTTTAGCAGGATCTAAAACTACAGAAACACTATGGCTATATTACAGGAAAAACAGGCAGTGGGGGTACAACACTGTCAATAACAGCCAGTCAAATACATCGCGAACAGGGATTTCTTCACAATACGTGACTGCTTCACCGATTCCCTCATATGCTTCTTCTAAGACTCCACCTCTTTGGATAAATCTACCGAAAAAGAGCATTAATTAGAAAAAAGAAACTTTCAGAATTTTGCTTAATTTGAAGTTTAGTTTTGAAACCAATGTGATAAATTACACTTATTACAGGAAGGCCGTAAATTGCAAGAAAGCAAATCAAGTTACATATTTTAATTCCAAGCTATCACTTGTCATTCCAACAAACAATATATGATTCAAAATGTGGCAGTTATGGTCTCCTGCGTGGACAGAAGATTCTAGAGAAGTGCTCCAAATTAGGAAAAGCTGTGACTACCACTCATAACCCTCAAGCTCAATTCTTACTGAGCTCCACCTGCTAGGACTTCCTAACAGAAACCCATGCGTGAACCGTTCCACGCATATACCATATAACTACCCCCACAGCAGATACATGTGAGGGTTGTGGCCCCATGGCGGATGCACATGGTGCACGAAATGCAAGTTAAGCCTCATGGCAGAAGCGCATGCTGCTCACATGCATTAAATTCCCTATTTGTTTTGCATTGGATCGGTCAACAGCTATTTCCTCCGAAACAAATCCCCTCTGTTAACAGCACCTCTCCAGAATTTTCCGCCAAACCCTAGAGAGGCACTCCCAATTAAAGGGGAAAAACCATCTACAAGGCCTATCTATGTAGGCAATCAAATTATGCAGTTAATAAGTAAAATGAATCGGACCTCTATGGGAAAACATCTCCAGAATTCTCTGCCCAGACAGTGACAAAAAAGAAATTTGAAAACAGTTTAATGTGTTCCAAATTGTTGAAACATTTGTCAAACGGCTAAACAATTAGTCATTGTCTAAAGTTATTAGTAGGATAGCAACTGAGTCAAATCTAAATGCATATATTATATTCTGGGAGAATACAACACTTTTAAGCTCTAAATGTCCTGGCTGCCTATATATTACAATTGCAGCAATCTAACATGTGTTGAAAAGCTCCTTTCCGTATCCTCCCAAAACTGAATTGACCATAGTCAGTGAATAGTCTGTAATAAATGAAAAAGGCACAGCACAGTAAATAGTATCAAAATGATTTCAATAATATACATGTACATGGATAGACAAGGGTGGGAGGGTGGGAAAAGATTTTTGAAAAATTTGGAGAGCGTAAATTTGACCTAGATAAGGTTGCAAGCTAAACGGTGCAGTGTGATTTTTACCACCCGTGAAAATCACACCAGTCAACATCAGCGTGGCAACTTACGTTCGCGTAATAAATTGGGCTATTTAAAACAATAGCCCCTATTATTACAGGAAGGCCGTAAATTGCAAGAAAGCAAATCAAGTTACATATTTTAATTCCAAGCTATCACTTGTCATTCCAACAAACAATATATGATTCAAAATGTGGCAGTTATGGTCTCCTGCGTGGACAGAAGATTCTAGAGAAGTGCTCCAAATTAGGAAAAGCTGTGACTACCACTCATAACCCTCAAGCTCAATTCTTACTGAGCTCCACCTGCTAGGACTTCCTAACAGAAACCCATGCGTGAACCGTTCCACGCATATACCATATAACTACCCCCACAGCAGATACATGTGAGGGTTGTGGCCCCATGGCGGATGCACATGGTGCACGAAATGCAAGTTAAGCCTCATGGCAGAAGCGCATGCTGCTCACATGCATTAAATTCCCTATTTGTTTTGCATTGGATCGGTCAACAGCTATTTCCTCCGAAACAAATCCCCTCTGTTAACAGCACCTCTCCAGAATTTTCCGCCACACGAACAGGGTTCGCCCCAAAATTCTGAAGTTTATTGCAAAAGCTAAATTAACTGCTCTAAAGCCTCCCGAAAATTGTACAAAAAGAGATCAGTGCCCACATCTGAAAGGTGCACACCATCATTAAAGTACATCCCTGGTGTGTCGGCAGTAATTTCACCATGGTTCACAAATAGCCCTCCTCTAAATTCTGTCAATCTTCTGACAAATCTATTCAAGCACTTTCTTTTACGTTCTATCTTGTCTGCAGGAATTTGAGTCTTTCTCCATACCAATCTTGGCAAAAATGAGGACATAACAATTGCAGTCCCGGGGAAGTTATCAAACAAACTATCGAGATCAGACCTAATCTTAAAACGTAAATTTATGCCTTTTTCTGAACCAATGTCATTAGATCCTAGATGAATAATTATGGCCCTTGGCTTCTGGTGATGCAAAGCCATATACTGAACCTTTGTCATCAACTGGTTCCAATGCATACCACGAATACCCAACCATTTAATACCAGCCACTTTTGCCAGACCCAAGTTTCTTTCAATTCTGCGAAATCTTGCTCTTTGCTCTGCCCAATAAATGTAGGAATCGCCGACCAGCCATACGTCTGGAAATATACTTATATATGTATCAGCAATGAGTGACACAATAGTCCAATAATTCTCCTACAATCTGATATACTTCAAAAATGCATTAGAACTCCAACGCCCCATTCTCTGAATAACTGCATGTGACACTCCCTTGCTTGCTAACCAAGTAGCAGCTCCAATCCTGAAGGAATGAGTCTTAAAACCTGAACAAGGTAGCCCTAAACTCTGCATTACTCTTGTCAAAACCGCACCAAATTGATATCTTGTTAAAAATGAACCATCCTGGTGACAAAGAAGGCATTTACCTTGAGTAACCTTCGATCGGGCCAGGAGAAAGTTCTGCATCGCTGCAACTGGACAAACCTGTGTGCCAGTTGCAACAATGTCAACACTCTGAGGTGGTCCATGCTGAATACATTTTGCTCGCCTGAGAAAAATTTTAAATGAGCTACCTGACTTGAACTGCCTAATGTCTGAATATTGCAGCGGGGCATCGAGCATGGATTGGGAAGTGAAAGCAAGTTCCCCAACCCTAAATAAACCAAAGAATGCCAGTGTATAAGCTGCTCTAAAGAGCAATGTTTCGTATTTTGAACTACAGATGGCTGGCAATTTTTCATAAATTTTGACTAATATGTCATATGTAATTGGAAGCCTAGTGTCTGTAACGGATTTTGAGCGGCGATAACCTTCTAACATTTTGTTAATTGACAAATGCGATGTATGCCTATTTTGAAATCTTATGGCTGCAATGTAAGTGGATGTAGTTTTGTATGCATATCCTCTATGAAAAAGGTATGTTATAAATGTTTCCAATTGGAAAAGGGAGGGAGGCCAATCCTGACTAAAACTGTAACTAGTGCGAAAATGTGCAAACAGCTCCAATGCATTGGAGTACACCAAGCGTGTATTATGAGCTAAACCAGCTTCAAAAAGTCTTCTAGAGTCAGCTCGAAGATGTTCCAGAGGTGGGTTGGAAATGGCACAGGGTTGAGATCTGCCTCTGGAGCCAGAGCTCGAAACCTGCTCATCTGAAAACGAGACAAACTATCAGCAATGTCATTCCTTACACCAGGAATATGTTCTGCCTTTAACACTAAATTATAATGTAAACATTTCAAGGTCAATACCCGCACCAAGACCATCAAAGCATCTGACTTTGAGGTTTGAGAGTTCAAAACCTGCACAACTGACTGATTATCACAATGAAATAGCACCCTTTTATTCCGAAATTCTTCACCCCAAACATAAATAGAGACTAAGATTGGGAAATATTCCAACAATGTGATATCCTTAGTGTAGCCCTTTTCATGCCAACTTTCAGGCCAAGCGGCAGACGCCCACTTTCCTTGAAAATAAGCCCCGAAACCTTTACCCCTAGCTGCAGAACTATCTGTAAACAGGCCGAAATCGCTATTGCGAAGGCAAATGTGATCATTGAAAACAGATACACCGTTGAAATCCTTGAAAAACACCAGCCACAGTTGCAAGTCTTGACGTATTCCCACAGTCAATCTGATATGATGAAAGGCACATTTAACTCCCCTAGTAGCATTAATCAGGCGTCTGCAGAATGGTCTACCTGGGACAATTGCTCTACACATAAAATTCAGAGACCCTATAAGTGACTGAAGTTCTTTCAATGTGACACTCCTCTTGTGTTCCAAAATATTGTTAATCTGTTCTACTATGCGACTTATTTTTTCTAATGGAATACGAACTTGCATAAGAACTGAATCGAGTTCCAAGCCCAGAAAAACTAGGACTGTTGTAGGACCTTCTGTTTTTTCATTGGCGATTGGCACCCCGAAATCATTGCAGCATGCAAAGAAACTATTCATCAGACTAATGCAATGATCTGTATTCCCTCTTCCACCAAAAATGAAGTCATCCAAATAGTGTTCTAACTTACCGACTCTACATGAAAAACGAACCACCCATTCCAGAAAAGTCGCAAATAACTCGAAGGTAGCACAAGAAATACTGCACCCAAAAGGTAGCACTTGATCAAAATAATAGAGGCCCTCAAATTTAAAACCAAGCAAACTGAAATCGTTTGGTGATACCGGTATCAAACGAAAGGCAGATTTAATGTCAGATTTGGCAAGCAGTGCACCCTGACCCAACTGTTGAATCATTTCGATTGCAGCATCAAATTTGGTGTATTGAACAGAACACAATGCAGGATCAATATAATCATTAACAGAATCTCCTTGTGGAAAAGAAAGATGATGTATTAATCTAAATTCACCTGGATCCTTTTTGGGAACAAGACCTAATGGCGAAACTCTAAAATGTTTAAATGGAGGGATAGAGAATGGACCCATAATTCTGCCTGCTTGTAGTTCTTTTTGAATTTTTTGCCTTACTATTTTTGGATTCTTATTTGCTGAGGATAAGTTATTGGCCTCTAACGTCTTAGCCTGCCCCTCAAAATGGATTGAAAAACCATCTTTAAAACCTGAACAAATCTTTTTTGCAGCCGCCCTGTTCGGATAAATGGAAAGGAATTTTTTCATCTGTGCTAACCTGATTGGTGTGGTGGCAAGTGTCAAATTAGTGTCTTTGGGGTTTGGGTTGATGTTGAATGTATCTGTTTGTGAATTGGTTACCTGTGCGAAAGGGTTGATTGAAAGAGCGAGGACACTGCTGTTGAGTGTGCGTCCCCTTGCATGCAAGGCACACATGGTTGTACTTACAAGTTTTAAAAGAACAGCCCTTTGTGGAGTTAAAATCCCAGCATAGTTTAGCCGGACGGCCAGCACTAACTGCTGGCGTACTGGTCTGTAAGGGGTTAGCAATGGTGCCTTGATGTGAATGAGCAGGTATCATCATAGTTCTGAGCCATAGATCGGTATTAATAATAGACCATGACTGGGGTTGCACAGCCTGGCGCATACGGAAATTTTCATCGTATATTTTCCAAGCCAATGTGTTGCCCGAGCGACTTTCAGCCTCCCTGATCAACGCTATATACTCGAACATTTCCCCAGCCTTTTGGGGCACCTTTTTGATCAGTATAGAAGCATAGATCAGGAAGGCATCAGTCCAGTCCCTTATGTTTGATATGGATTTTGTCGGCTTCTGTTTTATTTGAACCTGACCCCGCTCGTCGATGAACAAATTAGACGGTGCCGACGGCGATTCGGCTGACCCACGCAATAGTAGAGCCAAATTGACATATTCCCCCAGCCAAATTTTTTGGCAGAGCTCCACCGAAACATGCAGAGACATGGGATCATTTATACATTTAAGTGCCGATTCAGGGAGCGAAAACTCCCGACTAGGAATAGACTAATTTTGGCCGGCTAACCTGTCGAATATCTCGGAAAATACATTACCGGAACCCTGCACATTACCCGATGTTTGATCCTCTGATGACAGACGCACGAACTCCGGACTGTTGTCATTTACAACATCATCAGGCTGTTCACGATCTCCCCCACCCACTGCATTCCGTGCAGCGCCATTCCGGGCAGACCGCGTGCTCGAAGATCGACAAACTCTTTGCGGCCTTTGGCGAGTATATGGTCCCTCGTCTCTTGCGCGACTACGCTGTTTGGGTGGCATAATGCAACTGGGCGATATCTAACCAGTCTCTTTACGCTGATATTCGTGTAAACGAGCAAATTAAAAAGATTTTTGAAAAATTTGGAGAGCGTAAATTTGACCTAGATAAGGTTGCAAGCTAAACGGTGCAGTGTGATTTTTACCACCCGTGAAAATCACACCAGTCAACATCAGCGTGGCAACTTACGTTCGCGTAATAAATTGGGCTATTTAAAACAATAGCCCCTATTATTATTACACTTGTGGTTTTCACTTATAGAGCACATGCTCTATTTATCACAATGGTTTCAATAAGTGACTTTTACAGAGGCATCAAAATGCACCAGTATGAGTTAATGCAGTATGGAAGTAAGCTCCTTTCCTATGGGAGCTTTCTGCATAAGTTTCATCTTGCATTGAGCTACCACCTGTCTATACTCCGCTGAGACCCTTCTAGAGACATCTTTTGGCACCTTTGAAAACAGAACAGACCCAGATCAGAAGGATTTTGTAGGAGCCATCTGATCTGGGTCACTCTGTTTCTGGAATAATATATATCTGATTTTAAATTTCCTGCCATGGCCAAAAACTCTTGTGTGTTTATATGCCATAATAAAATTAATGTAATTAATATTCATAATGTCATTGTTTCTTACATATACATGTATATTCATAAAGTAAAGTGTTAACCTTTCTACGCCTCTGTAATAACCACTTCTTGAAACCATTATATAGGAGCAAATGCTCTATTTATCACAATGGTTTCAAACTACAAAATTCTTAAATTTAGCTTTTCTCTAGTAAATGCTCCTTCTGGGTAGATTCATTCAAAGAGGTTGGGTCTAAAAATAGCCTATGAGGGAAAGGGTTATAGGCAGATGATACTGTATTTGCATAAGTCCGAGGGCATTGTCTGATCAGGGTGTCTACAATATTTGTATTGTAGAACCTGATTGGACTTTGCACGCAAACAAAGCAGCTGATCCTGGTACCAGTTTACACTTTTTTGAAAATTTCTATGATGCTTCCCTGTGGCTGGCTAATTTGATATTTGTGTTATAACTCTATGCATGTTAAGTAATTGTCATCTGCTACAATATTAGAGTTGTGTAGCTTAGAAAACAATTGTGATAAATAGAGCAATTGCTCCATAGGAGCAAGTGCTCTATTTATCACAATGGTTTCAAAAAGTGACTTTCCCAGAGGCATCAAAAGGGGTCAGTATGAGGGAATGGGTCTAAAAAAAAAAATTCTCCTAAACAAAATGCAGTCAAGTCTCAAACAGTTTGGACCCTCGTTTATTTTGAATAGACAAACAAAAATGTACCACAAAGGGCTTTAACTGTTTGCCTGTTGATTATTCATGTAAGAAATAATGACATCATGAATATTTATTACATGTACCTGATTTTTAAAGTGGCATATTATGTATTCATGATATTTTGGTATTGGTAAACTGTAGAGTCGGATCTATCATAATTTTATAAGCAAACAGAGCAGATCTTGATTAGACCGCTCTTGCAGGATCTACTCTGTTTGTAAGACATGAAAAGGCATTTATATGAGGAAAGGGTTAAGAAACTGGTGCCCAACTGCACGATAAAATAAACTTGAACTTATCTAACAGTAAACACAAAAGCAGAGGTGAAGGTCATAATGAGAAAGGTCATCAAAACTAATGAATGGGCATATGTACATGAAACTTTATGGATAACACTTAACCCTTTACCTGATGAATATTCAAGTCAAAATAATGATATCACGAGTAACAGATATTTGAATTTTTATAATGGTTTTCTGGCCATGGCAGAGACTAGACAGCAGAACCTGATCACACTGCTTCTCTAGCAGTCATCTGTACCAGGTCTACTCTGTCAAATGCGTCAAAAGGCTTAATGTCCCACCCCATTTTCATTGCAGGGAATAAAAACAGTATTTTCTGGCACAAAGTCATTAATATTATTTAAACCCTGACCTTGTTCTATAAATATTCCAAATTTCAATACCTACTGATTATTCATGAACAAATTATTTACAATGAAATATCGAAGGTGAAACATTGTAGCCATTTTAGAAACTAAAGAAATACATCTATCAAATTCCATTAGCAAACAGAGCAGACCCTGATCTGACAGCTCCTATAGGAGCCCTCTGATCAGGGTCTACACTGTTTGCAAATGCATGAAAATACGTTTATATCAAGGAAAGGGTTAAAATAATGTAACAAGATGAATACACCTTTTACCATCTGAATATTTGTGCAAGAAATAATGATAGCGTGAATATTTAGATTAGCCTATGTTTTAGCTCATAAATATTCATGTGATTATTTCTTACATGAATATCAATATGGAAAGGGTTAACCCATAGCCTGCTAGTCACAACTATTGTTGCATTTGCAAACAGTGTAGACCCAGGGGAGGAGCTCCTATAGGAGCTCTCTCATCTGGGTCTGCACTGTTTGCAATGGAAAATCCATGCCTGCATACTCTATCCTTTTGCCTAGGAAAATCATTTCAACATATCCTGTATATTTTTGTAAAGATTTGCCTAAATAATATTAAAAGAGGGCAGAGTGATAAAAAATATGCGGCGGCTAAGGGTTAATACACTAGAACAGAACCATGAGAATATGTATCTATCAGAACTTCTATTTCATAAGCAGGATCTACATGTTTGTCAGTATTGTAAACAAAATACTGCAGAGTAATGCCCTTTATTATGACTGTCCAACAATTCCTAATTGTCAACAGCCTTACACTGTTTGTGGTTTCACCAGAGATCTGTGCGAGATCACTAGTTATAAAACATTTAACTCTTTACTCCATAGATATGCCTTTAATTATCACTGCAAACCCAAATCAGATGGCTCCCTGCAGGAGTTGTCTGAACAGGGTCTAGTCTGTTTGCTTATAGTATTACATAAATTTGACTCTACATTTTCTGCCATGGCCAGAATTTCTTGCATTCACATGCCATTATGAAAATTCATGGACATGTAATTAATATCCATAATTTTATTACTTCTTACATGAATATTCATGGAGTAAATTGTTAAATACTAGGATATAAGTACAATGTATAAATTAAAGAGAATGCATATAAATAATACTGTCAAAGCTTAGTACATTCTGAGAAAGCCACTGGAAATTAGCTGCAAACAATGTAAAATTTCAACAAAAGGTTGTGTCTTATATTCAGAACAACAGATAATGGTGCATACTCAAATACTAAAATTGTCATTTCTCCATCAAACTCTATGTTGTGACCACTCTTTAGAATTGTCTCTTCACAACATAGGGTTTGGTGGAGAAATAAAGAAGTTATTCTTGAAAATGTTTATGTTACGCATATTATCTAGAATTCTGTATATTTCTCAAAATTGACTTTTCCATATTCTGGTCAAGACTGATTGCCATTTCTCACATAACTTCCCTTATCTCTGGGTAAGAACAACAGGTTAAGATTCTCTTATCAGTAACACGTGTAAGATCACTTTAGAATATATATGACGTCATTCGTCAAATATGACGTCAAACTGGGGGAACACCGATGTTTACATGTCATTAAAAGGGCGAAAATAGATCTAGATCTACACTATTTGGTTATGTGAGAAAAAAAATCTGGTGCTCGTTGTCTTTTCAGATTACATGTTCCTAAACTCACCAAGAAAATGTTATTAAGCTCGTCAAAGGCTCGTTTAGGAACATGTGATCTTAAAAGACAACTCGCAACAGATCCTCTATTTCCTCAACAGGGCTATAAAATTTATTTGGAGTTATCTCATCCTTCAAATTGAAATGTATGGTCTAGATGATTAAAAAGATGTAAAACAAAAACATCTCACTTCCTACAACATGATCATTTACCATTTTAACCATTTATCTGATGAAAATTCATGCAATGGTCTATATTCAATATGAATAACAATTAATTCCCATTCCCTCATATTGATGCCTTTTGACGCCTCTGCAAAAGTCACTTTTTAAACCACAGTGATCTATTTATCACAATGGTTCCAAATTACACAATTCTAAAAAAAATCCTTTTTTCTAGTAATTGCTCCTTTTCAGTTGATTTTTTTCAAAGAGGTTGGGTCTAAAATAGCCTATGAGGGAATGGGTTAAAACAATAAAATATATCATTATATAGCAATGACTTACAGTACAGAATCCAATATGTAACTTGTAAGCAAACAGGGCAGCCCCTTATTAAACAGCTCCTACTAGAGCTATCTATCTGATCTGGGTCTACTTTGTATGCAAATGTGTAAAAAATGTTTTAATCAAGTAAATTTCACATTCTTAACCCTTTACTCCATGAATATTCATGTAACAAATAATGATGTCATGAATATTAATTAGAATAAGTGTTACACATGGACACAGGAAATTTTGGCCATGGTAGAAACTAGAATCATCTATATTATCTACAGTAAAACCTCTCTATAACGGCCACTAAATTATGTTAATAAGTTGGTATTTAGGGTAGGTGGCTGCTTAAAGCAAGGGGAAAGTAAAACAGAACGCTCCTATAGGAGTGTTCTGTTTTACTTTCACCTTGCTTTAAGCAGCCACCTGCCTTTAACACAAAAAACTTGTTGTAATTTAATGGCTATTATAGAGAGGTTTTACTGTATATTATATCATAAGCAATCAGAGCAGACCTTTATAAGACAGCTCCTACAGGAGCCATCTGATTTGGGTCTATCCTGTTTCAAAGGCATAGAAAGGCGTATTTATGGAGTAAATGGTTAAACACTCCATTGTCACAACATACAAAGCAAAGCAGATCAGAGGTTGAATTTGCCAGTACATTCTCACACTCAAAAACTCAGGAATATTCTCAAACAAAATGCCTTGTACCAAGTTCCAACCATTTTGGTAGAAGATTGGAACACACAAATTAGAAAATGTGATGAAGAAGTCCAACTTAGTTTGATATTTGTAATACTGGGATGAACTCTTTGCAAACTAGCAGCGAGTTTTGTGAATTTTTTGTGCAAAAAGTTTGGATCCTGATGAGATGCTGAGTTACTTGGTGTCTCAGGATCCAAACTGTTCCACACTCAGACTTTAAACCTATGTTTTAAAAGAAACTGAAGAAAATCGATTCAGGAAATTTAACCCTTGACCCCATAAATGCACATTTCTACATCTCTGCAAACAGAGTAGACCCAGATCAGATGGCTCCTATAGGAGCCATCTGATCAGGGTCTGCTCTATTTGCTTATGACATAATATAAATACAAGAGGGCCAAGATGGCCCTTAATCGCTCACCTGATTACCATAGATTTAAGATCTTTGCTGGGTAGCCCATGGGTAGGGCCAATATTGACCTTAGGGACAATATTTGAACAATGTTGATAGTGGATCATGAGCAGTGGTTCTGCAGAGCAAGAATTTCAAAGATTTAGTATATTGATTTTATCAAGACAATGATTCTGACCAATGAAGATTGGGCTAAAAATGTGCCCTCTAGAGTAATTTTTCTAAGATGACTACTTTTTATTCCCACCCAACCCATGATTACACTCAACCTTGATATCACCAAGACAAACACTCTGAGCAAGTTTGAGGAAGACCGGGCTAAAAATGTGGCCACTGGAGTGTAAACTAGATTTTTCTAAGATATGACCCAGTGACCTACTTTTTGACCTAACATAACCCACTTTCAAACGTGTCCAAGATTTTATTAGGACAATCATTCTGACAAATTTTCATGAAGATTTGGCTAAAAATGTGACCTCTAGAGTGTTCACAAGGTTTTCCTACTATTTGACCTAGTGACCTAGTTTTTAACCCCACATAACCCACTTTCAGACTTGTTTGAGGTTTTATCAAGACAATCATTATGACTAAGTTTCGTGAAGATTGGACAAAAAATGTGACCACTAGTGTGTTCACAAGGTTTTTCCACTGTTTGACCTAGTGACCTAGTTTTTAGTCCCACTTGACCAACTTTCGAACTCGTCCGAGATTTTATCAAGACATTCATTCTGACCAAGTTTCATGAAGATTGGACTAAAATTGTGACCACTAGAGTGTTCACAAGGTTTTTCAACTGTTTGACCTAGTTTTTTACCCCACGTAACCCACTTTTCGAAGTCCTCCGAGATTTTATCAAGACAATCATTCTGACCAAGTTTCATAAAATTTGGGCTAAAAATAAGACCTCTAGAGGGTTCACAAGGTTTTCATACTATTTGACCTAGTTTTTAACCCAACTTGACCCACTTTCGAACTCGTCCGAGATTTTATCAAGACATTCATTCTGACCAAGTTTCATGAAGATTGGACTACAATTGTGACAACTAGAGTGTTCACAAGCAAATTGTTGACGACACACGACGGACGCCGGATGCCGGACATTCAAGTCTCCCAAAAGCTCACCCTGAGCTTTGCTCAGGTGAGCTAATAATTCATCAGTTTCTGCCATGGCCAAAATTTGTTTGCATCTATGTGCTATTATAACAAATTATTCTAATATTCATGACATCATTATTTCTTTCATTAATATTCAAGGAGGAAAGGTTAAAGCTGACAACTAGTTTTTTGCAGACAACAATAATGTTAATGGTTAAATGTTAATTATATATTAAAATTTCATTTCTGGTTGCGGTAGCTAGCCCCGGATATGTGGATTTGACATGTCTTGCAGCACATCTTCACAAAGTACTCCCTGTCACAGAACTGGAACTTCAGTACAAGAGGGCAGTAGGCAAAATTGTAGTTGTCCACACACTCTGAATTAGACAATGGATGAAATCAATAGGCTTACAAGGAGAGATACTTACAGGGCTTTGCAAACAGTGAAGACTCTCAGCAGCTGCATGACTGTTTGACACGAGTCAGGATCCAATCTGTTTGACACTGGATGGTTTTTGAACAGAAAATTGAAGAAAATTCTGCAGTATGAATTTAAGCAGATGGAATTTTATTTTTTGCAGGCAAAACTTGCCTAACCCTTTCCTCCATAGGCTATTTTTAGACCCAACCTCCTTGAATAAATCTACCGAAAAGGAGCATTAACTAGAGACAATGAAAATTTTAGAATTTTGTAGTTTGAAATCATTGTGATAAATAGAGCATTTGCTCCTATAGGAGCAAATGCTCTATTTATCACAATGGTTACATAAAGTGACTTTTACAGAGGCGTAGAACGGCATATTTATGGAGGAAAGGGTTAACAAGAAATGTGTCACATTATGTGACAAATACCCTAAAAGGAAACACATGACATTGAAATGTGTTTTGTAGGCAGGCATGTACATGCAATTGCTAAATGAAACTAAAAGATTGCACAGAACTAAGAAACAAGAAATGGCTAAACAAGAGCAACGCAAGCGGTTGCATCGCTCGTCTGTCGTCATTGTCAAGATGAACATGCATACCAAAAATGAAGGTTGTAAATGAAAAATTGAAGAAGTTATGGTCAATGTTAAGATTTCGGACGACGAAGACCCAGACGGCATGGGTTACGACAATAGCTCTCAAATGTCAAGGTTACAGAGGCCAGAAAACAGTATGTGGCAATTTGCCATCCTTAGATGTACTCACATACACAAACCAAATTTGGTATTCCTACCTCGAAACATAGGAGATGTGATCCGGGCAAAGTTTTTCTATAGCTGATGTCAGAGATCAAGGTAAATGTCACAGTGACCAGAAAGTGGTATGTGGCATTCCACTATCCTAACATGTACTCATGCAGGCAGGCACGCACACACACACTCATGCATGCACATACATGTATGCACGCATGCACACATGCATGCATGCACACACACACACACAGGACAATTCGATTATTATAAAAACTTAACTTCAAAATTAACAAATGTTTATTTTACCGTCATCATTCTCTGACGCCTCCTGACATGACATGTGGCACCTTCTGGCATCTATAGGCCTGGTTTCTGGTGAACATTTATTGCTTGGCTTCCCATCATGAGTTTTACATTCTACCAACCTCTGTTGCCAGCCACCATCACAACTACCTTTACACTAAAATATACACAGAAAGATCTAGCTGTCACCCAGGAGTACAGAGCTACAGATAAAGCTGCGAACTCAAATACTAAAATCGTCATTTCTCCATCAAACACTATGTTGTGACCATTTCTCCATCAAACACTATGTTGTGACCACTCTTAAGAATCGTCTCAAAGAGACGATTCTAAAGAGTGGTCACAACATAGGGTTTGGTGGAGAAATAAAGAAGCTATTCTTGAAAATGTTCTAATTTACGCATCTTATTTGGACCTCAGGCTTTAGGACTGGTATATAACAGGGACTATGCTGTTACTAAGAGTATAAGGATGTTAATTTTTCTGTAAACGGAGATGAGTAACTACTGGTCTGATAGCTGAGAAAACAATTATGCATATAAAAAAAATCAGACTAACCCTTTACTCCATAAATACGCCTTTTCATATCTTTGCAAACAGAGTAAACCAAGATCAGGACAGATAGGTTAGAGCAAGGTTATATGCCTCCCACCTTGTGGGGGCATAAAAAAATGTTAACAAGGCCATCAATGGTTTAGAAATTTGTTATTATACAAGAGGCCCTAGGTTCAGAGCTCTGTCAGGCAAATATTTTAAACGAACCTGTAACACAATTTTCTACGAACCTCTGTCCAATTGCTGATGAACCATTTTGGCTGTGGACATGCCATTTTGACACATGTTGCTATGGTAGCTGGTTTCCTGTTATCCTCACACTCGCTATCATCCAGGTACATCTCTTTATCACTCGTCATACAGTAAACATGACGCACCATCTCCCCACGTCCACAGCGTTTGGAACACTGAAAGTGAATACAATCATTTGAGCCACTCCCTGAGAAGAAGGGTCTTGTGGCATTGCAAATAGTTTAGATCCAGACCAACTAACACATCTCCAATGTGTTGTTTGATCAGGTGTAGGCACTGTCTGACATTCAGTAGAATCGGTAGTAATATTATTTCTATTTTTTCAATATTATATTTATATTAAGTTATTAACCCATTACCTCATAGGCTATTTTTAGACCCAACCTCTTTGAATAAATCTACCAAAAAGCAGCATTAACTAGAGAAAAGGATTTTTTTTAGAATTTTGTAGTTTGAAACCATTGTGATAAATAGAGCATTTACTCCTATAGGAGCAAATGCTCTATTTATCACAATGGTTTCACAAAGTGACTTCCACAGAGTCATCAAAAGTCGTCAATATGAGGGAATGGGTTAAGGGTAAGTTTTTATCAGATATTCTTCACAATGGAGGTGATGTCTTTTCTGGGTCTGCACTGTTTGCAATGCAATATAACAGAGGTCCAGATAAGATGCGTAAATTAAAACATTTTCAATAATAAGCCCTTTATTTCTCCATTAAACCCAATACTGTGACCCTCTTTAGAATAATCTCGAAGAGACGATTCTAAAGAGTGGTCACAGTATTGGATTTGGTGGAGAAATGATAATTTTATTATTTGGGTTCACACCTTTATCTGTATCTCTGCAATAAGACATTTTTTCTAAAAGAGTGTCCCATTTAGACAAATTAGACCTTTGACATGCATAAAAATTTCAGTTTGAAACTAGAACTATCACTAAAAGCGATGAATACTCCTGCATGGCAGCCTTGTTTGCAAATACAAGGGCTGATAATAAAACACTAACTACCCATGTTACTGGCCAAAATGACAAAAATACTCAGAGTTCAAGGGAGATAAGTCTGCAATGCCTTATAGTAAACACCTAAAAATTCCAACTTGCACATCAACTATTTGTGGTTATTATGTATGGCAAAAGTTTGCAATATCAACTAACCATGTTTTTTTAATGTCAAAATGACAAAATATACTCAAAGTTCAAGGGGAGATAATTCTGCAATGCCTGGTGGTAAACATTTGAAAATTGCATTTTGCACATCTGCTATTCATGGTTATTATGTATGGCAAGTATCAATTCAAATACTTTTGAATTGAAGGAGGAGTTTGTGACACCTACTACCAATGTTTAAATGTTGACCGACCGACTGACTGACTGCCAGACCAACCAACCACTAGGGTGATTCCAGTATACCCCCGTAAATATTTGTAGGGATATAATAAATGACTTATGCTCATGCATACAGTCTACAATCAATTCACTTCTCTATTAGCTGGTGAAGGTGAAACTTTGCCTATCTGTCTTAAAATGAGACAATCCATCTAACATAGATGAAATATAGCTTAAAAACATGTAAACAATTTGTCCTATACAACCAACATGAACTAGAGGTTTTTGTCACAAAAACGGATGTCTCCCCTCTAATAAAAACAATATGTAAAGGGAAATCACTAAAAATGTTATGGTCTTGATGAATGATACTTCCCCTCATTATGCGCTTTCCACACTACATTTTTCAAGAAGAAAATGATAACAGCTAATAACTCCAAAAATACTGATACCAGATTTATGGCCCTTGTGAATGACACTTACTTTCATCATGCTCTTTCCAAAAATAAAATGTCATTCCAATAGCATCAGTCGAACAGGAGTTATTGGTCGGCCAAAAAATGCAACAAAGGGCAATAACTCCAAAAGTATTGAAGCCAGAATTATGGCCCTTGTTCATGACACTTTCTCTCATCATGCTCTTTCCATGTATGAAGTTTCAATACGATGGCAAGAGCCATGTAGGAGTTATCGTCCGGACAAGAAAGAATTAAACAAATGTACAAGGGGCAATAACTCTAAATTTATTGAAGCTCGAGTTAAGGATCTTATGCATGACACTTTCTCCTATCATGATCGTTCCATGTATGAAGTTTCACTCCAATGGCATGTGTCACATAGGAGTAATCATCCGGACAAAAAATTGTGATTTTTTACAAAGGGCAATAACTCCAATATTAGTGAAGCCAGAGTTATGGACCTTGTGCATGACACTTCCTCTTGTTATGATCTTTCCATATATGAAGTTTCAATCCAATGGCATGAGCCATATAGAAGTTATCGTCCGGACAAAAAAGTGAATTTTTTTACAAAGGGCAATAACTCCTATATTAGTGAAGCCAGAGTTATGTACCTTCTGCATGACACTTCCTCTCATTATGCTCTTTCCATATATGAAGTTTCAATCAACTGGCATCAGGCATATTGAAATTATTGTCCGGACAAAAAATTGTGATATTTTTTACAAAGGGCAATAACTCCAATATTAGTGAAGCCAGAGTTATGGACCTTGTGCATGACACTTCCTCTTATCATGATCTTTCCATATTTGAAGTTTCAATCCAATGGCATGAGCCATATAGGAGTTATCGTCCGGACAAAAAAGTGTGATTTTTTTTTACAAGGGGCAATAACTCTTATAGTAGTGAAGCCAGAGTTATGGACCTTGTGCATGACACTTCCTCTCATTATGCTCTTTCCATATATGAAGTTTCAATCAACTGGCATCAGGCATATTAAAGCTATCGTTCGGACAAAAAGTGTGACGGACAGACAGACAGACGAACAGACGGACAGACAGACGGACGTACTAACAAATGGGTAGTTGTGTGACTTTTTCCTTTGATCTTTTCTTGTGGGACTAGTCCCACAAGAAAAACTATTTTTGGCTCTAACTTTGGAAAAGAATGATCTGGAAGCTAACCCTAACCCTAACCCTATGTCCCACAACTGGCCAGGTTAATGTCACAAGAAATGGCCAGGTTAATGTCACAAGAGATGGCCAGGTTAATGATTTTACTTGTGCGACTAGTTAGAAAAAGTCACACAACTACCCTTTGGTGAGTGCGGACAGACGGACAGACAGACTGACAGACAACTCTCACGAAAACAATATGTCTCCCCCATATAAATATGGGGGGAGACATAATAAATGAAACTTTGTATTGTTCCATTCCTATATGATAAATAGTATTGCTTTTTCATGTACACTGACACAGCATCAACCAAATGCCTGCATTTCAGAGAGTTGCTACAATTTATTGAAAATTTCATTTTTATGTCCACTCACCTCTGACCAGATCTCAGACACCCACATTGCTGGACAGTTTGTTCGCTTACACAGTCTCTCGGACACTGGCCTTTCCCCAGGACATTCAGTGTCGTCCAGAATCACCTCCTCATCCCTGTCGATGGTCTGTTTGCACACAACATTCCGTGTCTTACGTCCTCCGCCACATGTCTGACTACATCTACTCCAATCACTAATCTCCCACCTGAGAGATGAAAAGAAGACTCATACATGTTCCACAATAGCTCTGTGAGTCAGACAGATAAATCCAGTCAATATGAATGATAATAGTTACGACTTCTATAAAAAAAAGAAAAAAGAAAAAAAGAGCAATCCTATTGATGGTGAAACAAGTGCTAGAAATAGCGCCTTTACCTGATAGCTGTACTTTTTGATGCCTTTGCATACAGAGTAGACCCACATCAGACAGCTCATGTAGGAGCCGTCTGATCAGGATCTGCTATTTGTTTACAGAATCATATAGATCTTATTCTGCAGTATCTTCAATAAGCAAAACATCTGAGTTTATATACCATTATCAAAATAATTCAGGTTAAGTTTTAAATCATGGTCAAATGAAGATTTAACCCTTTCCCTGTTCTACATTTAGTCCAAATTTCAATACCTACTGAATATTCGTGGACAAAATAGTTATAATTAAATATTGAAGGTGTAGCATTATAGCCATTTAAGAAACTAAAGAAACAGATCTATCAGAATTCCATTAGCAAACAGAGCAGACCCAGATCAGATGGCTCAAATAGGAGCCGTCTGATCTTGATCTACTACGTTTGCAAATGCGTGAAAACTTGTTTATATGAAGGAAAGAGGTTTTAATTCTTTGCAGGCTAGAGGCAAAACCATGATTACCTATGGTTTGGATACAGATGAGACTCCGCATAATAAGAAACATGTACTTTAAGAACTGAAGCAGACAACCATTGTTGCAGATGAAAAATTATTTAGCATGCAAATAGAGTTAATACCAGCGGCGCCATGACTATCCCTTTCCTCCATAAAAGGCCTTTCTACGCCTTTGCAAACAGAGTAGACCGAGATCAGATGGCTCCTATAAGAGCCATCTGATCAGGGTCTGCTCTAGAGCTGTTTGCTGTTAACATGATATAGATATGATTCTACAGTTTTGTGTCAAAGCAAATAATTTCCTTGAAAATTTATCACTATAAAAAGTCAGCTAATAATTTTTACATGAATATTGAACAGTGAAAGGGTTTAAAAATAGTCAAAGTGTCAGAAATGTTTGATCTGATGAAAGATTACGAGACATCTCATCTCACTTGAAACTGTTTGCATTGGTAATCACTAATTTTGTGCTAGTTTTCGTTGTTGTTGTTCTTATTTTTTCAAATCACCTTGGAGGACATGGTTCCTGGTTGCAGTGCTTGAAGTGGTGACTGGGTTTGGGCTGTGGAAAACAGAACGCATCATCCACTATAGTCTGTCTGTACTTATGTATACACACCGCATTTGACGTGCTGATACCTGCATAAACAACAACATGAATAATTAATACTGTATAATCTCACTCATTATCAGTCTTTAACCCATTTCTCCATTAATACACCTTTCTACACAGTTGCAAACAGAGTGACCCAGATCAGATGACTCCTACAGGAGCAGTCTGATCAAGGTCTGCTCTGTTTGCTTATGATATGATATAGATCAGAACTATTCTAAAGTCATTTTCAGAGCAAACAATTCCCCTAAAATTTTACATTTATGAAAATTCAGCTGATATATATTCATGATGTCATAAATACTGAACAGGTAAAGGGTTAAATTCTGTCTGTTGAAATAGTCCCCTCGCTTTTTATTTCAAAAATGCAATTTATATTCTATACATAACTTTATCAATATAAAATTTTACCAATACTTTTCCATAAATACGCCTTTTGTACACAGAGTAGACCAAGATCAGATGGCTCCTCTTGCAGCTGTCTGATCTGGGTCTGCTGTGTTTGCTTTTGAAATAATAGAAATATTGTTCTACAGAATGATGCTGTTATGATAAAAAAGACTGCTGTTCATTGTGTCTTCATAAAAAATTAGTTAATAATATTCATGTCAGAGTTAATGATGTCGCTTAAAGGGTTCAAACTGCAAACCTGAATTGTTTAACCCATTCCTCCATAGGCTATTTTTAGACCCAACCTCTTTGAATGAATCTACCCAAAAGGAGCATTAACTAGAGAAAAGGAAAATGTTAGAATTATGTAGTATTGAAATCATTGTAATAAATACAGCATTTGCTCCTATGGAGCAAATGCTCTATTTATCACAATGGTTTCAAGAAGTGACTAATACAGGTGTTTTTATGGAGGAAAGGGTTAATTGTAATTTTAATTTTACATTGTGTAAAATTTAATAGAAACCATACATTAAGTATTGTCTGATAACAGGATGCATGCATAAATGGATAGAGTTAATTGTTTTATTACACTCTATTCATAAAATTGCAGTGATACAGAAAAAGCAAACAGTGACAAACCTTTCCCACAGGTCATGGAGCAGCGTACCCAGGCCGAGTGTGTCCATGTGTACTGTGTGACGTTCATGTTACCCGCAGAGGCCGTGTATGGCATATTATACTCATACTGCACTCCTTGGTTGTCTTCTTGCAACAACAACTGTGAGAAAGAAGTCAGAAATGCCTTAGTACTGTATGGGTATCTAGATACTCTCATGGAATATGTGGTTTTCATCAATACGAGGGGTGTTCCAAAAATAATGTCATCTGTGCTTTATTTCGCGGAAATCGTGCAATTCATGCACAAAACCACCTCGTGTCGATTGAGTGATCACTGGCTCGTGACACAGGTAAATATCTCGTCCACACGTTCACTTGCCTCGGTACAGTGTACTTCGTTTCATAGCCTATTCGTTAGACTATACACAAAATGACAGGAAAACGAGCTGAAAATGTTCTTGAAATTAGGGCCTATATAAAAGGTAGGTCATTACTCGGCATAAAGGCTGTAGATATTCACCGCGAGGTGTGTGACATTTATGGGGAGGGCCAAATGTCCCACAGGACTGTTTGTAGGTGGGTAGCTAAATTTAGTGCTGGGCAGCAGCAACTGAAAGATGCTGCTCGCCCAGGTCGTCCTGCAACAACTACGACCAAAGGTAACATAGAAAAAATCCGAAATATCCTCAAAACTGATGCTCGATTCACCGTAAGACAATTGGCTCGAATGACAAACTTGTCGTTAGCAAGAGTTCATGCAATTTTGAAGAAACACCTAAAAGTTAGAAAGATAAATGCAAGATGGATACCCCATTTGTTAACGGATGAGCAAAAGAAGACGCGTGTAACAATGGCAAAAAAACTTCTCAAAATGTACCCAAAATATAGTAAAAAGGCTTTTGATAATATAGTCACTGGTGATGAGACCTGGGTGTATTATTTTGAACCAAAGCGGAAGGTTTCCAACCGAATATGGGCCACTGAAAATGCCAGACGCCCAAGTATTGCCAAACGAATACGAACGGTAAAGAAGGTTTTGTATGCTATTTTTTTCACTAATAAGGGTCCAGCTATTCAAATCCCGGTGCCAAAAGGCAGAACGGTCACAGGCAAGTTCTATAAAAACGTTGTTCTGAGAAAATTGAAGAACTACTACAAAAGTAGCCGCCCCAAAACAGGACTTAAGTATGTCCGACTTTTGCATGATAATGCACCCGCTCACAAGGCACGTATTGTGACTGACTTTTTGGAGTCAGAGAAGGTTACCGTCCTTCCGCACCCTCCGTATTCGCCAGACTTGGCCCCCTGCGACTATTTTCTCTTTCCAAAACTTAAATATCATTTATCTGGAAGGAGATACAATTCGAGAAATGCCCTTGGATCTGCTGTTTATCAGTGTCTGATGGGTGTCCCCATTGAAGAGTATGAACAAGAGTACCGTATACGGTACATAATACGCCCACTTGCAAACTTTCTCTGATTCAACATGCCTTATAAGTGTTGACATTTTCTAATCTGTGCTTCAGATCTTGATTTCCATATTAAGGTGATACTATTTTTTAAAAAAATGAAGTAAATACATGTATCTTATTAAATAAAAAAGTTACAGCTAATCCTCATTTTTGCAGATTTTTGTAAAGTGCAACGGCCATAACTCTGTAAAGACAAACTGAATGAACCTCAAAATAAACTCAGCTTCAAATTTTGTTGCTTAAAACATTTGTGTTAAGTTGTTAAGTTTCATTTATATCAACCGACAAACTAAAAATTTACCGACTAACAAAGCAACAAACACACAAAGTTCAAGGACCATAACTTTAGAATAAAATGACATATCAAAACCCCCGCAACATATGTGAAAATTCACATTAAGGTTTAACCATATAATCATTTTAAATGAAAAAGTTATGGCCATCCTCATATTTGCATAGATTTGCATTATTTTTTTAAGTGCAAGGGCCATAACTCCGAAACATTTAATCAAATGATCCTCAGACTCGACTAAACTTTAGGTCTAGATGCATTAAACATGTGTATGAAGTTTCAAAAATATCTGTCAAATAGTTTTCCCAGAAAACAGCGGACAAACTATTTGCATATTTTTCAAGGACAAGGGCCATAACTCTGAAATGAAAAATCAAATGAACCTCAGAATCAACTCAGCTTCAGATCTTGATGCATTAAACATTTGTGTGAAGTTTCATTAATATCTGTCATATAGTTTTCCCAGAAAACAGCGGACAAACTATTTGCATGTATTTGCATTATTTTTCAAGTAAAAGGGCCATAACTCCAAAACGACAAATCAAATGAGCCTCAGAATCTACTTAGCTTCAGACCTTGATGCATTAAACATTTGTGTGAAGTTTCATTAATATCTCTCAAATAATTTTCCCAGAAAACAGCAGACTAACTATTTGCATATTTTTAAGGACAAGGGCCACAACTCCGAAACGACAGATCAAATGAACCTCAGAATCAATTCAGCTTCAGATCTTGATGCATTAAACATTTGTGTGAAGTTTCATTAATATCTGTCAAATAATTTTCCCAGAAAACAGCAGACAAACTATCTGCATGTATTTGCATTATTTTTTTAAGTAAAAGGGCCATAACTCCGAAACGACAAATCAAATGAACCTCAGAATCGACTCAGCTTCAGATCTTGATGCATTTAACATTTGTGTGAAGTTTCATTAATATCTCTCTAATAGTTTTCCCAGAAAACAGCGGACAAACTATTTGCATATTTTTTAAGGACAAGGGCCATAACTCTGAAATGAAAAATCAAATGAACCCCAGAATCAACTCAGCTTCAGATCTTCATGCATTTAACATTTGTGTGAAGTTTCATTAATATCTGTCTAATAGTTTTCCCAGAAAACGGCGGACAAACAAAATGTTGACGGACGAACGAACGAACGAACGAACGAACGAACGAACGAACGAACGAACGGACGGACGGACAGGGCCACGACAATATACGACCACCTTTATTAGGTGGGCGTATAAAAATGCTTCCAAAAATGGATTGACCGGCTAAAAAGGTGTATTCTGGCTGGCGGAGAGTATTTTGAAGGGTAGAGCAAATTAAAATTAACAAAAGCACTTCCGCTATATGAGCACCGATGCAAGTGACATTTTTTTTTTGAACACCCCTCGTATGCTTCTGGTAAGCCTTAATAATCAATCATTTCTGTTAACCTTTTACCTCATAGGACCACCTTCTAACACAGTCACAAACAGAGTAGACCCAGATCAGACAGCTCCAGTAGGAGCTGTCTGATCAGGGTCTACTCTGTTCTGCCTATGAAATACATACAACAGGTCTGATTCTACAGTTTCTACCAGGGTTAGAAACATTTCTACATGTATGTATACAATTATATGAATTCATCTAATTAATATTCATAATGTAATTATTTCTTTATACATGAATATATATCAGGTAGAAAGCTAAACAATCAAAACTAAAAGGGGTTGTAGATCAGAATACAGGAGCCATTTATTTCCCTATCATTAGCATAGATGCCAAGGAATAACACTTTATGCTACATATTCTTCATACAGCGAAAGCTATGGAAAATAAGTTACTGTTCCTGATAAAACTATATTGACATCATACATACCATGACCACGAGGTTCTCACTGGTTGGTCCAATGGCCCTCATTATCTCTGGAGCGTCATTTTGTCTCTCATAGTGGAACACCGTTCCTGCTATTGAAAACTTTCTTGGCCAATCTATTGTCCAGTCCCCATTAATGTAAAATGGTCCATTTTCACTCTTCAAGGCTATAAATCATACAATGATCAGAATCAGAATTCCATTTTAAATATTTTTATCGATATCTCTATCTTAAATTTCATTTGTTTTAAATATTCTGTAAGCATTATATAATTATACTCAGCCTTGTACATGCAAATTATTTATGTGAAGCGCTTTTGAACGCACATATCCAGTGTGAAAAGAGCGCTATATAAATGTGGTATAATAATAATAATAATAATCTGTTAACTCTGCAACAAGGCTGATTTCGAATTGCACTTACTGCATTTTGGTAGAACTTCTCTAATGTGATCACTTAATCAACAAGAGCACCTCATGGGGTGCCAAAAATTAGGGGAAAATTCCGAAAGTCCATAAAGGGGCATATTTTCATTAAAAAATCTTACAGAGTTAAAACCTTTGGTCAGATTTTAGCCCTTGTGATGGTGAACAAGTGTGTGAAGTTTCATAGAGTTGCTTGAACAGTTTTCAAACAATAACCAGTGTTAAATTGTTTTGTTAAAGTTTTAAAAATTAGGTCAAAGTTCAAAAGTCAAGGTAACAAGTGCAAACATCTAAGATTGATGGAAAGGCCTTGCCACAAGGTATTCATATATTAAATATGAGAGCCCTGCTGGTTACAATTTCAAAATGACAGACATCTTAAATTTCTAATTCCTACTTAAATACAAGAGGGCCAGAATGGCCCTGAAGCGCTCACCAGACAATCAGAGGAGAAGATATTCAAAGTTTTCACTATATGTTTCTGTTGAAAACTGGCTACCCCTGGGGCGGGCCAATTTTGACCCCAGGGCCATAATTTACATAACTTTTGTAGAGGACCTGAACATGATGCTATGTGCCAAATATGAAAGCTGAGAACCACCCAGTTTCAGAGAAGAAGATATTCAAAGATTTCACTATTTGTTTCTATTGAAAACTGCCCACCCCTGGGGCGGGGCCAATTTTGACCCCAGGGCCATAATTTATAAAAAAAATTGTAGCAGACCTGAACATGATGCTCTGTGCCAAATATGAAAGCTGAGAGCCTTCCAGTTTCAGAGGAAAAGATTTTCAAAGATTCCACTATTTGTTTCTATTGAAAACTGCCCAACCCCTGGGGCGGGGCCAATTTTGACCCCAGGGCCATAATTTATATAGCTTTTGTAGAGGACCTGAACATGATGCTCTGTGCCAAATATGAAAGCTGAGAGCCTTCCAGTTTAAGAGGAGAAGATTTTCAAAGATTTCACTATTTGTTTCTATTGAAAACTGCCCAACCCCTGGGGCGGGGACAATTTTGACCCCAGGGCCATAATTTATAAAACTTTTGTAGAGGACCTGAACATGATGCTCTGTGCCAAATATGAAAGTTGAGAGCCTTCCAGTTTCAGAGAAGAAGATTTTCAAAGATTTCATTATTTGTTTCTATTGAAAACTGCCCACCCCTGGGGCGGGGTTAATTTTGACCCCAGGGCCATAATTTATATAACTTGTGTAGAGGACCTGAACAAGATGCTATGTGCCAAATATGAAAGCTGAGAGCCTTCCAGTTTGAGAGGAGAAGATTTTCAAAGATTTCACTATTTGTTTCTATTGAAAACTGCCCATCCCTGGGGCGGGGCCAATTTTGACCCCAGGGCCATAATTTATATAACTTTTGTAGAGGACCTGAACATGATGCTCTGTGCTAAATATGAAAGCTGAGAGACTTCCAGTTTCAGAGGAGAAGATTTTCAAAGTTTTATTATATGTTTCTATTGAAAACTGCCCACCCCTGGGGCGGGGTAGATTTTGACCCCAGGGCCATAATTTATATAACTTTTGTAGAGGACCTGAACAAGATGCTATGTGCCAAATATGAAAGTTGAGAGCCTTCCAGTTTGAGAGGAGAAGATTTTCAAAGATTTCACTATTTGTTTCTATTGAAAACTGCCCGCCCCTGGGGCGGGGACAATTTTGACCCCAGGGCCATAATTTATATAACTTTTGTAGAGGACCTGAACATGATGCTCTGTGCCAAATATGAAAGCTGAGAGACTTCCAGTTTCAGAGGAGAAGATTTTCAAAGTTTTACTATATGTTTCTATTGAAAACAAGGAATCCTTGGGGCGGGGCCAATTTTGACCCCAGGGCCATAATTTATATAGCTTTTGTAGAGGACCTAAAGATGATACTATGTGCCAAAGGTGAAAGCTGAGAACCCTGTAGATTCAGAGGAGAAGATTTTTAAAGGTTCAAATTGTTGACGACTGACGACACACGACGCACGACTGACGACGCACGACGGACGACGCACGCCGACGGACGACGGACATCAGGCAATCACAAAAGCTCACCCTGAGCACTTTGTGCTCTGGTGAGCTAAAAACTGATACGCCCCCGGGCGGGGCCATTTTGGTCAAGGGATCATAATTTGAACAATCTTTGTAGAGGACCAATAGATGATGCTACATACCAAATATCAAATGTCTAGGCCTACAGTTTCAGAGAAGAAGATTTTAAAAGATTTTCCTATGAAAAACTGATAAGCCCCGGGGCGGGCCATATTTGGTCCAGGGGTCATAATTTAAACAATCTTTGTAGAGGACCATTAGATAATGCTACATACCAACTAGCAATGGTCTAGGCCTTACAGTTTCAGAGAAGAAGATTTTTAAAGATTTTCCTATGAAAAGCTGACAAGCACGGGGCGGGGCCATTTTTGGCCCGGGGGTCATAATTTGAACAATCTTTGTAGAGGACCATTAGATGATGCTACATACTAAATATCAAAGGTCTAGGCCTTACGGTTTCAGAGAAGAAGATTTTTAAAGATTTTCCTATGAAAAACTGATAAGCCCCGGGGCGGGGCCATTTTTGGTCCGGGGGTCATAATTTGAACAATCTTTGTAGAGGACCATTAGATGATGCTACATACCAAATATCAAAGGTCTAGGACTTACGGTTTCAGAGAAGAAGATTTTTAAAGATTTTCCTAAGAAAAACTAATAAGCCCCAGGGCGGGGCCATTTTTGGTCCGGGGGACATAATTTGAACAATCTTTGTAGAGGACCATTAGATGATTCTACATACCAAATATCAAAGCTCTAGGCTTTGTGGTTTCAGAGAAGAAGATGTTTAAGTAAATTGTTGACGACGCACGACGCACATACGCACATACGCACGACGCACATACGCACGACGCACGCCGCACCACGACGGACGCCGGACACTGCCCCCTCACAATACCTCACCTGGCACTTTGTGCCAGGTGAGCTAATAAAGGGGAATAATTTTGAAAAAAAAGCCATACAGAGTTTCATAAGATTGGCATGAATGGTAAAGAAGTAATAGCCAATGTTACAGTTTCTTGAAGACAATGACAGTACAACGACAATCGAAGACAACATGGACATCAGATTTACGACAATAAGTTTTATTTTCCTCGCAAACACACACGAGCTAATAAAATGGCTGATTTTTAAAGCAGGTGGATGCTTAATATAGGATGAAAGTATTGCCGAAAGCTCCTATGGGAACTTTCTGAATAACCTTTGCCCTGCATTAAGCTACCAACTGCTTTTAAGGCCCATATTTATACCCTTTTTCAGTGGTCACATAAGAGAGGTTTTACAATAATTGCACAGGAAACTTTTTGTAAATTCGGCTAATATATGAAGTCAAGGACTCACAAAATAATAAACAAAAACTGCAAAATAGACCAAAAAAAGTGAATATTAATGTGTTGTAGCAATTGACTTTAGACTTGAATAATCACAGAGCAAAAGCTTGTAGAAATAATTTCAACAGTCTTTCAGTTAGGAATGCAATTCAGCAGCAGCAGTAAGTGTCATTAACCCTTTACTCCATAAATATTTATGTAAGAAATAATATGTGTATTAACTGTTTCTTCCATAACCTATTTCTAGACCCAACCTCTTTGAATGAATATACCCAAAAGGAAAAATTTAGAATTGTGTAACAAATGCTCTATTTATCACAATGGTTTCAAGAAGTGGTTATTATAGAGGCGTAGAAAGGCATATTTATGGAGAAAAGGATTAACAAGAAAAGTTTTTGCCTTGGTCAAACAGTAGAATCTACATAATGCCATAAGCAAACAGAGCAGACCCTGATCATATAGCCCGTATAGGAGAATCTGATCTGGATCTCCTCTGTTTGCAAAGGCATTAAAAGACGACTGAAGATGAAGATAACCAGTATGTTTTCTTTAAATCCAAGCACTAATACTGGCAATATAGTCCTTGTTTTGTGTATTTCATAGTATACAAGTTAGGAGATGGTGCAGAGAAATTGTAACAATTCCTACTTTGAATTCTGAATGTCAAACAGTGAAGACCTTCATCAGAGGGATCCAACATGTAGGAATTCTCTAATCTGGGCCTACAATGTTTGAAAATGCCAGTTATCTCATTTCCCACAGTCAAATGGTAAAAGCCAATAGAAAACTACCAGACTTACCGAGATAGTTTAAAGACTCGTATGCCTCTTGTACCTGAATATGCATGGCCCCTGTTGGTATCTTTAGTATTTCCTGATATGCTGTGTAACAAAAACAAATATGAAACTTGCTGAACCATTCTTTTAGAGCGATTGAATAGTTTTGTATGTCTGTATGACATACAGATAAAATACAGAAGGAAATTAATCTACAGACAAATACAAAGACAGTTGTACAAATTAGCAAATTCTATATGCATTAGCACTTTAATTACCCTTTACTCCATGAAAGTTTGCATAAAAAATAATGACATCATCGATATTAATTAGATTAAATGTTACAGTGGCACATAGACACTTGAAGTTTTGGCAACAGCAGAAACTGTAGAATCATATGTATATCATATCATTAGCAAACAGAACAGACCTACAGGAGCCATCTGACCTGGGTCTAGTCTGTATGCAAAGGCTTAAAAAGGCATATTTATGATGAAAATGGTTAATGTCTCTCTCCAGAAGCCAAATCATATACATGTAGACTAAAAATTGCACTGACTCTTCAATATATTAACTCTAAAACATTTGGACAGCCAGCTTCCCTTCTCCACTAGTTCGTAAAGCTGAATACAGTGCTCCCTCTCTACAACGACACCCTTTGGGATACGAAGATTGTATGTGTTGTTCAGAGGGAGTTGTTATAGGGAGGGAAAATCAAACATAATTAGCTTGTTTCAGATCCCCAGATAAGGTGTATTTAGAGAACTAAAACCGTTATGCCTCAATCAAACCCTATGTTGTGACCACTCTTTAGAATCGTCACAAAGTGACGATTCTAAAGAGTGGTCACAACATAGGGTTTGATGGAGGCATAAAGAAAATGCGATGGAAAAAAGTTGTTTCTGGAGCCTTGTTGTTTCGGAAACAGTGCCATGCGTTGTTGTAAGGAGGGAATCGTTATTGAGAGGGCCGTTGTAGGGAGGGAGCGCTGTATATGTCCATTGGCATCAGTTTAAAATTTTAAATGAAGGTAATGGAGTAGTAAATATGAGCAGTTTGATTTGGGTCTATATTATTTGCCTAAGTTTGTCTAGTCTGTCTAGTAATTACAGTAAACAGCTGTCAGGAATATCAAGACCTTACCTCCTTTTGGCAGTGATTTGTCCACCATGCCTGATATAGTATGGCATGAGCTTCCATCCCCGGCACACACACGGCACTTGTCCTCCGTGGCCTTTGAACCCAGCTCTCCATCACATCCTACATGCTATTTGTATAAACAAAAATAATTCTACTTATACAGGAAAAATGTTGATAACAATGTAGACCCAGATCAGTCGCCTTAACCCATTCCCATATAGGCTCTTTGAATAAATCTACCGAAAAGGAGCATTTACTAGAGAAAATGTAAATTTTCGATTTGTGTAGGGTTGAAACGATTGTGATCTATTTATCACAATGGTTTCAAATAGTGACTTTTATAGAGGCTTCAATATGCGGGAACGGGTTAATATTAATTATGAATATTAATTAGATTGTTTTACTAGTAAATGGACACTGAAATTTTGACCATGGCAGAAACTGTAGAATCATATCTATATAATATCATAAGCAAACAGAGCAGACCCATTTTAGATGGCTTCTACAGGAACTGTCTGATCTGGGTCTACTCTAATTGCATTTATGGAATACAGGGTTAAAGTATATAAAGACTTACAATGGACAAATTGCCGGACCAGAGGACCAAGAGAGAGTTCTTCTGTATCGATATTCCCTATCAGAAGTACTCATTATAACCCTTTACCTGATACAGATGCCTCTTAATGCCTTTGTAACAGACTAGATCCAGATCTAAGTCTACTCTGTTTGCTTAAAGGGTTATACAGATCTAATTCTACAGTGTCTGCCTTGGCAAAAAAAATCCATGTTTGTTTGCCATTATTAAAATTCAGCTAATAAATATTCATGAAGTCATGTCTTACATGATTATTCATCAGTTAACCCATTACCTCATAGGCTATATTTAGACCCGACCTTTTTGACTAAATCTACTGAAAAGGAGCATTTACTAGAGAAAAGGAAACCTAAAGAATTTGGTAGTTTTGAAACCACTGTGATAAATAAAGCATATGCGAATTTAAATTGTTTCAAAAGGTCACTTTTACAGAGGCGTCAAAAGGTGTCAGTATGAGGGAATGGGCTAAAGCCTGACGGGATAAATGAAATATGTTTTTTATTAGCCCTTTTAGCACCAAATAAATTTCATCAGCAAGTATTATCATCTGCTTCAGGTTTCAAGGTGATGTTTTTGTAACATGCAATTCCTGGCAATCACCCATCCAGCCAGTTGCCGCACAGTCTGTAGCTTAACCTCGTAACATGCAATCCCTGGCCTTCACCCATCCAGCCAGTAGCTGCACAGTCTGTAGCTTAACCTCGTAACATGCAATCCCTGGCAGTCACCCATCCAGCCAGTAGCTGCACAGTCTGTAGCTTAACCTCGTAATATGCAATCCCTGGCAGTCAGCCAGAAGCCGCAGTCTGTAGCTTAACCTCGCTACATTTCAAAACACTTAAACCACATCGCCAAAGAGCTAGCTCCCCGGCAAAGAGAGTTTATAGTGCTTATATATCTAACAGACTCGCCATTACATTTTCTTCAATTTCTTTATAAACATTACCGGTATATTATAATCAGTGTCAAACAGTTACTTGGAATCTCCTCTGGGTTCAAACTGTTTGCCCACAACAATGAATGAGATAACAAGAGTGTTTGGAGGAACATGTGTGTCACCTGCTCGCAGCTGACACAAAAAATGTTAATATGCTGGAGTGCGAAAAGCAGAACAAAGGGCAATAACTCAAAAAGTATTTTATGCAGAATGATGGACCTTAGTTACATCAATGGTCCTCAATGAGAGGAAGACACATGTGGATTTTGAAAGCTCTATAATGAATAGTTTAGAAATGACAGCCAAAAAAAGAGAGTGATGGACAGACAGATAGACAGACGACAGAAAAGTGATCCCTAAGTGACACACTGCCTCTCGGCAGATGACACAAAAACGAAGAAAAATTATTTTTTTTACATACCCTGCATTCTCCATTAATACACATGTCTAGTCTATCACGGTAACAAGGCGTACCATCCACAACTTTGCTTGCCCTCTCTGTGTAAAAGTTGAAGCCATCTGCCATGCAGTTTAAGGCACAAGGGTTATTCTGTGCTGTAGACAAAAAAATCATTCTCAATTCATTCAGTATACAGAAATTCAGATTTAGTGTAAAACTATCATGACTAGGCTCGTTGGGAGAATTACAACAAACTTTACATGCAGTTTGGATCTAGATGAGATTACAATTTACTCAGTATCTCATCAGAATTCCAACTGTTTGAGAATATTGATGGTGATCTGAATTGAAGAGATGGCTACTTTCACCCTTTACTCCATAAATACGACTTTCTACGCCTTTGTAAACAGAGTAGACCCAGATCAGACGGCTGCTATAGGAGCCGTCTGATCAGGGTCTGCTCTGTTTGCTTATGATATAATGTAGATATGATTCTATACTTTCTGCTTATACTAAAATTTCCTGTGTTCATGTGCAATTATAACAAATTAATCTAATAAATATTCATGACATCATTATTTCTTTCATACATGAATATTCATGGAGGAAAGGGTTGACGCTTCAACTGATGAATACTGATGTAAGAAATAATGACAGTGTAGATATTAACCCTTTCCTTCATATAAACGTGTTTTCACGCATTTGCAAAGAGGGTAGACCCAGATAAAATTGAAAGGGTTAATCAACTGAATTTCTGTATTGGTAGAACAAGGGAACAGGGCAGAAAATATTTTTTATAAGGAACACGAGCAGATTCTATTCAGACACTTCTTACAGGAACTGATCTAGGTCAACCTGGTTCGCAAATACAAGAAAAAGCATCTCTAATCTATCTGGTAAATCATTAACCCATTCCCTCATAGGCTATTTTTAGATCCAACCTCTTTGAAGAAATATACCGAAAAGGAGCATTAACTAGAGAAAAGGAAAATTTAAGAATTTTGTAGTTTAAAACCATTGCGATAAATAGAGCATTTGCTCCTATAGGAGCAAATGCTCTATTTATCACAATGGTTTCAATAGGTGATTTTTACAGATGCATAGAAAGGCGTATTTATGGAGGAAAGGGTTAAGGGTTGAATCAGAAAACAATTTTGTAATTGTATACAAAGATTGAAGAAAGGGATAAAATGGTATTGCACTAAGTTTATACAATGCTTCTTAGTTAGATACCTTGTGTTACAACAATCTACTCAAAAGATGTCTAGGTTTCTGGATTTTTGAAATTTGACAAGAGTCATTAAACTTTGGAATGCAGATATAAGCTAAATCAAATATAAAATGCTTTAATAGCCAAGAAGTTTACTAATTTTAAGTTAAGTAAAGTATGAGCTGATAATAGTTTAAAATATTTTAAAAGTTGTTTCCTGTTTTCACAAAAAAACATACATTATTGTAATCAAATTTGTTAAATCCTCAATTCCTCAATTGTTTTTGAATACATCAGGAAAATTCTTGAGGAAAAAATGTATGCACACATTCACAGAGCATTAGAACAAATTAAGAAAAAAAATGATATTAACCCATTCCCTCATATGCTATTTTTAGATCCAACCTCTTTGAATAAAGCTACCGAAAAGGAGCATTAACTAGAGAAAATATTTTTTTAGAATTTTGTAGTTCTGAAACCATTGTGAAAAATAGAGCATTTGCTACTTAGGAGCAAATGCTCTATTTATCACAATGGTTTCAAAAATTGACTTTTACAGAGGCATAGAAAGGCGTATTTATGGAGGAAAAAGTTAAAATAATAAAATGTGATGTGTTTGACTGACTTTAGTACATGTATTCCATTGTCCAAGGGTTTAACCTTTGTCCTACCCATGCCATCAGAGGTATAGAACTCACCACCTGTGAAAGGGACCCACTTGAAGTAGCGACCTCGGAAAGGAATGGTGTTGTACTCTGCACACTGGATCAAGCGGAAATCTTCAGCTCCAGATGTACATGGTTGCTGTTGAACAATGAAGTATATACAAAGATCAGAGGATATATACGTAGATCAGAGGATCTCAATATCAGTAAATTTTTAACATAACCTAACTTTATAAACGGAACAAGCTGTTCTGAAATGAGTCTACTGAATCATTTTAAGATGACTTCCATTCCAATGTTTCTTTTATCAATGTTATGGCTGCATATAACATTTTTCATATGAGAGAGAAATATTTAATTTGAAATAAGTATACAAATAATCTAACACATGTTTCTCCTTCATTTCATTTCATTGACAGCTTGTACTTTTGAAAATGAGTGAAAGACAGAATAGCTGACGCCTTCCTAAATATAAGCAATTGAAAAACCTCATATGATCCAATGATGACATTTTTCATGTTCTTTTGAGGTGTTTGTTTTTAACACCTATATGTCTATAACACTTAACCTTTCCATGTTATGTGTTTAATATTCCAAATTTCAATGCCTACTGAATATTGATGGACAAAATAGCTATGATGAAATATGGAAGGTGGAACATTATAGACATTTTAGAACATAAAAGATACAGATCTTTCAAATTTCATTAGCAAACAGAGCAGACCCTGATCAGATGGCTCCTAAAGGAGCCATCTGATCTGGGTCTACTCTGTTTGGGAATACATGAAAACATGTTTATATGAAGGAAAGTGTTAATTAATGCTAAAATAGCGGTACACAGTGGATAAGTGCATAAGAGGCATACTGATCTTTCCCAAATCTCTTATTTCTAAGCCAAATGTTATCATATTGGTATTCCTTAGAACTGCCTCTGCAAAGGGAATTCTAGTGAATACTAGTAAAATAGAGTTCGGCAGAGAAATGTGTAAAAAATACTTTACTTAGTTTTACTGAATACCCCTCTTATCTAGAGAACTTATTGCTTTACTCTATGAATACTACGTGGTGGGAGACATAATTATTTCATAAGCAAACAGAGCAGACCCTGATCAGACAGCTCCTATAGGAACCGTCTGATTTGGGTCTACTCTGTTTGCAAAGGCGTATTTATGGAGTAAAGGGTTATAGTAAAATCATACCCTCATTTGACAGGACTTATACTTCACTCTATCACCAACACAATACTTTCCACCGTGTACAGGTCTGCAATATACAATTCGGGATGGGAAAATAAGCAACATCTTGGATAACTGTTTTAAGCCTTATCTCCATGACTATTAATGTAGAAAACAATTACATCACGAGTTTTTATTTGGGTTTTTAAACAGCATATTAACTCTTTCTGCGCCAAATTTCTTATTGTCGTCTGCCACCCAATTTTGTTTATTCGGTAAAATTAGGAAATGAGGTAAATGAATACAGAATTCAAAGGAATAAACCACAGATCTAGAACTAGAGATTGCGACAAAAAGTGAAGTCCCTGATCAGACGCCGCATTTTCAAGGCGGCGTCTGGTCTGGGACTGCACTATTTGTTGTGGAGCATTTTTGCGACATTGGCGGTGAAAGGGTTATAGTGTTTGCCATGGCAGAAACTGTAGAACCAGATCTATATTATATTCATAGAAATATTGATCATGAACATTTATTAGCTGAATTTTTATAATGGAATATATACACAGGATATTTTGGTATTGGTAGCAACTGTAGAGTCTGATATCATCTATTATCTTTTCATAAGCAAACAAAGCAGACCCTGATCAGATGTTATAATGAAGGAAAGAGTCAAGAGGAGAATTGAGTCTGGAAAAATATTCATTGTAACAAGATTCTTAAACTTTTAATGCTCAATCCTAGATATTCTTAAACTGAATATAGGCTAACCTTTTACGTTAAAACAACATGTTACTTTAAATCATAAAGCTCACACAAGTGGCTTTCAAATCAAAACTTTTACACAGAAGCTTTTTTTTCTACATTTGTAAGTCCAAAGCTAAATTTGAACCAAAACAAACATTATATATGAAGAATCGGAGAATAGCTCACTTTGGATTGTTACAAATTCTCTCCCTTGACATTACTCCTCCCCCACATGTTCTAGAACATTCAGAGAAAGTGCTCCATGGACTCCAACCTCCATTGAGCGGATCATGTCTGTATCCCAATGGCCTGCATTCCCGTCTGTAACATTTCTGAACAAAAAGAAAGAAAACACAATGATCAACAGCAATTACGTGAATACTCAGAGTAAAGGGTTAAATATCCAATCTGTTAAACAGTGCAGATGCAAAAACTCAGAGTATAAACTACAGTTGAACTTTGATATCTCGAACTTCTAGGGACTATACAAATTACATCAAGATAACAGAAGTTCGAGTCATCCCATTTCTAATTCCTCAATTTTACAGTTTAATGCAGGTCAAAAATAAAGCTGAAAGCTCCAGTAGGAGCTTTCAGCATTACTTACGACCTGCATTAAGCTGTCACAGATGTTTATAGATATCTGTAGTGATACATTTTAGAACAAGTCAGCATTGTAAATTTTTAAAAGTATCAAACTTTTACTTTGAGTTATCCCAAAGTGTGAGTAATCCAAGCTCAAGGTATCGAAGTTTAACTGTGTTTGCAAAAGCAGACCTGCACATATATATCAGTATTGTCAGATTCATTCCTCATAAACTACCGGTATCTATCAATCCAGAATATTTGAAATAAAACAAACTAAGAGCTGTGGATAATAGAAGATTACATGTACATGTATAAGGAAATTGTTTTCCATAATCCTTCATAAAACCATATCTTGTTGGTAATCATTGGACTTGCCTTGCCGAAGTGCTGAGAAATTAGAGATTTAGATATATCATTACTCCTATTTGGGGTGACTATTGAGGTCAAAATGACTATCACGATAGCACTGCAATAGTCAAAATACTATCACATTACTATTGCAATAGTTTAGAAACTATTGCAATACTATCACAATAGTTTTCTTCTCAAACTTAATATAAGAGAATGGTAGCAAATCATCAAAGGCCTGAACAGCCATAATTGCTTTCGAGTTTGATAAGGATGTTAAGTGTAAGGGAAGAAGTTGCTGTACATGTTAATCACCATTTTTGACGTCTTGGAATTGTTTAATGTAATACTAAAAATATGACAGACTGTAGCAACAGTCAAAACCATAAGCAAAGTGGTTATTAGTAACACTCAGACAGTCCTTGACCTCAACAAGTCAGAAATGCAATGCTGAGTGACAGTGTCCATCTTTCAATTCATATCAAAGCAATATCAAATGCTGTTGTGTATTTCAAAGCACTACCCTCCTTATTAATTACGAATCCTAGAATTTTAACTACTGTTTAGACAATGTAGTATGAAATTTTAGTTAAATTTTGTTCGGGTTTATATACATGTATGCAAACACACACACATCAATCCAAAATCTTGGTTGATTCATAATGATATCAAATGTACAGTTAATTCCTAATAATCCATATGATGTTTTATCCTATCAAAACTCCACCATGAATTCCACTGATCATAAACTTATATGAATCCCAACTTTTATATTCCAATTTATTCTTGAAATTTAGATTGTCATCATTTTGTTATTAACACTCAAGATTACAGATAAATCATTTTCAAATGAATTCTATAATTGTTCTATCATTACTGGGTCTATTCAAAATAGCCAAACGGAGACTAACCCCTTAAATATACATGATCAGGGTAGACACTGTTTTACACCTTTTTAAAATATAACTTCATTTCCATCAGATCAGGATATTGATGGCCAAGAATGATATCATCTCTGGCTATTTCATATCAAATTTGTTGTCAAATGTTCTTTGCTATGACATCTCCCAGGCTTTTTTCTTTGATTGTAGGGAAAGGGCATGGCCTTGCCAGAGGGGAAAAATAAGCGTGAAATGAATGCGTATGGGGAAAAGGTCAGAAAATATCAACATAACATTTAACATGTTCATATTTTCTCTATCAAGTGACAGTACAATTCAATTAAAAGCATTTCATGCAGTTCTGATAATTTAATGGTCTTTTTCTTGTGTGTTTTGTCTGCAACTGCATAACTCTTGGCTATTACTAAAATTGTAAACACGTCATCAATGAGTTTTCATAAAACCCCATTATAAATCAGAAATCACAGTAAATCTCAACTATTCCATTAACCAAGACAAATATGATCGGACTTTTAGTAGATAAAGATATCATCGGCATTTTTTGTAAATGAAGAAGCCTACATGTATGTCTCGCATTTTTGCGATGACAATGACATTCATGGAAAGTTCCATCTCGGTTTGTGGAGAAACTAATTAAATCCATTTTAGAGAGTAATACGCATACTAGCCTGTTAACACTGCAAGAGAAGTTGGCATTTCTATCGTGTTTCATCAGTAAAATTACGCTAATAGAAAGAAATTGTTGTGGTACTGCTGGTATGAAAGCGAAAGTACAGACACTGCGATTCATAAACGCTATACGGATTACTCGGATCTCTAGGTTAGACGGATGTATAGAAATGCGGTTAGCGTTTTATCACGTACACGGTGTCGATATAAAAAAATCCCTCTCCCTCCCTATCGGCGGAGAGGTAATTGATCAATGAAAAACACAACAGGTTTTCTAGTTGGGAAGTCTTTGCTATCGGCGGAGAAGAAATTTATAATTTACAGACAAGCTATTGCTGCTGTAGAAACGCCAATGTGTTGCGAAAACAATGTTTAACTAAACACCAGGAATGAGGTTCATATACGCGTATATGATAAATGCTGATTTTCAAGCTTGCGCAACTCATATCCGCGGATATGAACTTCATATCTGGTCGGATCCGGTGTTTAGTCATACCGATATTCTTTCGCGTTTTTTGGGAGTATATTCAATAATTCAAGCTTTTAAAAGGTTGATCTTGTGTAGACTAGAAGTTATCTGACAAAGCGAAGTGTTATTAAATGCAAGAAAAGTAAATAAATTAATGAACAATTTACAACAAAACTAGTTTAGAATTGAAGAGAACTATTTTCTCTTGCGCATGTTCACAAGAAATAGTGAACTCTTTGCCGTAAAAACGACCGATCGCTATATTGCATTCTTCGAAAGCAATAAAAATGACTAGATCAACACTTAAGATCAGCTTTCTTATCTCTATAATTATAGAAACAGCATACAAAGCAACACAAATACAAATGCATGATATTTAACGATCTAAATAATATACACAAACATGTTTTCATATTTGCAAACAGGGTTGAGTCAATTTAGAGACAGATGTTTCTTTTTAGTATGATCGATATGTGTGTCCACTGTACTTAGGAAAACTAATGAAACTATCGCTTGTTGAATTAACTATTGGCGATAGTTCACAATTGTCATAATTACTATCGAACTATTACAATTGCAAGCTCAACTATTGCGATAGCTCAATAGTTCGACCAATTGTTACACCTCTAACTCCTATATCTGCAGCTTTGGTTCAGATCAATTAAACACACAATCAATTTGTGGAACCAACAAACCTACGGTAACTTACCCCAACAAAATTGTATGAGTCATTGCGACATGGTGTGTCATCCCCAGCTGGTATGCTATTGGTTATACACTGACCAGCCTCATCTAAACATCTCAACTCTCTGCACATACTCTGCAAATACACACAAATCAAAATGAGCTCCTCATAAGAAAAGTGCTGTATCATAATTTTAACCCTTAACCTAATAAATATTCATTTAAGGAACAAATTATTAACCCTTTCCCTGTTCTATGTTTATCCCAAATTTCAATACCTACTGAATATTCATAGACAAAATAGTTATTAGGAAATATGGAAAGTGGAACATTTTACAGATTTATATAATCTTATAGGAGCTGTCTGATCTAGGTCTACTCTGTTTGCAAAAGTGTGAAAACACCTTTATATGAAGGAATAGTTTTACATGTCCAAATATTAAAACAAGAGTGCTAATTGGTCTACACAGCCTTCTTCCTATTTATTTACATAATATAATTATTATATATTACTTTTAATTCAATTTGCTGCTATATTTTATATCATCAAGGGGCAATTGTCCTTAGACGGACAATCATCCTATGAGGTAACTGTCCTAAGGGGCAATTGTCCTAAAAGGCAAATGTCCTAAGGAGCAACTGTCCTACACTCCTGTTTCTACACACCATACAGTGTGTCCCGTGGTCCCTGATGGCAAATATGGATATTTAACTCTTTTGCTGTCATGTTTTATTATCTGCAAAATTTGTCTTCTGCTTCAATTTTCATCGTTGAATTTTCATCATTTTTGGTTTAAAAAGCATAACCACAGTATCATACAGTATAGATCCTGACAAGATACCAATTTACTCGGCATCTCATCTGGATCCAAACTGTTTGCAAAGGTGGTCACAGACTAGCCAATGGAAGCAAGAGAGTTCTTTAACTCTTTCCCTGTGTTTCAATACCTACCAAATATTCATGGTAAAAATAGTTATAATGAAATATGGAAGGGTGGAACATTGTAGCCATTTTAGAAAGTAAAGAAACAGATCTTTCAAAACAGAGCAGACCCTGATCAGACGGCTCCTATAGGAGCCATCTGATCTGGGTCTTCTCTGTTTGTAAATGCGTGAAAAGTTGTTTATATGAGGGAAAGGGTTAACCCAAACTAAATAAAACATGTTCACTTACTTCTATTTCACAAGCCTTAGACTTAAGGTGGAACTGAAGTCTACACTGTTCATCAGCATCTTGTTGTATTTGCTGGTCACTGCTGGGCATGTCTGACTGTTGTCTTCCTGGGGATACTGCCTCTAGACAGCTGCCTCGACCTGACCTGATATACAAGCATGGAGGATGCATTAAGTAAACACATACTTTGAAAATGGTAAGCAGTGTAGACAAAGATCAGCTGTCTTGTTGTCTATTCAAGGTCCGCACTATGGGTCTCAAGGCTCAGTCTTAGGGTCACCAGAGTGTTGATTATTATTGTAAGAAATAATGGCATTATGAATATTTATTAAATGAATTTTATATGTTTTGGTACTGGTAGAAACTGTAGAGCCATATTTATTAAAATTTCGTAAGCAAACAGAGCAGACCCTGCTTAAAAACCACCAAACAGATGAAGAATTCTAGGGCTAAAAGGTAGGTGGTAGCTAATGCAGGATAAAAGTTATGCATAAAGCACCTACAGGAGCTTTCTGCATTACTTTCATCCTGCTTTAAGTGGCCACCTGTTTTAAGGAAACAAATGTTTATCCATAAAGTGATTTTACAGTATTTGCAATATCCATGGTACAATGAAAATATACATTAAGCAAACTTAGATTTTTAAAGTCATTATTATTCATTATAATCAAATAAAACAACTAAAACTCTACATGATAACCATTAATGCAGACTGAAAGCAATGCAGGAAACTCCCATATGAGCTTTCTGCATTGCTTTCAGTCTACATTAAGCAACCACCTGTGTCCAAAATGCAAGAAGCGCATTTTCAAAAATGTTTTCCCCTAGGATGCTTATTAGAGATGTAGAGGATCTTACATTCGTGTTCATTACAAATTGTTTTTATGAAACGAGTTTACTATAATAATATGACACAAGCTTTAGCGAGTGTCATGCTCATTATAGTAAATGAGTTTCATGAAAACAATCTGAACATAAGATTCTTTTATCACATAAACCTTAAAATGCCATAGAAAATGAAACAGGCTATAGCTGATGGCTGTTTCGGCCATTGTTTACAAACAGTGTAGTAATACAATAGATGACGCACATGGAGCGCTATAATTGGCTAACGGTTAAATGAGCGCTATAATTGGCTAACGTTTAAAAGACGCCATACATTGGTTCCCATATTCTCGTTAAGATTCATTATTGGCCGGAGTCAAACTGCCAATTTGCATAAACAATACACTAGTGCATTTCCGCGATTTACGGCACTGTTTTGGCAGTCCTACACAGAAGATTATGTGATAAAACAGGTTATTTCACTCACTCTAGGAAATCTGTGATATATTGTCTGCTACAGTTAGACCACAGGAAAGGGTCAAGGTCACTTGTCAGTCTGGCAGCCATGATTCTGGCTGGTTCCTGGCCTGGAGTACCACAAAGGTTACCAGCTCCATCGTGCTGCATTCCAAAACTGTAAGAAATCATAAATGATACATTGTTCCATGTTTTCTCCTATCTTGAAACTTACTAAAACTTTGTTAATACTTGATCCAGATGAGAAACAGCTCAACTCTACTCAAATTGCATGACAGTATTCAGCCCTTTTATCCATAAATACACCTTTCTAAGCCTTTGCAAACAGAGTAGACCCAGATCAGAAGGCTCCTATAGGAGCCGTCTGATCAGGGTCTGCTCTGTTTGCTTATAATATGCTGTAGATAAGATCCTGCAGTTTCTGCCATTACCAAACATTCCTGAGCCCATCAGTTATTTAATAATTAATCTAATTGCTATTCATGATTGCATTATTTCTTCATAAATATCCATGGAGTAAAGGGTTAATAGAAGAAATCATAAATAAAGGAATGTATTTCCATAAGATAAACTGATGACAAACACATGTAGATAATATTAGTAACTGTAACTAGTGCCTTACTTGTGTCCCATTTCATGAGCAATGGTAAAGGCTGATGCCAGCCCAATGTCTTCATTGATACTACAGCTTCTCTCTCCTTCACACATCCCTGCCACTGGAGCAAGTCCTGTTGAAAACAAGATTTGTTTGTGTAACACTATGCCCCCCGATTATTGCGGCGTCAATATAAATTTGAACCATAATTCGACCCTTGACCTTGATATATGACATTGACATTAATAAGTAACCGCTAAAAATGTCCACCTCCATAAGTTGTACATGTATGCATGCCAAGTTTGAAGTATGTACGTGCAATGTCTACAAAATTATTGCCAATGTTAAAGTTGTCCTCAAACCAACAGACCAACAAACAGACCAACAGACAGATAGGACAAAAACAATATGCCCCCACCCCATTCATCGGGCCAGTGTGTGTGTGTGTTGGGGGGGGGGGTGTTTAAAAATAATAAGACAATGAGGAACTCCATACATTCTCTTCCATGTACACGTATCATTATAAACCTCATCTAATTAATATTCATGCTGTCATTATTTTTTAAAACAATATTCATGGATTAAAGGGTTAAATACCTTACTTTATATTGTATTACTTTGTTTCTATTATTTAGTTTTGAAATCATTGTGAAACTTTATTTCTATTATTTAGTTTTGAAAGCATTGTGAAACTTTATTTCTATTATTGCTCTATTTATCACAATGCTTTCAAAATGTGATGTTTACAAAGACATCCTATTTTCTTTCAAAAAACATTACCATAGTAACAAACAGTTTGGATCCTGATGAGAAACAGAGTTACTCAGCATCTCATCTGGATCCATACTGTTTGCATAGGTAATCACAGATGCAACAATGGCAGCGAAAGAATTGATGCGGACCCAGGTAGGCCCAGACAAGAGGGATCTTGAAGGAGCTATCTGATAGTCTGCACTGTTCACTTCCAAATTTAACGGTCACATTTGCAAAGGACTTTTTTTTTGCAGAAAATGAGAGTTTACCAGGAAGTACAGGATAAAATGGGTTAATGGAATTTATTATCAGCTTACACTGTTTGACATGTAAGTTTTTGTTTTTCATACGTAATTATCTAATAAATGTGCTCGGGATGTTACTTTTTTAAAAGAAGCTTCTTGAATTTTGTACGAAGGCCTTAGGGAGTTGCTTAATGCAGAATCAATGTAGAAATGCCCTGACTATATTTAGATATTCTGCTTACCGAGAGTGCCACATGGTTTGTTTTTGTATGTGCAGATATCATATCTGAAAAAGACAGTAAATAAACATAAACTGTACTGCAAGAAACAATACCTTTAAGGCTTTGCAATTTTCAAGAATATATAACTAATACCCTTTTCATGTTGAATATTCATGGAAGAAATAATGATGTCATGAATATTTCTAGAATCGCATGTATACACAGGATATCTTGGTATTAGTAGAAATTGTAGAGTCAGATCTATTATAATTTCATAAGCAAACAGTGCAGACCCTGATCAGACGGCTACTATACAAGCCGTTTGATATGGGTCTACTCTCTTTATAAAGGCTTGAACAGGCATTTGTATGAATGAAAGAGTTAACCATGTCCCTCATGTAAACGTGTTTTCATGCATTTGCAAACAGAGTAGACCCAGATCAGATGGCTCCTAGGGGAGCCATCTGATCAGGGTCTGCTCTGTTTGCTAATGGAATTTGATAGATCTGTTTCTTTACTTTCTAAAATGGCTATAATGTTTCTCATTCCATATGTCATAATTACTAATTTTGTCCATGAATATTCAGTAGGTATTGAAATTTAGACTAAATATATAACAGGCAAAGGCTTAAAGGATTGTTCATGATACATTCATCAGTACAGGTATACAAAATGTAATATATTACATTATGCCTTTCCTCCATAAATACCCCTTTCTATGCCTTTGCAAACAGAGAAGACCCAGATCAGACAGCTCCTACAGGAGCTGCCTGATCAGGGTCTGCTCCGTTTGCTTATAGAATAATATAGATCTGATTCGATTATTAGTTTCTACTTTGAGAAAAAAAATCATGTGTTAATATGTCATTTCAAAAATTATTCTAATTAATATTCATGATGTCATTATTTCTTACATGAACATTCATGGAGTAAAGGGTGAAAGAGCTTCTTGTTATATAACTTTAATACTTTGAACATTTGTGAACATGCATGATTACATTTTACATTGTATATCAATCGGGTTCTTCTTAGCACAATAGGGCATACAATCTAACCTATGCAAAGGCATATTTGAAACTTGCTTACCTGGTCAGTAACACCGCGTTGTCATGTGTATGAGTGCTCGTTAAGTTCTGGGCATACTGCCATTTACAGAAACTATCAAGAGACATGTCAGCATGGTGGCTTATTGACAGATTCTCCTGTGAAATATGAATAAAACACAATGTATAATCCGATGAAAAAGTTATTAAACTTCTACATAGTAATTTTAGTAACCTGTTGACAATGAAAATGTGATAGTAGCAATTAAGAGTGTAAAATCTCATTCGTCTTTCGATGAATTATCAATTCCAGTACAAAATTAATTGAGTTAACAGTTAACTCTTTATGAATATTCATTTAAGAAATAATGATGTCATGAATATCAATTAGATTAATTTCTTATAATAGCACATGGACACAGGAATTATTGGGTTTGGCAGAAACTGTAGAATCATATCTATATATTATATCACAAGCAAACAGAGCAGACCCTGATCTGATCTGAGTCTACTCTGTTTGCAAAGGCGTAGAAAGGTGTATTTATGGAGTAAAAGATTAAGTCAATCACCAGTCAAAACTGTGGTTGACAAATTTGTTTCAAATCAATTTCAACTACTAAAACTCAGTTCTGGGGACTTTTAGTTCCTAAGTCCATAAAGGGGCATAATTTTGTAAAACAGCCTAACAGAGTTATGGCCCTTGGTCAGATTGAAGCTTTTTTGATGGTGAACAAGGGTGTGAACATTTAAAAAGACTTGCTTGAATAGTTTTAAAACAAAAGCCAACATTATTTTTTTGTTGTTGTAGTTTTAAACATTAGGTCAACGTTAAAAGGTCAAGGTCACAGATCCAAAACTTTAACATTGATGGAAAGGCCTTGACACAAGGGATTCACACATGAAATATATAAGAGGCTTGCTGGTTACAGTTTCAAAAGACAGACATCTTTTTTTTTTATCTCCTGAGTCAATAATGGGGCATCAGTTTGCCAAAAAGTCTCACAGAGTAATGGCTATAGGTCAGATTCTAGCCTTGTGACAGTGAACGAGTGTGAGAAGTTTCATAAGAGTTGGAATAGTAAAGAAATAATGGGCAACGTTAAAGTTTCCAGACAATGAAGACAATGTGGATGCCGAAGTTACAACAATAGCTCATATATTTGTCTTTGAAAAACAGAAGCTACGAGAGTAGACCAAGAGCAGGATCTGCTCCGTTTGCTTATGGAGTTATATGGTTGTGTTTTACAGTTTCTGCCAATGTAAAAAGTATCCTGCATTAATGCACCATTATAAAACTCAGCTGATAAATATATTTATATCATTGTATTTGTTGTTTAACTGAGATGCTTAACTTTGAGGACATGGAATAAAGACAATACAAATAAATGTACAAAAAGAGCTACAGATAACGGTGTGTACTCAAATTCTAAAATCTTTATTTCTCCACCAAACCCTATGTTGTGACCACTCTTTGAGACAATTCTAAAGAGTGGTCACAACATAGGATTTGGTGGAGAAATGAAGAAGTTATACTTGAAAATATTTTAATTTACGCATCTTTTGTGGAGATGTGTACAAACCTTATCTTCTGTCAGCACTAGGAGTTTGGACACTACTATATTAATGCTGTTGCCTATACTTGGGTCCCGGTACAATTTGGCTACCTGAAATGTGAACTCAAAGGCTTTACCAGATTACCTGTTCTCGACCAAATAAATTTCATCTCCTTAAACTTCTGCTTCAAGTTTCAAAGTGTTTTCTTAAATTTCTTCCTGCCTAAAGTAATCGGAAACAAATTTCTTTATTTAACCATTTACTTGATAGAGATGCCTTTTATTTCCACTGCAAACAAAGCAGGCCCAGATCGGATAGCTTTTGTAGCAAATGTCTGATTAGAGTTTGCTGTGTTTGCTTATGAATTATATAGATTTCATTTTGGTTTCTGTCATGGTAAACCAGAGTGTTCGGAGAAACACAAGTGTCACCTGCTCGCAACTGACACAAAAACTGTTATTATGCTGGAGTGCGAAAATCAGAACAAAGGGGAATAACTCAAAAAGTATTTCATGCAGAGTGATGGACCTTAGTTACATCAATGGTCCTCAATGAGAGGAAGACGCATGTGGAATTTGACAGCTCTATAATTTATTAGTTTAGAAATGACAGCCAAAAAAGAAAGTGTGATGAAAATCTTAACAAAGGGGAATAACTCAAAATGTATTGCATGCAGAGTAATGGACCTTAGTTACATCAATGGTTCTCAATGAGAGGAAGACACATGTGAAATTTGAAAGCTCTATAATGATTAGTTTAGAAATGACAGCCAAAAAAAGAAAGTGTGATGGACAGACAGATGGACGGATGGACAGACAGACAGACAAACAGACGACGGAAAAGTGATCCCTATGTGACACACTGCCTCTCGGCAGGTCACACAAAAATTATATATGCATATGCTACTACAAATATTCTCACCATCAATATTCACGATATCTTTATTTCTGACATGAATAGGAATGAGATACATACTTTGGCACCTTTGCTAACAGAGTAGACCCTACACTAACAGGAGCTGTCTTATCATGGTATGTGCTGTTTGATCATGGAATGATACAGTACAGACATGGTTCTAATGTTTATATATCACAGTCAAATACTCTAATTTTCATTGTACTCCAGGTGTGGATTTTTTTGGAAAGGGGGGAGGGGGGGGGGGGGGGGGGGTGTTGTTACTGTATATAAATCTATAAATCTAAAATATTACTAAAATAATTGTTTTAGCAATTTTAAGTGTGTGTGTGTGTGTGTGTGTGTGAAGGGGGGGGGGGGGGGGGCGTACTCTTTGTGTATTCTAAATAGTGATATCAAGCTACTTTCGGTTTTAACGATATCCTGGCAAACTACTAGCTTTCGGTAATATTTAAACATCATACAACAATACAGTACAGGTGCGGATCCAGGATTTCAGATTAGTGGGGTGGGCGTAGAAATTTATTTTGATGGTGGGGGGGGGGGGGGGGGGGGACGTGTAGATTTTTATGTTTGATGACATATAAAATAGTGTGTTTGTAATATATGTTGAAAAAGAGCTGTGTTAAAGGCAGGTGGCTGCTTAAAGCAAGGTGAAAGTAAAGCAGCCACCTGCTCTAAATACCAACTAATTAACACAATTTAGTGGTCGTTATAGGGAGGTTTTACTGTATATAGATCTAGAATTTTACTAAAAAATTGTTTTGGCAATTTTAGGGGGGGGGGGGGGGGGCGTACGCCGGCTCCGCTCCCTCTAAGTCCGCGCCTGCAGTAAACACAAAATACGTATGGTCATAATTTTGACAATCTGTGTGCGTTTGAAATTTCCCGCCAAAAGTATGTGCTCAGCTAGACTGATAGGCGTCATATAGGAGCAAATGATATATTTATCACAATGTTTAAAAAGTTGGCTTTTACAGAGAATTCAAAAGGCGTTAGGCTATTATGACAGAATGTGTTAAAGCTTATGACAAGATAGGACTTTAGCCTTCGATTTTTGTTCCATTTTGACCATAACAATTATTAGCGCACAAATGATTGTACTTAATAGAAATACTCACTATGTTCATTATGGTTAAAACATAGGGTGTTAGAATATTCTCCGACTTGTGAAACTCATACATCATCCGGTCAACTACAACCAGGGTCTCCACTGTTCTCTCGGGCATCACCATGACAACATCTCTTTTCCTACGACCTCTATCATGTGACATTTCTTCATTTCCGGTTCCATCATCATCCGGGTTTTCGACTTTGTTCATCGGAAAGTCATAAACTTTTCTCGGTTTCAGTTGAAAAATTATTGAATCGGATTTTTGCTGATTGTGAGTTTTGTTCTTAATTATTGGATAATTTTGAAGTGGCTGCGATTTTTGAAATCTCCGATGCCGTCGTATCCATTGCTCTTCTTTGTTGGAGACTGAATCTGATATAAACAGACATTTCAATATTTTACTTCCTTTCCCTCATATAAACGATTACGTGTTTTCACGCATTTGCAAACAGAGAAGATCCAGATCAGACGGCTCCTAGAGGAGTCGTCTGATCAGGGTCTGCTCTGTTTGCTAATAGAATTTGATAGATCTGTTTATTTGCTTTCTGAAATGTCTATGTTCCATCTTCCATATTTCTTAATAACTATTTTGTTAATTATGACTATTCAGTAGGTATTGCAATTTGTAATAAACATAGAACAGGGAAAGGGTTAATAACCCTTAGCCTGTAGAAAAGATTCTAGGTATACTCAAACACTGGGCTGCAACAAGTCTTATTTCCGATTTACTGAAGCTTCTAAGAAACTATTAACCAAGTGTCAAACAGCTTTGATTCTGATGAGACGCCGAATTATTCGGCATCTTATCTGGACCCAAGCTGTTTGAAAATGCGCTCAGATCGCGCTTAGCAGTCAAAGTTTTTTTTACTATATTGTTTTTTTTTTATATACATCTTGCTGTCGCGATCATATCTGTCAACAACTTTGGGTCAAATTAGAAAGTTCGTCCTCCACATCTCGTCTTTCTATTATAAAAAACTGTATCAGATGATGTACTATCGCAAAATCCGTGGAAATAAGCTATATTCATGTATAAAATTGCCTTGTACGTTCAATATTTTCCACTCAAATTACTTGATCTAAATCTGGCATGCAATAAATTTGCTATGCCTTTGCAAAGAGAGAAGACCAAGATCAGACGATTCCTGTAGAGATTGTCTGACCAGGGTCTGATCATAAGCTTTAGAATATCTTAGATCTGCTTCAATATTATAGTAATATATCCATGTGTTTTTATATAACAATGAACACCCTAAGAACACTATTTAATTCATGTTCATACTAGATGGATTCTGCCATGAATATTTATAAGGTAAAGGGTTAAGAAAATCTGTACATTTGTTCTTTGCATTTCATGATGACATACTACCCTATATTACATACCTGTGACGCCACAATGCGCTTGTGCAGTCTTCAGTTTCAGTGACGACCTCTTGTAGACCACATGCGGGTGGCCGTCTTGCTCTATTTTATTTGTGTGATTCCAAAGAGGCTCAACAAAGTAGTCATCCTCCTCCGTTGAAAATACACCTTGCTAAAACATATAATGTCTAGGTAGGTAAATAAAGCATTCTGGGTGAACACAAAGTCTACATGTTACAAATCTGAATCTATTACGAAACGCGTCTGATTTTCTTTTCAACGCTGGTTTCGCTACATGTAAAATAAATATTGAAAGTTTATTTGGTGATTTAATACTGTTTGCTTTCGCGCAATTGAGGAAACAAACTCTCGTTGTATAGGCCTACCTCGTGCAAACAAAGCGCCTGTGTGGTCTTCACTGTAGGGTAAATCAAAATCTGAACAGACAAGAAACAAATTGTGACGTTTATTTCATGAATGTGATAACACCAGACTGCTTTTAATTTTATTTCAGTAACCGAACAGCATATTGTTTTGTTTGCCCATCAAAGGACTGTGGGTATTGAATATGTGTGTCGTTAATTTGTTCTATAATAAATTGTTAACCATTTCCCTCATAGGCTATTTTCAGATCCAACCTCTTTCCAATCTACCGAAAAGGAGCATTAACTAGAGAAAAGGAAACTTTTAGAATTTTGTAATTTGAAACCGTTGTGATAAATAGAGCATTTGCTCCTATAGGAGCAAGTGCTCTATTTATCACAATCTGCTTTGTATGCTTATGAATAATGTGGATCTGATTCAACAGTTGCGGCTATGGACAAAAAATCTTATGTTCATATGCAAGACTAAAGGTTATTCTAAACAATGCGCTTGAAGTGAATTAGTGTATAAATATTCATAAGGTAAATGGTTAAATATTGTAAAATATAGAGATACTTGCCAGTCCATAACAGTTACTAATTGCTGCAGTAGAAATAAATGGTGCCCTGCTCTGTCCGATGTAATAACAATTTGCCACTCCCCTTGCTGTTTTCAATACGCTATCTTTGTCGTGGTACTCGATGAAGAACTCGGGGGACAAGAAATCCGTATTAAGAGTCAGGTCAAAGTGGAACTCCTTGCCGAACACCGAGAATCGGTAGAAAATTCTGTATTCTGAAATATCGGAGTCTGTGAGGATTTCCTGCGTTTTTCTTGCCGCATCCCGCTTATATCTAGATGGTTCCCTGCGTGTCTGAGATCTATGTACGTTGTAACTGAGAAAGTCGCCATTTTCATTGACAGTTTGTGGAATGATTACGAAGTATTCTTGGATGTTGTTCAGCAGGTTATCTAAAATCCATCAAAGAGGATAATCAGAAACTATACGATGATAAACAACACGTCTCTCTTACCCTGAAGGAAAAAAGCTACGTCACTATCGATACACTCATAGAAATTACTTTGATATCACGCAACATTTTCTGTATAAATGTACCGTTATAAAATAATCAAATGTCATTTCTTACATGAGTAGTTATAGAGTATAGGGTTTAACCCATTTCTCAATACATATGCCCTTCTACGCCTTTACAAACAGAGTAGACCCAGATCAGACGGCTCCTATAGGAGCCGTCTGATCAGGGTCTGTTCCGTTTGCTTAATTATGATATTGATATAGATATGATTTTTCAGTTTCTGTCATGGCCAAAAATTCAGTTGTCCATGTACTATTTGAACAATTAATCTAATTAATATTCATAATAGCATGCTTACATGAATATCTATGCAGTAAAGGTTTAACATGACCTGTGTTAATACATAAATATATAGGGCGCCTTTTGGCCTAGAGTGGCATAACCTAAAGAGACGAACCAACTCTGTAATAACATCATAACAGCGGGTTGTTGCTTTATTCATCACAATCTTCAAACGGTCTACCATTGTTGAAATATATCTTAACCTGTTTAACTCGAAACCCGCTGTGAAACAATTTTGTCTGCTCAAATTTGAATCTGGCTCCAATTTACTAGATTCGTTCAAGCTTTTGAGAAATTATTTACCGAGTGTCAAACAGCCTGGATCCAGATGAGACGTCGAGTTACTCGACGTCTCATCTGGATCCAGGCTGTTTGCGAATTGCGAATCAGGTCGCAGATAGGGGCTAGCATATAGTAATCTTTTTCGTCTGCAAAATATGTCGTCTGCTGGCGATTTTTTCTTCCATTTTTTGCAAGAACAGTGTCAGAATGTCATGCAGTTTGGATCCAGATGAGGCGCTGCGTTTCTCCGCATCTTATCTAGCTATGTCTAGATGTTTAGTGAAATTCATCAAACATGAACTGAATTATTTCTCTTCCAGCCCAAGCAGTTTATATCCAAAGGAGATGAGTAACATGGCGTCTCATCAGAATCCAAACTGTTTGTTAATGTGTTACTTTGAAAGAAAGTGGGAGAAAGTTAAACAATCAAACAGGGGGTTTTCACCTTCTATAACAGAGGCCTGTAAAAGGCCCCTTCCCAATTGAAAAATTCTTTAAAATCATGCAGTTTTCCAAAAAATCCAAACTTACACCAGCTTTTTTTGTTTCCCAAATCAGCCATTTTAGCGATAATTCTTCCCAAAATAAGCAGGCTAAGGCCCCTTCCCAATTAAGAGAGAAAAAGCCCTGTCAAAATTGTAGCAGACGACAAATTTTGCAGACAGCAATATCATGAATATTTGGCAGCGAAAACCCCGTTCAGCACCACGAACCCATTCATGATAACCCGGGGCCGAATTTCAGTAGCATCTTAAGTTTTCACTTAAGATAAAAAAAATCTTTATTTTCCTTAGCTAAGATAAAAAATGCTTAAAGTTAGGTCTGTATTCCAAAAGCTTCTTAAGAGATTCTTAGCTAAAAAAATATTAAAATTAAAAAATCACTTAAGAATTTAACTTAAGGTTATAAAACGCCTGAGTCTGAGATCATTCTCAAGTATCTGACCAATCAGATGCTTGAGAATGATTTCAGACACTGTTTTATAACCTCGGTGCTAGTACATGCAGTTTAGATCCAAATAAACGCCGGTGTCTAGTGGTTGTGATTTATAAAAATGTAGCAGACAACCTTTTTAGCAGACGAAAGTTACTTCGTGTTGAAATAATTATACATGTAGACACTCAGAACGTTATAAAGTTATTCTGGACATGTGTTCACGTTTATCATTCGCCTTTTGATTTATACATTTATTCCCTTCGAACCCGCACATCCAAACAAAAGATAATGAACTTAATACGAAACAAAAACACGCAATTAAAGATATAATCCCGGCACTATTATTGTAGTAATCTGGCATTTTTGGCGTTCTAGTTAAATCTTTACCCGATAGATTTGCAAACAAGGTAGACCAGAGTTGTCTGGTCAGAATCTACACTGTTTGTTATGAAATAATGTAGAATCAATTCTACAGTATCTGTCCAGGTCAAGGCCGCATATGTAACGGGGGAATATGTACATGCGGGATCTTTAAATATTATTGACCAAGACTAGACACTGTGTTAGAAACGGTGGCAGATAAGCATACTGGAAATGTTCAACGGTGTTGTATACAGCGACTCTCTATCAATGGTGTTACCTAGTGTAGAGCCTGATCAAATAGCACCTATGTAGTTCAGCAACTGTGTGACCTAGTAAAAACTGATCAGACAGCGCCCCTCTAGCTGTAACAGCTCTGCGTAGACTCTAGTCACATAGCGCCACTCTAGCGTCACAACGGTGTACCCTAGTGTAGAACCTGATCACTGGTGCCACAACGATGTGCACTTTTGTAGACATTGGTCACGTGGCGTCACAACGGTGTGGCCTAGTAGACCCTGGTCACATAGCGCAGCTCTAGCGCCACAGCGGTGTTCCCTAGTAAAGACACTGATCACATAGCTCTAGCGCCGCACCGGTGTGTCTTGTGATGACTCTGGTCACATAGCGCCACTCTATGACTGCAGCGGTGTGCCTAGTGAAGACCCTGGTCACATATCGCCGCAACGATATGTCCTAATGAAGACCCTGGTCACATAGCGCCACTCTAGGGCCACAACGATGTGCCTAGTGAAGACCCTGGTCACATAACGCCGCTCTAGCGCCGCAGCGGTGTGTTCTGGTGTAGACCCTGGTCACATAGCGCCACTCTAGAGCCACAACGTGTGCCTAGTGAAACACTGGTCACATAGGACCTTTCTAGTTAACTAGTAACTCCTTCAAAACTAAGTTACTGTTGTCTGCAACCGTGTAATAAAGGAGACATCACGTATTTTGTGGATCATAATTGTTTGCGATAGGAAATTACGAATATCCCGTAGTTACATTACCCCTTTACGTGACAGAGACACCTTTCGACGCCATAGTAAACAGGGTAATTAGGAAACGCCATAGTAAACAGGGTAATTAGGAATAGCGCTTAGTTACCCCTTTACGTGACAGAGACACCTTTCGACGCCATAGTAAACAGGGTAATTAGGAATAGCGCTTAGTTACCCCTTTACGTGACAGAGACACCTTTTGACGCCATAGTAAACAGGGTAATTAGGAATAGCGCTTAGTTACCCCTTTACGTGACAGAGACACCTTTTGACGCCATAGTAAACAGGGTAATTAGGAATAGCGATTAGTTACCCCTTTACGTGACAGAGACACCTTTCGGCGCCATAGTAAACAGGGTAATTAGGAATAGCGCTTAATTACCCCTTTACGTGAAAGAAACACCTTTTGACGCCTTTACAATCATGCGTAACTACTACGAATATAATAGCCCTTAGTTACCCCTTTACCCCCATTTGCAGACGGGGTAATTACGAGTATAATAGCCCTTAGTTACCCCTTTAACCCCTCCCCCCTTTGCAGACGGGGTAATTACGAGTATAATAGCCCTTAGTTACCCCTTTAACCCCCCCCCCTTTGCAGACATGGTTATTACGTATATAACAGCCCTTAGTTACCCCTTTACCCCCTTTTTGCAGACGTGGTTATTACGTATATAACAGCCGTTAGTTACCCCTTACCCCCCCCCCCCTTGCAGAGTGGGGTAATTACGAATATAATAGCCCTTAGTTACCCCTTTACGTGACAGAGACGCCTTTTGACGCCTTTACAATCAGGCGTAACTACAATTTTACAAATAGCCCTTAGTCATCCCTCTACACACATCCCTTTTTCGCAGACGGGGTAATTACGAATATAATAGTCCTTAGTAACCCCTTTACGTGACAGACGCCTTTACAAACAGGGTAACTACAAATAACCCTTAGTTACGAATATAATAGTCCTTAGTTACCCATTTACGTGACAGACGCCTTTTGACGCCTTTACAAACAGGGTAACTAGACTAACTACAAATAGCCCTTAGTTACGAATATGATATATTCCTTAGTTACCCCTTTACGTGACAGACGCCTTTTGACGCCTTTACAAACAGGGTAACTAGACTAACTACAAATAGCCCTTAGTTACGAATATAATAGTCCTTAGTTACCCCTTTACGTGACAGACGCCTTTTGGCGCCTTTACGAACATGATAATTACGAATAGCCCTTAGTTAACCCTTTACGTGACAGACGTCTTTACAAACACGGTATATACTGTAAAAATCCATCTAAAGCGACCATAAAAAAATATCTAATTATTGGGTTTAAAGGCAGGTGGTGGCTTAATTCAGGACGAAAACTATGCAGAAAGCTCCTGTATGAACCTTCTGTATTACTTTTGTCCTGCATTAAGCAGCCACCTGCCTACAAAGACATGCATTCTTCATTACTAGAATTTCGTAGTATCGACATTTTACTGTATGCTTATTCATATTTGTGGGCGGTCGCATTAGAGGGGGTTTACTGTACAATGTCTGTTCTGTTTGCTGATTAAATAATATAGATATGATTCTCCAATTTCTGCCATGTTCAGCTTTCCTTTGTTCCATAATGTCATTACATGTATAAAACTTCAGCTAATTTATATGCATGTCATTTTTTACATGAATATTCATCATGAAAACGCAAATGAGCCGACGAGGGCACTGTAAGTACCGCGTGGTACATATTATATGTCCACTTGCAGATTTTTTTATGGTTTAACCATTTCCTGCACGAATATACATTTAAGCAGGTATTACTTCATGAATATTCACGGGCTGGGATTTATAATTACACATTAACAAGGGAGGTTTTGGCTATGCTAGAAACTTCAGAATCAGGTCTATATTATACCATAAGCATACACAGCAGAGTCTGATCTATACAGTTATACAGGAGCTCTCTGGTCTGGATCTACTCTGTTTGCAAAAGTGCAAAAAGTAGTCTATATGAGGAACATGGGTAATGTATATGGCCAGATTGTATAGAATATGTGTGTATACACTGTTGACAGATTTAACTAGACCCAGGCCTTTAACAAGTCTTTGCTAACCATTTCCTTTATGCATTTTCACGCATTCGCAAACAGAGTAGACCCAGATCAGACGACTTCAATAGGAGCCGTCTGATCAGGATCTGCTCTGTTTGCTTTTGATTATAAATACAGCGTTTGTCAAAGCAAGAAATATTCTTGAAAAGTTTAGATTATAAAAGTTGAGCTAATAAATATTCATGATGTAATTATTGCTTACATGAATGGTGAACAGATAAAGGGTTAAAATTGGTACATATGCGCCTCTACCAAGTAAAGTGTTAATAGATAAGAGAAGATGAACTCACTGACTCGATGGGAAATTTATATGTAACTTAACTCTATTTTAACCCTTTCATCGCTGAATTATCAAAGTGGACTAGTCTATCATTGTTTATCTGTAGAGTCCATACAGTATGAAAGGGTAAAATTTGGGAGATGATTTTGAATGACAAACAGCTCAGGCCCTGCTAACGTTGGCTCCTCTAGGAGTCCTCTGATCAAAGTCTACACTGTTTGAAAATGACAGTGCACGCATTTCCCGCAATCGAAGGGTTATAGCGCAACAAGTGTCGTCTGCTGCAATCTTAAGTGTTATTTTTCTCTACTTTTCTGCAGCAAGCCAATGCAGTCAGAGTTTCAAACAGCTTGGATCAGGATGAGGCGTCGAGTAATATGTCATCTCATCAGGATCCAAACAGATTACATTGTGTTATTTATTAAAAAGGTCTCCGCTAGTGTGAACAGAATCATGGGTGCTGGCCTTTAGCAGACAGTAGACCCAAACCAAAAGTACCCTCCGTGAGGCATCATATCCTCTATTAATTAATCATTTCCTTGCTGACAAAACACTGCAGATATGGTGAATGACAAACAATGTACACCCTGAGCTCTAACAGCGTTTCGGTATCAATTCTCCATCTACTCTTTAGCAAAGCAGAAACAGCATATTGCACTTTATGTATTGGAGCGATTCATTTCTGGTATAAAGCAAATACATGTACGTGTAAAAAAAAATTCAATCATTTCTGGTATAAAGCAAATACGTGTTGTTGTTGTTTTTTTCAAATAATACAATGTATATCTAATTTTGTCACCATATCACTTCGTAAATTCTTTTTGACAAAAACAATAAAATAATTCTAAAAGTGTTACAGTTATTTTGTTTTCTTCAAGCTGACGACAAAATGTACGATAAGAAAGGGTTTAAGGGGCTTTCTGGCTGTCGGCCCCTACAGCAGACGAGATTTTTATCACCATGCAGGGAAGGGTTAAAGGAGTAATTAGCCTTCAACACTAGTGGCAAATTTGTGATAACATTTTTCAAACAGTTTAAATCCAGATGAGACGCCGAGTTACTCGGCGTCTCATCTGGATTTAAACTGTTTGACACTATTGTTATGTTCCTGAACAGAAATGTAAGATTAAATCTACTTTTAATAATGCAGCACGCGACACTATTTGCAGACGGCAATTGCTTGAAGTGCTATTAAAGGTTGATGTAGCAAACCTGTTCTGCTTTGTTTCTCTTCCGTCGATTCCGGCGGCCAGGCAGCCATCTGTTCCGGGCTTAAGCTTGCGGAACTGACAAATGGAACTACAAGCACACACCACCATCCTGTTAATAACATCCTGTTGTAACCAAGGAGACATCTAGAAAGCCGTTATTTATTTATTTTTAAATATTCATCAAAAGTTTATAATCCACTTTAAAACATCTATACTGGAAACGTTAAAGCTGTTAATTCCTCCTGTTTTTACCCATTCCGCCACTTCAGTGCTTACAAAACAACGTTACGAAACAAGCGCGCCTGTTGCCAGGGTTTCCAATCAAAAGTGAACTTGGCCAGCAGTGTAACACTAACCCACTGAACTCCGGGAATTTGTTTACCACTGGGACACTCGTCAATTAACTTCGATTACGATAAGTATGCCAATTAAGGTGTTACGTCATTCCAAATGGTGGAGGCAAGAATTCATTGCAGACAAGAAAGTTAAAACCAGCGGGAAATGAGGGAGAATCCGAATATCGCGCCATTAACCCATGTTGCTACATCTGTATCAGTCAAACATCCAATGTTTTTGCACTGATATATTTTTCAATGAGTGCAATTCACGTATTTTCGCTGTCACGCATTGTCGTCTGCAAATTTTGTCATCTGCTTCAATATTGGTGAGTTTTGGTTGGTTTATTGTGTTATTTCTTTTCTTCCGTTTCCTTTCAAAACATAATGTTTAAACAGTTTGGATCCTATATAGACACCGATCTGGATCCAGATTGTCTGCACAGATCATCACAGTTTCGCCACTGACAGCGATAAACTGTACCCTTTATATGTACTATATTCATGTAAGAAATAATAATCAAATGAATTATCAATCAGACAGAAAATATAGAATCAGATCTATAGTATACCATGAACAAACAGAGCAGACCCAGATCAGACAGCTCCTATAGGAGCCGTCTGATCTGGGTCTATTCTGTTTGCAAATCCGTGAAAAAGTGTTTATATGAAGGCAATGGTTAAGACTACGTCAAGAAAACTGTTCCTTGTTTTGTTGTTGATTTTTGTTCAAATATAACTCATCTACAATGGCAACTCAAAAACAACTCTAATTCAGTAAGTGGTGATTTTTAAGACTGACTGTATTTTAATGCAGGCTGAAAGATTCGCCCATTCTGCATTAAGCAACCATCTGTTTCGACAGGCACCTGTATTTATTCCTTTAATACTTTACTCTTTAGATACGCCTTTTAACGTACTTGCAAACAGAATAGACACAGGTCAGATGACTTCTACGTGAGCCGTCTGATCACGGTCTGCTCTCTTTGCTTATGGGAATAATATAGATCTGAGTCTACAAGTGTTTGCCATGGCTAAATTATGTGTGTTCGTTTACTTTAATAAAACTGAATCTAATTGATATTCATGATATCATTATTTCTTACATGAATATTCATAGAATAAATGGTTAACTCATTCCCTCCTACTGACGCCATTTGATGTCGTTGTAAGTCATTTTTGAAACCATTGTGATAAATAGAGCATTTGCTCCATAGGAGCAAATGCCCTATTTATCTCAATGGTTTGAAAACTACACTTCTAAAAATTGTCCTTTTCTTTAGGAAATGCTCCTTTTCGGTAGATTTTTTTCAAAGAGGTTGCGTCTAAAAATAGCCTATGAGGGAATGGGTTAATGGTCGCTTTAGAGAGTAAATACCTGCTTCAACTACACAACACAAACGAAAACTAGTATTCACATATTCTCCTTGCACTTTTTTCCCTTGAAAAGTTTCAAAATGCCTACGGCCTCTCTTGTCTGAAGCTTTAAACACAATCCGTGCTTGTTCTTATATCGCATCCATGCTGTTCAATCACTTTGGTTATGGCCAGGACTTGGCGGGTTTTTTTTTCGCACGATGGGCACAGGCGTTAACAGAGCGTATTCGAGTCGACAACATGAGTTTTACCGCTTCATTACCTACCGCTCATCTCTGGTTTTTCACTCTGAGCTCCCCGCCGTTCTATATTCAGTAGGTCTAACAATGGAAACGGTATATAAGTCCTCTGGGTCATCTTGAGAAGGGTCTATTGTATTTTAAGTCAGCCCCTTCGACATTTATAAATAACGGAGAACAAGACAGACCGCTGCTTGCTGTTCAACACAGGCCCTGAGTAGGATCAGAACAAAATGCTTTTGATTCTTAAAATTAATAAACAATGTAGACATTGCATTTCTCAGATATTTGAGTGTCCGTTTTCCCGTGACGCCGATCGTGTTCATGGGGAACCTGAACAAACATTTTCAGATTTCCACGTGAAAGTTTAGTCTATCGTAATGTTCATTCAATATGAAGTAATTAAAGTTTATACAGAATTCTGAACGACAAAAATTGCAGATCATGATCAGAGGAGCCAACTGGTCTGAGTCTACATTGATTGTAAATGCACGCGCTCGAAGGGACAACGTGTCCGATATATGTTTCCTGTTTGCAATGTGTTCTACTCTCCCACCTTAACCCTTTACTCCATAAATATGCATTTTAACACTTGCAAACAGAGTAGACCCAGATCAGACGGCTCCTATCAGAGCCTGCTCTGTTTACTTCTTCAATAAATATTAGTCTGGTTCTACAGTTTGTGCCATGGCAAAAATCCAATGTCCGAATGTCATTATTTAACAAAATTAATAATGTCCAAGTGAACTCTCGATATAACGACATTCGATATAACGGTATTTTCATTCTACTGACATTATTGTTTGAAACAAACATACATGAGCATAAAAAGTAACCCTTGCCATGCTGATTATTAAAATATGAATCCGCCACTATGCACAGTAATTAGCTGAATCATTCTAAAGTTGGATCAATCGTAGCCACTGAATCATAATAGCAAATAGTGAAGACCTACTTCATGAGACTATATAAATTAGTTCGAGATAACAGAAGTTCGAGTTACCCGATTTGTTATCTAGATAATTTCTCAAGTTCACAGCTTAATGCAGGTCTACTGTGATGCTGAAAGCTCCTGCAGGAGCTTTCAGCATTACTGTAGAACTACATTAAGCTGTGAAATGTGTTTCTAGATATGCGTAGTGATACATTTTAGACCAGGTCTGTATTGTAATATTTTGGAAGGACCGAACTTTTAGTTCGAGTTATCCCGAAGTTCGAGTTATCCGAGTTCGAGATATCGAAGCTCTTCTGTGTATGAGACAGCTCTACTAGGAGCTGTCTTATATGGGTATATATGTACTTTTTGCAAATTCAGACTTATACGCTGATAGCATAATAAGGATTAGTGTTCGTTACAACAGAATAAGGATTAGTGTTCGTTACAACAGTATATTCAGTACAGCGACCCTTTCAATGGGAACGAACGTGGTCGTTGTAACGACAGTTGACTGTAATTAATATTCCTGATATTATTTCTTACATGAATATCCATGGAGTTAAGGATGAACCATTTCCCTGTTCTATATTTATTCCAAATCTCAATACCTGCTCAATATTCATGGAGAAAATAGTTATAATGAAATATGGGAGGTCGAACATTGTAGCCATTTTAGAAACCTAAGAAACAGATCTTTAAAAATCCATTAGCAAACAGAGCAGACCCTTATCAGACGGCTCCTACAGGAACCGTCTTATCTGGGGTTTCTCTGTTTGCAAATGCGTGAAAAAGTGTTTATATGAAGGAAAGGGTTAACCCTTCGCTTGCTGAATTTTAAAATACATTTCTCCTTCTTTACCCATGCCCTGTTGTATAATTACTTATATCTTCACTGTGTATACAAGTATTTCGCTGTGCAATCACTGATGTGGAGTGCACTGGTTGCACAATCAATTTGTAAATAGTGCAGACCCTGATGAGACAGCTCCTGCAGGAGCTGTCTCATCTGGGTCTTCACTATTTACAGGTAGGTATATTGACGTGAATAGCAAGCGAAGGGTTAAACTACATGTACCGGGTATATCCTATAGAGGTCATTTTAACTCATTTGTCGCTCCTTTCACAGATCGAATTTAGTATTCAGCCTAAAACCTAGGCTTTAATTAGGCCTTTAACTTTGTCTATCATTATACGAAACAGTCAGGGTCCCGATAAGACAGCTCGACGTCTCATCAGGATCCAATATATTTGCCACTTCGATTATGTTTTTGAAAGAGAAAAAGAAAGTTCAAAGATAAGATTGAAGCAGACGGCAATTTTTTCAGACGACAATACTTGACAATGAAAAAGTTAATAGTCCTGCTAATACTATGGTCAATAGGTGAACACGTGATACAGTAAATTAACCTTCAGCTCTCTTCTGACGAATTTGTGATATTCTTTGCAAACAGTTTGGATTCAGATAAGACGCCGAGTAACTCGGCGTCTCATCAGGATCCAAACTGTTTGACACTTTGATACTATTTTTGGAAATTAATCTCGGAGAGGTGTGCTTTTAGAATTGCAGCAGACGACATGATTTGCAGACGACATTTTCTCCAAGTGCAGAAGGTTAAAGAAACGTTTAGCATACAAAGTAACTTGATATCGTTTGAAATCAAACGGTCTAAATTGTCCAAGTGACGCTGATTATGTGCGTGGAATTTGAACTATTGAATGCATTCCGGTCGAAAAATCGCCGAGTCACCAGCTTTTGTTGGAGTTGCGTATAGCCACTAATTACTATCAAATGGTTATACCCGCACGACGGGGCAGAACACCATCGAGGGTCATTGTGACAGGGTGACTTTCAAAATGTCATTTTCATGTTTAAATGCACTTGCCCAAATATGTATAATGAACCAATTCAAGTGTGTTTCTTTAAGAAGTCTTTTGCCGCTGTGAGCTTTGGAAGCTATGTCGTGAAACAACCAATGGCGGATCTGATCTAGCCTAGGTCTACAATGCTTGACTACATGTGCATGTATGCTCCTATTAACCCTTCGCTTGCTGAATTTTAAAATACATTTCTCCTTCTTTACCCATTCCCTGTTGTATAATTACATATATCTTCACTGTGAACAAGTATTTCGCTGTGCAATCACTGCTGTGGGGTGCACTGGTTGCACAATCAACTTGTAAATAGTGCAGACCCTGATGAGACAGCTCCTGCAGGAGATGTCTCATCTGGGTCTTCACTATTTACAGGTAGGTATATTGACGTGAATAGCAAGCGAAGGGTTAACCCTTTTCTCCATAAATACGCCTTTCTACGCCCCTGTAAAAGTCACTTTGTGAAACTAAAATTCTCCTTTTCCATAATTAATGCTCCTTTTCGGTAGATTTATTCAAAGAGGTTGGATCTAAAAATAGCCTGTGGGGTAATGGGTTAAGAGACACTATGTACAAATGGGTTAAATGCGCGAGGATCTCATGCTTTACCATTTCCCTCGTGAATATTCATGCAAGAAATAATGACATCATGAATATTCATTAGCTGATTTTTATAATGGCACATGTACATGGAAATTGTTTGGTACTGGAAGAAACAGTAGATTCAGATCTATTATAGTTCGTGAACAAACAGAGCAGACTTTAATCCTCTGGGAGCCATCTGGTCTGGGCCTACTCTGCAATAGCGATTATATGAGGGAAAGGGTGGTTGGCAGAAAATTTGATACAAAAGAACCCCATACAAAAGAACCCTCTTTGGATTCCCAGGGGTTTGCCATACATTGATACACGGTTGGGTTTTAACCCACACCAGTCACTTTATCCTGACACCAGGCCAAACAGTATTAGCACTACATGCTGAGCGCCAAGAGAAGATCCACTTATGCCATTGTAATCCTTATTCAGTGATTGTTCATGTAAGAAATATAATGACATCATGAATATAATTACTTATCATACTGGTTTTACCAGCCGTGAATAAATCGTCATGTACCCTGGGAAATAACTGAATCACTAATAATGTAGCCGGATTTTTATAATGACAAATGCACACAGTAATTTTAGGCTACGACAAGAACTGTAGAATCATATCTTTATTATTTCATAAGCCAACAGAGCAGACCCTGATGAGACGGTTCCAAAGTATTGTCTGATTTGGATATGCCTTCTTTGCAAATGCCTTAACCCATTCCCTGATATTGAGGACTTTTCACGACTCAGTAAAAGTCACTTTGTAAAACCATTGTGATAAATGGAGCATTTGCTCCTATAGGAGCAAATGCTCTATTAATCACAATGGTTTCAAACTACAAAAATCTAAAATTTTCCTTTTCTCTAGTTAATGTTACTTTTCGGTAGATTCATTCAAAGAGGTTGTATCTAAAAATAGCCTGTGAGGGAATGGGTTAAAGGAGTAAAGGGCTGAAGTATTTCATACGATCCTGCTGGGGATCAATCCGTGGTCTAACGAGTTAACAGCCAAGAAGGAAAACATTTTCCAATTATTTTCCAATCTAGCAGGAAGTTGTGTTTATCTATGCAAATGGATTGGGTATAACACTTTCCCTCATATAAACGTGTTTTCACGCATTTGCAAACAGAGTAGACCCAGATCAGACGGCTCAGTGTCTGCTCTGTTTGCTTATGGAATTTGAAAAATCTGTGTCTTTACTTTCTAAAATGGCTACAATGTTCCACCTTCCATATTTCATATAACTATTGTGTCATTAATATTCAGTTAGTATTGAAATTTGGAATAAACATAGAACAGGGAAATGGATAAATGAGACGCTGGGTAAATCAACGGCACATAAGAATCAAGACTGGTTAGACACACTATTTTGAAGAGAAATATTTTAACCCTTTACTTCATTAATATTCATGTAAGAAATAATTACGTCATGAATATTAATTAGATTTCACAAAGATACGGGTTTGTTTGCCATAGTAGAAACGTTATAATTGTATCTATATTATGTCATAACCATTAAAACAGAGCAGACCTTGATCAAACGGCTCCTATATGATCTGGGTCTACTCTGTAAAGGCGATGAAAGGCGTGTTTGTGGAGTAAATGGTTAAAAATCAAAGATCTGAGGGTACTCAGTGTGTTCAACTTGATTTTCAGGGTTGGGGATGAAGTACTGTACGTTGTAATAGAAAGTAGTGGAATATACGTGGATATCATATGAGTGTATCTTTAATATAACTCTTAACTTGATAGACAAGCATTTTGACTCCTTTGCAAATAGAGTAGATCTAGTTCACCAGCATCTAAGTCTGAGTCCATGCTTATAAAGCTTTTTAGTTGAGTCTGAGTTCGTTCTCAAGCTTTTGATTGGTCAGATTTGTTCTCAAGCTTTTGATTGGTCAGATTTGAGCCAAAGGCTCAAATCTGACCAATCAAAAACTTGAGAACGAACTCAGACTCAACTAAAAGTTTTATAAGCATGGACTCTGATAAGGAACTGCTCTGATTGCCGATGCGATTATACAGTCTCTGACATAGGCTAACAATCCGCCGTTAATACATTATTAAGCCATTCCTCCAAGGGCTATTTTTAAATCTAACTTCTTTGAATAAAATAATATACCGAAAAGGAGCATTAACTAGAGAAAAGGATTTTTTTTAGAAATTTGTAATTTGAAACCATTGTGATAAATAGAGCATTTGCTCCTATAGGAGCAAATGCTCTATTTATCACAATGGTTTTAACAGGTTACCTTTACAGGGGCGTAGAAAGGTGTATTCATGGAGGAAAGGATTATAACGCCAATACATTTGCATGATGCCATTTTGTTTTGTCTCCACGTCTCGTCTGTGTTTAGGCTGCTGCAAATGCGAGCCAATTGACGCCATTTTGTTTTAACTCATCAGGTAAACTGAGAAAGATGTTATTTAAATGATATGAAACATACTACTGTCGATCACTTAGAATTAACCCATTCCCTCATATTGACGACTTTTGACGACTCTGTAAAAGTCACTTTTTGAAACCATTGTGATAAATAGAGCAGTTGCTCCTATAGGAGCAAATGCTCTATTTATCACAATGGTTTCATAACTACACAATTCTGAACTGTTCCTTTTCTCTAGTAAATGCCACTTTTCGGTAGATTTGTTCAAAGAGATTGGATCTAAATTGGGTTAAAGTGTACTATTAATAAGTATTAAATAGTATTATTCTGAAATATTTCTGCACGGTGATGTTTCGAGACCAACAAATGTGTTGAACATTGTTCTAACTGTTGCACCAAGATCAATCAATGTGCATCGGGATCTGTCCTGTTTTTTGCCGTTCGTTCGTTCATTTTGCCGACTTAACTCTTTCCTTCGTATAAACGAGTTTTCGCGCATCTGCAAACAGAGTAGACCCAGATCAGACGGCTCCTATAGGGACCGACTGATCAGAGTCTGCTCTGTTTGCTAACGAAATTTGAACGATACACTCCTTTACTTTCTAAAATGGCTACCATTGTTTCACCTTCTGTATTTCGTTGTGACTATTTTTTTTCGATGAATACTCAGTAGGTATTGAAATTTGGAATTACCATAGACCAGGGAAAGGGTTCGCTGTTCTATGTTTATTCCAGATTTTAAAAATTACTGAATATTCATGTACAAAACACAGCATCTGTACCACTCACTGGAAGTCTAAATGCTATATAATAACGTGTTATTATATAGTATACATTTTGCCCTTCAACCCTTTCCCTGTTCTATATTTATTCCAAATTTCAATTTTATGCACAAATAGTTATAATGAAAATGGAAGCTGGAACACCGTTTTAGAAAGTAAAGAAACAGATCTATCGAATTCCATAAGCAAACAGAGCAGACCCTGATCAGATGGCTCCTATAGGAGTGCACGATGATAGATCTTGGTACACACTATTTGTGCATTATTGCGAAAATATGGACATCGAACCAAACAATCCTAACTCTATCCTCGTATGCTGGGTGTAATGCGAGGGGAAAACTAGTGCTTATTTACAAAGACCTATGATCATAGGTCTTTGCTATTTACAGTACATGTATTAAAATATGTGGTATGATGAAGATTGAACACAGGGTCTCCTATTTCGAAAATGAACTGAGCTATCGAAAGTGATCGGTTTCTTTCTTCAGCAAAACATATTTTTTCAAAATTTGAGAAAAAATGAATTAACAGATACATAAAATAAACTAGATCTATCAAGTAGATATACACCATACTTTTACATGAAAACAATCTGCAGATGAACTTTTCGCCATACTCTGTTTGGTGATAATTGGTGTGTTACAAAAATACCAGAATAGCCGAGAAACCAAACCAGGTAACGAGTTCAAGCATTTTAATTTGCGTTTAGTTCCAGCACCGGATCCCAAATATGTTGCCAGTAGGGTATGCTGTAGCGCGTGGCAAAGCGTCTGCAAGCACTGAGTATTGACTGGTTCTCAGGATTCCTGCAAACATCTATTAATTTGTGCCCGGTGGCTGTGAGATCTGGCACCAGTCTGGCACTTGTCAGCCTAATTAGCCATATTTTCATACTTTTCACCACTCATTTATTAACGCCATTTCAGCAAATGGAATTTGGTGCAAAAAGCTGATTCTGCTTGGAAATTATGATTACTCAGCCAAATAGCCAGACCCAAGTTGGAGAGTTCTGGTATATGAGGAAACGACGTTTTAATATACGGCTATTTAATGGCAATAATTACTAGGCAAACAAATTAGCCAAAACGTGCTAGACCAACTTATTTTGATTAAAGGCATAACTGAAAAAAATACTATTTTCTACATTCAGAAGTATTTTGAGTAGAGGTACTTCTAGATCTAGTAGTAGCACATTTGCCTGAATGTGTTGATGTACGAGTAGTCATTGTAGTGGTAGAAATAGTAGTAGTAGGTAGTAGTAGTAGTAGTAGTAGTAGTAGTAGTAGTAGGTAGTAGTAGTAGTAGTAGCAGTAGTAGTAGTATTAATGGTAGTGCAAGTGGTAGTAGTAATTAATGGCGCTGGTAGTGGTAGAAGTAGTAGTAGTAGTAGCAGCAGCAGGAGCAGTAATAGTAGTAGCAGTTGCAGTAGTTGTAGTAGTAGTAATAATAGTAGTAGCAGTTGCAATAGTATTAAAAGTAGTAGTAATATCAGTAGTAGTAGAAACAAAATGTAGTAGTATATGTAGTGGTGGTAATAGTAATAGTAGCAGTAGTTGTAAAAGTAGAAGTAGTAGTTTGGTAGTAGTGGTGATAATAGCAGCAGCACTACTGTCTGATCATGGTCTTCTCTGTTTGCTAATGGAATATGATAGTAGTAGTAGTAGTAGTAGAAGTAGTAGTAGTAGTAGTAGTAGTAGCAGTAGTATCAGTAGTAATGGTGGTGGTAGTGGTGATAGTAGTTATGATAATCGCAGTAGTTGTAGTAGTACTAGTGGTAGAGGTGATTGTCGTAGTAGTCATAGTATTAGTAGTATTAATGGTAGTGGTGGTAGTAATGGCGGTGGTAGTGGTAGAGGTAGTAGTAGTAGTAGTAGTAACAGCAGCAGCAGTAAGAGTAGAAGTAGTAGTAACTAGGAGTAGTAGTAACAGTAGTAGTAGTTGTTGGTATCTGTAAAATGTGTCGTCTGCTACAATGTTCGTTTGTTTAATCTCCTTTTTTTTTAAAAAAAAACAAACTAGAAAATTGTGTCTGTAAGACACAGCGATGCCCCCGTGTAGGTGCTTGCCTAGCAGCACGTAAAATTCCCCAAGTCATTTGACATTGACAGTGGGCTTTCGGGAAGCATGGGTTGGTTGTGCAATGAAAGTATAGATGGTATTTAATATGAATATGCAATTCCATGCGAACAGCTACCATGATATTTAATGTGTATATTCCATGCGAATAGCTACAGTGGTTAGGGGGGTATAAGACAATGAAAAAAACTGTGACAACCAACTGCACGTAAAATGTCCAAGTAATTCCTAAGTCATTTGACCTTGACATTGGGTTTGCGGGCAGCAAGGGTTGGGTGTGCAATGAAAGTATAGATGGTATTTAATATGAATATGCAATTCCTAGCTACCATGGTTAGGGAGATATAAGACAATGAAAACCTGTGACAACCAACTGCAAGTAAAATTTCCAAGTCATTTGACATTGACCTTGGTCTTGCAGGTAGCATGGCCTGGGTGTGCAATGAAAGTATGGATCTGCTATCTTGGTATACATACAATATTCCACCTTCCATATATGATTCAGTTGGATAATTTCATGCAGAAGAAATTTAATGCAAATATAAAAGTTATATATTTACTGATAGAAGTCAATGGTATATAGGTCCTAAAAATTAGCTCTATAATTGTATTATAAAACAAAGGAGTATCATGACTTAAACTGTATAGAATCAGATCTATGATACTTCATAAGCAAACAGATTGAGCAAACTCTGGATAGATTTTTAGATAAGTTTATTTTTAATATTATTTGAACAGACTCCCCTCTAGGAACCGCCTGGTCTGTTTCTACTCTGTTTGCAAGTGTGTGAAAACGCGTTTATATATGAAGGAATTAATTGGGTTAAAATGATTAATACAAGTGGACAGTAGATTCCTACTTTAGCGGACCCCAGTAATAAATATTCCTGGTAAATCCGCCAATTCGAGCCTAGATGATTTTATATTTTGACCGAGATCGACCATAAATCAGGTAAGTGCATATGGGGGCTACCTCCCCCACATCCGCGTAGGTCTTTAATAACGCATGCGCGGAACGGTACTCTCTGGTTGAAACACTGCAAACATGATAGATACAGGCTTAAAAAGTCCTAAATGTCATCGGTATTTTTATAGTTTATCGTTACTGTAATAGTATACATTATAAGACTAAACTTGTAGATATGCGAGGTAAAAGTGAAATTTTCAGTAAAATATTGGTTCCTTAAAACACGCCGCAAAATGCGAAAGGTAGGAATATGAGACTGAGTTTTATGCATATATTTACAAACAGGAAGTAGAAATAATGAGATTGTAAACTTCCGGTCAAAAAATGTCAAGCCTACGACAAAAGAGCAGTAATTTGGACAAACCTCTGAGTAAAGGGAAAGCAGAGGTACGCAGACATACTATGACGGAACTGATAAGTTCGAATTTAGTGTTTACGTGAAAATTGCAGACGTGTAATGCCACAAATTGTATGTGGGCGGGGCAAATTATCGATATACAAACTGGTCTGGAGTAGGATAGTCTGTTTAACTTCCTTTGCTCTGACAAAATATTACTAGTAGGTGATTAAAAGAAACAAGTATTAAGCAACTGCAAAAGATGATTCTCCACTGTGAATATAATAACAAAGTAACGGATATACATCTGTATATTGCCATAAATTGATTTGGCATCTTAATCCTTTCCTCTATAAATATTCATGTAAGAAATAATAATTTGCAAAACTGTATATCTTATCTGGGTCTGCTTGGTTTGCAAAAACATTAAAAGGCATATATTTATGATGTAAATGGTTAAAGACATTAGATGTCCACAAATATTGAAATGAAAATTTTGTTAAAAAGATCAACCCTTTCTCTCATATATATGTTTTCACGCATTTACAAACACCAAGGCAGACCCAGGTAGCAGCAGCAGTAGTTGTGATGGTGGTGGTGGAAGTGCAAGTGGTAGTAGTAGCTGTTGTTGTCTGCTACAATTTTGTTTGTTAAATCATTTTTTAAAAACAAATACCTACAGTAGCGAACAGTGTGGATTCTGTTAAGAGGCCAGGCTTCTCCGCATAGATCTAAACTTTTTTCATAGGTAACCACACATGTGACACTTAACTTGCAGTGAAAGAGTTAATCCTTTCCCTCATATAAAGGGGTTTTCACGCATTTGCAAAAAGAGTAGACCAAGGTCAGATGGCTCCTATAGGAGCCGTCTGATCAGCCGTGCTCTGTTTGCTAATGGAATTTGGAAGATCTGTTTCTTTTCTTTCTAAAATGGCTACAATGTTCCACCTTCCATAACTATTTTGTCCATTAATATTCAGTATGTATCAAAATTTGGAATAAACATAGATGACAGAACTGGGAATGGGTTAAAACTTGTGTATAGCCTCTACTTATATAAAGCAGTGTTGATAGTGAATCAGGTATCTGAAGAAAATGCAACTTTTTTAATTGATATTGATTAAAACAATTTAACCAAAATAATTTAGCTATTTTATAAATTAGTGTGACAGGCCGGGTACAGGTACTGGGTGAAAGACAGTAAGCGGTTCGGATAGCTCAGTGGTTAGAGCACTCGCCTTGTAAGTGAGGGGTCCCGGGTTCGATCCCCGGTCTGGCTGCATGTTTTTTCACCAGTCCTGTTACAGTTGGCGCCCAACGTGAAAATCGGACCCTGTGCATGCCCATGATTTCTGCTGCAGATTCGGCGAGAATCTCAGGGAAAAAGGGGGAGTAGTGTGACAGGCCGGGTACAGGTACTGGGTGAAAGACAGTAAGCGGTTCGGATAGCTCAGTGGTTAGAGCACTCGCCTTGTAAGTGAGGGGTCCCGGGTTCGATCCCCGGTCTGGCTGCATGTTTTTTCACCAGTCCTGTTACATAAGCAATTTAATATCTTTTTAGGTTAATATTGGAACCTTTGCCTTGCTCTTCTCAGAGATAGTGCAGTATTGTCAAAACAGAGTATACACAGTGCCAGAGTTACAGAACAAGTAAGTATACCTAGGTCCTTTCCCTGTTCAATATTCATGTAAGAAATGATGACATCATGCATATTTATTCCCTGAATTTTTATAATGGCATACACAATGTATGTATCCATAAAAATGTTATGCTTGTATAAACTGCAGAGTCAAACCTATTATAATGCCATTAGCAAGCAGAGCAGACCCTGCTTAGATAGCTCCTATAGCTCTCAGTTTGCAAAGGAGTGACGTGTTTATGAAGTAAAGGGTTGACTTTAACATGTCATGGATGAAAATGTGAGTTTATTTATAAGCACAGGTTTGAATGTCAAATGGGTGAAAATTCCATAAAGTTCAAAAGTTTTCAAATGGTTTCAAACCATGATCAATGTTTTTTGTTTTGAAAAGAATTGATAAGTTTCAGCTTTGAGGTGTAGACCGTGTAGTGCAAATAATACTTGTGGACAACAATTCTTTAGGATTGCCAAAAGTTAGGGTTTCAGTTTGTTTTGTGAATGAAATTTAAAAAGGTAGATGTGTAAGTGCATTTTAATATTAAGTTTTATGGAACAATAGGAAGAGAAGAGCTTTAACTATGTCTTTTGTATGAAATGTGAACATATTATTGGATGTTTAACCTTTTCCTGCATAAATACGCCTTTCTACGCCTCTGTAAAAGTCATTTTTGAAACCATTGTGACAAATAGAGCATTTGCTCCTTGGGAGCAAATGCTCTATTTATCATAATGGTTTCAAAACTACAAATTTCTAAAAAAAAAATCCTTTTCTCTATTAAATGCTCCTTTTCGGTAGATTCAAAAAATAACCTATGAGGGAATGCGTTGATAGATCTTAAATTGGTTGAAGTTTTCACATATATAATATGTAGGTACAATATGGCAGTGGGAAGTTCTTCTTTCAAGATATTTGTAAAACAAAAGGCCATGATATAATTCCATGCCTTTTATTAGCCACAGAGTTTGTCTTTTAGCTTTTTGAATTTTGGAACTAAAATGAGATACAGTTACATGTAAAGTAATTATCTGCCAGCCAACAGGTCTTCAAACTCTTTCCCATAGGTTTTAAGAAAATCTTCCTGTTTATGACTTGCCATAAAAAAAAAAATCAGTTGCACTGACATAATTTGTTCTCTCAAAATTGAGTGAGTGAGTTGGGTTTTACGTCCGACCAACAGTATTTCAGTTATTTGCAGACGGTAGCCGCTTGAGACAAGCTATAGTGCTGCTTTACTGGAATGCCTCTGCCGTGGGCACATGACAAGGGCAACCCACCCAGAAAAAAAATTTAGCTAAGAATTTTGCTATAATGATTTTCATTAAGTCAGTGATTTTGTTTGTTCAGCATGTTTTTCTCTTGTAGATTGTCAGACCTTGGTCAACATGTTGGTAACCATCTGTTGGACATTATGTTCTTCCGTGACAAAGGCTTCAAGAGGGAGGTGAAGCTACTGAACATGCTGCTGTTTATTAAAGGAAGTTTTTGGAGGGTAAGCCAGGGCTACAGATAAGTGGTGTACTGATGTATCCAAATCTCTTATATTTCTCAGCCCAACCCAATCTTTTCAGTGCTTATTGGAATTTTCTCATGGAGGTGAAGAAATATAGATAATATATTAGAACCTGATTTAAGGGACCATTAAAAGATGTCTTATTATGGGTCTGTAGGGCAGGTGGTAGCTTAATGCAGGTCAAAAGTAATGCAGAAAGCTCCTATAGGAGCTTTCTGCATTACTTTTGACCTGCATTAAGCAACCACCTGCTATTTAAGATTTCTGCATTCAATCAATTCAAAATCACTTAAGACAGGTCATACTGTAGTTAGGGCCCTGTATGCAGGAGCCCTGTAGGAATCACATTTTCTGACTGTCTGTCCATCAACACATTTGATTTGACGCAATAACTCAAACAGTACTTCACATATTGGTTTCATATTAAGGGTATATGCTTAGTATCATCAGAGGAAGACACCTATAGTTTTGGGTTGAGTCACATCACTACATGTATGTCTAGAGTTATCTGTCCTTGATTACAGGGTCCTCTCTGACTGAGTCAGGTTTCTAGTTGAAATGGTTTCCTTCCTGCATACTCCCCTATGTAGAGCTATAGTAAGCCAATAGTTGGATTAGGCCTTCAGATGATGATGTAAAGGTATATGTTGATGTATTCACTTTTACCTGTCAGATACACACCCCTTTGAAAACAGAGTAGACTCAGAATAGATGGTTTTCATTAGAGCTGTCTAGTCAGGGTCTGCTCTTGTTGCTTATGAAATAATATATAGTTGATTCTACAGTTTTTGCCAAAGCCTAATGTTTCCATGTACTATCTTAAAAAGTCAGCTAACAAATATTCATGATGTCAGTATTTCTTACCTGAATATTCATGAGGTAAAGACTTAGGCAGCTGATACAAACTTGGACTGTTGTCAACATAGAACAAAACAACATCAGCCAATGATATCAAGTATTACAGCCTATTATTGGTCACCAAGAAGAATGATTGTAAAAACAACTTTGTATAATATTCACTTTGAAAATGAAATGAAAAATGATTTACTATTTTGTTTGTAATGTCAGTCTGTAATTTAACCCATTCCCTCATACTGATGCCTCTGTAAAAGTCACTTTTTGAAACCATCTTGATAAATAGAGCATTTTCTCCATAGTAGCAAATGCTCTATTTATCACAATGGTTTCCAAGCAGCACCATTCTAAATGTTTCCTTTTTGCTAGTATATGCTCCTTTTCAGTTGATTTATTCAAAGAGATTGGGTCTAAAAATAGCCTATGAGGTAATGGGTTAAGACATGTATTTTCAATGTGCAATACTGATAGGATACATATTTCAGTCATGTCATATTCACAGGCACATACTTTTATTTTCAGACCTTGTTTGGCAAAGATGCTGATAAGCTGGAACAGGCTAATGATGATGACAGAACTTGTATCCTTATTTACATTTTGCATACGTAGCAGAGTAACCAGAGTATGGGACTTTGTAAATTGTTTCACTATAAAACATATTGTGAAAACATTTTGTGTGTCCCACTCCTAATACACCACTTGGAGGATTTGCTTCAAACTTTCATGCATAAACAACCTTGATGTGAAGATGGTTATGTAGAAGTAAGTTTTTGCGATGACCATTTTTGTCAAAGTTACGGAACTTTGCAGCTTTTTTCATAAAACCATTCTTGATTTAGAGACAATATCGCCAGAAGCAGGACATCCATGCCCTATGAACATAATTCTAGTTTTCTGTTTGATATTACAGCGTGACAAACTGATCAGATGCTAATCAGACACTGAATTTGATGTTTCAGCTTGATCCAAATCATTTGTGAATGTTATCAAATATTCACATGTAGGGCCAAAACAGGTGCATTATACTATTAAACTGTATGCCCAATGGCTAGGCATTTGTATACAAACTATTAGCATACCATATATCAAGGGGGTGATTATGAAGATAATCTTTCTGAAAACAAAAATCTCTCCATTGCTGATAACCAATCTCGGATCGTTGTTTTTGTACACCAGAATCTCTCTGCAGCTATTCATCAGAAGATGTCTAATTTAACCCTTTCAATTCTGAATTGTCAAAAACCATGCAGACCCTGATGAGAGGGCTCCTCTAGTATCCCTCCCATGTGGGGCTAAACTGTTTGCAAAAGACATTAGTGACCTGTTTCTCACATTGAAAGGGTTAACCCTTTCCTTCATATAAACGCATTCTCACACTTTTGCAAACAGAGTTGACCCAATCCAGACAGTTCCTATGGGATCAGGGTCTGCTCAGTTTGCTAATTAAATTTGATAGATCTGTTTCTTTAGTTTCTAAAATTATTTCAATATACCACCTTCCATATTATATGTATTTTGTCATGGATATTGAAATTTAGAATAATTATAGAACAGGGAAAGGGTTAAATGACATACAGTATAGACCATGATCCCGAGTGGGGTGGGGGTGGGGACTGGGACTGATTTGCATATACCAGTACAGTAGTTTCTTATATTCATAATGTAGGAGGTGTTGCATTTCTTTCTGTACAATTTAAGCAGCCAACTGCTTTTAAAGACACCCATGCTCATTCATTAAGTGGTTGCTATACAGAAGTTCCACTGTACATTTAAGTTCACCTTGCATGGAGCGCCAATGTTAGCTTGTAGAATCGTTAGATGTCTGTCGTCATGGATCATGTATCTTCATCTACAATTTCTGTGACCTTTTACTTCATGAGTATTGGTGTAAGAAATAATGACACAATGAATATTAATTAGATTGATTTTTATAATGGTACATGGACACAGAAATGTTTGGCCATGAAAGAAACTTGTTGAATCATATATGTATTATTTCATAAGCAAACAGAGTAGATCCTGATCAGATGGCTCCTACAGGTCTGCTCTGTTTGCAAAGGTGTAGAAAAGCATATTCATGGAGTAAAGGGTTAAACAACTTCTTCAAAACTACTGGATCAATTTTGCATAGATTCATATTCAGCATTATGAGTTTCAGCATAAATCTGTAAGACTATTTAGATAGATGGCTTTGTTAAAAAACTATGGTAGCTAAAGCTATATTGCAAATGGTTTAGATCAAGTTGAGATGTTAAGGCACTCAGTGTCTTCTCAGAACTGTTTATCACACAGAAAATGTTCTTAAAAAGAAATGAAAGAAAAGTATATTTTTAAAGATTAAACTAGACAATAATTATTTTATTATCCCTGGCCAAAGACAGTGAAAGGTTGTTTTGGCTCCATTCTTCCATTTGTACAAATCTTTGTAAATGTAATTGATATTCTGTGTATAAAACATCTTTGCAATTTCTGCCAGAGATATGTGCCCTTGGTTCAATGAAAAACATTATTTTACAGTTTTTACACGCAAGCTCTGTCACTTCTTATTATACATATACAATGAACCTTGATTATATTTATACATGTTGCAATCCTGGATAAGGATGGTTACTCAACTTACAGGGCCAATTCTCAAATTTGATTCCATATCAAGATATGCAAGAGGTCATTTTGTGCGCCAATGCTTTATTAAAAAAGTTAAATCTACTGTATTTGCCAACTAAGCATATTTGTTCTTTAACACACCTTCATCATATTTGTACAGAATGTATATAACATGAAGACCATGATCAATTTAGACTATTAGCTTGATTGAATCCGTGAGTTGATAGTTGTATGCCCGTTACTTAATTTAGAAAAGTCCTCCTTTTGACAGATGATGTTCTTTTTCTAAACTGTGCTTGTTTCCAATGTATTTCCTTAACACACCTGTAGATTATATAATTGAAAAAGAGCCTCTAGTCAACAAATTTATATCAGTGCCCAAAGACAAAGGTAAGTTATGAATATTTTATTATAACAAATCTTTTCTCTTCTGTGGAGGTCCATATAAGATGCGTACATCTAAATAATTTCAAGAATAGCCCTTTTATTTTGCCACCAAACCCAATATTGTGACCACTCTTTAGAATCGTCTCTTTGAGACGATTCTAAAGAGTGGTCACAGTATAGGGTTTGGTGGAGAAATGAAGATTTTAGTATTTAGGTACGCACCCTTATCTGTAGCTCTGCTTCTGTATGGTAAAAACTGAGTCATGCCATGCAGTCTGATGATTTCTGCCACGTTAATTATTTCAGCGCCACAGGCAAATCTGTGATAACCTTTGCAAACAGTTTAGATCCAGATGAGGCACCAAGTTACTCACCGGGATCCAATTATGATTATGTTGTTGAAACAAAGTGAATAAAATCAACAATGAAACGTGAAGCAGATGACAGTTTTACCTGATAGAACTTGTTTGCATTCACAGCAAAAGGGTTACAATGAACATCTATATCTGATTGACACATAGAGAATGTCCATTTCATGTGAGCAAGACTTTGAAAATAAGGGGAATGGTTTTCATACTAGAAATTCTTGTATAGGGTTATAGCTGTCCCATTTTTATTGCAGGTAATTTGAACTGTGCCGCTTTCACCGCTGGAATCATTGAAGCAGTTTTGAATGGATCTAGTTTTGTAAGTATTAATAGTGTTGATGAATATGTATATGGATGTTAACAGGATGGCTTATTTTATAATAGAATGTTGTAAATACCTCCAAAAGGAAGTTTGATAATGTGTAATAATAAAAAGCACTCTGTTTTCGAATTTTCGGTCACTTGACCTTTATCAAGTAACAATTATACATGTACATGGGAAATCAACTAAGTGGCCTCCGTTATGATGACAGGAAATGGAAGATTTTGATGTCGTCCATCCAGTGATAACGTGACATTATTTCCTTGAAAAACCAACACCATACATTTACCTAGAGCAAGAATATATACACGCAGTGACTCAATAAACGCGCAACAATTAAAGAAAATACATAAATACTTTAATTGCTCTGATCTAATATTTCGACCACTAAGGGCCATAACAAAAATGTGATGTGTATTTTGACATGATAATCTTTGAAAAAGGCCCTTGGTGGTCGAAATATTAGATCAGAGCAATTAAAGTATTTATGTATTACATGTATATTGATTCCTTGTTTTGAAATAATTTCTTCATTTGAATTAAAGAAAACACTGGCAAATAATACATGTTTGCAAAAGCAATTCCGCAAAGGGGTTGAGACTGAACAAAAATTAATTAATTTGTGTTCTGACAGTATAATCAAATGGGCAGGACATTGGTACATGCTGACCAAGAAAATATTAATATAAGTAAAACCAATTCAAGTCTTTATAGAAATGTCTCATGGTACTGCTATGTCTCATAGCGGTATACTTAGGGGACACCCCATAAAAACATTATTATTTTCAGGATTGGCACCGTTTGTTATGTTATACTTTTCTTTAAAGAAACCCATTAATATTCATACTAAGTTTGACCAATTTGAATTACAGAATAGTCGATTTAATTCAGCATTGAAAGGGTTAATTTTAATCTTTATTCTGCTGAGCTAGACCTTGCTTGCATTTGTAAACCGCCCGGAATTCGATGAGATACGGACCAACTCACTGTTTTATCAAGCTGTTTGATTCTTCATATATAGGTTCTCAAAGACTTGAATGAATCGGCAATAAGCAAAAATTTCTCTTGATCAGAATTTGGGCAGTTGAAAGAACTTTGCTTTAAGACATCTTGATAACGTTTCAGATGTACAATCTTATGATTGTTTTTAAATCATTCCATTTTGTTCTCTGTTCTAATCATTTATTCTTTAAACATGTACAGTAAAACCTCTCTAAACTGGAGTTTTAGTAGAGTAGAATTTAGATACTTTTAGGCAGGTGGCTACTCCTAGAGGAGCTTTCTGCATGACTTTTACCCTGCATTAAGCAGCCACCTGACTCCAAGACCGATATTTATACTAAATTTAATGTCCAGTCTAGAGGGATTTTACTGTATATGTATTGCATTTCCTGTGTGTAATTTCTTTCAATTTATTCTTAGTTTTGTCACTTTTGTTTCTATTCCAGCCTGCTAAAGTGACAGTCCATTGGCATAAGGGGACAACTTTTATGATAAAGTTTGACGAGTCGGTTATAGCCAGAGACAAACTTATGGAAGGCAAATCTTAAATAGGCGCATCTCTACCATAAAGCAATATTAACCCATTACTCCATAAATATGTCTTTATACACCTTTGCAAACAGAGTAGACCCAGATCAGATGGCTCCTGTAGGAGCCATCTGATCAGGGTCTGCTCTGTTTGCTTATTATATAATGTAGATATAATTCTACTGTTTCTACTATGGTCAAACATTCCTGTGTCCATGTGCAATTATAAAAAATAATCTTAATTAATATTTATGATGTTAGTATTTCTTACATGAATATCCATGGAGTGAAGTGTGTGTCAAAGAAGACAATTTACTCATAAAATCTTTTTAAATGAATGTATGCAGTTGAGTGACATAGTATTACATATTGTTTTCTGCTTTTCATATTGTACATGTTGTGTCTTGTTTATGACTATGAAATTTGTGTGAAATTGAATTGTAACATTCTCTGAAGTAAATGCAGTGACAAAAATTGGCTTGTTTAACCCTTTTCTCCATAAAGACGCCTTTCATTGCCTTTTTACGCAAACAGAATAGACCCAGTTTAAAAGTCTCATAAAGGAGCCATCTGACCAGGGTTTGATATTGACATCATATTCGGGTCCTCTATAAATGTTATATAAATTATGCTCCCCCCCCCCCCCCCCCCCCCCACCGGATCAAAATTGGCCCTGCCCCAGGGGTTGCCAGTTTTCTATATAAACGTATAGTGAAAACTGAAAATCTTCTCCTCTGATTGTCTGTAGAGCGATATCAGGGCCATCATGGCTCTCTTGTTTTAATGGGGATAGGTGTATACACTTTGTGTTTTTGTGATTGTAAAACTCTTGTACGTCATGTGAATGTTGTCTCCAAAAGATGTCCAATCTGCTAAAACATTAGTTTTCTGCATGTTCATTAGACTGCTCTCTGAATAAGTTTTGAGTGTTGTTGAGGCCCCAATTTACCAGTACTGGGTGTTTTATCTATACAGTAAAACCTCTCTATAACGGCCACTAAATTGTGTTAATTGGTTAGTGTTTAGGGCGGGTGGCCGTTTAAAGTAATGTGAAAGTAAAACAGAACGCTCCTATAGGAGCGTTCTGTTTTACCTTGCTTTAAGCAGCCACCTGCCTTTAACACAAAATAATTGATGTAATTTAGTGGTCGTTATAGAGAGGTTTTACTGTAGATCCAACTTTCACAGATTTGCTCATGGCTGCAAAAGAATGGCCTGACCAATGTCGGTCTGTGACTTAGTACGACACCTCTAATTAATAATACTATTGTCAACCTCTGGATCAGTGAGAAAAAAATGTGACAAACAAATGTTTCATCGATAGATGGGTGTACGTAGGTGTCGTCGCCTAGAAATAGTGTTGAATAGTAGGTATGTAGGTGGATATTAACAGATACAAATGTAAGCCAACAGTTTGTTGTTAATTGTCCATTTACAATTACAGTAGAACCCCTCTAATGTGAACACTTAATGAATAAACATGGATGTCTTTATAAGCAGGTGATTGCTTAATGCAGGACAAAAATTAATGCAGAAAGCCCCTAGGAGCTTTCTGCATTACTTTTGTCCTGCATTAAGCTACCACCTGCATCTAGCACCAAGAAATTATACCTCTTTTAGGTGGTCGCATTAGCGGGGTTTTGCTGTAATAGTCCATGGGTACACACATTTCAAATACATGTACGTACACAGACAAAGTCAGAAGAAAATGGAATATATGCCAAATAAGACTGTCAAAGATAAGATAAAAGTCAAATTTATGTCAAAATAGAATTACAAAAAAAATGAAATCATTGTCAAAGTACACTGAATTAGGAAAATATCAAATCCAACACATGCACATGTCAGCCGCATAAATGTCTGTATTCTCGAAAATAACACCACAAAAAGTATAGCAAAAAACAAACAAACAAATACATAATAGTAATAATCAAGCAAATATAGATCGATTTTTTTTAACCCTTTACCTCATGAATAGTAAGAAATATTGACACCATGAAGTTGAATTATCTAAATTTCTATTATGGTACGGTAGAGTCTTGCTAATGGGGCCACATAATTTATTAGCATAGGGTAAAAGAAACATATCTATCAAATGTTATTAGGAAACTGAGCAGACCCTGATCACACGGCTCTTAAAGGAGCCGTCTGATTTTGGTCTACTCTGTTGGCAAATGCGTGAAAACACGATTATATAAATATGAGGGAAAGGGTTAAGCAATCATCTACTTTTATAAATGTCCATTTAGTTCATTAAGTGGTCGATACAGCGAAGATCTACTGTATGGAAAATCTGGAGAGTGTGTTGTGTTCCAGACTAGCAGCATAGAGTACACAAAGATCTACTTATGGAACAGCTGCAGCGGTCTAACTGTCAGACTTGCAGCATGGAGTACAATGAAGCACGGGGGCAAGACACGTTTGAGTCAGTATACGTTTATATACATTTACTGACTCAAACGTGTCTTACCCCTGTACAATTAAGCGCTTAAGTTCACTAGCATCATACGAACTACACAATGCCGTCCAGTAGTATGTCAAGATAATTAGGTTCCTTTAGATAGAAAGCACTTTTACAGCTGCTCTAATTGTTAATTCAAATGTGTTCACCATCTTCAAAAGTTTGTGACGATTTTTCGATGACTGTTCTAAAGAGAATGCATTCATACCTGACTCTACTTGCTACCGGCCAATTCGCCCCAACATATACAAACTGTTTTGATGCAAATGAGATTCCGTGTAACTCGTGTCTTTTCAGGACCCACACTGTTTGACAAATCCATTGCAAGTTAGGAGAAATTACAGAAAAAGATGTTTTGGTCAAAAAAAGTTAACTGCGAACTATCTTTATTCTGTTTTCAAGTCATGGGAAATCCAAATGCTTATTTTCACAACAGATCAATGTCCCTTATCCAAATGTCCTCTGATTTCTTGGAACCATTTAATTTCCGATTCTGAGTATCATTTATCACTTTTCTGTTGTCGAAGTCCCTTGAAACGTGTTTATGTTTACCTTGAATACCAGTAAAACAGTTTTCAAAGGAGTCCATCCGTTTGTTGAAATGCCTTCCACTGCTATTTTCAGACGGTTTATTAATATTAAAATCGATAGCTCGTGGATTCAAGATTTTCCGTTCTTGAGTGTGACTATGATCATCTCTGTCTATGTTCTCTTTAATCAGACTAAGACCAAACTCTTGACATTGTGTGATGTCAATTTCCGTAGTGCCGGTAATTTTAGTAATGTCCGTTACATGGAATGATGATGCCATTGTCTGATGTTACTGTATGTCATGGGTTGTATATCTCATCCGGGTATTGTTTTGAATTTGCATCAGTGGCTGTTTATTGTTTAAATTATTTCCACAGGGAGCGTTTGCCAAAAATTCTGAAAAGTCTGCAAGTTCCGTATTAATACAATGTACTTCAATTCCTTTGTTTTACCATTTCCCACATATATGCCACTTTTGAAGGAAATGGTCAACAACTAATGTCCATGTGTTCTGACGTTCGTTCTTGTCTTTCACTGTTGTGCAAGAATCATCTTATTAACAGTTGGGCACCATCCATCCATATATCCAGGGCCAATTTACACCTTATACTTTATTTGGAACTCTGAAACCAGTACATGCGTACCTAAAATTTTCCAATGGGCTTATCAAGTTATCTGTACATCCAGACATCAAAGTACAACATTAGATTTCAGAGATCATGGGAATCCATTACTAAAAACTATCAAAATAACCGTTGTTGGAATATGCGACTGTATTTCCCAATGTTTGCAGCTGTATGAACTGGTCAGCTCAATTATTTCTATAAATACTTCAGTTCCCAGTTCGTGCCATTCAACTGTTGTCTGCAAGTGACATTGTCCCTAATTCACACACATTTATACGTAACAAAGGCAAACCTGTATACGTGTGTGTACAATAAAACTCAACTAAAACGACAACTTTATGAGTGAACATATGTATATTTAACACTTTCCTCCATAAATACGCCTCTGTAAAAGTCACTTTATGAAACCATTGTGATAAATAGAGCATTTGCTCCTATAGGAGCAATTAAATGCTCTATTTATCACAATGGTTTCAAACTAAAAAAAAAATCCTTTTCACTATAGTTAATGTTCCTTTTCGGTAGACTTATTCAAAGAGGTTGGATCTAAAAATAGCCTATGAGGTAATGGGTTAAAAGCAGGTGGTTGCTTAATGCAGGACGAGAGTAGCACAGAAAGCTCCCGCGAAAGCTTTCTGCATAACTTTCGTCCTGCATTAAGCTACCATTTGCTTTTAAGATCTAGAATTATATTTTAAATTAAAGCTCTTTTTAATTGTCGCATTAGAGAGGGTTTGCTGTTTTTCTATGACGCAGGCGTACCTTACATCGTCTGGAAATAGTAACCGATTCAGAATCCATGGAAGTCTCGTCAGATTATGAATTAACTTGGTTTAACGAAGATTATGAATTCTACACTAAAGGAATTACCTGACACTCGAATTCTAGTTACACAAAACTGTATTTTCAACCAGACGACTCGTTCGATCTTAGAAAGTATCCGTTTTGATGCTAATCAAAATGGTTGCTAAGCAACATTTTACATTCATCTGCCCACGCCATTTATTAAGAAGAATATCGACTTTTGTGCTTCAAGCAGTTTCGTGATTTTAGAAAATATAAGCTCCGCTAAAAGGAAATCAACATGTACACTTTGCAAACAGCGTAAAACCAGATCAGCTACACAGAATGATGGCAGGCAAATAGTGCAGACCCTGACCAGACTTCGTGTTTCAGATAATGCGTTATAAAACCTAAACATAGGTCTGCATGTATATCAAGCAGGCTCAAAGTGATGTTATGTAAACCGGCGCCTAGCTTAAATGTCATGTTCTATCCTGTATTCAGTTACGTCATGAATATTCCTGTTAGTAATGACAGTGGCTATTAATAAGATTAATTATATAATGACATTTCAATATGTCATTTTAATAGGCCATGGCAGAAAATGCAGAATCAGATATATTTATTACACGCATTGCCCTTTTAACCAGAGCAGAGCCTGATCAGACAGCTCCTGTTTGAGCCGTCTGGTCTAGGTCTACTCTGTTTTAAAACGCATTAAAATGCGAATCAATGAAAGAAATGGCTACATGTATATCATATCATTTTATATGCACGACCCTCACATCGATAAGTACTTGTCTGTTAAAAAGGGTTGGTCTAAAACACGCAATGGAAGAAATTGAACACAAAACACGCAATAGAAATTTTAAAGTCAATTCTGTGTCGATTTGAACAGTTTTTTTCAAGCAATATAGGTACAATACGGTAATTTGATTGAATTAGACCAAATAAAACAAGACTTGTCAATAGATAACCATAAAATCGTGTGTAAATTACTTAACTTTTTTCCATTTCGCCAGTGGAGAAATTGAGATTTATAGTAGAAATGGAAATGAAATAAGCATTTATATGTTGATTTTATTCATTTTTTCAGGCCTTATTACTTCTTCTGCACAAGTCTCATTTATTACTTCTTCTGCACAAGTCTCATTTAATAACTGTGTAATTGTATATTTACTTAATAAAGTCCATTGGAAAGAAAACACGCAATGGAAATTTTAAAGTCATTTCTGGGTAGATTTTAACCGTTTTTCAAGCAAGATGGTTACTTTAAGGTAATATCGATTGAATTCCACCAAATAAACAACGATTTGTCAATAGATAACCATTAAATCGTGTATTTACTTAAAAAAATCCATTTCGCCAGTGGAGAAATGGAAAGAAAGCACGCAATGTAAATTTTAAAGTCATTTATTTGGAAACATCCCTCCTGCTTTACCGGAACTGGGGACCTGCAATAACCTCATTTTGAATAGAAGCTATTGGCGCAGTTAATGTTCTTTATTTAATATTATATATATTAACTAATAACACCGCTGCATAAACATTGTTTCATTTTAATGGACAATGAAACATTGTTAATGCAACGCTGTTTGCCTTTAAGACGGACAGTCCAGACAGTTTAACTGCTCCCTGTAAGAACCCAGACTTCTTACTCCTCCGATGTTTTCTGTAACCATTTGAGTTAAATTGAAATCTGATAAAAGGTCAATAAAAACTTCATACAAGGTAGTAAAACCTGGCTCGATAAAGGGTGTATAATCATTTTTTCCAAGATAATTTAGGGTAATTAAAGTCTCTTAATATCCAGATATGTCCTTTAAGTTTTCTAGTCAATTCCAAGGATTTTTTTAAAATCATCTGCACCGTGCAAGTCGTTTTCTTTTGGCCTATAGTAAGCTACACTATGTATAAGGACTTGGATTTCTGCAAGTGAACTTTTACCCGTAGGAGCTCACAGTTAAAATTTCCATTGCTTGTTTTCTTTCCATTTCTCGAGTGGTCTGTTCAGCTCATAACGATAAGTATTTATTTATTTTAAAAAAAAAAACCTGATTAGAATATTTGGATCCTGATGATACACTCACGAGCTCAACATCTCACAAGGACCCAAACTGATTTTTATTTTTATTTTAAAATAAAAACAGCAAAAAAAACCCGAACAATTTTAACGATTTTGCCCGAAGCCAGTAGACGTAGAGGCGGTTCGGCGAGGGCTTTTAAACTTGAAAAGAGTATTACATTGGTCTCCCCAACTTTGACCTCAAAAACTAAATATTGAGCCCCTATATGAACCCTACCCTTAGGCTTTGTAAACAGTTAAAAAACAGTTCATCCATCACGGTTAAATGCGGTGGTTGAGACCAAGTTCTGCACAGTTTACAGTACTATCAATCAGTTGCTCAATTGTTTGACAAAACAGCACAGTCTGGTTAGACGCAAAGTTTAACTTGTGTCACGCATACAGTTTTATTGTCGTAAAACAATGCTCTATTTCTGATCGAGTTTCCACACGGCTGTTCCGCAACTCATTTATGTCTGCTTGTGATAGTCCATGGTTTAGTCTTATCCTTAAAGGGAACCATGCCTAATTGGATGCAGCAGGGCGGTATGACTAAAAAACGAAATGGAATCAAAGTACGAAATGGAACGAAATGGAATCTGAACATACGAAATGGAAACACAGATTTTTAACTAGATGTTTTTTGGGGAAAGTGAATTGATATACGTATACCTAATATAAATACAGACCCTTGTACAAAATTTCAGCAAGAAAATGTGAAAAATAAAGATTTTACAACGATTTATATATTCACGCATTAACAGCCTGAACTGAAATGGAATCTGAACATACGAAATGGAAACACAGATTTTTAACTAGATGTTCTATGGAGAAAATGAATTAATGTACGTATACCTAATATAAATACAGACTCTTGCACAAAATTTCAGCAAGAAAATGTGAAAAATAAAGATTTTACAACGATTTATATATTCACGCATTAGGCCTAACAGCCTGGACTGAAATGGAATCTGAACATACGAAATGGAAACACAGATTTTTAACTAGATGTTCTATGGAGAAAATGAATTAATGTACGTATACCTAATATAAATACAGACTCTTGTACGAAATTTCGTAAAGAAAATATGAAAAATAAGGATTTTACAACGATTTATATATTCCACGCATTAACAGCCTGTCCTGATATGGAATATGGACATACGAAATGGAACCACATATTCAAAGAGATGCATTTAATCAACAATACCAATATATATATATATGCATGCTAAACATTATTATAAACATATGCATTAAATTAGGGATAAATTGATTATAAAATAAACATTTTATAGCGATTTACATATCCCCATATGTGGATCAGGCTAAGGGAACCTCATGAAATGGAATCCGAACATACGAAATGGAAACACAGGTGTTTTTTTACTAGACTTTTTTTGCAAAAATGAAATCATGTATGTGTACCTAATATAAATACAGACTTGTGTACAAAATTTCAGCCAGAAATTGTCAAAAATAAAGATTTTACAACTATTAATATAGTTCATGCATGAACAGCCAGAATTGAAATTGAACCTGAACATACAAAATGGAACCATATTTTCAAAGAGGGGCGATATATCAACACTATTCATTCACAAATGCATGCTTAACTTTATTTTAGACATTTGCATTACGTTTGGGATAGTTTGAATGAAAAATAAATTGTTTTTATAGCGATTTACATACTCCCATATGGGGGTCAGGCTAAAGGAATCTCATGAAATGGAATCCAAGCATACGGAATGGAAATACAGTCGTTCAATTAAGTGAACGTGTATCTGCAAAACTGGATTCATGTAAGTATACCTAATATAAATACAGACATGTATAAAAAATTAGATCGGAAATAGGAGAATTAAAGATTTGACAGCGATTTTATATATACCACGAATTAAGAGCCAGGCCTAAAATGGAATCTGAACATACGAAATGGAACCATATTTTCAAATAGAGGCATTATGTCGACAATCTTCATTTATGTATGGATGCTAAACGTGTTTTTAGACATATTTATCAAATGTGGCATATATTGATTAATAAATAATGATTTTGTAGCGAATTACATATCTCCATAGTGCATCAGGCTAAAGGGTAAAGGATCCTCCTGAAATTGAATATGAACATACGAAAGAAAATGGAACTATAGTTTTAAAAGCAAATGTATTTTTGGAAAATAATAATTTACTATACCTACATCTAACACTTGAATATAGACTTGTGTACAAATCTATATTTGGAAAGGGTGAATAATAAAGGTTTTGCAACAAACGGTTTATCCCTTAGGCTACGGGTCAATTGTGAAATGAAATTCCGAATGACACTAATCAGCTCCCGTATATAACAGCAGGTGTTTGACGGCGGGGGGCAGTTAAAGGATTATTAGCATGGCGGTGTATGTTTATTGTGGACAATTATACCTGGACAGACCCCATGCATCTTTGTTATGCTATTTCATAATAAATATTAATTGGAATGGGTCTAATAAATGTATATGTACTCAGTATCCCGCCCTATATCTAGATCCAGTATGCAAACACTGAATTGTTTTTTCCCATGTTAAAAAATACAATTCTCTTATTTCATCAATTACAATTCGGCATGCTAAGAATATCACTTAGAGAAGTTTGTCACATGATTAATACTGTCACATGCCGTGATATAAGTTGCCTCCAAGATTTATAAAGACACATCTGAAAATAGACAAAAATACTATGTTCTATGTTTATTACGAATTTTAATACCTACTTAATATTAATGGTCAAAATAGTTATAATGAAATGTTGAAAATGAAACAATATAGCCATTTTAGAAAGTGACGAACTCATTAGCTAACAGAACAGACCCTGGTCAGACGTTTTGAACTGGGTCTACTCTCAAACCATTCAAGTTTATTTAGTTTAGCCGATGTGATATTCGGTTAAAAGTTGATCTTAGAAAAAATAATTATATTACAATTACATATTTCGATTACATATCCCTTCAATCTGGATCTACATTGGTTTACTGTGCTTCACAAGTTATACGAATGTACCTTTATATGATATTTATATATTCTTTTCAAACTGTGTTGTTAATGATTATAACCTTATAAACAATTAGTTCTAATTCTATTCTTATGCGCACCGCATGTGGTAATCAAAGGATTTAACAGATACACAGCTACTTAGCATATCACACCTGGGTTTCATTTCGAATGTTACTATTTGAACAGCGGGGGCCTTTAGCATGCTGTCTATACAGGGATATTTAAATCGCTATTAAATCATTATTTCTTCAATCTATAATCTCAAAAGTTATGTAGATGTCCATATTTTGTATACAATTATGTATTTATATTATGTATACGTAAATGAATCCAGTTTTGCAAATATACGTTTACTTAAAAATCTGTGTTTCCATTTCGTATGTTTAGATAATATTTCAGGAGGATCCTTTAGCCTGATGCCCATATAGGGATATGTAAATCGCTATAAAATCATTACTTTTTAATTTATATATCCCAAAAGTTAAGCAGGTGACCAAAATAATGTTAAGCATGCATATATAAATTAATATTGTTGATTAAATGCCTCTCTTTAAAGATATGGTTCCATTTCGTATGTTCAGATTCAATTTCAGTTCAGGCTGTTATAATGCGTGGAATATATAAATCGCTGTAAAATCTTTATTTTTCACATTTTCTTGCTGAAATTTTGTACAAGGGTCTGTATTTATATTAGGTATACGTACATCAATTCACTTTCCCCAAAAAACATCCAGTTAAAAATCTGTGTTTCCATTTCGTATGTTTAGATTATATTTCAGGAGGATCCTTTAGCCTGATGCCCATATAGGGATATGTAAATTGCTATAAAATCATTATTTTTTAATTTATATATCCCAAAAGTTATGCAGGTGACCAAAATAATGTTAAGCATGCATATATAAATAAATATTGTTGATTAAATGCCTCTCTTTGAAGATATGGTTCCATTTCGTATGTTCAGATTCCATTTCAGTTCAGGCAGTTAATGCGTGGAGTATATAAATCGCTGTAAAAATCTTTATTTTTCACCTTTTCTTGCTGAAATTTTGTACAAGAGTCAGTATTTATATTAGGTATACGTACATCAATTCACTTTTCCCCAAAAACATCTACTTAAAAATCTGTGTTTCCATTTCGTATGTTTAGATTCCATTTCGTTCCATTTCGTACTTTGATTCCATTTCGTATTTTAGTCATACCCCAGCAGGGCACCAATTAACTCGCCGCCATTTTGTAATTTTGACAGCTGTCGATTGCAACACAGCACGAAAGATTTACATTTCGAATTATATTCTTCTGTTTCTATTGCAACTGACTATGGGGGTCATAAAAGATACTGGAGATTTGTTTGGCTGCAAGCCAGTTGACGACATGGAGTAAGCTATTTTTCTTTGGCAAACACTAAATATCTTGCTCTGTTGTCATGAGTGTTTCACTGAAAGGTTAATGACTTATGGCATCAGTGAAGAAAGTGAACTAGCGGTCATCTTCCGTATGAAGAGATTCGTTTGAACAAAAATTCGATATCTTCTAATAATTTCAGTTCGCATGGCCATAGCCCTGCAATATTTACATCATTTTCAGCTTAACCCTTTACTCCATAGTTTCGCCTATGTGAGAACATGTTAAAATATCTGGGACTACTGCACTTTGTCGGTACTTGTACAAGGACTTTGACAACTTTTGCAACATCGGAGCAGAATAAAAGCCAGGATTTATTGCTTATTTTTCTCCATGTGTTTATTTGCTTTATATCGTGGCTGCTACCCCTAAGCCCCGGCTTTTATGAAGGCAATCCTCACACGATTTGACCCAAAATGGTGGCGGCTATTGTTGTTTATGCACATGCACAGTACACTCTTCTTCATTCTCTGGGTATTATAATCTAACTGAATCCTAGACCAGATCGGTTATTGAAATTTATTTGTTATTCTGGTGAAGTTGAAGGGTTTGTTTGATAGGTCAATTTGCAGAAACAGTTGTGACAGGTATATACATAAGTCATGTATTGGTATTGATGTGAAGCCGAGAGTGTTATTGAGCATATAAATACAATGAATACATGAATACAAAGATATGTGAGGTGCAATGCGTGAGACTTACCTTTCAGGTATAGGTAAACCTTTGTGCAGTGCAGAGTGGATCCGAGCGTGAAGAGGGCGCAGTGATCTGGAGCCGGCGTTTTTATACCCTCGCTCCAGTCACGTGGTCGTGGTGGCAGTTCGGCCAATAGTAGCTTCGCCCTCGGAAGTAATACTTGACTCACGATGCGGCCTCGTATCACTCCCCCTCCACTTTGTTTTTAAAGGGGTTAATATTATTATGTTAAAAAGGTTTAGTGTGTTAATGAAACAGAGTTAGAATCCAAGTATAACAAAATAGCATCGTCTCCAACTAGAAAATCCATTAATTTCATTCCTGTCCCCCTCTCACAATATAAAGAGAAACTCTCTATAATATACCAAAAAGTGAACCACATGATTATACCGTTTTGGCATTGTTAGATGTGATGAAAGAGACAGGATAAAAACTGCCAAGGTTATTACATGATTCCAAACAACATACTTGATTCATACTGAGCCACATGGCTATATGACCAAATGTATTGGAAAATAGATCCTAACGAATCTTAGAAAATAGAGTACAGAAGTTGTGTGAACCACATGATTATACTCCAACTTCGTGTTGTACCCCATTTGCTGGCACAGAGGAATTGCTCATTAGCTATAGTCGGGATTTAACCATGACTACCATTTAATTTGGTATAATTTGCAAATATTGGAGTTGCTAAGTTTCATTAATTGTTCAGCTGGCATTCCCATAAGATTGGAAGCTGCCTTTGCTACTTCGCCTATCCTCCAAGGACCATGACATCTATCACCAGGGAAAGGCAAATAGGGAGAGTCAGTTTCTAGCAGCAGCAGTCTTTGGTGATTACACATAAGAATTGCTTCTCGGGTTTTAGAGTCACTAGTAGATTTCCCAGAGAAACTAAAATAACAATTTGGCAAACTGCTACTCCAAGAATCAAATTCTGCAGAGGTTCCCATAAAACAATGCCTATGTATGGGTAAATGAGTTAACTTTAAAGATTTGAACATTTGGAGAACCTCTTTAGCCGCTGAACCATTACCTCTGTCCCTACAATGAATGACGACAGGTTTTGCCAGTTGATCCGCTAACTTGAGAGCCTTTTCAAGAAAGAATCGCTGGGCCTGAATTTTACCTCTCACACACTCTTGTCTATTATGAGCCGCAGAGCAGCGACAAGTGGTGGTAAAATCAAGCCCAACTTCTCCAACAGCAATTGCTCCAGGGCGTTTCTCAATTTCTCAGACCAACCTCGAAAACATTGATTCTACTGTATCCCTATATAAGAGATGTGGATGAACACCTAGTGTGAATCTCGCCCTAGAGTCCTCCCCCACCAATTTTGGCAAAAGACCCCATTTAGAAGGGTAAACAAAATTTGCAATTGCTACAACAAGATTAACAGATGGATTAGATGCTAACTCTAATTGTTTTAGAGACTTCCTTGAATGACCAATTAATTCATCTAAATGAAAATGAGCATCTATTACACTCATTTTGAATGTAAAATGACCTCTGGGTGGACTTGATCCATCAGGCTGGCAGTATTTCAACCAAATACGGGCTGAGTTTCTATCATCCGCATTTAGCCTACAAATAAGTTTCATCAAAACCCTTTGATGGAGTAATTCCGAAATAGAAGAAGGAGGATTTGCATTATGGGATATCTTAGCGTCCAACCCAGCTAACCTATCATATTCCCTGAGAAAGAACTCCTCTTCATCAAGAAATGGGGCATATGTGGGGAACAATTGTTCAGCCACAACAAAAGTCAACAAGCTGTTCAAGGAAGATAAGCCTAAGCACCTGCTGATGAATAGAAGGAAACCATTCACCAACAAATACCATGCTACGGTCTGAGACTCCCCCTGAATTTTAGCATGACCATCATGGTAATGTTTCATTTCAGAAGAGTCCCCTGCCGTGAAACAATTTGCACATGCAAAAGCAGGACTCATATACCACGGTATATGAGTGCTGTTAGCATGGCGCCTAAAATGATTGACTGGTTTTGAACAAATTCCACATGTTTGTGGGTCAAATTTTCGTTTTGGCATTGTGAGTCTAGTTTTCCTGTAAGAAAGAAGATTAAACTAGTTAATGCCATATGTTGTTTTTTTCTTAGAATATTTGGATATTATTTAGATAAGTACATTAGATGTTATTATACCTTGCATTATTATCAACATTATTATTATAACATTACGTTAAAAGAAGTTGGCCTTTTTTATGTGTAATTAATATACACATATATTACACAGAATGCGACCACATCAGACTGTGTAATGTAAAAAGTACAGAATATTAATCAATATATAGCAATATAGTCCAAGATAACCAACCAAGACCATACAAGTCTATATGATCATCTTGGCATATGACAATATTTTCATAAAGTCTGAACAGATGGGACATGATCGTCCATCTAGTCAAAAACAATTACATGTACCTATATCTTGCATAATAGAGCACCGAACAGGTAGGAACCACATGATTGTCTACCAAATCGATGCAGATATATAACAAGTATAAGTAATATGTGAGTATAGGTAATTATTGACATAATAGGTAGAAACCACATGATTATCTACCAAGTCAATATAGATATATAACAAATATAAAAAGTCACCGACCAGGAAGAAAACTCATGGTCATCTGAATGGCCAATGAAATATGACAGTAAAGCAACTACCAAACAGAGACAATGTAACTGTCTCCACAGTAGTTGTAGAAATACAGCAAATAGGGAGACAATGTAATTGTCTCTACAGTAGCTGCAGAAATACAAAAAATAGGAAAACAATGTAATTGTTTCTACAGTAGCTGCAGAAATACAGCAAATAGGAAAACAATGTAATTGTTTCTACAGTAGCTGCAGAAATACAGCAAAATAGGAAGCAAATAGGAAAACAATGTAATTGTTTCTACAGTAGCTGCAGAAATACAGCAAAATAGGAAGTAAAATAACTATTGAACAGTAACCACATGATTGTCTATCCAATAGCCACAGAAATACAATATTGATGAAGTAACACAACCACTGAACAGTAACCACATGATTGTCTATCCAGCAGTTGTAACAGTACAATAGATATATGGAAAACGGGCAATGAGAAAAATACAATATATATAGAATCACGAACCGGAGAGGACCACATGATCATTTATCCGATCCATGAGAAAAGTACAATAGATATAGAATCACAAACCGGAGAGGACCACATGATCATTTATCCGATCCATGAAAAAAGATACAATAAAAAGTCACTAACCGGAGAGGACCACATGATCATTTATCCGGTCAATGAAAAAAGATACAATAAAGAATCACTAACCGGAGAGGACCACATGATCATTTATCCGGTCAATGAAAAAAGATACAATAAAGAATCACTAACCGGAGAGGACCACATGATCATTTATCCGGTCAATGAAAAAAGATACAATAAATATAAAATCACTAACCGGAGAGGACCACATGATCATTTATCCGGTCAATGAAAGATACAAAACCACTAAAACTGCCTGAATGGGAACCACATGCTTATCCACCCAAACAGCATAATGGTAGAATAAGATAAAATAAAAATCAGCGAAATCTAGAAGGGAGTCTGATTTCACGACCCCCCCTCGTTCTGCGAATTGAATCTGGGTCAAAATCTAAATCTGAATCAGGGTCATCACTGGGCTCTGGGTCTGATGGCAAATCTATGACTTCATCTGCTTGGTCAGGGATCATATATGGTAAAGTTTGATCTAAGTCCTGTTCCATTTCTGGTTGAGCGTCGTCCGGTATCTGTTCTGAAATACTCTGATCCTGCTCTGTGATTGTCGAGTCTGGTTCCAGATTTAGTAAACTATGACGTTTCCTCTTCAACCACAAAGGAAGATCAGAGTCGCGACATAATTTTAATCTATCATGATGTACCAGAGTTGTCTTTTTATGTGAAGCAATCTCGTAAAGAGGTGGCTTTGCTGATGTTATTAAGAATGGACCTGCCCAAGGGGGTCTTAATTTAGTACTAACACCCACCTTAGTAGAGGAATCCCTAAGATACACTGGATCACCCAGGTTAAAAGTTCTTTCCTTCAGTCGAAGGTCATAGTCACGCTTCTGCCTTAGCTGCGTTTGACCTATTTTTTCTCTAGCTAGGCAATGTATTTCTGACAATTTGGAAAGCAGATCTTTCACCCATTGCACTTCATTAACGGGCAAAAAATCTACTTGGCCTATCATCAAATCCAAAGGTTGGATTGTTTCTCTCCCCAGCATCATCATATTGGCAGAGAACCCAGTGGTGTGGTTCTTCATTGAATGTAATGCCATTGTGATGAAGGGAAGAAATGCATCCCAGTCCTTTAAACCCTTTGATATAAAACTCCTAATGATCTGCAGAATTACTCTATTAAAGACTTCACATTGTCCATTGGAACAGGGTCTGTATGGGGTTGTTCTTGTTTTTGTAATTTCTAATAGACGACAGAATGCTTGGAATAAGCTACTTTCAAAGTTACGCCCCTGATCAGAATGAATTTCAAGGGGGCACCCAAAAGTGCTAATAAAACGGTCAACAAAAGCTGTAACCGTTAATTGAGCATTCTGCTCAGGGATAGCAGCCAGTTCAACCCATTTGGTGAACTGATCTACCATAACCAAAATATATCTATTACCTTTAGAACTGACATGAAAGGGTCCCATTATATCAATGTGAACCCTCTCCATTGGGTAACCTGAATGATATAACCTTTGACCTGCTTTGGGTTTGACATTTCCCTTCTTATTTTTGTTGCAAACTTGGCAACCCTGTACATGCAATTCTGCATCTTGGGACATGCCATACCAATAGAAACGATCCTTCAGTTTATTTCTTGTTTTTTCAATCCCTAAATGGCCAGATGTTAAAGAGTTATGACAATGATGAAGCACTTGTCCTTTTAATGAACTCGGAACAACCACACACAACCGTGAACCCAGACTCTGATGCTCAGTCCATGCATAAAGTAAAACTCCATTGGAGACTTTTAGCCAATCGCAATATGACCAGAGAGCTCTTGTTTGTGGACTAGTGAGCTGAAGCTCTCGTTTCGATGGCTGATAACCTTCCTCCAACCAATAAATAACCAGACCTACATCTGAATCCTCTAATTGAGCATTCCTTAACTGTCCAGGTGTCAAACCTTCAACCCAATTTGATGAACCTATGCTTGGAGAAGCATCTATCAAGGCTTCGGTTGACCTAATTGCCAAAGGAACAACATCATCAACATCCTCCTCAAAACGAGACCATTGGTTATGTGCTCTAGTACAATATGCACATCCACCACATGGGAGACTCCCTAGATCCGCCCCTGCGTTATAACAGTTGCAAGATTTCAGAGTATCTCCAATGCAGCTTGATGCATCTGCATTTGTATGTTCACAACCTTTTCTGTGAACAATTGTCATGTTATATTGAGAAAGTTCCTCAAGCCAATGAAGCCATCTAGCTAACTGACCCTCAATATGTTTGAACCTAGTCAGCCAGACTAGACTATTATGATCAGTCCTAATCAGAAATGGATGTCCAAGCAAGTAATGTCTATATGTCCTGCAAAACCTTACTAAACTAAGAAGTTCTTTTCTGGTAGTGCAATATTTTCTTTGACCAGGCAGTAATGTATAACTGCCAAAACTAATGGGTTTAACCACACCGTCCTGAATTTGGGACAATGCTCCGCCAATTTGTTTCCCACTAGCATCAACGTCCAATATGAATGTCCCGTCAGGGGTTGGATGACAAAGTAAAGGGGACTTAACAGCTGCATCCTTTAATTCAATAAATGCCTGTTCATGCCTATCAGTCCAGTGAAAGTATTTGTCATTGGATAAACTGTATAGTATTTCAACGATCCTAGCAAAACCTCTGATATGATTTCTATGATAATTCATGAAACCAAGAAAGGACTGTAATTCTTTTGTGTTTGTCGGTCTAGTCCAACTTTTCAGAATATCATTTTGTCAGGCGAAATAGAAACTCCCTTTTCACTGACAAGTTTACCCAAAAATTCCACTTCTTTCTTGAAGAAAGTGCACTTGCTGGGTTTAAACTTCAGAGAATTTTGTTGAAAACGAGTGAAAACTTTTCTCAAACTTGACATAGTGTTTTTAAAATCAGAGCCTTATATGATGAGGTCATCAAGATAAACAATAACCTCTTCCCAAGTTATACCTTTTAGAACCAGTTGCATGGCACGCTGAAAAGTGGCTGGGCTGTTGCACAGACCCATAGGTAGGCGAGTCCACTGATAAGTTCCAAATATTGTCGTAAAACTAGTCTTGTCTCGAGAGTCTTTTGCAAGAGGGATTTGATAGTAACCACTACAGAGATCAAGGACACAGAAAAGTTTCTTTCCCTGCATGGAATCTAAACAATCTTCAATGATTGGGAGATTAAAATTGTCTTTAATGGTTTTATTATTTAAAGCCCTATAATCAATGCAATATCTGAGGTCTCCAGTTTTCTTACGGACCAAGACTGGTGCGGAGGACCACTCAGATGCAGATGGTTCAATAACTCCCTGTTGCAACAGTTTGTCAATGTAGTCCTTTTCCTGTTGTTGGAACTTAAGTGGAGTTCGTCTAAACTTGTCTTTCACAGGCACGTTGTCAGTTGTCACAATTTTATGCTCTACATTTTTTAGACAGTCTAAATCAAAGTTATTACAGGAGAAAACTGATTGAAATTCTATCAGCAAGTCACGGAACTCTTTTTTCTGTTCATTATTCAAATTAACCACTGCTTTTTGAAACATCTCTGCAAGATGCTCTGGCAATTTGTCAGTTTGTTTTGTAGAGCTATTGACCTTTGATCTTGTTATGTCATTATCTGTCACAGGTGATGCCAATTCAGCTTGACCTATATAAGCATCTCTTTTAAAAAGTTTATAAGAATCAGAGTCATTGATGACTTTGACCTTTACTTTTTCACCCTCACCATATACAGATGAAATTAAACAATTCTTTTGAATAGGTTCTACTACAAATCCAGTAGGCAAAGACTTTTCCAATTTCAATTCTAAAAATCCAATAGAATTTGGAGGAATTACTACCCTCCTTGCATTGTAGACCTTGCAGCCCTGATCATTTGAATGAATTTCCAAAGTATGTTTTACACCATCAATTTCCAAAGTATTGTTTCTAAAATCAATGACAGCCCCCAATGGCTTTAAAATATCTAGACCCAAAATACAAGGATTGTCTATGGGGGCAATACAAAAAGTATGCAAAATGGTATATTGTCCTATTGTTAATGGAATTTTTTCAACTATGGAACCCTGTATTGGCTCAGAACCTATGCCCTGAAGCAAACATGATCCAACAGTTGTATGATTTTTCAAAATGTCCTTAAATTTGGACTCTTGCAAAATACTTATCATGGCTCCACTGTCTAACAATGCTTTTACAGGTACAGAGTCAATTAAAGTATTACAAAAAACAGAATATCCTTTTGTCAAATGTACAGAAAATATATCATCACGACCCAGAGTTCCAGAGAAGGCTACTTGTTGGTCGTTTGCACAAGCAGCCTCTAACAGTTTAAAGTATTTTCTGTCTCTGTGCTCACAGGTGAAGGACTGACCGACCTACTGTGATATTTGTTTTCGCGGCGGGGCTGACCAGTGCCACGATCCCGAGAATCCCTATTTCCTCTATCAGGGTAGGGATCCCTACGGGGAGAATTGTTCCAATTCCTATCTCTACTGTTGTAGTCCCTATCACGATAACCTTTGGGACTAGGGGGATACCTATTTTGGCCATAACCATAATTTCTAGAAGGGCTTGGCGAGTAACCCCTATTTTGCCTATCTGAAGACCCAGAATAGGCACCCCTGAAACGATCAGGTGACCTGTAGTATCCCCGATCAGGGGATCTACTGTAATGCACTCCGGCTGGACGGTTATTGTACCGACCAGCTGGTGCCTCATAGGGTCTCCTAGACCGCTCATGCCAATAGGGATCACGACCAGTGTCCTTTTGACCTATCTCTCTCCTTGGGCTAGTGTATGGGCTTGGGGATCTAGACCTTGACCTCTGAGGATCCAAATGAGTCCTCAGTAAACTCTCCATACCTTGCAAAATGGTGTCACTCAGCTGTTTGAGTGAGTCATCAGGTATGACAGAGACTGCGTTCTGGTCAAATTTCACCTGTTTGCTGAGACCTAGAACCTTGGCATTGGCAGCATAGGCCTTGACATATTTCAAGGCTTCCTGCACAGTGCCTGGCTTACGACCCAAAGCTTCAAGTGCAGCCTCTTTATTTTTTAAACCGCGAAGAAAGGATTCTGTCATTATTCCGTTCAGAATATCCAGATTCTTGCAATCACGGTAACCGTCATTTGCAAGAGCCTGGATTTTCTGAAGGAATTCTTCTTCAGATTCAGTGTCCTGTTTTATTGTAGACAGCTTTTGTCGAGCGGCTAATGGCTCATCACGGTAATCAAACCGTGCCTTCATATCAGCCACCAGGTCATTGAAATTATTGGAAGCATTGGAACGGTTTGCATATTCCAATGCTTGATCTGTGAGACAATCAAAAAATTTGTCTAGACATTTCAATGGATCCCAAGCACGACGAGCTGCAACCCTCATGAACTTTCCGAGAAAGACATCAAACTTAATTGCCGAGGGGGCACCAGAAAAGGTCTGCATCCTAGGACCCTGAGGAGACTTAGACCTAGATCTACGACTCCTATCAGGACTCCTAGAATGATCCCGAGATGAATGGGTATGACTGTGCATCCTATCCCTCCTATCACTTGTCCCAACATAGACTCCACCCTGAGTTCTGCTTTCAATGACAGCCTCAGTATCGGCGGTCGGGCTCTGCAGGTGTAATTTTGGATTAAATCCAGGAGGAGGCAAAGTAAATTTTCTCTCCTGGTTGCTTAGCCTCGAATCCATCTCACCCAACCGTCTTTCTTGAACATTGATCAAGGAAGACAGCTGGCTGAGGTTCTGATTAGTTTCAGCAGTTGTATCAGCCAATTGCTGATTAACATCTCTAACCTGCCTAGCCAGACCGTCCATAGAGTGCTCTGTCCTCTGTTCTAACACCGTCATTCTCCCTAAAATTTGGCCCGAAAATGATTTAAATAAATCCATGAGGCTCTCTATTGTTGGCTTTGTCATAGCCTCGGGTGCAATAAGAATGAGTTGGCCAGATTTGACCAACTCCGCCCACTGCACCTTTGCGTTAATTGCAATTAATTCCTCAACTGATATGGATCTCCCCTCAGCTAAAGCTTGTTTAGCTAAGGTGAGAACCTTATTAGCTGTGGACTCCCCTAGTTGCGGAATGGTTCGGAGGTCATCGGGTGCACAGTCAAACACATTTATTGGTTGCATTGCCATGGTGAATTTTTTCAAAGAAATAGATGTAAACACAAATATAATATACAATATATGAAAGATAAATGCTACTTCACTAGAATAAATTGAAAAATAACGAAGAAATGTCCGTATTAGAAATATTCAGACCACGTGCTACCACGTGTGCCGTCTGCTTATTAAAATACAAACACCAAAAATGCAAAAATAAACAAACCAATTTGCTCGCAGCGCCACTTGATGTGAAGCCGAGAGTGTTATTGAGCATATAAATACAATGAATACATGAATACAAAGATATGTGAGGTGCAATGCGTGAGACTTACCTTTCAGGTATAGGTAAACCTTTGTGCAGTGCAGTGCAGAGTGGATCCGAGCGTGAAGAGGGCGCAGTGATCTGGAGCCGGCGTTTTTATACCCTCGCTCCAGTCACGTGGTCGTGGTGGCAGTTCGGCCAATAGTAGCTTCGCCCTCGGAAGTAATACTTGACTCACGATGCGGCCTCGTATCAGTATGTTAACAGTAGAGTATGAAGAATTATAGGCAAACAGCTCTGCTTCATGATACTGACCTGACTGCGGAACCAATGATCACTCATAATATATGTTGCACCAGATTTTGTTGGCAGTACCCATTCAGATATGAGTGATGGAGAGCCAAGTACAACGGATTATTCACATAGTACACAGTCAGAGGCCCAGATAAGATGCGTAAATTTAAACATATTCAAGAATAACTCCTTTATTTCGCCACCAAACCCTATACTGTGACCACTCGTTATAAGAGACGATTCTAAAGGGTGGTCACAGTATAGGGTTTGGTGGAGAAATGATGATTTGAGTTCGCACCTTTATCTGTTGCTCTGAGTACATGATCAGTTGGGAGTCTGTCAAGCTCAAGAATACATACATCTGGGAGCCCTGAAAGCTGCAACATTCCCAAAAGCTCCCCGCCCCCCTCATCCATGCTTTAAGATTAGATGTAAGAAACTACCTATTGGCTAAAGGAGTTCTATCCAGTATTTAATTGTAGGGCATGGAGTTACGGTATCATGTTTCATGATTCAGGGTTTTCATTTTCATTCATAACAACCGATTATTTTCTGGACATAGCAGATTGCACTGACATGTTCTTATATTGAATTTTCAAAGTTTCAAGAAAAACAACCGATGCAAAACTCATTTCAGCCGATGGTTCCAATCAGCAATCGGCTGAAAATGAAAACCCTGTGATTGATGTGATGAAAAGGCTAGACAGTTTCTCTTTATCTTATTCCTATTTACAATGTACAATACACATCAATATATATCATCGATACTGCAGGGTGGTCATTAGGAGGAGGTGGGTGGCTGATTTGACGGCCTTTAATGAGATTTTGGCCTAGCATTCTTGCACCTGCGGTGCTCCAACACTTATGCCTCCTAAGTCCTTAAAGGCAAATTGGCCTGCAAGGAAAAAAATTAATGATAACCCTGTACTAGATCAATCAATGTATCAATACAGGATGGCCAGTCAATGACAGCCCTGGTGGGACTGTGAATACCAGTAGCAAATGCAATTCCACCCTGAAATTCTTTCATTTTGACCGTTTCCAAAATGTAACTTTTTGATTAAAAATCTGCTGTCAATTCTATTGTTGAAAATCAAGCCCAACACAATTACACCTTTAGAATTCAGTCTGTGTTGATAATTAGCAATCTATGTGTAATCATTCTTTACTCATCAGGTATACCTTAGAACCAGCCATTTCATCTGCCTCAGAAGATGAAGAAATGTCAAGGAGAGGACAGAAAAGACTTCCAAAGCCAAAACCAAGAATTAGAGATTTGAGCATCTGTGAAGCAGTTGCAAGGAGAAGAACTGGGGCAAAGAGTGCTCGAAGATGTGAAAATTGTGAGTTTTGCTCTTAGAACCAGGATTGCACATTGTACACACTTTTGATTGTGTCAGTCATATTAGAAAACTGATCAGCCACTTTGTAATAGAGGCCACATCTGCTGTCATAGAGGCTACATCAGATCAAGATATACACAGTTTGACATTCATAAGCATCCCACAGTATGTTAATAAATATCTAACTTGAAAATCAAGGTAGGCCCTGTTTTACTGCAGTAGCTTCAAGCCTTGTTTGGGTCCGTATTATTTTTGAAATGCCAGATCCCATTTAACCCTAATATAATCTCTAATATAAATGCTCTTTCACACTTTTGCAAAAATGAGAAGACCTGGATCAGATGGCTCCTGCAGGAGCTTTCTGATCAGGGGCTGCTCTGTTTGCTTATGATATAATCTAGATATGATTCTATAGTTCTTGTCATGGCCAAAATATCCTGTGTCCATGTGCTGTTACAACAATTAGTCTAATTAGAACTCATGATGTAATTATTTTGTACATGAATATTCATGGAGTAAAGGGTTAACATGAGTGACAATCAGAGCTGTAGATAAGAGTAGTATTCAGGAAATTATGATGGTAAAAAATTGTACAGTAAACAGAGCTACAGATAAAGGTGCATACCTAAATACTAAATTTTCATTTCCTGAAGAGACGATTCTAAAGAGTGGTCACAGTATAAGGTTTGGTGCAGAAATAAAGAAGTTATTCTTGAAAATTATTCAATATATGCATCTTATCTGGACCTCTGATTTAATGATGCATTGATCTGTGACGGCTATCTGCTGTTTTGTTTTACAGTACGGGAACTCATTAGCATGGTGGAGAAGGACGATATGGAGATGGATTTCAGCATTTTTGAACCAACTGTCTCAGCCTTTGCTGAGTTGTTGTCTGAAAAGGAAAAAATGCAGGTGATTATGACATTATAAATGAATTCAAATTCATTTGTCAGATGGCTGAATGGGTAAGCAAAATTCCTCTTGACTTTGTAACCCTTTCCCTGTTCAGTATTCATGTAAGAAATAATGACATCATGAATATTTATTAGCAGAAGTTTTATAATGTAAACTTTACAAGGAAATTTTTTACTTCGACAAAAACTGTAGAATTAGATCTTTATCATGCAAAAGCAAACAGCAGATCCTGATCAGACGACTCCAATAGGAGCCATCTGATCGGGGTCTACTCTGTTTGCAAATGTGTGAAAAGGTGTTTGTATTGGAGAAATGGTTAAGACTTAATTCTATTATTTAAGATTTTCTTAATTGCTATGATTTTGTTTGAAACTTACATTAGTCAATAAAGAACCAATAACTTATGAAATGAAGCATTTAAATTCAGAGGAATAGATAAAGGTGCTTATTCAAATACTAAAATCGGCATTTCTCTACCAAACCCATTGTTGTGACTACATGTACTTGTTAGAACCTTATTCTCAAAAAAGAGACATTTCTAAAGAGTGTTCACAACTTAAGGTTTGGTGGAGATAGAAGGGAACTATTTATGCGTCTTATCTGGGATTCTGTAAAAGGTAAGTAAATACATGTACTTGAATATCTTTAGGAGCCGTCTGATGTTGGACTACTCTGTGTAAATGTGTAGAAAGGTGTATCTATAGGAGCCATCTGATCTGGGTCTACTCTGTTTGCAAATGCGTAGAAAGGTGTATCTATAGGAGCCGTCTGATCTGGGTCTACTCTGTTTGCAATGCGTAGAAAGGTGTATTTATGGAGTAAAGGGTTAAAAGCAGTCTCTATCAGGTAAAGGATTAGATCATAAACACAAAACTTTGGAGAATTCCTCATAACTTTTGCAAATAGTTATAATTTCATAGGAGATACCAGTATTTAAAATGGATTCTCATGTGAAGAATGGTTAGAACCCCTATATTTACTAAGGCACCCATACTAATTTTAACCCTTTCCCTGTTCTATGTTTATTCCAAATTTCAATACCTACTGAATATTCATGGGCAAAATAGTTATAATGAAATATGGAACATTGTAGTCATTTTAGAAAGTAAATAAACAGATCTTTCATATTCCATTAGCAAACAGAGCAGACCATGATCAGAAGGCTCCTTTAGGAGCCGTCTGATCTGGGTCTACTCTGTTTGCAAATGCGTGAAAACACGTTTATATGAGGGAAAGAGTTAATTATTTAGGGCCAAGTTCTGCAATGTTATCTTTTGACTGAAATCCGTTTGTACTTACATGTTGTACAGTAGAAGCTCTTTAACCCTTTTTGTCATGAATATTCATGTAAGAAATAATGACATCATGAATATTAATTAGATGATTAATTTATAATGGACAGCAGTTTAAGGTAATGGCAGAAATTGTACGCAGGTCTATATTATTCCCCAAGCAACAGAGCAGACCCTGATCAGACAGTTCCTGTAGGAGACATCCTATCTGCGTCTACACTGTTGGCAAAGGCATTTACAAACTTAACTATGGAGCAAAGGGTTTAAGCAGCCGTATCTTTAAAACTGATGATTGCATATAAACGTAAAAAGTTTAACTTGTAATATTCTGCATTATTTTTGTCCTGCATTAACCGTTTCAGTGCTGAATTTTCTAAGTGGAATAGCCCATCAGTGTTTAACTAAAGAGTCCAGTCAGTTTAAAACTCTTAACCCATTCCCTCATAGGCTATTTTTAGATCCAACCTCTTTTAATGAATCTACCGAAAAGGAGCATTAACTAGAGAAAAGGAATTTTAGAATTTTGTAGTTTTGAAACCCCTGTGATAAATAGAGCATTTGCTCCAATGGAGCAAATGCTCTTTTTATCAGTGGTTTCAAGAAGTGACTATTACAGAGGCGTAGAAAGGTGTATTTATGGAGGAAAGGGTTAAACTTGCTAAAGGTCTTTGAATGCCAAACAGTGCAGACTCTGTTCTGAGGACTCCCCTGGGAACCCTCTTATCTGAGTCTACACTGTTTGCAAATGGCAGTGCATGCATGTTCACCATTTAAAGCACTTAGTTTCCACCTTTCTTAACAATCCACAAGACTTGACGATTGAACTTTTGAGAGATTTCCTTGTACATGTATGTCTTTATATATTTCAGGCTTGGAATGATTTTGTAAATGCTAGCGAGGAGGAACAGTTTAAAATACTGCAACGAGGCAAGGCACAGGATAGTAATGGAAATGAAGAGAAAATCCCACTGGAGTCTGATGAAGACATAGACCACAGTGATCTCGAAGACGGCTGGGTGAACGTGAAGGACAAGAGAACTGGTAAATGTTTATGATTATAAAAAAATGAATTAATCAGTTCAAGGGAGAAGAGTTTCAGCATTCATGCAAAGAGGTTTCTCTGCTTTGGATCTGGCATGAGTGTTTTGATTCTTTTACTCAGAACAAACAAGGTTTTTCCCTTACCTTGGAATTTTCGGAGATGTCAACATCCCCTTCATCGGTAAGACTGCACTGGCTTGGATCACCTGATCAGTGAGAGGTCACGTGATATGAGGAGACCGTCATACGCCGTGGTAGCCCAATCCCTCATTCCTGTTTAGCGATGGTCTGCGTTGCTTAATTTCTATAGCCTCTTTCGTCCTCACTCTACAGTTATTTTACAACGGTAGTTGGAAAGCGTCCCAATGTGAATGGCGAAGAAGAGTATTTAATGGCCCGTAAAAAATTAAAACTATCGCAAAAAGCACAATGCGGAGAACTACGAAATTCATATCCCATTTTCTTTCAGTTTTAATTCTTTGAATTGGGAAATATTTTACGGACGATTGGGAAAAATGGGCACTTTTGGGCATTGGGAATGGTACCGTTTAACGGTACCGCTCATATAAGGGGGAAAAAACACTGTAACAGTAGGAGCTGTCTGATCAGGGTCTGCTGTGTTTGCTTATGATATAATATGGATATGAATCTACAGTGTCAGCCATGGCCAAAAATTCCTGTGTTCATCAGCTATTGTAACAAGTAATCTAATTATTATTCATGATATCATCATTTCTTACATGAATGTTCATTGAGTAAAGGACTAAGTATTCATTTGTAATTCTCTTTTCAGCCCATCCATCCTTCAGTGCAGAGGAGTGCTTCCAAAAGCTTGACAAGAACATAAGAACCATGTTGAAAAGAAGGCAGAGGCCGATGGTCAGTATTACTAGAAAGTGCTTTGAGCATTAATCCTTTACTCCATAAATACGGCTTTCTATGCCTTTGCAAATGGAGTAGACCCAGATCAGACATCTCCTATAGGAGCCGTCTGACCAGGGTCTGCTCTGTTTGCTTATGGTATAATATAGATATGACTCTAATATAGATATTAATCTAATTAATACTCATTTTCTTATTATTTCTTACATGAAAATTCATGGAGGAAAGGGTTAACTCTTGGCATGATACCACCTATGCCAACAGTTTAGTTCTAGACTTGATGCCAAATAGCTTGGCTGCTCATTAGAATCTAAATTGTTTGACATTCTGCTTGTATTTTTAAGAAAAATGTAAAAAACATTTTTTAACAATTTCCTTCTTACAAATGTTTTTACATGATTGCAAACAGAGTAGACCCAGAAGGAGCCTTCTCATCAGTGAGTATTCATGATGTCATTTATTACAAACACCTGTTCACACCTCTGCAAAAAGAGTAGACAAAGATTCTGTTTCCTTATAGGTTACAGATCTCATTCTCTAATGGTTGCCGTCTACTTTCCATAGAGGTCTTCTCTGTATTCAAATGCATGAAAATATGGTAACCCGTTCCTTCATGAATATCAATCTAAGAAATAATGACATCATGAATATTTATTAGATTTGTTATAATATTACATGGACACAGGAATTACAAGCCATAGCAGAGTTGTAGATTCATATCTATATTATATTATAAGCGAACTGAGCAGACCCTGATCAGACGGCTCCTTTAGGAGAAATAAAGAAGTAATTCTTGAAAATCTTTTAACCCATTCCCTGATATAAACACATTTTCACACATTTGCAAACAGAGCACAGGCTCTTATAGGAGCTGTCTGATCAGGGTCTGCTCTGTTTGCTTTTGACATAATATAGATACGATTCTTCCATTTTTGTCAAAGCAAAAAACTTCCTTGAAAGGTTTTCATTATAAAACTTCAGCAAATGAATATTTATTATGTTATAATTTCTCACATGAATATTGAACAGAGAAAGGGTTAATTTATGCATCTTATCTGGACCTCTTGGGTCTTTTGAGAGAGGTTATACTGTACTTAGATCTTTGTGTTACAGGGCATGCTAGTGAGTTTGGAGCAAGAGATCATCATGTTCTTCAAAGAGTTTCCTACCTCTGTGTATATCTCGAAGTTGTCCAGTAGCTATGAGAGAATGATGCTACATGCCCTCTGCCAGTACCTCGATCTCATCTCCAAAAGTAAGTGTAGCAGTTAATATATGGTAAATAAAGAATCATACATGGGTGCTCATGATGCAGTTGATTTAACACTGTATCTTATAGATCCACATGTTAACACCTTTCTAAACTGATTAGACCCAGACCAGACAGTACCTGTTGTAGCCATCTGATCAGAGGCTGCTCTGTTTGCTTATGAAATAATATAGATTGAATTTTAGTCTTTGCCACAACCTAAAAATTCTTAAATCATTTTGAAAATTCTGCTGTCAGATAAACATACATGTCATTATTCTTACACGAGTTAATACTTCTTTAGTCTTTGAAATAATGAAAATGAAGGCTGATAAGAGTTTTGTGTTTCTCCAGAAAGACAGTTTTGACTGTTGTATGCTAGTCATTACTATATTTATGTCTCCCCCCATATTTATATGGGGGAGACATATTGTTTTCGTGAGAGTTGTCTGTCTGTCCGTCTGTCCATCCGTCCGTCTGTCCGTCCGTCCGCACTCACCAAAGGGTAGTTGTGTGACTTTTTCTAACTAGTCCCACAAGTAAAATCATTAACCTGGCCATCTCTTGTGACATTAACCTGGCCATTTCTTGTGACATTAACCTGGCCAGTTGTGGGACATAGGGTTAGGGTTAGGGTTAGCTTCCAGATCATTCTTTTCCAAAGTTAGAGCCAAAAATAGTTTTTCTTGTGGGACTAGTCACACAAGAAAAGATCAAAGGAAAAAGTCACACAACTACCCATTTGTTAGCATGTCCGTCTGTCTGTCTGTCCGTCACACTTTTTGTCCGGACGATAACTTCAATATGCCTGATGCCAGTTGATTGAAACTTCATATATGGAAAGAGCATAATGAGAGGAAGTGTCATGCACAAGGTCCATAACTCTGGCTTCACTAATATAGGAGTTATTGCCCCTTGTAAAAAATATCACAATTTTTTGTCCGGACGATAACTTCAATATGGCTGATGCCAGTTGATTGAAACTTCATATAAGGAAAGAGCATAATCAGAGGAAGTGTCATGCACAAGGTCCATAACTCTGGCTTCACTAATATAGGAGTTATTGCCCCTTGTAAAAAAATGCACACTTTTTTGTCCGGACGATAACTCCTATATGGCTCATGCCATTGGATTGAAACTTCATATATGGAAAGATCATGGTGAGAGGAAGTGTCATGCACAAGGTCCATAACTCTGGCTTCATTAATATTGGAGTTATTGCCCTTGTAATTTTTTCAACAACTTTTTTGTCCGGGCGATAACTCCTATATGGCTCATGCCATTGGATTGAAACTTCATACATGGAAAGATCATGATAAGAGAAAGTATCATGCTCAAGGTCCATAACTCTGGCTTCACTAATATTGGAGTTATTGCCCTTTGTAAAAAAACACAAAAAAATTTGTCAGGATGATAACTCCTATATGGCACATGCCATTGGAACGACACTTCATACATGGACTGATCATGATAAGAGAAAGTGTCATGCATAAGGTCCTTAACTCTGGCATCAATAAATTGAGAGTTATTGCCCCTTGTACATTTGTTTAACGCTTTCTTGTCCGGACGATAACTCCTACATGGCTCTTGCCATTGTATTGAAACTTTATACATGGAAAGAGCTTGATGAAAGAAAGTGTCATGAACAAAGGCCATGACTCTGGCTTCAATACTTTTGGAGTTATTGCCCTTTGTTACATTTTTTGTCCGATCAATAACTCCTCTTCGACTGATGCTATTGGAATGACATTTCATTTATGGAAAGAGCATGATGAAAGTAAGCGTCATGCACAAGGGGCATAACTCTGGTATCAATATTTTTGAAGTTATTAGCTGTTATCATTTTCTTCTTGAAAAATGTGGTGTGGAAAGCGCATAATGAGGGGAAGTATCAATCATCAAGTCCATAACATTTTTAGTGATTTCCCTTTACATATTGTTTTTATTAGAGGGGAGACATCCGTTTTTGTGACAAAAACCTCTAGTTATTATTTCTTACATGACTATTCATGGAGTATTGGGTTGGAGGATCAAAAGTGTTGCAGTTTTAGACCCGTACTGTATTAATGAATGTAGGGTGTGGTATGTCCTAAGGGCGAATCAAAGATATAGGTTTACAGTACTAATTGAAAGGGGCATAACATTCTTTAACCCATTCCTCCATATGCTATTTTTAGATATAACCTCTTCGAATAAATCTACCGAAAAGGAACATTAAATAGAGCAAAGGATTTTTTTTAGAATTTTGTTGTTCTGAAACCATTGTGATAAATAGAGCATTTGCTCATTAGGAGCAAATGCTCTATTTATCACAATGGTTTCAAAAAGTGACTTTTACAGAGTGTAGAAAGGCATATTTATAGAGGAAAGGGTCAAATGAGCTTCTTGCATTTTGCACACAGGTAGTCACGACAGTTGCTTAATGCAGAATGAAAACAATGCAGAATGCTCCTTGGGAACTTTATGCATTTCTTTAGTCAGCAGTAAGCTACAAACTGTATTTTGACATGCCTAGTTCTTTATTTACTAGCTAATATATAGGGTTTTAGTGGTTTCATTAGTTTCCCTCCAGAAGTAAGGGGGCACTGTTAGAGTGAGGGTATGTATTAGGGAGAATACAAAGCATATTTTTATGGTTTTGTAGGTTTCGACAGTAGTGGTATACGACAGACACAAGTGGAGAATCCCAAGCCATCCTTCACTGAACCAGCAGTTCTACTCACCCAGTATCTAGAAATGTCCCATACCTCATGACACAGGGCTTGGTTGTCAGTTATTTTTAGATAGACTATAATGGCGTGCCATTTAAGTAATATCTCTTAACGTCGTGAGTCATGAAAGTGCTTTTTGTGGTGTATTTGTGTATTAAAATTGTTGAAGTAATTTACTTTATGTATAAAATTTGCCTTGAAAAAATACCCAGGAATATAGACACATTTTGATGTCTTTGCAAACAGTGTAGACCTAGATCAGGTGGCTCTTGCAGAAGCTGTTTGATCAGAGTCTGCTCTGTTTGCTTATGAAATAGTGTATATCTTACACACCAGGAATCTGCCATGGCCAAAACATCCCATGTTCTTATGCCATTATAAAAAGTCATCTATTGCATTAATATTTTGATGATATTATTTTTTACATCAATATGCATGATGTAACGGATTAATGTATGAAGATATGTAATTTTTATTTGTTATTTGAATTCAGTACCTCAAAGTCCAGTAATCATGTTTTCAATGGAACAATGCCTTAAACAATTAGTATTACCACCAAAAAATTACTGACTCAGAAATTATAGATTCATCATTGGATTTTATCATAAATCAGATTTAACTCTTTCCCTCATATAAACGTGTTTTCACGTATTTGCAAACAGTAGACCCAGATCAGACGGCTCCTAGAGGAGCCGTCTGATCAGGGTCTGCTCTGTTTGCTAATGGAATTCGATAGATCTGTTTATTAACTTTCAGAAATTGCTACAATATTCCACCTTTCATATTTCATTATAACTATTTTGTCCATGAATATTCAGTAGGTATTGAACTTTGGAATAAAAATAGAACAGGGAAAGGGTTAACCCATAACATGATACGACACCATTTGGCACATATGCAAACAGTGTAGACCTAGGGCCTGCTCTGTTTGCTTATGGAATTCTATAGATATGACTCTACAGTGTCTGCTAATGCCAAAACATACTGTGTTCATATACCATTATAAATCTTTGTTATTTATATTCATGATGGCATTATTTCTTACATGAATATGCATGAGTTAAAGGGTTAATGTATGAAGATATGTTTTAACTGTTATCTACATTACCTCAAATTTCAGTAATCAGCAATGTTTGTCACAAAAATCATGGTTTTCAATGAAACAAGCCCAGTAACAATTAGTTTAGCCCTTTCCCTGTTATACACTTATTCCAAATTTCAATATTTACTGAATGTTCACGGTTAAAATAGTTATAATGAAATATGGCAGGTGGAACATTGTAGCCATTTTAGAAAGTAAAGAAGCGGATGTTTCAAATTCCATTAGGAAATAGAGCAGACCCTGATCAGACGGCTCCTATAGCCATCTGATCTAGGTCTACCCTGTTTGCAAATGTGTTAAAACGTGTTTATATGATGGAAAGGGTTACCTACAATAAATTGCTGGCTGAAAATTTCTGTTGACTCGACATTTGATATTTCCATAAATCAAGATTTAATTTGGATGTATGAATAAAGGAATGTGTTGTGAATATGGAAATTGTTGATGTGTTCTATTTAGTTTCACTCAGGTCAGTTAAACAGCTTTGGAAAGAAAAAAACATTTATTATGAAGAATGTGTGAACCCACTGGGACTTGATCGAGTTTATTTTATTACACTAGTACATTTACCTATTCCCTCATATTGACGACTTTTGATGACTCTGTAAAAGTCACTTTTTGAAACCATTGTGATAAATAGAGCATTTGCTCCAATGGTTTCAAAACTACACAGTTCTCTAACATTTTCCTTTTCTCTAGTAACTGCTCCTTTTGGGTGTATTTATTCAAAGAGATTGGTTCTAAAAAGAGCCTATGTTTTCCAACACCCAAGATTTAAAGCCTCTTTTGGAACTCCGTGTATAACCTTTTGCCTTGCATTAAACTACCATCTGCATTAAAAAAACATAGTTATACTTAATATTTTGAGTGGTCATTTTAACCCTTTCCCTCATATAAACGTGTTTTCACGCATTTACATATTTTGAGTGGTCATTTTAACCCTTTCCCTCATATAAACGTGTTTTCACGCATTTACAAACAGAGAAGACCCAGATCAGATGGCTACTACAGGAGCCGTCTGATCAGGTTCTGCTCTGTTTGCTGAAACAATGTTCTGCCTTCTATATTTCGTTACAACTTTTTTGTCCGTGAATATTCAGTATGTATTGAAATTGTACTAAACATAGTCACACAGTGCAAAACAAAGTTAGTTCAACAATTAAGACAGAGGTTTTGTGCTTTAAAATGTACAAACATGACATTTTAGATGTAGAATAAATACTGTCAAGTATACTATATCTAATACAATTGTTGTATTTCGTATATCATTTCGGCATGTGTTTTAACCCTTTACTCCATAGAGACACTTTTTGGCACCTTTTTAAACAGAGTAGACCCTACAGCTGTCAGATCCGAGTCTGCTCTGTTTGCTTATGGAATAATGTAGATCTCATTCTACAGTTTCTGCCATGACAAAAAAAAAGCATTTCAGTGACGTGATTCAAGTGTTTGGAAATGTACTGCACGGTTACCACCAGGGATTACCGATAGTGCACGACACTTGCAGTACTACAGTAAACCCCCTTTAAACCGGACATTCGATATATACTGTAGTATACATATTGGTTTTGTAGACAGGTTGCAGCTTATTGCATGGTTAAAGTCATGCAGAAAGCTCCTCTAGGAGCTTTCTGAATTACTCTAATCATGCATGAAACAGCCACCTGCCTAAAAGTATCTTATTTTTATGCCCTCCAGATCAAATCTGGGGGGCATATTGTTTTTGCCCTGTCTGTTTGTTTGTTTGTCTGTTTGTTTGTCAGCAACTTTAACATTGGTCATAACTTTTGAGCCAGTACAGATAGAGACTTGATATTTGGCATGCATATGTATCTCATAAAGCCGCACATTTTGAGGGGTGACATGTCAAGGTCACCCTTCAAGGTCAGAGGTCAAATATATGGGTCAAATCACCGACTTTAACATTGGCCATAACTTTTGGACCAGTAGAGATAGAGACTTGATATTTGGCATGCTTGTGTATCTCATGAAGCTGCACATTTTGAGAGGTGACATGTCAAGGTCAAGGTCATCCTTCAGGGTCAAAGGTCAAATTATCTGTTTTTTTGGCTGTAACTTTAACACACCCTTAACATTGGTCATAACTTTTGAGTCAGTACAGATAGAGACTTGATATTTGGCATGCATATGTATCTCATAAAGCCGCACATTTTGAGGGTTGACATGTCAAGGTCAAGGTCATCCTTCAAGGTCAGAGGTCAAATATATGGGTCAAATCACCGACTTTAACATTGGCCATAACTTTTGGACCAGTAGAGATAGAGACTTGATATTTGGCATGCTTGTGTATCTCATGAAGCTGCACATTTTGAGGGGTGACATGTCAAGGTCAAGGTCATCCTTCAGGGTCAAAGGTCAAATTATGTTTTTTTGGCTGTAACTTTAACACACCCTTAACATTGGTCATAACTTTGTCTTTGTCTGTAACTTTAACATTGGTCATAACTTTTGAGCCAGTACAGATAGTGACTTGATATTTGGCATGCGTATGTATCTCATAAAGTCGCACATTTTGAGGGGTGACATGTCAAGGTCAAGGTTATCCTTCAAGGTCAGAGGTCAAATATATGGGTCAAATCACTGACTTTAACATTGGCCATAACTTTTGGACCAGTAGAGATAGAGACTTGATATTTGGCATGCTTGTGTATCTCATGAAGCTGCACATTTTGAGGGGTGACATGTCAAGGTCATTCTTCAGGGTCAAAGGTCAAATTGTCTGTTTGTCTGTAACTTTAACATTGGTCATAACTTTTGAGCCAGTACGGATAGAAACTTGATATTTGGCATGCATATGTATCTCATAAAGCCGCACATTTTTAGGTGTGACATGTAAAGGTCAAGGTCACCCTTAAAGGTCAGAGGTCAAACATATAGGTCAAATCACCGACTTTAACATTGGCCATAACTTTTGAGCCAGTAAAGATAGAGACTTGATATTTGGCATACTTGTGTATCTCATGAAACTGCACAGTTTGAGGGGTGACATATCAAGGTGATCCTTTAGGGTCAAAGGTCACCAACTTCAAATTGGCCATAACTTTTGAACCAATAGAGATAGAGTCTTGATATTTGGTATGCATGTGTATCTCATGAAGCTGCACATTTTGAGGGCAACATGTCAAGGTAAAGGTCATCTTTTAGGGTCAAAGGTCACAGACTTTAACACTGGCCATAACTTTTGAACCTGTAGATACAGACTTGACATTTGGTATGCATGTATATCTCATGAAGCTGCACAGTTTGGAGGGGACATGTCAAGGTCAAGGTCATCTTTCAGGGTCAAAGGTCACCAACTTCAAATTGGCCATAACGTTTGAACCAATAGAGATAGAGTCTTGATATTTGGTATGCATGTGTATCTCATGAAGCTGCACATTTTGAGGGCAACATGTCAAGGTAAAGGTCATCTTTTAGGGTCAAAGGTCACAGACTTTAACACTGGCCATAACTTTTGAACCTGTAGATACAGACTTGACATTTGGTATGCATGTATATCTCATGAAGCTGCACAGTTGGAGGGGGTGACATGTCAAGGTCAAGGTCATCCTTCATGGTCAAAGGTCACCAACTTTTAACATTGGCCATAACTTTTGAACCATTAGAGATACAGACTTGATATTTGGTATGCATGTGTACCCCATGAAGCTGCACAGATTGAGGAGTGACATGTCAAGATCAAGGTCATCCTTCAGGGTCAAATATCATATTGAGGGGGGCATAGTGTTTCACAAACACATCTTGTTTCTTTTCTAGAATTCCGGTTTAGAGGGGTTTTACTGTATGTGTATTTTCTTGTCAGCAAGATCCAGTTTCAGTGTTTAGCTCCCCTAAGCAAAGCTGAGGGTGAGCTTTTGGGAGACTTGAATGTCAGGCGTCCGGTGTGCTTCGTCAACAATTTGCTTGTGAACACTCTAGTGATCACAATTTTAGTCCAATCTTCATGGGACTTGGTCAGAATGTGTGTTTTGATAAAATCTCGGACGAGTTCGAAAGTGGGTGACGTGGGTTCAAAACTAGGTCACTAGGTCATATACATTTAGTAGGAAAACATTGTGAACAATTTAGAAGTCACATTTTCAGCCCAATCTTCATGAAACTTTGTAAGAATGATTGTCCTAATGAAATCTCAAACAAGTTTGAAAGTGGGTCATGTGGGGTCAAAAACTAGGTCACCAGGTCAAATAGAAAAACACTGTGAACACTCTAGAGGTCGCATTTTCAGCCCAATCTTCATGAAACTGTCAGAATGATTGTCTTGATAAAATCTCGGACGAGTTTGAAAGTGGGTCATGTGGTATCAAAAACTAGGTCACAAGGTCAACTAGTAGAAAAACCTTGTGAACACTCTAGATGCCACATTATCAGTCCAATCATCATGAAACTTAATCAGAATGATTGTTTTTATAAAAATCTCAGACGAGTTTGAAAATGGATTACATTGGGTCAAAAACTATTTCACTAGGTCAACAAGAGTGCCAGTGGGCACAATATACGCCCGTCGAGGTTTTGTTCAACATAAACTGGGGTTAACGTATTTGCTAAATTCAAATTCTAAGTCCAATTTTGCGACCAAGTTTCAAGGTTGTAAATAGGCATACTTTAACAAAAAACCATAACCGGAAATTCTAAATTAAAAAGTGCCATAATTGTGTCTAAATGCTTGAGATGAAGATGAAGCTTGTGATGGTGAACAAATGTTTCAAGTTTAAAAGCTTTATCTGAAAGGATTATGTAAATAAGTGGACTTTAACCAAAAATTCCAAGCTAAAAAGCGTCATAAGTATGTCAAAATGTTAGACAGCGTTATGTACTCTTGCCTACAGGTAAAGCTTGTGATGGTGAGCAAGTGTTCCAAGTTTAAAAGCTTAATCTAAAAGGGTTATGTAAATAAGTGGACTTTAACCAAAACTTTAACCAAAATTTCTAAGTTAAAAGGGGGCATAATTCTGTCAAAATGTTGGACAGAGTTATGTACTCTTGCCTACAGACCTGTAAAGCTTGTGATGGTGAACAAGTGTTCCAAGGTTAAAAGCTTTATCTCAAAGGGTTATGTAAATAAATGGACTTTAACAAAGCCTTAACCATAAATTCTAAGTTAAAAAGGGGAATGATTCTGTCAAAATGCTTGAAAGAGTTATGTACTCTTGTCTACAGGTTAAGATTGTGATGGTGAACAAGTGTTCCAAGTTTAAAAGCTTTATCTCAAAGGGTTATGTAAATAAATGGACTTTAACAAAGCCTTAACCAAAAATTTCTAAGTTAAAAAGGGGCATAATTCGGTCAAAATGCTTGACAGAGTTATTTTCTCTTGCCTACAGGTGAAGGTTGTGACGGTGAACAAGTGTTCTAAGTTTAAAAGCTTTATCTCAAAGGGTTATGTAAATAAATGGACTTTAACAAAGCCTTAACCAAAAATTCTAAGTTAAAAAGTGGCATAATTCAGTCAAAATGCTTGACAGAGTTATTTACTCTTGCCTACAGGTGAAGGTTGTGACGGTGAACAAGTGTTCCAAGTTTCAAAGCTTTATCACAAAGTGTTATGTAAATAAGTGGACTTGTTCCACATAAATTGAGGTTAACATTTTTGCTTAACGCAAATGCTAAACGCAAATTCTAAGTCCAATTAAGCGACCTTGACCTTGGATAAATGAGCCGGGACTTGGCAGGCTACTGTAGCATGTCTAGATAAACATTTTGGTTAATTTTGGGAAGGATCCACCAAGCGGAACTTGAGTTAGAGATGTTACAGACAGACAGACCGGTTAACATTTTTGCTAAACGCAAATTCTAAGTCAAATTGTGTGACCTTGACCTTGGATAAACAAACCGGGACTTGGCAGGCTACTGTAGCATGTCTAGATAAACATTGTGGCTAAATTTGAGAAGGATCCACCAAGCGGAACTTGAGTTAGAGATGTTACAGACGGACAGACAACCAGACAACCAGACGGACAGACGGACAGACAGCGCCATTCCATAATACGTCCCGTTTTTTCAAACGGGCGTATAAAAAGTAGAAAAACCTTGTTAACACTCTAGTGGTCACATTTTTGTCCAATCTTCATGAAACGTAGTCAGAATGATTGTCTTCATAGAATCTTAAATGAGTTAGAAAGTGATTCATGTGGGGTCAAAAACTAGGTCAAATAGTAGAAAAAAACCATGTGAACACTCTAGAGGTCACATTTTTTTGTCCAATCTTCATGAAACTTAGTCAGAATGATTGTCTTGATGACATCTTGAATGAGTTCAAAAGTGGGTCAGGTGGGGTCAAACACTAGGTCAAATGGTAGAAAACCATTGTGAACACGCTAGAGGTAACACTTTTAGCTCAGTCTTCATAAACCTTAGTCAGAATAATTGTCCTGATAAAATATTGGAAGAGTTTGTAAGTGGGGCCAACACTTAGGTGGTCTTAAGTCTTAAGTCTGATCTTAGAAAAATCTTGTTTCACCCTAGCGGCCACATGTTTAGTCCAATATTCCCCAAACTCGCTCAGAATGTTTGTCTTGGTGATATCAAGGTTGAGTTTGATCATGGTCCGGCGGGATAAAAAAGTAGGTCACTTGGTCAAATCTTAGAAAAAACACCCAATCTTCATTGGTCAGAACGATAGTCAGTCTTGATAAAATCCATATTCTAAATCTTTGAAGATCTTGTTCTCCGGAACCACTGCTCATGATCCACTATCAACATTGTTCCTTTAGTTCAATATTGGCTCCATCCTGGGACTACCCAGTTATAATCTTAAATCTATGGTAATCAGGTGAGCGATTAAGGACCATCTTGGCACTCTTATTACATGTATTGGCGCATGATACAATCATAATAAATTAATCATTTCAAAGCTGAATTTTCAGAATGGGTTAGTCCATCACTGGTTAATGCTATTGTCCATACAACATGAAAGGTAGTTCATCTAAATGGCCATTGGTGATATCGATCGAGCTTCTTTCGGTTTAAACGTTAATCAACACAAGCAAAACTTTCGGTTTTAACGATATCCCAGCAGACGGCAACCATCACAAACTTAGCATGCTGCCTCAAGCTCTTTAAATGAGACTACATGAAAGGTAAACATTACGAGAGGACTTCGAATGACAAAACATTTTAGACCCTGATCAGAGGGCTTCTAGAGGAGCCCTCTAATCTGGGTCTACACTGACTGCAAATGACTGTAACCGTTTTACGCATTCTAAGGATTAAGCAAATTAGACGGACGGATTTTCAGAACGTGATTTGGCGATTGTCCAAAATGGTTTGTGGATCAACGCGCTTTTTATATTGTGGCTGTTGGGCGTTTTAGGGGATTTTCCACAATGTCGTCACAGCATTAGCGCATTCACCCAGTGCACAACTGATAATAGATATGTCTGGTGAGACATTTGTTTTTCAACTGGAGATACACAATGTGTGAACATGCGAGTTTTTATAAATTCGTTAAATAATTTTTATTCCGGATATAATGAATTGACAGTCGAGAGTCTAGATCGTTCATCGGGACTCCTCGTGCATCTAGAGCCTCTCGAGTCTGTCGGAGTGAGTCAAGAAAGTATGATTTGTTCAAAGCATTCTGCATTGTGGCATTTGCCTTACCTACGTCACTGGTTGAAGGCTTGAAAATGGCGACTGGATATGGACGCAAGAAGAATCGAAAGCGGTCGTCGGTGAAAGATTCTGATGAACTAAATAGATCTGAATTTTCATGTTCACCATGCACGAAGGAGGGCAAAGAATCAAAGGCTGTAAATTACTGTGTGGAGTGTGGAGATTTTTTCTGTTCTGGGTGTATGGAGTTTCACAATCGAATCACCGCCCTTTCCTTTCACGAGGTCTTGCATGAAGAGAAAATGTCGGAATTCTATTCACGTAGCAAACCATCCTTCCCGACGCAACGGTGTCAACAGCATCATGGAAGATTGGTTGATACGTTTTGTCCAGAACATGACGTAGTTTGTTGCACAACATGCGTTTCGATAAGCCACAGGTAACGGTAGATCTAGTTCACATTTGTGTACTCTAAATGTATGGAAGGGAATTTGTGATATGATTTTCGTCCAAAGTACATTATACAAAATAAGACTGCAACCTTAACAAAATTAGCATGCTGTCTTAACAGCTCATTAATGAGACTACGGCAGATCTAGATCAAGTAGATCTAGCTCTATAATTAGATCTATGTGTTTTGTTTAAAGCCAATAGTTGTGATTGTCATGCATTTCTTATTAGTTATTTTAAAACGTATTTGGGATCAATTTTCAAACCGTTAACAAAACCGAAAGTACACTTGTTTGCGAAAAATATAGATCTAACATTTTTGTCCGTGGAGTCATTCCTCAGAATATTTTCTATGAAACTTCGTGAAAATGTTTAATAGCATAAGGACATGTGGCTCTGCAAGTACCAGTTAAATTGACATTGGACTTGGAGCACCAGAGCTATGACCTTTGTTTGCAAAAAATCTAACCCATTTGTCTGTCTGGAGACATTTCTCAGAAACTGTTTGCAGAGTATTTGTTCCGTGCACAGAAGAACCTCTGGGGTCTTCCTCGGTCTGTAATTAGCTGGCTGTCGTGATATGACTGAAAAACTGATAAAGCGACATAAAACCTGATAAAAAACATACCAGAGTTATGACCCTTTGTTTGCAAAAAATGTAACATTTTTGTCTGTCTGGAGCCATTTCTCAGAAACTGTCTGGAGGTTTTCTATGAAACTTTTTGTAAATGTTTAGTAGCACAAAGGCACGTGGCCCTTATACCAGTAGATCTATATCATTGATTTTGACTGTTTCTGGCTGTCGTGATATAACTGAACAAGAGGGCCATGAGGCCCTGAAGCGCTCACCTGAGATAACACCAGGGGCAGGGCCTTTTTTGACCACAAGAAATCATGTGGACAACCTTGGTGGAGAACCACAAGGCAAAGCAGTATGCCATTAATTAAAGGTCTAAGCCTTATGATTTCAGAGAAAAATAATATTTCATATTTTTCCCATCGAAAAAACTGATAAGCCCTGAGGCAGGGCCAAGTTTCGGCAAGTGGTCAGGGTCGTAAGTTAAACATTCTTGGCAGAGGACCACAAGCCACAGCTACATATTTATAGAGGACCAGTAGATCATGTTAGTCATACCAAATATCAATGGTCTAGGCCTTACAGTTTCAGTAGATTTTTAAAGATTTTCCTATGAAAAACTGATAAGCCCTTGGGCGGGGCCATTTTTGGCCCGGGGGTCATAATTTGAACAATATTTGTAGAGGACCATAAATCATGCTACATACCAAATATCAAAGGTCTAGGCCTTACAGTTTCAGAGAAGCAGATTTTTAAAGATTTTCCTATGAAAAACTGATAAGCCCTTGGGCGGGGCCATTTTTGGCCCGGGGGTCATAATTTGAACAATATTTGTAGAGGACCATAAGATCATGCTACATACCAAATATCAAAGGTCTAGGCCTTACAGTTTCAGTAGATTTTTAAAGATTTTCCTATGAAAAACTGATAAGCCCTTGGGCGGGGCCATTTTTGGCCAGGGGTCATAACTTGAACAATATTTGTAGAGGACCATAAGACCATGCTACATACCAAATATCAAAGGTCTAGGCCTTACAGTTTCAGAGAAGAAGATTTTTAAAGATTTTCCTATGAAAAACTGATAAGCCCTTGGGCGGGGCCATTTTTGGCCCGGGGGTCATAATTTGAACAATATTTGTAGAGGACCATAAGATCATGCTACATACCTAATATCAAAGGTTTAAGCCTTACAGTTTCAGAGAAAAAGATTTTCCTATGAAAAATTGATAAGCCCTTGGGCGGGGCCATTTTTGGCCCAGGGGTCATAATTTGAACAATATTTGTAGAGGACCATAAGATCATGCTACATACCAAATATCAAAGGTCTAGGCTTTACAGTTTCAGAGAAGAAGATTTTTAAAGATTTTCCTATGAAAATTCCATATTACCATATATGGAAATATTGACCACGCCCTCTGGCTGCCATATTTTTTGCCCGATCAAAATTCTTTTAACAACTTTTAAAGTCTATCAACTGAGAAACATTTTGGTGAAAACTATATTCAAATCCAACAAGTCATTCTGGAGAAGAAGATTTTTCTAGATATTGTGTCCGGTTGCCATGGCAACAAGACCGATGGCCCCGCCCACTATCTTTTAACAACTTTTGAAGCACCCACCCACAGTATGTATCTGACCAAGTTTGGTTACAATTGGGCAGTCCGTTTCAGAGAAGAAGTCGTTTGAAATTGTTGACGGACAGACAGACGGACGGACAGACAGACGGACGCCGGACACAGGGGTATCACAAAAGCTCACCTTGAGCACTTTGTGCTCTGGTGAGCTAAAAACTGATAAAGCGACGTAAAACCTGATACAAACCATACCAGAGTTATGGCCCTTCATTTGCGAAAAATATACCATTTTTGTCTGTAGAGCCATTTCTCAGGAGCTTCAGGAGTTGTTTGGAGTTTTTCTATCAAACTTTGTGAAAATGTTTAATAACATATGGACATGTGACTCCTTAAGTATCATTCATATTGACCTTGGAACACCAGGGGTATTGTCATTTGTGCATTGTAAGTCATATCTCAGAAACTTTTTCATTGAAACTATGTAAATGTGAAGTACTATTATAAAGAAATGTGACCCTCAATATCACTCACATGTACCATGGAACACTATAGTTATGGCTCTTTGCAAAAAGCTTAACCTTTAAATTGTTCCTCTGGTCAACTGTTTATTTATGGAATAATATAGATCTGATTCTACACTTTCTGTCATGGCTAAAACTTCTCCCCTTCATATGCCATTATGAAAATAAATTGATATTCATTATGTCACATATTTTTTACATCATATATGTCATGAAGTAAAGAATAAACCCTTTCCTTCACATTAACACATTTTCACGCCTTTGCAAACTGAGTAGAAGCAGATCAGACCCCCCACCCAGGGGCATATTGTTTTTGCTGTGTCTGTCTGTTGGTTGGTTTGTCCCCAACTTTAACATTTATGGTAATTTTGTTGCTATTGCACATACATACTTCAAAGTTGGCATGCATTTGCAACTTATGGAGGCAAATTTTTTTAGGGGCGACTTGTTATGGCCAAAGGTCATATCGGGGATGTTTTTCAATTAATGCTTTTTGCCATTGTTACAGGGATTAAAATTATACAAATGAGATTTCTTATTTGTCATTGCAATTCAGAGAATCAATGTGCTTGTTGGTACGTCAGACAGTGTTGACCATGATCAGATGTTACGTCTGTGCTGCAGGTGGCTTGTGTGCACATTGTTCACATTGATTGGTTTGTATACCTTCTTCTAATGAAGTCCATATTTTGTTCTTTAAGGAATTGTGAGGGAATCCAGTATCTTCCTGATATTGCACAGGGTGTAAAAGAAAGTGAGAACTTTCAAAATCTGACAACATCCATGAAAGAATGTTTCAAAGCAATAGATGTAAAGGAGAACTTATTTAAAGAAGAGCTCAGTAAAAGCAGTCAGCTGAGAGAAAACTATGTGCAAACTGTTGAAAAATACACTAAGAAAATGAAAGATCGCCTGGAGCAGATGAGAGCCAATGCTGTAGCTGAAATACATGCAGAATGTAATTCCCATGAAGAACAGATAAATGTGGGCTTAGAAAAGTTGAATGACCTGAATAATCAGCTAGAGACTGCTTGGAATAGCATTCATGATGATGATGATGATAATGAGTCACAGATTTTTGTACATGCAAAGAATGGCCAGGCCAAACTGTCAGAGCTAGAGGCCCAGCTAGCTGAAGTTGAAAAGCCCACTAAACTGCAACAGTTCTTGGTTAACTTTGACATACAAGAGTTTTTGTGTGAACAGACATTTGGTTCCTTTGGTGATAGTCTAACTGTACAGGAACACATAATGGCGAATGACGACGACGACGAAAAGGTTTGTGACATAACAGGAGTGGCCATTTGTCCAGAAACAGGGTTTATTTTAGCAGATTGGGCAAACAAGAAACTGAAGAGACTTTCAGATGATTTGGAACTCACAGAAAGTTGTAGCGTCAGTCATTCACCATGGGCTGTTTGTTTTATAAGCTCACAAAAAGTCGCTGTTACCTTTCCGTCTGTCAAAACGGTTGGGCTATTTGATGTAGATGATGACATTGTGCCGCTAGACACCTTCAAAGTTGGGAAAACATGTCGTGGAGTTTGTGAGAATGATGACAAGCTCTTCATTGCTTGTGATGGTAATGTTGGTGAGGGACCTGGACATGTACAAGTCTACAGCCTGGAAGGAAGACACCTAATCACAGTGAAGAAGCATGGGGATTCATCACGACACATCTTTAAATTCCCGATGCACATTACCACATTTGAAATGCATGAAGAAGTATATGTTGCTGATGCAAAGATGGGTATTGTTAGCATCAAGATAAACGGACAAGTCATTGAAACGGCCTGTCAGGACAGCACCCAAACGTGTACTGCAATCTGTACCAATGGCTCTAGCAGTCTTTTCGCTACAGATGACACAAACAGGAGTATTATACAAGTGAGCAGTGATTTAAAGATCTTTGCAGAAATTGTGGGAAGAGATGACAGGTTTCAGAGATTCCAATCTCTTGTTTATGATGCTTCGAATTCAAGGTTGATCGCAACAACAGAGAACTCAAACACAATATTGGTTTACAAGTTTTAAAAATGTGAAGTAAAAGAAACCATTGCAAGTTTGCAATGAAACATGTGTATTCATATGAAGTTCATACTTAATATAAGAAATAATGTTAGTAAACACAGCAAACCCTGATCAGACAGCTCCTACAGGAGCTTTCTGATCGTGGTCTACTTTGTTTGCAAAGGCATTAAAAAACATATCTATGAAGTAAAGAGTTAATGTTGAACTTTGGCTCTCCAATGATAAAGACAAATGTTATATATCTGTATTCTGCTATTTCCCCTGTATATAAGAGGAGTATTCATCTTTTACTCCTTGAATATTCATGTAAGAAGTAATGATATCATGAATATTAACCCTTCGCTTGCTGTTCACGTCAATATACCTACCTGTAAATAGTGAAGACCCAGACGAGACAGCTCCTGCAGGAGCTGTCTCATAAGGGTCTGCACTATTTACAAATTGATTGTGTAACCAGTGCACTTCACAGCAGTGATTGCACAGCGAAATACTTGTACACAGTGAAGATATATGTAATTATACAACAGGGCATGGGTAAAGAAGAATAAATGCATTTTAAATGCATTTTTTAGCAAGAGTAGGGTTAATTACATAAGTTTTTTTAGATATAATCTTTTTGCCATGGAAGAAACTGTAGAATCAGATCTATATTACTCCATAAAGCAAGCAGAGCAGACCCTGATCAGAAAGATCCTACATGCAACAGGATCCATCCAACTGGGTCGACTCTGTTTGCAAATGCATGTTTAGGGATTAACAGGTTAATCCAATTCATAAAATATACACAATTATTTTGGGCATAGCATAACCTATAGATTCAGATTTATATACATGTAATTCTTTGGGCAAACAGAGCAGACCCTGATCAGATGGCTCTTACACATGCTGTCTGATGTGGGTCCGCGCCATTTGCAAAGGTGTCTCTATCAGGTAAAGGGGATGACAATATCTGTATCAGAGCTCCAGATAAGATGTGTAAATAAAATTATGTTCAAGAATAACTTCTTTATTTCTCCACCAAACTTGATGTTGTGACCACTCTTTAGAATCGTCTCGTAGAGACGATTCTAAAGAGTGGTAACAACATAGGGTTTGGTGGAGAAATGACGCTTTTAGCGGAGAAATGACGATTGTAGTATATGAGCATGCACCGTTATCTGTAGCTCTGCTGTATTTCTCTGTCAAAGCCTATATTGTTGGTACTCTAAGAACTAGCTCTTTGCAGTTCTAATGAGTACCAACTATAGAATTGTGTCCATAGGACACAGATACCCCACTGGTGATATTGTCTCTAGATAGCAGTAAAGTTTTCACTATGTGTTATATAGTGACAGATACTTCAAAGTACCATATGCTTGCAGCAACAATTCTCTTCTTTATAAGCATCTTCCCGTCAGTGTGGTATGCAGGGCTATTGTCCTATTGACTCCAACCTTGTGTGTGTTGTTGTTTTGGGTTGGGGGGGGGGGGGGCATTTCTCATGACTTGTCATTTGAGACACATTTTTTTAAACGAGTCCAGAAAAAAAGGTACTAAGTTTATCATAAATGACAACAAGTTTTAAATCCTTTTTTATCACCTAAGTGATTCTCTCCCTCTGATCTGGGTCTACTTTGTTAAATGGCATATTTATGAAGTAAATGGATTATGGAAACCAAATGGCATCTTGCACAGGACTGAAAAAACAAAGGACCAATTCTACCCGAATTGATCAGATGTAATTCCTTCCTTTATTAGCATCTGTACATCAACGTTGACCGTCTGTGAAAGTTTTAACCCTTTCCCTGTTCTCTGTTTATTCCAAATTTCAAAACCTACTCATTATTGATAGACAAAATAGTTATAATGAAATATGGAACGTGGAACATTGTAGCCATTTTAGAAAGTAAAGAAACGGATTTTTTAAATTCCACAAGCAAACAGAGCAGATCCTGATCAGACGGCTCCTCTAGGAGCCGTCTGATCTGGGTCTACACTGTTTGCAAATGCGTGAAAACACGTTTGTATGAGGGAAAGGGTTAAACAAGTCCAATTGAAGGTGTCAGAGGGCAACATTGTATGCTTATATGAAATGTGGGAGCACGAAGATCAGAGGTCCAGATAAGATGCGTAAATTTAAACATTTTCAACAATAGCTCCTTTATTTCTCCACTAAACCCTGTACTGTGATACTCTTTAGAATCATACCAAAGAGACTATTCTAACATGGTAACAGTATGGGGTTTGATGGAGAAGTGACGATTTTAGTATTTGGGTATGCACCTTTATCTGTACCTCTCGATATTTTATATTAGGATTGATGTTGAGTTTTTGGTTTAGTAGAAAAAGTTTCTTACAGATTATTTGGTGGACACAATTTACAGAATGCCTATGTAGATAAGGCTAGACATTTTACAAGCGGTAAACTATGCAGGTTTTTATTGTCTGGAAGCAGAGCTCCAGATAAGATATGTAAATTAAAACATTTTCAAGAATAACTCCTTTATTTCTCCACCAATCCCTGTACTGTGACCACTCTTTAGAATCGTCTCTTTGAGACGATTCTAAAGAGTGGTCACAGTATAGGGATTGGTGGAGAAATGACAATTTTAGTATTTGTAGCTCTGTGGAAGCTTTACTGTACTGTTAAACTGTTACAATGACAGTTTCAGATTTAGATGAGAGACACTGAGCATCTCATCAGGAGCCAAACTACCGTATTTGACGCTCTAATATTGTCTTTAGAAAGAAATGGAAGCGAAAGTCTGCTTTAAAATGTTCTCTCGAATACCCTCATGCTAATTGTTCTCTGGTACATACAAACAGTATAGGTCAGAGGACTACTAGAAGATAAAGGGGTCTGCACTGTTGGTCCTTCAGAACTCTTAGCAGTTACCCTTTTATACTATAAAATGGAAACCACTGCTAAACAATGACTTAACCCTTACTCCATGAAGATTCATGTAAACAATTATGACATGGATATTAGATTATTTTCTGTAATTGCATAACAACACAAAACATTTGGATTTTCAGACGGAAACTACAAATAGATTTATATCTTACCATAAGCAAACAGTAGAACCTGATCAGACGGCTCCTAAAGGAGCTGTCTGATCTGGGTTTACTGTTTGCAAAGGCGTATTTATAGAGTAACTGGTTGGGTCTACTTTGAAAAATTCAGCATTCCCGATAAAAATTTATTCAAATACATTTTCACACCTTTGCAAACAGTGTAGACCCAGATGAGATGGCTCCTTTAGGAGCAGTCTGATCAATGTCTGCTCTGTTTGCCTATGACATTATAGATTAAATCATTTGCTTGTCAAAGCGAAAAGTTCCCCTGAAAATCTTACAGTATAAAAAGTTACCCTGATCAGAGACTGCTCTTTTTGCTTATGATAAATAATATAGATCCGATTCTCAAGTTTCTGCAATGGCCAAAAATGCCTGTGTTTATAATGACATTATATTATATTAACTCATTCCCTCCTACTGACGCATATTTGCGCCTCTGTAAAACCCACTCATTGAAACCATTTTGATAAATAGAGCATTTGCTCCTATGGATCACAACCATCACAATGGTTTAAAAACTACGCAATTCTAAAATTCTCCTTTTCTATAGTCAATGCTCCTTTTCGGTAGACTAATTCAAACAAGTTGGTTCTAAAATTAATCTAGGAGGGAATGAGTTAATATTCATGATATCATTTTTTCTTGTATGAATATTCATGGAGTAAAGGGTGAAATGGTCATTATATAGGGGTTTTCCTGTATGTAAAGCCTCGACATGAACTGTACAGTATGTTGTGATGACTTTATAATAAAACTTGTACAGTATATACCTATTTATTTTTATTTTTCAATTACCAGAATTTAAGTGAAATCTTTTTGTGATACAGATATGAGGTGATTGAATTCAGTAAAAACATGTACATTGTTAAAATTGTTATGGCAACTAGTGTTGGCTGATATATGGTACGGACTGACATGTTGACAAGTCCAGTGAGTATGTTTGCAAGAAGGAAATAAGCAAGTCCGTTATAGTTGATGGCATACATAAGGGTACTTGTGTTGTAACAAACATCTTCATGAGATTCAGTGCTGGCATCTTGAGATTCTGCAATACAGGAAAGTAATGTACATGTATATGATCTGAGCAACAAGAAAAGGAATTTTGTTTCTCCCTTTACAAGGTGCACCACTATACAGATAATGGGGGTACAGATAAACCTAAGTTTATCCTGCTTGTAGGTCACATGTTTAACCCATTACCTCATTGGCTATTTTTAGATACAACCTTTTTGAATAAATCTACCGAAAAGGAGCATTAACTAGAGAAAAGGATTTTTTTTTAGAATTTTGTAGTTTGAAACCATTGTGTTAAATAGAGCATTTGCTCCTATAGGAGCAAATGCTCTATTTAACACAATGGTTTCACAAAGTGACTTTTACAGAGTCGTCAAAAGTCGTCAATATGAGGGAATGGGTTAAGAATGTGGTGTAATGATTTTTTTCTTGCACATCAGTACTATTTTTCGTAGTTTATTATATGTTTAAAATCGAACCAAATACACATTTCCCTAATTTTTTATCTCAATAGTAACCCTTTACTCCATAAATACACCTTTCTCCTGTAGGACCTGTCTGATCAGGGTCTGCTCTGTTTGCTTATGAAATCATATAAATATGATTCTAGTTTCACCCATGGCCAAAATTTCCTGTGTGACATTATAAAAAATAATCTAATCAATATTTATGATGTCATTATTTCTTACATGAATATTCATGGAGTAAAGGGTTAAATATTGAAGAGAATTTTTTAAAAAATGAACCAGTAGCAGGGATTCCGATTGAAACAGCACAGTGCTAGTCGGCAGTCATCCACGTACCAGACTGAACTATTGAGTAACACACTTGCATTACTTTAACCCTTTACTCCATGAATACTTATGTAAGAAATAATGACATCATGAATATTCATTAGATTATATTTTATAATGGCTCATGAACTCTGGAATATTTGGCAATGAAAAAACCTGCAGAATCATATCTGTATTACATCATAAGCAAACAGCAGACCTTGATATTTTTATCAACATTATTTGCTAAGTTTATATACAAGTATCAACCCTTTACTCCATAAATATGCGTTTCTACGCCTTTGCAAACAGAGTAGACCCAGATCAGATGGCTCCTAAAGGGTCGGCTCTGTTTGCTTAGGAAATTATAATGGATATGACCCTTCAGTTTCTACCAATACCGAAACATCCTGTGTACATATGCCGTTATAACAATTAATTCATGATGTCATTAATTCTTACATGAATATTTATGGAGTAAAGGGCTAAGCAGCCAACTTTTAACCATTACCCTCATGTAAACACTTTTTCACACCTTTACCAAAAAGAGCACACCCAGATCAGACGGATCCTGTAGGGATCATCTGATCAAGGTCTGCTCTGTTTGCCTGTGAAATTATATTAAATCTGACTACAGTTTCTTCCAATACCAAAATAATCCTTTGTACATATGAAATTATAAAATTCAGCTAATAAAATTTCAAGATGTCATTATTTCTTACATGTATATTCAACAGAGAAATATTTAAAACCTTTCCCTCATATAAACATATTTTCACACATTTGCAAACAGACCTGATCAGGGTCTGCTCTGTTTGCTAATGGAATTTGTATCATTATAACTATTTTCTCCATGAATATTCAGTAGGTATTAAAATTAGGAATAAACATAGGACAGGGAAAGGTTTTGAGACATCCATGCTACCTACCTTGCTTCCCATGATCAATATTCTCATAATGCAGGCAGGCCACTACAATGTCAAAGATGAGGAACACCAGCAGGAAAAGACAGTTTAGTGCCAGCTGAAATAAAAACAAGAGGGCTATGATGGCCCTGATATCGCTCACCAGACAATCAGAGGAGAGGATTTCCAACTTTTCACTATGTTTCTATAGAAAACTGGCCACCCCTGGGGTGGGCCTCATTTTACCCTTGGGCTATGATTCATATAACTTTTGTAGAACTTCAAGATGCTGCTATGTGCCAAAGCTGAGAACCTTCCAGTTTCAGAAGAGAAGATTTTCAAAGTTTTCACAATATGTTTCTTTATAAAACAAGTCACTCCTTGGGGAGAGGGGAGAGAAGGGGAGATAATCTCCTTGTTAACCCCTTTTCACCATGAATATGCATGTAAGAAATAATGATGTCATGAATATTAAGTAGATTATTTTCTTAAAGTAGCACATGGACACATGATCATAATAATCATATTTATATTGTATCATATATTAAGCAAACAGAGCAGACCCTGATCAGACGGCTCCTATAGCTGTATGACCTGGGTCTACCCTGTTTGCAAAGGCATAGAAAGGCGTATTTATGGCGTAAAGGGTTAAGAAATAATTGCCATGGTTCTCTACATATAATCCACAGTGTCTGTGTATCTCAGGCTGCCTGCTACATCCCAGCATTACCTGTATAGCCACTATGTCAAGTATTTACAACACTGTTTGACCTCTACTCCAAAAGTGCAGACTGCTACAAATTTGCTAGAAAACTGGCCACCCTGGGGCGGGGGTCAATTTTTACCCCAGGGGCATAATATATAAAACATTTGTAGAGGATCTGAACATGATGCTATGTGCCAAATATAAAAGCTGAGAACCTTCCAGTTTAAGAGGACAAGGTTGTAAACGGAAAATTGAAGAAGTTATGGTCAATGTTAAGATTTCGGATGACGACGACAACGAGGACGCCGGAGTTACGACAATAGCTCGTGATTTCTTCGAAACAGACGAGCTAAAAATAGGCAAATTATTTCACAGCTTTGTGAACTCCTTCCCAGAAATGACATGCTGATAACCCTTTACTCAATAAATACACCTTTCTACCCCTTTGCAAACAGAGCAGACCCTGATCAGACAGCTCCTATAGGAGCCGTCTGATCAGGGTCTGCCCTGTTTGCTTATGATATAAGATTGATGTTGTCATGATGAAAATGTCCTTTGTAGTGCTATTATAAAAATTCAGTTAATTAATATTCATAGTGTCATTATTTCTGGCATGAATATTCATGGAGGAAACGGTTAAATTATTAGGGTAAATGTGTAACTCTATGTAAAACTATTAGGGTTTCACTAAGCCCTTGACTTTGTCCTTTACTTCTGTAATAAATGTGTCTGATTATACCGTTTGAAAATGTCGAAGTATAGTTAAACCTGTCTTAACCCTTTCTATATTTAGACCGAATTTCAATACCTGCTGAATATTCATGGGAAAAGAGATATAATGAAATATGGAGACTGGAATATTGTAGCCATTTTAGAAAGTAAAGAAACAGATCTATCAAATTCTATTAGCAAACAGAGCAGACCCTGATCAGACGGCTCCTCTAGGAGCCGTCTGATCTGGGTCTACTCTGTTTGCAAATGCATGAAAACACGGCTATATTAGGGAAAGGGTTAACCCATTCCCTCCTACTGACACTGTTTGACGCCTCTGTAAGAGTCATTTTTTAAAACCATTGCGCTAAACACAGCATTTGTTTCATAGGAGCAAATGCTCTATTTATAACAATGGTTTCAAAACTGCACAATTCTAAAAAAAAATATTTTTCTCTAGTAAATGCTGCTTTTTGGTAGATTTATTCAAGAGGTTGGGTCTAAAAATAATCCAGCTGGGAATGGGTTAAGCGACCATAAAAAAGAGGTGTAATTCTGGGTCTTTAACCAATTCCCTCAGAGGCTATTTTTAGACCTAAACTCTTTGAATAAAACTACTGAAAAGGAACATTTACCAGAGAAAAGGATTTTTTTTAAATTGTGTAGTTTTAAAACCGTTGTGATAAATAGAGCATTTGCACCTATGGAGACATGTTCCACTGTACCTATGACACTTTCTACACAACACCTACCATCCACAGCATGTATGACAAATTGGCGAATCTTCTGGAAACTGGTTCCACGTATTTCTCACAACAGTACAGCAGAATCCAGGTACCAACAGTAATCATGGTAAGGTGGATACAAAGCTTTATCCAATCTGAAACCTTGTCTCTAAAATGAGGGAAAAAAAGAGGAATAGTTTCAATACACAAATTCCTGTTACATAAAGGGTTTCGTTTTCTTTTTTCCCGACAATGGGCTGCTAACCATATGCAAATGACGTGGCTAACCTGTTTGACAGGCTTGTTTATCTAACTCCTGTCACTGTCGTTGTATAAAAAGGTGTTACAGCCCTTAATTGATTGCACTTGTGCCGTTGCAAGATGCTAAGAGCGTTGGAGTGTAATCATTACAATTGGATAATCTTTAAAATTGCATGGCTGCTGATTGGTTTATACATTTATTCAAGGCTTCTGGCCTGTCAATCAATTTAATGATCACTCATGCTATTCATCCATATCAATTCGTAATTTATTAGTTATATGACAAAGTAGAGCAAAACACGCAAGAAAAACAAGAGACGACAAGAACATTGAAAATGCCGCCTACAAAATCTGCCGTTTGGAAGCATTTCAAAGCTGGAGCTGATGATTAGACAGTAAAGTGCAGCCTTTGCAGCGCTGAACTTGTGTACAATGGGGGAACAACCAGTGTACAATGGGGGAACAACTAGCTTGCACAATCATCTGCGACTTAGACATGCTGAAATGACAGCCTCTTCCACTAAAGAAAAGCAAGAATCATCCTGAAACAACAATCCCAGTATGATTTGTAATTGTATGTTAGTCACTAAGTGCAATTGTTCTTTTTAGGATGTGTTAGTATCACAGTCATGTGGTAGCTGAACGGAAGTTCACTTAAAATGGCGATGTTTACAATTAGATTCTAATGTACAAAAATTCAACATGAATCTGTTTATCTCATGGGTGTAAATAAAGTATTGTTCTCATAATCTTTGTTTTTTCTTCCTTCTCATTACCTTGTTTTTAACTTATTCCTTCTTAATGAAGCAGTTAAAAGCATATATGTTGCAAGCCAAATGTGTTCAGTGAACGTCGAATGACAGTTTTCGCTATGCTGAAACAAAATATCGAAGACTTTTTTTGTGTAGTATATCATGACAGGTTGAAATCATTGTATTAAAAGTTCTAACAGACATAGCGAAAAGTGATGTCCACAAAAATGCAGGAAAAAAACTAATAACAGGGGTTTGAAAAAGTATTCAGGTTGACCAGCTCAAGATTGTTGCCGCATGTTGAGTACTCGATTGGAAGACTGACCGAGTACTCGATTATCAATTTTCGTACTCGTTCCCATCCCTACTAAATATGGAAAACTGTCTCGGCACTGACGGCAAGGTATTTGTTAAAAGGGCAACTACACCAAGAAATTTCTCAGCTTTACCTTTTTCTCATCATTAATTTTCCAATCTGAACGCCCATTACATACAGACTCAAGTAGCCGGCACAGGAATACAACCCTTCCCTATTGGCATCAACAAATCCATGTCGTCCTCCCTGCCCGTCTGACCCTTTGATAATGTAGTCCTTCAGTCCGTCGAAAGTCAGGCTGTGCTGCAAGGCAAGAGGACTACTTACATAATATAAATACTGGTGGAGGATCAACCCTTTACCTGATAAAGACGCTTCGGCAAACAGAGTACATAAAATGTAGATCCAGATCAATGGCTCCTGCAAGAACCATCTGATCAGGGTCTGCTCTGTTTGCCTATGAAATAGGAATAGAATAGAAGTCAGGTAGGAAAATTGGAAATGACAAACGACAGTGCATAGCAACACCAGGGTCCATGCTTGTAAAGCTTTTTAGTTGAGTCTGGGTTTGTTCTCTAGCTTTTGATTGGTCAGATTTGAGCCAAAGGCTCAAATCTGACCAATCAAAAACTTGAGAACGAACTCAGACTCAACTAAAAAGATTTATAAGCATAGCTACAGAAGCTTAACCTTTCCCTCATATAAACGCCTTTTCACACATTTGCAAACAGAGTAGACCCAGATCCTATAGGAGCCGTCTGATCAGGGTCTGCTCTGTTTGCTTATGGAATTTAATAAATCTGTTTCTTTAGTTTCTAAAATGGTTACAATGTTACACTTTCCATATTTCATTATAACTGTTTTGTCCATGAATATTCAGTAGGTATTGAAAGTTGGACTAAATATAGAACAGTGAAAGGGCTGAATGAAATGCGCGCTCGTAGACAACTTTCATAGAACTGATCCTTGCCTGTTCCACACTGAAATCATTTAGGGAACTTCAACACTTAACACATAGTGCTAGAGGATTTAGGGTTATTCAATCAATATAGATCTAGTTATACAGTTACTGCCATGGTCAAAAAATTATTTTTATTTTCATATGCAAATATAAAACGTCAGGTAACTGATATTCATTATTCCTTGCATGAATACAATGTTAACCCTTAACTCCATATATATGCCTTTCTACGCCTTTGTTTGAGAGTAGATCCAGATCCTATGGGAGCCATCTGATCAGGGTCTACTCTGTTCGCTTATTATATAATATACCTGTAAATATGATTCTACAGCTTCTGCCATATAAACCAAAAATTCCCGTGTTAATGTGTCGTTATAAGAATTAATCTTACATAATCATTAATGTCATTATTTTCTTACATGAATATTCATGGAGTAAAGGGTTAATATAACATGATGGTGGGTTAGCTGATCTTTCGAATGCTATAAGTGAATCCAGGATTACTTTTGCAAGCAGTTTGGATCCAGATGAGATGCCAATTAATCCTTCTCTTGCTGAATTTGAAATACATTTCTCCTTCTTTACCCATGCCCTGTTGTATAATAACATTATATATCTTCACTGTGTACAAGTATTTCGCTGTGCAATCACTGCTGTGGAGTGCACTGGTTGCACAATCAACTTGTAAATAGTGCAGACCCTGATGAGACAGCTCCTGCAGGAGCTGTCTCATCTGGGTCTTCACTATTTACAGGTAGGTATATTTACATGAATAGCAAGCAAAGAGTATCAGGATCAAAACTGTTTCACATTCTCATTACATCTTTGAAAAGTATAGAAGAAAGTCTGGCCTGATGGTTATCAAACTTTTTGCTTCAGTCTGAGATTATTCTCAAGCATCTAATTGCTCAGATACTTGAGAATGATCTCAGACTCAGATGTTTTATAACATTGGACCATCCTTCCAACTCTAATTTTTTCTATTGATGAAAATTTGCTAAACATGCTATGGTTAGTTCAACCCTTTACTCCATTAATATAACATATAATGACATCATGAACAGGTGAAGTTTTGGCTATGGCAGAAAGTGTAAAATACTCTGCTTGCAAAGGCATGAAAAAGCATTTGCAGGAGGGAAAGGGTTTAGACATGTATGGTAATTTTTTCTATCTGATATTTTTTCTATCAGCTGTTATTCATGGAAGAATGCTTGTGTTTGTACCTGATACAGTGCAATAACTCCCACACCAGCCATATTCCAGAATCTTCTAGGAACTGTGCAGAACATCACTGTCACCAACACCTGAAACAATTAGCCCTTCACCTCATGAATACATGTACAATAAAAACTTGATACTACAAACACTCAAATGTGTATCATTATTGATCTTTAAGACAGGTGGCAGCTTAATGCAGGGTGAAAGGTCATGCAGAAAGCTCCTAGAGGAGCTTTCTGCATGACTTTCACCCTGCATTAAGCAGCCACCTGCCTACAAAGACAAATTCTTCATTACTAAAATTTCGTATTATCGAGTTTTTATGGTATTTAAAAAGAAATAATGACAGTATCAATAGTAATAAGTGCTGACCTAACTAATTTATTGACCAGGATGACAAAAAAGTTAAGTTTTTTTTTAAACAAATAGCCATAACTCTGATGTTCAAAGATCAATATGAGTGAAACTTGCAGGGATGCAAACATTTACACAAGGATTCATTAAATAATTTCAACCTGTCTCTGGGAAATGACTCTGGACAGACAAAAAGGTTAACTTTTTCTCAAATAAAGGGCCATAACTCTGGTGCTCCAAGCTCAATAAGAGTGATGCATGCTGGGTCGCATTTCCTTATAGTACTTAACATTTATACAAAGTTTCATTGAAAAAACTCCAAACCATTTCTGAGACATGACTCCGGACAGATAAAAAAGTTTTTTGCAAACAATTGGCCATAACTGGCTTTCCAGAGTCAATATGATTCATACTTGCATGGTACTAAGCATTTACACAAAGTTTTATAGAAATTCTGAGACTTAAGGACGCATAGACGGACAATGCCAAAATTATATTCCTCTGCCTTTGGATAATTAGGTGAAATTTTATAAAGACACTATAAACATGAGAACATTTTAACATGGAAGAAACTGTAGAATCATATTTATATCATGTCAAAAGCTCCTGTGGGACCTTTAACCCTTTTCTTCATATACACTGTGACCACTCTCTAGAAAGGTCTATTCAAGACGATTCTAAAAAGTGGTTACAACATAGGGTTTGGTGGACAAATAAAGAATTTATTCTTGAAAATGTTTTAATTTATTCATCTTATTTGGACCTCTGGCTGCAATACAGAAGAAGGAAGAGAATTTGTGACAACTCAAAAGGAGCAGATACTAATCAGACAGCTTCTACGGATGTCATCTGATCTGAGATTACTCTGCAAAGACATCAAAACACATCCCTATCAGGTAAAGGGTTAACCCATTCCCTCATATTGACACTTTTTGACGCCTCTGTAAAAGTCACTTTGTGAAACCATTGTGATAAATAGAGCATCTGCTCCTATAGGAGCAAATGCTCTATTTATCACAATGGTTTCAAAATTGTAAAATTTTTCTTTTTTCTAGTTAATACTCCTTTTCGGTAGATTCATTCAAAGAGGTTGGATCTAAAAATAGCCTATGAGGTAATGGGTTAAAGGATTTAAAAGTAGTGTTTACAAACTTTGACAGCTGCTAGTGTGAAGAAGAAGTTCCAGTGTACTCCATACTCTGTGACATGCTCTTGATAGTTTGTAGACTTCACTGCAATAACTCTGAGACTACCAAGTATCAACAAAGGAATGGAAGACTTCACCGATTTCAGTATTGATGTCACCATACTGCAAAACAATTTACAGAATAAAAATATAATTCTATTTTCTGTCACGCAACAATAATACAAAGTCTTTCTTGCCAAAGATAAATTTTCTACAAGATAGAAATTAATTGCATGGTGTTTCTAATAAAACTTTAATGTTGTGTCTTGCAATTCCTTAAAATATGTAAAACTTCAAATCTGAATGCAAAAACAAAATACATGTAACTGTTGCCTTTTATAATATTAGCAATCCTTTTCTGTTACTGACTTGTAATGTATCCCTAGGAAACTTGGAAATTGTCAATAAAAAGGAGAATGAGACATCTAAATTGTCTGTGAAACATACTTCTCATTAGATACAATTCCTCTTGCTTCTGGTGACACAATTGCATTGGAAATCATGAAGCAACCAACACCAACATCCATCAATCCCGTTCCGTATGTCTCTGCTTTAGCAAAGTATCTTGGAAATATTTTGAAATCTACTGCTAGGATGGAAAAAGCAGTCAGCATATTCACAAATGCTCTAAAATAGGTAATGAAAGGCCTTTTGTTTCCCATTTGTATACCTTCTGTTGAATTGTTATCTGAAAATGTTTTATTTTTGTCATTTTTCTTAGGATACAAATAGCATAAGAGAGTTATACAGAATATTTCACCCAATAGGCACTGGAGAGATATTTGGTTTGCAACTGTCATGATGAGCTGTAAAGGTATCACTATCAGCAGGAACTCCAATATGTGCCCTGATCTGAAACAAAGTATATATGTATGTAAATCTAACATCAAAATTACACAATATATACTAGCATGGTTAAAAATATCACAGCAACAGCTTATTCAAATACTATAATGGCCATTTCTCCACCAAACCCTATGGTGTGACCACTTTTGATTCGTCTCTTCGAGACACCGTCGGATTTGGTGGAGAAATAAAGGAGTTTTAATTTACACACCCTAGTGGTCACAACATAGTACTTTTTCTTTTTTGTCTCAACCACACATTTTGCCACTAAGCATATTACACATGGATGAACAGAGGTAAATAATTCTTATCTACCATCATTTGAATGGATGGGGCTCTAAAATTATTCAGATACAATTAACTCTTTACTTCAAGTTCAAGTATATACACCTGTCTATGTCTTTGCAGAGTAGACTGTCATGCAATTTAGTCATTAACCCTTTTCCCCATGACTATTCATGTAAAATACATTCATCTATTTTATGAACATTATGGTAGCGAGATATAGGTTCAGCACTTAATTGCCATCGGAAAATCGCATTTAATACTACCAAAAGTCGTTTTTTCTAGTATATATAAGCTGTACCATGCCGGGTACAGGTGTTGGGTGAAGAACAGGGGGTACGGACAAAACCCCACCAGGACGTAACCCCACTAGGACGTAACCCCACAGGACAAAACCCCATAGGACACAAACCCACACCCAAATGTGTCAAGGCGGACAAAACCCCACATGTTAACATAATTGGGTTATAAATCAATTTTTAGATAATTTGAAGAAGAAACACTCAATTAGAATATAAATTCAAAACAAGATCTTTACATTTTCAAATTTAAATTAAAATCTGCAAATAAAAATAGAAGTTAAAGCATATTTAAAATTAGGTCAAAATTATGAATAAATAAAGAAGGCATTCATAGTTAAATGAGCTTTAGTTTACTAAATTGGCTTATAAATCAACTTCAAATTTAAAGTTACAATCTGCAAATAAAAATAGAAGTTAAAGCATATTTAAAATTAGGTCAAACTTATTAAAATTGTGAAAATGATTTGGGTCTACCCTGTTTGTAAGTTTAGAAAAGGAATCAGTTAATTGTCGTTATATTATAATAGTTTATATGCAATGTGTGCTAATATTACATTATCCACATCTATTGAATCTATATTAAGTGTACCAATGCAAACATGGTTGATCCAGATCATAAAATTGTGAAAATGATTTGGGTCTACCCTGTTTGTAAGTTTAGAAAAGGAATCAGTTAATTGTCGTTATATTATAATAGTTTATATGCAATGTGTGCTAATATTACATTATCCACATCTATTGAATCTATATTAAGTGTACCAATGCAAACATGGTTGATCCAGATCATAAAATTGAAACTGATTTGGGTCTACCCCGTTTGTAAGTTAAGAAAAGGAATCAGTTAATTGTGGTTATATTATAATAGTTTATATGCAATGTGTGCTAATATTACATTATCCACATCTATTGAATCTATATTAAGTGTACCAATGCAAACATGGTTGATCCAGATCATAAAATTGTGAAAATGATTTGGGCTTACCCTGTTTGTTAGTTAAGAAAGGGAATTGGTTAATTTTGGTTATACCATGTATGCCTTTTTTGTATAGAATGTGGTTCACCTAATAAATATTCATTATTTGTCAGTGAGCAAATAGATTAGAACCTGATCAGATGGCTTTGTTTTAGAATCTGTATGATCTGGATCTATTCTGTTTGTAAAAAGATATAAAAATATCCCCCTTGTGATAATACAACTTATGCTTTTAGTGAAAATCAGGTTATTGCCATATTACCATATGCTTAACAATATAGTTATTTATTACTTTTATTCAAATTGAAATTAAATATTTATACTTATTTCTTTTGTTGTATGTTTTATTCTCCCTTTCTATTGCTATGAAGTGCCATTTGTATATATAAATCCTTAATTAAATACATAATTTTTATTAAAGTGGGGTTTTGTCCATGTGGGGTATTGTCCTGCTGGGGTTTCGTCATAGTGGGGTATTGTCCTGTGGGGTATTGTCCTAGTGGGGTTACGTCCTAGTGGGGTTTTGTCCTACACCCGAAGAACAGTTAGCAGTTCAGATAGCTCAGTTGGTAGAGCACTCGACCTGTTAGCAAGGGGTCCCAGGGTCGAGCCCTGGACTTACTGCATGTTTTTCACCAGTCCTGTTACAGTTAATTGGTGCCCCAACGTGAAAATCGGATCCTGTGCATAACCATTTCTCATGAGTTACGGCGAGTTCCTCAAGGGAATAGGGGTGTAGTGTAACAGGCCGGGTACAGGTGCTGGGTGAAGAATAATAAGCCGTTCGGATAGCTCAGTTGGTAGTGCACTAGCCCTGTAAGTGAGGGGTCGAGCCCCGGTCTGGCTGCGTGTTTTTCCCCAGTCTTGTTACAAAGCAAACAGAGCAGAACCTCAAAAGGATCTATTGTTTGAAAAGGTATCAAAAGTCATATAAATGAAGTCACGAAGTAAATATTTACTTCGTGATGAAGTAAAGGGTTAAGATGGGCCTTTTTCCCCTGAAGAGAAGTATGTGGTATTATGGTACGATTGCGAACTGGACCAAAACGTCGGTGCGTATATAGCGTAGTATTACCGTCATTTGAACCTCTTAATGTTTAGCATGGTTGAAGGAAAATTTACTTGACTTGACTGGATACCAAAACGTATACTCACATTGAAGAATGCTTTGCGGGGAGTTTATTTGGAAACAAAACGTACAGGACATCTCTTAAATGAACAGGCACCATGGTAGCAAGGATTGTGATAGCAATATGGAATTGCGTAGATCCCTCTCCGCCGCTGACAAACGACTCATGTGCAGTTTTGTAGTCCATCTTTAGCAATTTACAAAACTACCCATGGGCGCTGCCATATTTGTTTCAAATCGAGGATGACAAAAGGGAGGCTACTCTGTGAAAATCTGCAAAAAAAGCTAACAAATAAGGAAAGAAAAGTTCATTTGTCTGTAGATCTACAATAAATCCATTTTTATTGATATATGCTATTTAATACAGACAAGTTCTTCTGTGCAAGAGAAGACTACTTTTTGTCTCATATTCAAAAGCCATTAAGGGTAAGTAATTAAAATGTGTTCGTCCCAGAAGTAGCTCGTGTTGATTTATTCGTCTATATGTAGTTCGCCCTTAAAGAGTTCATATGCCATTATAAAAAATCAGCATTTGATTTTTTATAATGGCATATGAACTCTGAATGCTTTTGCCTCGACAGATACTGTATAAATCCATAAGCAAACAGAGCAGACCCTGATGGGCCTGATCAGATGGTTCATACAGGTGCCGTCTGATCTGGTTCTACTCTATTTACTGTATAAATGGATTAAAAGGTTATAATATTAAGTCATGAGAAAGTCACTGAGGTTGCATAATGCATATGTTATATTTTTGTGAAAGTTGATCGTATTAAATACATGTATTATTATCAAGCAAAGTATTATCTCAGATCTCTGATAGATGTCTCCGGGGATGAATTATTTTTCTAAAATTTGTATACAGGCGATTGCTTAATGCAAATTTGAAAACAATGCAGAAAGCTCCTAGGGACCTTTCTGCATTGCTTTCAGTCTGAATTAAGCTATATCACCTGTATTTTGAAAAAAACCTATATATCGTTTTTAACCCATTATTTAAGAAATAATAAATTCATACCAGTGTTTTATCGTGCAATCGAACACTGGTAGGAGTTGAGATGCGTAGTAATTAAATTACGAGGCCGATAGGCCGAGTGATTTAATTATAAGCATCTCAACGACCACCCGTGTTCGATTGCACGATAAAACACTGGTATAAATTTATTATTTCGATTCTATCACTTCAATTTAACTATAATTTGCACCGTCACTACGTTTCTTGTCGTACGAATTTTCGAAGCCATATTACGTCACGTTACGCCGTTACAGCGCGTGCGGTGTTTTATTGAGAATTCAAACATAGATACGTCCCTTCTTTGTTTATGTAGATGTGTGCGCGCGGTGTGTTAGAATCCATTATAAATACACATTTCTACACCTTTGCAAACCGAGTTGACCCAGATCAGATGGCTTCTGCAGTAGCTATATATCTGATCAGGCTCTGTTCTGTTTGTTATGCCCCTGTTGACGATATATAGTCAGGGGGCATTATGTTTTGCATCTGTCTGTGCGTCCGTCCATTTGTCTGTCTGTGTGTCACGCTTTTACGTGCAGTTCAGGTTGTAACAGTATTTTCATTGATCACTCACCACTATAGCTATTGGCATGGAATTGCATATACACATTATAACCTCCATTCATACTTTCATTGCACACCCAGCCCATGCTGTCCGCAAGCCCAATGTCAAGGTCAAATGACTTAGGAATTTTACATGCAGCTATGTAAGCACCACCATGAGGACATCCCTGTGTCTTACACAATTTTCTAGTTTATGATATATTAATATAGGTGTATGATTCTACACTTTCTGCCATGGCCAATTATTCCAGTGACCATGTGCTATTATTATATATTACAATTAATCTAATTAATATTCATGATACCATTCTTTCTTACATGAATATTCATGGAGTAAAGGGTTAATTATTGTTTTAGCTCTTTTATTCAAGTATTATTATCAAGCATGTGTTTTTCTTTTTGCAGTAGTAACTAGCAAGTATGGAAGACAAAAATGAAAATCAAAGTTCTTCCCAGAGCATCCAAGACCATGATCCAGTGATTCAAAGCCCCAAGCAGCTGTTAACAAGATTTTATGCCCTCCAGGAGGAAAGAGTTAATACATATCAGCTTTTTGAGGAGTAAGGCACTTTCAGAAGTCTACTGAATATTTAAAAGTTGAGGTTTCACACAATGTTAAGGCTATAAATGTTTTAACCTATTCCCTCATAGGCTATTTTTAGACATAACCTCTTTGAATAAATTAATCTATTGAAAAAGAGCATTTAGTAGAAAAAAAGGAAAATGATAGAATTTTGTAGCTTTGATACCATTGTAAAGTATCTATATCATTTGCTCCTATGGAGCAAATGCTCTATTTATCACAATGGTTTCAAAAAATGACTTCTACAAAGGTGTCAATATATGAGGGTATGAGTGAAGGAATTCCATTGTTTTACACACTGTAAGCTTTCCTGTTTGTAAAAAAAGAAAAAGTACCTATAGTCATTGTCTACTCTCAGTCCGAATGAGTGCTAACCCAACTGTACATTTACTCCCCTTATGTATTGTGACTAGAAAACTGACTCAGTGAGAGAGGGCCCGGCAGATGATCTTTTGTTGAATATGGTATTTTTGATAAATCAAGGGCAGATACCTCAAGACATGGTGATCTCATTACACCCAAAAACTAAAGATGTCTTCCTCTCATAATACTAAGCATATGCCCTTAATATGAACCAAATATGTGAAGTACTATTTAAGTTATCACATCACATCAAAAGTGTTGACAAAAGTTTATGGCATTTTGGATGAATCATGGGCAGATAACTCTAGACATAGTGATCCGATTCAACCCAAAATCTATAGGCATCTTCCTCTGATGGTACTAGGCATATGCCCTTAATATGAAACCAATATATGAAGAACTGTTTGAGTTATCACGTCACATCAAAAGTGTTGACAAAAGTTGATGGCATTTTTGATGAATCAAGGGCAGATAACTCTACACATAGTTATCTGATTTAACCCCAAAACTATAGGCGTCTTCCTCTGATGATACTTAGCATATGCTCTTAATATGAAACCAATATGTGAAGTACTGTTTGAGTCGTCAAAATTGTTGACGGACGGACAGACAGACAGACAGATGGACGGACGGACAGACAGAAAATGTGATTCCAATAGGCTCCTGCATTTTCAATGCAGGGCCCTAATTAACCCTTGACTCCATAAATATACCTTTCTACGTCTTTGCAAGCAGAGTAATTGGAAGACGCATGAAACAAGCAATTTGTTTCGAGCACAGAACCATCTGGGGTCTTCTTCCACCTGTAAATAGCTGGACGTCATTGAGAGTGCCTGAAAGCAGATGGTTGCTTAACCCTTTCCCAGTCTGTTTAACACTCGCGTAAGAAATAATGAGATCATTTGATATTTATTAACTGAATTTTTATAAAGGCATAATTATGTTAACAGGTGATTTTTGTGTTACCTGTCAAGAGGCAATGTGTCAGAGATCACTTTTCCGTCGTCAGTCCATCTGTCTGTCTTTCACACTTCTTTTCCTTTTTCATTTTTACTTCTAATACTTCTCCCAGCAGGTGACACCTGTGTTCCTTTGAACACTCTTGTTGTATTGGTAGAAACTGTAGAGTCAAATCTATTATAAATCCATAAGCAAATAGAGCCGACTCTGATCAGTTGGTTCCCATAGGAGCTGTCTGATCTGGGTCTACTCTGTTTGCAAAGGTGTGGAAATGTGCTTATATGAAGGAAAGGGTTAATGCAGGTCAAAAGTAATTAAAAAATCAGTTGGAAGCTTTACTTTCATCCTGCATTAAGCGTCATCATTTTTAGAACACACAAGTGACTGATGTAGTGAATTTTTACTGTATATTTTATTTTCAGAGGATTCCAAGCCTACCTTCGTCATGCACCAAACTATCACTTTCCTCTGTACAGACAGTTAGTGCATGAAATTACACAGACATTTAACAAAATATCACAGGAGATTCTTTCTATAAAATCCAAGTTCTCCGATGGAACCAAATATGGAGCTGTGGCAACTATTATTGATAAGATACAAGATTATGAGAAACAGAAATTGGAATTGGTAAGTGAACCATACCTCAATAATTTAACCCTTTACTCGATGAATATTCATATAAGAAATAAATGACATCATGAATATTAATTAGATTAATTGTTACAATAGCACATAGACATTTTGATCATGGCAGAAACTGCAGAATCATATCTACATTGTATATTGTATCATAAGCAAACAGAGCAGACCCTGATCAGACGGCTCTTACAGGAGCTGTGTAATCTGGGTCTACTCTGTTTGCAAAGGCGCAGAAAGGCACCCCCATTAATACTTATTAGCAAACAGAGTAGACCCAGATCAGATGGCTCCTGTAGGAGCTGTCTGATCAGGGTCTGTTCTGTTTGCTTTTGACATGATATAGATATGATTCTACAATTTCTGTCAAGATAAAGAAACCCCTTGTTCATAATGCTATTATAAAGAATTGGGTAACTAATATTCATGATTATTTTTATATGAATATTCATGGAGTAAAGAGTTAGATAAAAGAAATGCTTCTCTGTAGGCTATGTTCTACTCTTTAGGCACTAATTCTTGAGATCAATTCACTTTAACTCTTTTAACACTTTAATCCATTACCTCATAGGCTATTTTTAGATCCAACCTCTTTGAATAAATCTACCGAAAAGGAGCATTAACTAGAGAAAAGGAATTTTTTTTTAGAATTTTGTAGTGTCAAACCATTGAGATATTTATCACAATGGTTTCAACAGGTGACTTTTGCGGAGGCGTCAAAAGGCATCAGTATGAGGGAATGGATTAACCCCTGACAGCAGAAAGACATGTGAATGGCTTCAGTTCTAAAAGTTTCAGCTTTCTTCCTCTTCTATTTCTATTAAAATAGTGTCTGATTATCAGCTTTCTTCCTTGCCCATTTTTGCTAAAAATGGTGTCTGTTCATCAAACAGTTTTGAACCAGACACGATGCAAGTTGACTAAAGATCTCATTTTGGACCAAAATAGTGACCTCCGATTATTACAATTTTGCCCATGACATGCTCTTATAAATACGTGTATGTTTTGAAAAGTACAGTAAAAACTCAATATTAAGATATTTCAGTAATGAAGAATTTGTGTTTTTGTAGGCAGGTGGCTGCTTAATGCAGGGTTAAAGTCATGCAGAAAGCTCCTCTAGGAGCTTTCTGCATGACTTGTACCCTGCATCCTCTAGAAGCTTTCTGCATGACTTGTACCCTGCATTAAGCTGCCACCTGTGTTAAAGATTAATAATGGTATGTATTTGGTTATATAGGTTAGTAGATCTCATTGCGGGGAAGGCCCCTACATAAGAACCATAACTCTTGATTTTAAAATTTTGAGTTATGGCCCATTATTTTTTTAAAAAATTTAAATTTAAATTTAGCTGAACAAGCACCAAATCAGACGAGCGTTGGCGCCGCACGCGGCTCTTGTTTATAATGGCATGTGAACACATAAGGTATTTTTTGGTGTGAGCAGAATCTGTGGAATCGGATCTATATAATTTCATAAGAAAACGGATCAGACCCTGATCAGATGGCTCCTACAGGAGCCATCTGATCTGGGTCTACTCTGTTTTATAAAAGTTTAAAGAAGTAATGCATAAGATTAAAGACTAATGTTGATGACAAAGTAAGGGTCCAGTGGTGAAGCAAACAGTGCTGACCCAGATCAGACAGTTTCTTCCAAAGTCCTCTAACTATGGTCTGTACTGTTTGCATCCAGCCATTTTTGTACACAATAGGCACAAATGAGTGAAAATTGAGTGTTCAACTTTTTCAGACAGCAAAATTACAAATCTGCCGACAGAAACAAGTAGACAAACCAGATGATGACTCAACAGAATCAGAACTGGAAGAGCTAAATCAAGGGTAGGCTAGAAGTTTAAATTCTAGTTCATGTATTGTGTACTTTTAATTAACTTAACCCATTCCCTCATATTGACGACTTTTGACGCCCCTGTAAAAGTCACTTTTTGAAACCATTGTGATAAATAGAGCATTTGCTCCTATGGGAGCAAATGCTCTATTTATCACAATGGTTTCAAACTACAAAATTCTAAAATTTTACTTTTCTCTAGTTAATGCTCCTTTTTGGTAGATTTATTCAAAGATGTTGAAATTAAACTAAACTCTTCTCAATAATACAAAGACCAAATACAGTAGACCCTATTTATGTAAGAAATAATGACATCATGCATGTTTATTAGCAGATATTAATAATATTAACTGAATACAAGAATATTTGGCCATTGCAGAAGGTGTTGATTCAGATCTTTATCATTCTATAAACAAACAGCACAGCCTCTGATCAGGAGCAGTCTAATCTGAGTCTACACAGTTTGCAATGGGGTCAAATGAAAATGAACTGAAGGGGGCTTGAATGGAAATAGTAGAGAAACTAAATTTGTGTATTAAATAATATTCTGGTCAAAGTGTATACTTTTGATACCTTTTTACGATACAAACCAACATATTCTTTCTTTTTTTTCAGGCTTAAGGATATGAAAAATGCTCTAATTGAACAAATGGATGAACTGAAGTATGAATCTGAGGAAATTTATGCAGAGGACAATGAAACAGAGACCACAGATTCAGGCACTCACCTAGACAGATGACACTAGCCTGAACAATGCTACACTAGATATTTATGCAGAGGACAATGAAACAGAGACCACAGATTCAGGCACTCACCTAGACAGATGACACTAGCCTGTACCATGCTACACCCGTAATGAATTAATGATATGCAGGATAATTAACTCTTTACTCCACGACTGTTAACAAATAATGATATCATGAATATTAATTGTATTAATGTTTATGATAGGACATCTTTGGCCATGGCAGAAACTAGAATCATATCTATACAGTAAAACCTTTCTATAACGGCCACTAAATTACATCAAATATTTTGTGTTAAAGGCAGGTGCTTTAACCTTGCTTTAAGCAGCCGTTTACCCTAAATACCAACTAATTAACACAAATTAGTGGCCGTTATAGAGAGGTTTAACTGTATAAACAAACTGATTCAGCCTGGATCAGATGGCTCCTGATCTGGGTCTACTGTTTGCACAGGCTTAGAAAAGCTTAATTACGGAGTATAGGGTTAAGAGTCATGAATAAGTGAATAGGAGCTTTCTGCATTACTTTTGACCTCCATTAAGTAGACAGGCCCATATTTAGACCTCTTTTTGATGGCAGTTTAACCCTTTCCTCCATAAATACGCCTTTCTACGCCTCTGTAAAAGTCACTTAATGAAACCATTGTGATAAATAGAGCATTTGCTCCACAGGAGCAAATGCTCTATTTATCACAATGGTTTCAAAACTACACAATTCTAAAATTTTCCTTTTCTCCAGTAAATGCTCCTTTTGGGTAGATTTATTCAAAGAGGTTGGGTCTAACAATAGCCTATGAGGGAATGGGTTAAGAGAGGTTATACTGTATTTCTAATTTGGGTCAAGTTTTTTTGAAACTATCAGCAGTGTTAACAGCCTGGATCCTGACGCGATGTCAAGTAACTTGTCGTCTCCTCGGGATCCAAGCTGTATTCAAATGGAAGTCAGATTGAGCTTAGCAGGGTTACAGTTGAATACACTAATTTGCAAATAAACTGAAAGATTTGTCAAGTTTGTTACTGTTTTGTGCTGATAATAAGTCTTATCTGATCTGTATCACATTCTGTATTGAACTATGATGTCATATACAGTAGAAACCCTCTAAACCGGACAAGGTTGGGGACAGGTAATAATTCCGGCTTAGAGGGGATTCCGATTTGGAGAGGTTTTTATATACATGTATGACCATATTTATCATCTAGTGTACATGTACATATACACCTATTTTAATAACCAAACAAATAGTCAGGGTTCCCACAAAACAGAAAAAATAAAATTCCCTGACTTTTCCCTGACCGAATTTCAATTTTCCCTGACCCAATGTTAACAGTAGTTTAATTGGTCATCTATGAGCATGATCAATTTATGTTGGCATCCGTCCTCCCCATCAGCCAATCCTTACCACCTCTCTCTTTATGATAACTATATATACAGCAGTAGTGTTCTGATCATTTTAAAAAAAAATGTTTTTGACTTTTTCATTTTTAATTGCTCAATATTGAATGTAACATGCAGGATGCCAAACATGTCCTAATATGCACTCAAAGTATAAAGTCTCTTGAATCTTTTCTACCTCTCTTAACCCTTTCCTCCATGACTTTTTATTAGAGACTCCAATTACTATGAATATATAATTAAGTAAAATTTTGTTTTTTTAAAAGCAAAGTTATGAAATATTTTGGCAGTAGACCAGTAAAAACTCAGATTAATGATATTTTTCTAAGCAAACAGAGTAGACCCTGATCAGCAGCTCCTACAGGAGCTTCCTGATAGGGGTCTATTCTGTTTGCAAAAGGAGATAAAATGTGTATCTATGGTGGAAAGGGTTAATCTTTCAGTTTTTCTGTGTAAGCTGAATTTTAAAATGGTACATACAGTGTGTAAGACACTGATATAGCATGCTATTAAAAATGGGGTCAAAATTGGCCCGCCCCAGGGCCAGCTAGTTTTCTATAGAAACACATAGTGAAAACTTTGAAAATCTTCTCCTCTGATTTGCTGGTGAGCAATATCAGGGCCTTTCAGGCCCTCTTGTTTTGTAATTTAATCAAAATTTTGCATCACTTGGGATGTTTTTCCCAAATTGGGAAAAAAAGGTCCTTTTAATGGGCCTCTGTAGACGCCAGAAAAGGGTCTGCATTTTCACTGTTTATAATAATAATAGCAGACCAAATTTTGCTGCCCTTACAAGTGAAGACAGTACAGTAGAATGTCCAATATCTAGTACTGCTGCCCTGCAGCCTGTACTAACAAGTGAAGACACTACAGTAGAATGTCCAATATCTAGCATTGTTGCCCTATTCTAGCACTGCTATCAAAATGGAGGCTGGAGTCTTGCAGAGGTGCCAGAATTCTCCAATGATTTTGTTTAAACAGACTTCATGACAGATACACTATAAAATTTGGTTATAAAATATACAAAGCTAATCAAAGATGTATAAAGATGTTTGGTTTAGTCAAAATTGAAGAAACTGCCTTAGCCTTTTATTTCCATTCTTTCTCCTTTTTGACATATTTCCTCAGCCCTCATCCTTTGGTTCCAAATTTCCCTGACTTTTCCCCGACTTTTGCCAAATTTCAAATTTCCCTGACCAATTAAAAAATTCCCTGACTTTTCCCTGACCTTGAAAAAAAATCTTTTTTCCCTGACTTTTCCCTGTCCGTGGGAACCCTGATAGTATCAAGATTATCCATAAATCAATAATTAAAACCAATTTCACAGTTTAAATACCTTATCTGTTCAGTTCACATAATTCGTTTTAATAGTTAAAAACAACCATCAGCGATTTTCTCGATGAAACGACGTTCAACATTATATCAGCAAAACTGCCGACGATTTCCTTTGGCATTGGTTCCTTTTTAATAAGAAAGCTGGCAACAGTTGGTATGCCAGCAGTTTCTATCGTTTTTCTAACTCTTCCACGCTTAGATTTTGACATTTGTTCGCGGATTTACGACCATAACGCTATATGCTGGTCATACTGGTATTCTATTATCTCTTTCCTTCATATAAACGCATTTGCAAACAGAGTAGACCCAGATCAGATGGCTCCTAAAGGACTAATGGATTTGGGAGATGATTTTCAAAGTGGAACAGTCCATCACTGTTTAACCCATTACCTCATAGGCTATTTTTAGATACAACCTCTTTGAATAAATCTACCGAAAAGGAGCATTAACTAGAGAAAAGGAGCAAATGCTCTATCACAATGATTTCACAAAGTGACTTTTACCGTCGTCAATATGAGGGAATGGGTTAAAGGTAGAGTTTATTCAGTAATACTAAATAGGGTAAAATTTGTGAGAGGATTTTGAATGACAAAAAAAGCGTATACCCTGATCAGAGGGCCCTACTATCTGGGTTAACATGGTTTGCAAATGACAGCCACATTCAAAGGGTTAAACCTTTTGCATTTCCAAAAAAGTTTTAATCCAAGTCGGAGGCTAAATATATTGGTGATCAGAATCCTAGCAATTTGCTATCTGAATTGGAAACTGTTTAAAAAATGTGCAAGTATTCTTTTTTCATAGGAAGAGGTTTTAATATTGTTATTTTTTGTTGGCTGCGAAGTACAAGACGCCAAGAAAATCACTAAAATGAAGCATAATTTTTTCCCTCATAGAAATGCCTTTTAACCCTTTCCACCATAAATACACCTTTCTACTCCTTTGAAGAGCTACCTGATCAAGGTCTGCTCTGTTTGCTTATGATTTAATAGAAATAAGGTTCTAACATTTCAGTCATGGCCCAAAATTCCTGTCCAATTGCTATTAATCTATTATAACAAATTAATCTAATTAATTTCCATGACATTATTGTTTTTACATGAATATCCATGGAGGAAAGGGTTAAGGCCGTTTGCAAACAGTAGACCCAGATCAGACGGCTCCAGAAGGAGCTTTGCTTGCTTATGGAACCTTTTTCCATCTATTCGTTTGATTCTGTTGGTGAATATTAACCCTGAACCCTTTCCTCTATATGCTATTTTTAGACCCAACCTCTTTGAATGAATCAACGCAAAAGGAGCATTTACTAGAGAAAAGTAAAATTTTAGAATTTTGTAATTTGAAACCATTGTGATAGAGCATTTGCTCCTATAGGAGTCGTAGAAAGGCGAATTTATGAAAGAAAGGGTTAAAGGCTTTCGCTATACTATATTCATGTAAAAAATAATGACCTCATGAATATTACCTGAATTTTTATGCTTGGACAAGAACTGTAGAATCTGAAAAAGCTTTTCCTCCATGAATATTCATATAAAAAATAACGTCATGAGCATTAATTGAACTAGAAAACTGACTCAGAGAGGGCCCTGCAGATGATCTTTTGCTGAATATAGCATTTTTGATAAATCAAGGGCAGATAATTCTGGACATGGTGATCTCATTCAACCCAAACACTATAGGTGTCTTCCTCTCATAATTCTAAGCATATGCTCTCAATATGAATTAAATATGTGAAGTACTCCAAGTTATTGCGTTACATCAAAATTGTTGACAGAAGTTGACGGCATTTTTGAAGAATCAAGGGCAGATAACTCTGGACATAGTAAACCGATTTAACCCAAAAACTATAGGCGTCTTCCTCTGATGATACTAAGCATATGCCCTTAATATGAAACCAATATGTGAATTACTGTTTGAGTTATTGCGTCACATCAAAAATGTTGACAGCATTTTTGAAGAATCCATAGGAGCAAATGCTCTATTTATCAATTTAACAATTCTAAAAATTTCCTTTTCTGTAGCAAATGCTCCTTTTCAGTAGATTTATTCAAAGAGGTTGGGTCTAAAAATAGTCTAGGAGGGAATGAGAAAAGTAATATTTATGGCGGAAAGGGTCAACCCATTATAACTCATATTACGGTTACCTCATAAAGTCACTTTTGAAACCATGGTGTTGAACATTTGCTCCACAGGGGCAAGTACATGCTCCTTTTCGGTAGATTTATTCAGAGGTTGGGTCTATAAATAGCCTATGAGGGAATGGGTTCAGCTGTTTGAAAGAGTTAAAAGTTTACCCATTACAATCCAAGTTGCCACATTGCTCATTTAGGTATTTGACCTTTGTAAATGTGTACATGTAATTATAAAATTTCAGACCATGAATATTAGTGAAGTAGTAAATTCTTATGATTAATATTCATGGATGAAAAGGTATTAAATACCTCATTTTCATACTATGCATTTTTAGCTTGTCCGTTTGGAAGAAAAGTCGAGCTATTGTGATCACTGGGTCGTAGGCATTGTGCTAAAACTTTAATGTAACTCATTACTCTAAAAGTATAAGAGGTATCAACATGAAACTTCATGGGTTTGTAGATCTCATTGAGGGGAAGGCCCCTACATAAGAACCATAACTCTTGATTTAGAAATTTTGGAGTTATGGCCCTTTATCGTTTTCAAATTTGTTTAAGACTCCTTTGGACTTTGACTATAAACAACTCGGGAGTGATTTATTATGGCAAAGGTTAGGACAAATATAATAACAACAGAAAGGCTATTGGAATATCTTCTTTTTTTATACTGCGAAATTCAGAACTGTCACTAAAGGTGACAAATGTCCTTGCTACAGTTTTGATCACAGGGAACCTGCTCCTACACAGACGAGCCACTACAGCACTGCATACTAAGGAACTTAATGTATGACCCTTACGTGATGGACGTCTTTACAGAGCACACTCAGATCAGATCGCTCCAGAAGGAGTTAATCTGGATCTACTTTTTGTTTATTATTTATCTAGTTTCTGCCTTTAAACCCATTCCCTCATATTGACGCCTCTGTAAAAGTCACCTTTTGAAACCATTGTGATAAATAGAGCATTTGCTCCATAGGAGCAAATGCTCTATTTATCACAATGGTTTTAAAACTGCACAATTCTAAAAGTTTCCATTTCTCTTAAAATTGCTCCTTTTTGGTAGATTTATTAAAAGCGGTTGGTCCTAAAAATAGCCTATGAGGTAATGGGTTAAGCAAAATTTCAAACCGTTCATAATGCCACTATTAAAATTCAACCAAATTAATATTCATGTCATTGTTTCATGCATCATTCACCAGGTAAAGGGTTTAGAAACGCAAGTGAGGTTTCAATGAAATTCAACTGAAACTTCTGCACTTCATGTCACATATTGTATAGCAGACTATAAGGCAACTCGTAATGCTATTATGCGGTATAACTTTGTAGCACATTAACTTTCCAAGCAAATTCTAAAATGTTTCAATTATTCCATTGGTTATAGAGAAACAACAAAGACTGAATTACCAAAAAAAGTTTTATTCATGTATTCGATATTTGAAATAAAGGCAAGGAGACCAAATATAAAAGTTCGTTGCCAATAGTTCAAGCATCTATTTAAATAACATACAAATCTGCAAGCACTAAATTAGGATTCTTATTTTTTGTAAGTGGGGGGTTCCTTTGAAATCCTTATTTTAAAACCAAACAATTATTTGATTAAATACCAAGTTTCAGCTGTAATATTTGTGATAGACATTTTCATTTAATAACAAAATTATAACGCACTATTCACAAAAGGTTTGTTCTCTCTTAGCTAGATTATTGGAATCTAGTCCTTCATGATGAAATGGCTTCCATGATTGGGTCTCAAAGTGACACTGCACACATTCCTTGGCCATTTCACACATATGATTCACTTGGTGTCTTGACAGAAAACGCAGAGAAAGGAGATATACAATGTTACAGTGAGATGTGATGAACAGTTTCTAATCTCCTTCTCCCTTTGAAGCATCGTCAAAGTTTCCAACCAAATCTGAAAAAGCAAACGATTTCAACCATTAGTTATGAAAATTTAAGTCTTGAGCACAAGGTTTGTTTTAAGGTTTATAACCTATGATCCAGGTGTACTTTGTGTTCAGCTGATACTTCTTGTCCGATGGCTCCTGCATGAGCCGTCTGATCAGGGTCTACTCTGTTTGCTTATGAAATTATAATAGATCTGGCTCTACTGTTTCTACCAATACCAACAGTCCAACCTACTGTGAGCGGCAAGTCTAGGGAAGTGGACACTTTGACCGCTTACAGCAGGTGACTGCCTAAACCAGGTGCAGGTTACCCAGCATACTTTCGAGTGATGATGATTGAGACATGTATTATGTGTATACACTGATATTTATATAGACTGTTCTGACCCAAAGTTCCCGTAATAATCACAAGTCAGACGGAATTAATTGCCTTCCTTGTCGTTCTTTAATCTCTTTGCGCTTATCAATAAGCGTCTGTCCTCTCATTTGAGTATAAATACACGTGCCGCAAGTAGATATCGAAATTGCCTATTTTAAAATAGCCATTTTAGAAACTTAAGAAACAGATCTATCAAATTTCATAAGCAAACATCTGAGACCCTTATCAGACAATTCCTATAGGAGATGACTGATCTGGGTCTACTCTGTTTGCAAATGCATGAAAACACGTTTATATAGAGGAAAAGGTTAACCCTTTCCAGGGTTTTCCCTAACGCAGGATTCTTGCGTTTTTACCCCTAAAACTGAGCTAAGGACTCGTATTTTTCATAACCATGCGTCCCGTGGGACGCACAAATTGATCCGTATCAAAATCGGCAAAAATGCTCTTTTTCGTATTTTGTATAATTTCCGCTACAACGTTTAAACCTGCTGTGTAAAACAATAAAACATGGCTGTCACTGTTTTCAGAAAATGAAAGGTCACATGTGATGTCGCGTGTGATTTGTTGGGGTTTTAAATTTCATTTGATTGGTCAAAGGGTACACACCCTTTTCTGTATTAGCATATAACCTCCAACCCCGCACTGAGAGTTAGGGGTTAAGATTTCTAATGATGTTTGTTTTTCATAATTAAAGTGCCAACTTTTGTGGCTTAGACAGTGAAAAAAATCAGTACAAGCGTATCTCAATTATACACACAATTAATTTGTAACGAAAGTTGTGCAGTTAAGATTTTACTGGTTCCCGTGCTATTAGGGCGTCATGGGCATAGTACGGACCGGTAATCAGCTGTGTGTATTACATTCATGGCGGCATATATACGAGTTGACGGTTGTCAGTTTTTCACACGTAAGATTGTTTTCAATTGTTTATGTAGGGACCGGTGTTTGTTTTTATCCTTTAACCTGCTGCGGGCGGATAAGTTTATTTTATGTTTCATTGCGATATTCAATCGTATTACTATAAATGAGGTATTTACAAAAAAAATATTCGGCGACACAGACTACCCGCGTAATGACATCATGAATATTTATTAGCTGAATCTTTTTAACTGAATACCATATGTATACAGTAATTTTTGCAAATGTTAGATACCGTAGACAGACCTATTGTAATTTCCTAAGAAAATAAAGCAGACTAAGATCAGACGGCTCCTATAGGAGAC